>CM077025.1:84354488-84979488 GCA_039090855.1 Macrothele yani
ATCTTCCAGTTATGAGATTTGGAGTATTTACAACCAACTTAAAATTTCATAGTTTGAATCATGCTTTATAACTTAAATAAACTAGATCGGTAAAAGCATCACTAACTTAAAAACAGGAAACTGCCTTTTCCATAGTACTTTAGTTTTTTTTTTTCATTTATTGAAGAGAAATATTTAAGTATGGACTCGATACATTATAACATTATAACAAAACAAATTTCGAAGGGTGCAGGGTACTTCTCATGTAATTGTAAAGGGTGCTTAAGCCTCTGATTATCCCCGTAGTTGGCGCCTATGATCTTTGGAAAGCTCCATATAATTTTTCACTTCTTTGCGAATGTTTTTGATGCATTTTAATTATAAGATGAATTAAAACGTC
Source organism: Macrothele yani (assembly GCA_039090855.1). Lineage (NCBI taxonomy): Eukaryota > Metazoa > Arthropoda > Arachnida > Araneae > Macrothelidae > Macrothele > Macrothele yani. Next base: position 84,354,868 of record CM077025.1, read on the forward strand.
TTTTCTCGTGTATTTTTCATTTTACGTACTGTGTCGTTACGAACATTTCAGAGAGTAAAACTGAAAAAATGAATCTTTAGTATGCTTAAATTTTTTTTTTTATGTTAGCAATATTATTATTGCAGTAACCTCATTCCAAACGAGGTGCCCTTTCTGCTGATCCCTAAGGCGCAGGCGTGTGAAAACAGAAGACCTTTCTGATGATTGTCTTTTGTTCCCCGCTCCTATAGCGTGAACACGAACAAGATAGTTCCTGTGTTTAGAATGTAATAAGAGCAAACGAAGTGCTTTATCTTACCGGAAGAGTTTCTAAAACCACAATAAATATTCATGTACATTTATACATAACGAAATGTTCATAAAAATAATACGGAGAATAAAATATTTGTCGGCAAACATTTATTCATGTACGTCGAGTGCAAAACAAAGCATTTGGTTGATGAAGGAACATACAGCTCGTTTTCAAATCGATGGATCCTTGATTTAGTAATTTATCCAGTATACGATTTGCTTAATTTTCGTAATAATGTTGTCAATACAAAAGAGTGTGCAGAAATTTTTTTTGAAGCAAAACAGTTGAAATCCCGCAGAGAGTACATTTCACCATCTGTTTGCAACCGTTTTGCATTTCCACCAACTGTTTGCAAACAATAAGTTTACAGCGCCGGTGACTTCTAAGACTCTGACAATCTGTACGATATGGGCCTGTGTCCGAGTTCCAGATGAGGCATGGATGGTGTGTTTGTCCGATGGCTTTGGCTCTCATTTCTCTTTGGGACTAGTGATCCCAAACTAGGGTCAGGTGACTGCTGCAACCATTAGAGATGATCATGATGGTCGATATACTCCGTAACTATAACAAACAAACAAACAAACAAACAAAACCAGTTACTTGCAGTTATGCCCTTGTGTACCTAGGAAGATCAAAACATAAATCAGGTTTTCCCATGTTATCTTTTGTTTGTATCTGTACGTCGTGTTTTGATATTGCTATTTGAAATTTCGCAGTTATCAAATGGTTAGGGTACTACTTTCTGGCTCCACGTGGCGTTCATTCAGATCTGTCAGAGGGCACCTATTGTGCACTGACGATATAGCTTGGTCCTTTTCATAGAGTCTGAAGGTAAAATGCAATCCCGGAATTTGGTTTCCGTGTATTTACGGAATATCTAACTTCTTTTGGTTTCTTAAAAGCTCAAGGTAGTAAGATATTCCATAAGCAAGAGTAGTTTTATTTACTTGATGGAGTGATCACGCGCAAATTAATACGCTGAAGTGCCACTGAATTAGAGAGAGAGAGAGAGAGAGAGAGTTTAAAGAATACCAGTTATGTATAGGTGCCTTCATCCAAGTCAGTATTCATTGGTATTAAATGATTGCTTTTTAGCCTTGACCAGACAGTCTGGTCTCTCCTATTGTCGATGAACTGAAGGACCGCTCTAGATTGGAGTCCGGAATGTCAGTTGTGTGTAGGTGGCTTCCTCGAAGTCAATCTTCATTGGTCTCAAATAATTGCTTCTTAGTCTTGATAAGGCAGTTTGGCCAGTCGTATTGACGATGAACTCGAAAGATGCTCTAGGTTGGTGTCCAGAATTTCAGTTGTGTGTTGATGGTTTCATCCACGTAAATATTCATTAGCCTCAAATGATTGTTTCTTAGTCTTGACGATGCAGTCTGTCCTATTGCCGATGAACCCGAGGGCTGCTCTAGGTTGGAATCCAGAATGTCAGTTGTGCGTAGGGGCTTCATCCAAGTCAATATTCATTGGTCTAACATTATCGCTTCTTATTCTTGATAAGGAAGTCTGGTCTGTCCTATTGTCGATGAGCTCGAAGGCTGCTCTAGGTTGGATATAGTCCAGAATTTCAGTTGTGTGTAGGTGGCTTCATGGAAGTCAAATTGTCGGTAGTCTGATTTGTAAGGATATTTCCTTGAAAGTTAAACTGTTGGATAGTGATGGTAAATTTCTGTATTATTGTTTTTGAGATCGAAATGAAACGGAATCCACTGAAAGTGTATTTCACCACGATGAGATAAACGCTATAAGTAATCGATAATGCACCTACAAGTTTCGTCAATAAGATTTCGCAAGCTGTTCAGGTTGGAAGTGACCTCTAATCCGTAAGGAAGAACTGGAAGAATGCATTGATTAAACACTTTTCTTTTAAGACATAATGGTAAATTGTTCTCAAAAATCTTCAAATGCAGGGCAACCAGCCAAGTTTTATAATTTCTTCGATGTGGCCCTCGCTGGATATCTCTTGTGCTTCAACGCGAGAACAAATTGTTTGCAGAGTGGATCTGATTGGAAAGACAAGGTTTGGAAAATGTGCCGGAAGAGAAGAATGCAAATATACGCTATGTTTGATGACCATTGCATTTTACATTGTTATATATTCTTCCGATCTAAAAGTAATGACCATGCCTTTTAAATCGGAAGAATATATGACAACACGAAATGCAATAATAATCAGACATATATTTACATAAGTATGCTTAAATAATCGGTATGCTGAAATCATCAGTATGTTTAAATCATTCCCATATTTAAATCATAAGTATGTTTAAATTATAGTAAACTTAAATAATTTTTGGTGAAAAATGACTTAAGTTGAAAGTGACCCATTAGACATACGGGAAACTGTATTAATTAGATTTTTTTAAATGTTTTTTCGCCTAGTTTACTTCTTTCAGTTCACTTGAAATTTAGGCATTCAGCTTGCTGGCAGTTGAAGCCAAGATCAACTACTGAGAAACCTTTCTGTGAAATTCGAATGATTTAATTCCTTTAATTTCTTTTCTTCGAGGAAAACAAATCAAAATAAAAAAGACATTAGGAAGAAAAGAACAACTCCGAAGAATTAAATGCCGTAGTGAATTCAAAGATCACTTGACAATTCGCGGAAAAAACAAGAACTAAGATACTTTAATACTTCTTTCGGTTTATTTGAAATTTAGGGACGTTAGTTTGTTAGATGATGCAGCTCACATTAACTGAGAAACATTTCTGTGAAACGCGAATGAGTTGATTCTGTTAGGACTCTAATGGACGTTTTTTGAATAAAAAAATTGAAAAAAAGAACTTCAGGAAGATAAGAACAACTGCGACGAATTAAATGCAATAATGAATTTAAAGATCTCTTAACATTTCGTAAAAAATGCAAAGTCTGTTTTAAGAAGTGAAAACACTCCTAAAAAGTTAGCAGAGCCTTTTCCCAGATGGCGTGAACAATAAGAGCAAACGTTTCTTTGCAGTGTTCCGAAACAAACCTCATGGTCTGTAAAATAAAGTCCTTAACTGTTATTAAAAGAGAAATATCGCTGATCTGAAACATGTGAAGGATTTCAATGGACTTGATTGAAAACCACAAATCAAATAATTTTCTAACATTTTTTGTCGTGCATGCGTCTTTACCTTTGTCTGTGAATTATAGAATGATTAAGTGCACCTCTCGTCTTCGTAGAGTTAGACCAAAATGATTCCACGGCTACCATTTCTCAGTCAAAACCCTTTTTATGGTTTTAGTTCTTACAGGCATATCGTTAAGTTCATGTTAACGGTCAAAAACGTTCACCACGTTTTCTTCTTATTTTGGTATCTAATTTAAACTTTGCAAAAGCATAAGTTAATTAACTGTCGCTTCAGGCTATTAAAGCAAACCGTAAAAGATCGTAAAGTCTTTCATGGATTTTGTCGTTAATTCATCGTGCTTTGTGAAACAGTTATCATCTGAAATGCCAAAACTCAGGATCGTCAAAAGATTTAAATATTTCAAAAGATGAAGTTTAATGGATGTACACTTGCTTTGCTCTTAAGTAGGTGGTACTGCATAATTCAGACCCAAATACTGTTTGACTAATTGACTTCTTTTCCATATGTGAGAGCATGCAGTAAAAATACGACGACCTTTAAGTTGTATGGTTTTTAACACGCATAAAATTAGTTTGTTTGGAAAATTTTGGCAAATATCCCTACAAAATCAGTTCGATGGCCTCCACAAAAAATGGTTTCTGACTGGACCATTATCTACTTTTCATCACTGCATGAAAATACAAAAATCTCATAAATGAGATCCTGGCGGCTAGTCGTGAGCAGTTCTGAAAGCATGTATATAATTTTATTAATAAAATTATAGTGTCTGTCTGTCAGTCACCTGCAGAAGAAACTACTGAAAGTAAATTTTTGAAATTTGGGCTGGAACCTGCGATGGAATATGAAAGTGTACATGTTGGAGCCGGTTTTTTGAAATTCCAATTACAAAACAAAAACTACTTAATCAGTTTTTAAAGCTTGTGACGTGCTTGCACCGAGGGACGCACATGAGATAAGGCAGATAGCAGTGAGATCACATGTCCGCGTAGCTCAGTCGGGAGCGCGACTTACTCCGGAGTGAGGGGACCCGGATTCGCGGACAAACTTGTATGTTATAAGCTTTTAACCACTGTTGAAATATGATCTTGCGGTTTGTTGTGCGATAAGCTTGCGTAACAGTAGTTCATTTCACATTTACGCAATATTATTCCATTATACTCTTGCAAAACAACATTTAATTACACTTTGCATAAGCGCAACAATATTTCATTGCACTGTTGGGTAAACTACGAGAACACAACGCCAAACGTGACAGAAGCTATTACAAAAACCCGTTTTTATTGGCGTATGAACATACCAATCTTGCACACACCTGCGGGTGGTTTTATTGAGGCAGACGAATGCTACAAATCTAAGCGGGAGAACATCTACGTGAAAACAGAAGCGATAATATTAACAGATGGTGCTAAAATATTTGGAATGCACTCCCAAATGTTACGTGTATCCTTTCGCCGAAGTTGCCGCAGAATTTGCTTACGTTTCAGACAGCGACTCTGAGTGTGTTATCAAGTAGTATAAATACACGGTCGAGTCACATTATTGTGACCACCAGCTAATATCCAGAATAACAGCCGTGCGCAGCGCAGACAGCAGCTAGACGGGCTGGGCTGGGAGTGACTCTATAAGGTGCTGGAAGGTGGTCACAGGTATGTGGAGCCATACTGACTGCAGCGCATCTGACAGCTGCTCGAGGGTGCGTGGTGGAGGATCCACAGAACGAACAACGCGATTGAGGTGGTTCCGCAGATGCTCAATTGGGTTTAAGTCCGGGGAATTAGGGAGCAAGAGAAGTACTTTGTAGTCTTCATCGTGCTCTTCTAACCAATCTCGGACATTTATAGCTGTGTGACACATAGCATTGTCGTGCTAGAAGATCCCATCCACCCCAAGGAAGATAATCAGCATGTATGGGTGTACGTGGTCTGCAAGGATGGATTCATAACCAATTTGGTCCATAGTGCCTTCCACAGGTATGAGTGGACCCATGGAATGCCACGAAAACATTCCTCAGACCATAACGCTGCCCCCACCAGCTTCTGTTATTTCAGCAATGGTTGAAGAGTGTCTGTTCTCCGATTCTTCTCGCCTTATACGCCAAAGTCCATCCGTTCGATGAAGCAGAAAACGTGACTCATCGGAGAACGCAGTCCTTTACCAATCAGCTGAGATCCAATTCCGATACTGCCATGAAAACGTAAGCCTTTTCTTCCAATGCACCTTCGTTAGTATAGGTGCAGTGACCATCCGTCTACATCGGAGCTCCATACGCAGCAGGGTTCGCTGAACTGTCGTTTTAGATACACTTCCGGTAGCCCCCTGGTTAATTCGGCCAGTAAGCTGCTTCAATGTAGCGTGCCGATCGGCTCTCACGCACACTGTAAAAAAAACCCTGAAATTCACATTACTTTTTTCTGTGATTTTACATAAAAAATCTGTTTTTTCAGCTGATCTGTGTTTTTCCTGGAATTTCAGTAAAACTTTCGAACATTGTGTTAAAATGTTTGTAAATTCACAGAAAAACTTAGTCAGAAAGATCTGGCAATGGTTTATAGCGTAACGCGCATGCGCAGTTCAACTCCACTACGCAAACCACACGTGTAGCACAAAACTTTTCTGGTAAGTACATTTTTCTGTTTCATTATGATTTAAATCAACTGCAGTTAATTGATTTCAGATATGTGCTCTGTAGTATATTTGAAATTGTGTGTGTTATACTAACATCTTCAAAATCCATCATTTACACAGTACGGGGCTGTTTACCAAACTGTTTTGTTATGATATTTTAATTCACATATATAAGGTATTTTGGTAAACCTTCCAAATTGTAAGTTACATTAGAAAAATAACTTATAATTTCATGAACAAGACGAAATTTCAATCGGGAACGTTGCCTGACCAAACCAATCCGCCTAATTGAAACGCCAACAGGCAACTCCCAATACCAAATTTTCGAATCGGAAAGCCTCTGGCCCTAAGGTTTTGTGTAGTACAGATACATATAGCGAAATATCGCAATCCTTCGCATTTTTTTATCGCATTGGTAATGTAAAGAATTACCAATCAGAAACGTGGTGAGAAGTAATTAGAATCAGCAAATTGTCAGAAATTTTTTAGTTACACAACCCTGAAAATTTAACCATCCAGCAGATACAAGTTTCCAAAGGCTCATAAGGCATACTGTTTTGGTCCCCCCCCCCCATCCAATTTAACTTTCTTTTCGTAAAAAGTTTAGCCTATATGTTCTAGCTATATTTTTTTTTTTTTTTTTTATCGATTTGCAGTTATGGTGATGCAGTGGTAGGAGCCCCTTGTTTAATTTTTACTGAAAATCTAAATCCCTGCAAAATTCATTCTGTTCCTATTAGGATTGAAGAGACTTTGGAATGACGAAGACTGAGAATTTGAAGATTTGTTTTCAGGACATTTCACATGAAAGCATTTGTAATGTGAAACAAATCCAGCACATTTGTGAAATATCTGACAAAAATTTTTTTTACCGATATTCTAACTTGATATTCTAACTTATCGGACCGTAAGCAATATTTTCCAAAACAGTGATTTTCCTCGAAGTTCTGCATCAGCTATATTAAAAATCTAATTTAGGTTCGATATTTAACGGTGAAACAACTTATCTATTGATTTATAGGCCAAGTCTTAAGTATCGCTATCACGAACTTTACAAATCAGAAACCAATTCGATGGCACTGCGGGTCAATAAAACGAAGAGATGCGTAACTCGGAGTATGGCACTGCACCCATTAAACAAAGAGATACATAACTCGGAGTATGACCAGTCAGAGTTAAAAAGAATCGCTAAAAAATGAATTAAAGGTACCGGTCTAGAATGCTATGAAACTAAAATTTCTAAGCGATGGCCTCTGATCATTCGTCCGAAAGGGGTCCGGGTTCGAATCCCGGTGAGGCTGGATGTTGTGTTTGTCTTACGGCACTGACTCTGTCCCTTCCTCGGAACCAGTGACCCTAAATTAGGGACGGGCGACTGCTTATAGCCCATTGAGTTGCTCACGGTGGTCGTTAAACCTCCAATCCAAAAAAAAAAACTAAAATTTGTATTTTTTGTTTCTCTACATATGTATAAAAAATGCTAAAACTCCCACTTTTTTTTTTTTTTTTTTTTGGCAGAACTGACATTATTTCACTGAAAGTATCATACCATGAATTCAAATGGATCTTCAAATTTCCAGTGTAAAATGTGCAAATCCTTTTTTTCGAGACTTAAGTCCTATGCAACTCATATAAAAATACACAATAACATTACTAGGGTGCAGTTTCCTTGTGGTTTCATAACATGCTCTAGAACATTTGCTAAATTTTCATCTTTGAAGACATACTTCACATGACCATCTGAAACTTACACCATTGTGTACTACTCAGACTATTAAAAATAGCCTGCCCCATTCAAACATGTCAGTAACAGAATGCAGACTGAGCTTCCTTAATTTCACATATTCAACTACACATAAAAAGACAAGATTAAGTTCCACGTCCTTATGAGCAGTGTAGTAAAACATTGGTAAATTTAGTAACAGGTCAACATTTTCATCGCACTTATCTCAAAAACATACAACAAATTTTCTGACGGCCAATAAATTCAGGAACAACGAACTGTTACAACCTTGTACAATTTTTAATGCATGCAAAATAATGAGGAAAGGTGCAAAAATATAGTATTAGATAAAAGGAAAGAAATTTACGTGGGACTACAATGGTTTGGAAGAGTACGTGCAGTAGGCCTAGGACGATGGGGTGAAAGTGGAGTCCGGTGAATAGAAGCTTCGTTTAGAAGGGCAAGTAATGTGCGGAAGATTACAGAAGAAAGTGGTTCCGCAGTAGGCAGTCATAGAAGCATCTTGTAGGAATACGCTGAAGGAAACAGGTCGACTTTACACAGCATTGTAAACTGCGGTATTGGTAGCTTTTTCAACGGTGTGAGTGGCTCTTTCCAAAGTCTCCATACTTCATTTCAGATTTCGTCAGGGCTTAAAATTTCATTATCCAGCAAAATACAATAAACTCTTGACCTCCCTGCTATACTATGATATCTAAACTGAAGAAACTCCTTTATTTTCAAAAATATCCGTTTCAGGGCGCAAAAATATTAGCTACACTATACGGAATAAGAGCACAACTACAAATGAAGTACTTGAAGAAATCAACTACCCCTGTACATCTTTGAAACCATAACTAAAACTTGAAATTCAACCGGAACCAAAAGTTCTTACTCAACACTTCTGTCGTACATGAAAACATTTACATTCCTTCATTTGTTTCCATTCGGATACATTGTGAAACTAATAATGACATTCCGCACATTTCTTTCTCAAAAATTAAAAAAAAAACAGTTTTTGAACTATTTCCTCTTGCGCCGGATTACAGTACGCATCACACTCTTCCGAAGAATACACTCTACTTTTATTGTATTCTTCTGGGCATTCACTACGAACTTCTGCTCCCTATCAAAACACGGAAGCTTCACGTCGTCGCCGTTAACATCGCTTAAGCCTCCTCCCTCACCAACTGCTACACACCATCGTATTCCAGGTAAATACTTCGGTGAAATTCTTTCACATTCTTTTAAATTACTGTATTTTTGCAGCTTGCCCCATTATTTCGCATGCTTACAAAATTTTATGTCGCACTCTCCCCACACAGTAAACTTTTCCCGACTAAATAATTTAGGACGTTAAATTACACATTTACCACATTGGTAAATTTAGTAACAAGTCGACATTTTAATTGCACTTGTCTCGAAAGCATACAACAAGGTTTCTGACAGCCGATAAATTCAAGAACAACGAACCGTTACAACCTTGTGAAGATGTTAACAGTGAGAGTAACCTAAATAAGGAGAATGTAAATGAACTGAGTAGCAGTACAAACAGTAAAATTTCAGCCTTAGACATGAACACATCAGTTACTTTGTTTTGTTTAAGGCTACTGGCCAAATTTTATTTACCTTCTTTTGTTGTCGATGTGATCATTACTGAAATGCTGAATATTCATGAAATAAATCAGGAGAATATTATGCAGTTCATAAGCAGTCTGTTGCAAAAAAGTAATCAAGTTAATGAATTTCAGATTACTGAAGTTCTCCAAAAAGAACAAAAGCACGATTTTCTGAATCAAGCGTGCTCAAATAGAGGTTTGCTTGTGACTATTTGACGAAAAAATATTTTGAGCAAAATTTCAGTTATGTTCATCCTGTTGCCATGGATTTAGGCAGAAATGGTGATAATAAAACATTACTTTCTACTGCGTGCCAATCTTAAAAAGTCTGGCAGTTTTAATACAAAATGCTTCTGTAGAAAAGCAAATCAAATCTCCACTTCTGTGTTCTGAAGGAGTTTTATCAAACTTCACAGATTGGGCCATTTTCAAAGGTGCTAGGTTTTTTCATGAATCAGAAAATTTGAAAATTCTGCTGTATCAGAACAGTTTCGAAACAGCAAACCCCCTGGGGTTTGGAAAAAAAAAAGCATAAAATTATGGGAGTGTATTACACATGAAATTTATGTATCCTTGGTTCAGATCAGAAATGGAACTAATGCAATTAGTTCTGTTATGCAGACAGGTGGATTTTGATTTTTATGGGCATGAAGCAATATTCATGCCACATATGCAACAAAAAAATACTTTCGTTTCCCCAAAATAGTATAAATGTTCATCAAATTTTAGACCATATTTAATCTTTAAAGTGTTTACTAGATATTTACTTGTTACTGTATATTATTCACCACTAAAGAAACTTGTTTCCCAAAAATAGTAAATGTTCACCAAATTTTAGACCACGTAACAATGATAAAGTGATAATCAGATATTAACTTCTCATCATTTTCTTAATTATTGGACAGTAAAAAACTGTGTCTCCCAAAAATACTAAATGTTCACCAAATTTTAGATGATATCTAATTTAAGATCAATAACCTGATATTGACTTGTTAGTCTCTTTTATCATTTGTAAGCAAAATAATATTTACCAAACGTAAGACTACATACTTTTAAAACGGGAAAAATGTAATCATAATTATGTTGTTCTTATGATATTGGAACTGAAATTAAAATTAATAATTCATGACTAAATCTAAAGTTCTTTTTCTGACCAAAAAATAACAGTAGCAGCGTTTGAATTACCCAGTGGTCGTCATTGGCCAGTAAAACTTCCATCAGACCATTGAACTATTGATTTTACTGGCCCAGATGGCCAGGAAGTTTTTTTTTTTTTTTTCAAATTTGTCACAAGTTAAAAAATGAATTTCTGTTGTTTTTTTTACCTTGCTGTATGGTTTTTTTACTCTGCAAACTAATGACAGGTTTAAAAACAAATATTGGATATAATTCCATTGAAATGATACATTATTTTCTACATATATTGTAAATGTCATAAAAAAAAATTTCATTATTTTTACAGACCAGTGGGCATTTTGGTGGACCAGTGGTTTGCCAATTCTAGTGGTCCACTGGGCCAGTAGATCTTATTCTAACCCTGAGTAGTAATACCCATATGCCTGCCTGCAGTTACCTGTAAATACTTGTAGTTATAGGTGTTAAGCTAATACAATGAAAACTAAACTTTTAATGTGCTAAAGTTTTATTATAATAATCATGATATAGAAATTAGTCTCACTAATTATTAAAAATAAAATCACATAATAAACGTGAAATAAGAAATTATTGAATTAGTAAGGCTTTTTTTCATTTTACTGTCAGTCCTCTTTTACGTTTTTCCTGATTGGTACATTCTTTGTTTCAGCAGGTTGTTCAACATATTTCAGGCGAATTGCTAACCCAACTAAATGTTTACAAACGTAATCACTGATATACTTTGGGCAATTATTGCATGTGCCATTCAGCCAATCAGTCTTGTCCTGTGGTAATTCTACTTCCCACTCGCTAAAATGTTGTTCCTTGTACTCATCGAACGTTTCCCAGGGATTGGCCGAAGTTTCACATTCCAATGCGTCACCACCTGAAATTCGCTTGGGGGCGGGGCTTATAATTACACCGAAGAGCAATTGGATTAGAGACGAGACAGCTGGCGTTATGCAAATGTGGTGCTGTGGGTGGCCCTATAAACGGAAATGACATGACTTATACAACGATCCGACAATATAAGGAGTGATGCGATGGAAATCAGTAAGAGTACGGTGCAAATCACATGAAGCGATGGATCCTTCTTGCCAGCAGGGTACTCTTCAAGCTATGGGGGTGGCATTCTCGTCTGGGCACTGTTTACGTGGACTGAAATGGAACCCCTGGTACGTGCGACATCGTCCCTCACAGATCAACGTTACTGGGATATCCTGGACGACCATTTGCTCCCATTTGTGAGTCTTCAAGATCCCGCTGGGGACCTCATCCTGCAACAAGACAATGCATCATGCTATCGGTCCCAAATTGTATCCGAATGGTTGGATGAACACTCCACCGACGTGACCTCGCTTCCTTGGCCAGCTAGGTCACCTGACATAAATCCCATCGAGCACATCTGGGATACCATCGAGAGAGATGTTCGAGGCTCTGACCCCCCTCCCCCATCAGGAAATCTTCGTGAACTGTGGGAGCTTGTTCACTGGTCGTGGATCTGTATGGCTTCCCAAAGCTTCAGGTGTCTTGTCGAGTCCATGCCGAGACGAATCGCCGCAGTCATCAGGTCGAAAGGTGGTACTACTCGTTACTAGACAGGTATCTCTAATTCAATTGCTCTTCAGTGTATGCTAGCTAAATAATAATTTGATGTAATATTTTTTATTTTTTTATTTTGACAAAGTGTTTATTGCAACCACAAAAACTTTCTTTTTTCAGCATTGTCGTGTAAATTTAGTGTTACACATTTGGTAAACATTTACTGAATTCGGTATAGCAATAGTATTTAAAATACAGGCATTACTAAAACAGTAGATACCATTATTATTTTAGTGACTCAAATTTAGTTTTTTGATCTATCATCATTTAGTATCTCAAAAGTACTTTTGATATTCATTATTTTTTTTATTTTTTGGAGTACAGTGCTAGGGGTTCAGAGTTTAATTTGGTAAACATTTAATTTGATCCCCTTATTAATGACCTGAAGAAACTAGAAAATGGAGTCGATCTGGGCACAGGTAATACAGTGAAAGGTTCAATATTTATTAATATTTAAATTTAAAATTACTTGTTTAACTTTTTATTGTATGAGATTGAATATATTTTTCAGTTGAAAAAATGCTGCAAAATGTTATGAAGTATAAGAAAGACATGTTTAAAAGTATGATTTCCCCTGCACAACACTTAATAATTTTCTAAATTTTACAACACAAAAATATTCTCAAAAGTGATGCTACTACTAATTCAAAAACACATGTTATTCTCTGAAATTATTTATTTCTATATATATAAAAGTTAAAGTATGTTTTGTTGGAAACACAAGGAAAGATACTGCGCACTTCGCAGTAGTCGAAAAGTTAAAAAAAAGTCCACACATGAGAGGAAGAGAAAGAATTGTTTTGAAATTCTCTTTGCGTCGAGTGCGTGGTTCATCATATGAACTCTATACAGCCGCCCCGGTGGCGCAGTGGTCTAAGGTGATGGCCTCTGATCATTCGTCTGAAAGGGGTCCGGGTTCGAATCCCAGTGAGGCATGGATGTTGTGTTTGTCTTACGGCACTGGCTCTCTCCCTTCCCTGGAACCAGTTATCCTAAATTAGGAACGGGCGACTGCTTATAGCCCATTGAGTTGCTCGCGGTGGTCGTTAAACCTCAAATAAAAAAAAAAAAAAAAAAAAAATTATACGCTAAGTGGCAACCGAACGTAAGTTGTTCATCAGCAGTTGCAATAATGCAAGCTTTAAAAAGAAATGAACCCTCAATATGTTATGTGTATAGTGCTCCTATTATGTTATTTTATTAAATAATAGTTTTGTTCATCTAATGAAACCATTATTCAAGGTGAGTTTGTTCATGCATGCAATAGTTCTTCTTTTCCAAAGTTTTAAGTCCGGCATTGGGCTACTTGCTTCCGAAAGACATCAACGATAAAATGTAGATAAACAATATGTTTGTTCTGCATATGTTCATAAGCGGTTTGATGGATTTACACCAAAATTAGCATACAAACTCTTCATCACCCAGATTAAAAAACAGGTGGGACGATTTTTAGAAATTCCATCCCTAAGGGGGTCAAATGTGTTTTTATGAGGCCCTCTATAGACTGGGTGAAAGTCGGCTGCTGAAGTATTGCTCCATGTCAGAGCAACAGTCATCAGGTGACGCTTCACTGCTCGCAAGTGTCCGTGGTACAGGCATACGGGAAAGAGTCCAAATGGTTATGCATCATTCTTGATGGTTTTCTAAGCGATTTGCTAGAAAGTGCCTTATCTACACTAGAAAGCTGAAAGCGATGTGCACGAAGTGTATTGTACATGTTTGCTATTTTGAGTTTTTAGGGCTCAGAACGGCCATTATAAATTGTGATAAGGTGTTGTCTGAACGGCAGGTGCAAATAAAGTACTGCTTTGTGATTCAGCATGGTGAATAATTTTGAAGTGCTCAAAAACAAACTTTGTCTATCCTGGACAATGCTGAGTACCTCCACTAATAATTGATAAAACATAAATTTTAAAATTGTTGTGGAGGAAACATTGGTTTTGAAAATTTTTAGTGTTAGTCATGCAAAACATATTTCCACTTTGTGTTCTCAGCTATAAATGTGCCTCAGAAATGGCAGCACTTGTAAGGAAAATCTCCTGTTTTTATTCTTGTAGCCACAGGGCAAGAATTCCTAACCAAAAAGCAAATTAAGTAGAAGTTAAAAATTTCCACTTCCCTCCACAACAGTTATTTATTTTACATTGCATTAATAAAGGTAAATAAACCCACTTGAATTTTTTTACAGCTTTTCCAGTACCACAGACTCCATTAAAAAATAAAATTTCAATGTTACTTTAATTTTATCATTATTAGTACTTGCAAAATGTCATTGACAAGATAAAATGGTTATCAAAGTTATTGGTCTGGGCTTGCAAATAAGAAATCCAGTTGTCTGCCAGGTGTACAAATAAAAATGTGTTGGAAGGGGAAATTCATAGGTCAATTTTTTTATTTTTTTAAGCATTAATGGAAAAGAAATTAAGTAAAATAGCACAAGAAAAAGTTGCTTCGAGGTCCACCCTCTCCCCCATGAATTCAGTACTGTCTCCCTAATAGTAAATGTTTCCCTGAATTCCGGCCCATACAGCAAGCCAAGAGGGAATGCCGTCATAAGTCATAATCCTTTCAGCGAGCATTGTTCCTGATCACTCTGCTTACCGTGGAGACGACACAACCCCCCCCCCCCCCCAACGCTGAAATATAAACTGATACAAAAACAGTAAAGTCATGTGAAACACTTCCCAAAAAACAAACTACCAAATACAAATAACCCAATGACATGAATTCGTCTGTCGGTTGGGGGATAGGTGTGGAATATCAAACACTTTTCCAAAAGTTATAGCTGCTTAATCTTAAATACGTATCAAATGAAACAAAAAGGTTTAAAGCAAACTTGCATGAACACTGAGTAACAAATCTCTCGGTGCTCTAATAAAAGCCCACCCAGACTTGTGTGGCTTGGTCTGTAGATATTAAAAATGGAATAACTATGTTTAGATGCAAAAACCTAACTTATTATTTACAACTCCTAGTTTAAAATGTAGTTGATATATAAACCTGTTAAGAAACGAATGCATGAATTATGTTGGAAGCCTATGAATTGAAACAAAAAAACTTGCCTTTTATGAACTTTTGATTAATAATATATGAAGATAACAACATAACAAACTGTTTGTGAACTTGCTTTTTAATAATCTTAGATGATAAACGAATGAATGTGTAAACTTCGTCAAAAACAAGGTTCACACATACGAGCAATACTGTTTTGTTTGAAATGTTAAGAACCCTGCTATGACATCACGCGCGACAGCAGTGCCGCACATTAAGGCTCGATCAAATACGACTTCCTCCGGTCCAGACAGCATGGCATCACATCATTCGGAACTGCTATTCGTTCAGTTCGCCGCTCGCGAAGCTCTTGAAGTCAGGAGACATCAGAACTTGGAATCTTCGTGGATGTTTAGTAATTATAATATTTCAGCAGGCTTTTAGATTAAAAAGGAAGGTCGCCCATCGTGCTTCGGCAAAAAGTGGGTCCTCTGCCCTTTCTATCATTGCACTTAGAATAATAAAGATTGTTCTCTTTGAATATTAATTGAAGAGACGAGTTAAAAGGTCAACTGTTGCCTAAGTACAGTGGGTAAGCTTTGCTATAAAAAGTGCTAGGTTCTCAAGAAGTCTTTCCTCCATTACACTACGGAAGGATAAATTTATAAAATAGGTATGCTGCCTTAATAAGTAGGCTTCTCTACCTTTAGAGGAGTTTAAACTCCCCAATAAAAAGTGCTTTTCTTAGCTCTTTTCAAAGCTTAGGAAAACTCTGAGCAAAATCTGGATTTTTCGCACAAACTCATGCTGAAAAAACTATTTTTGCTAGGAATTGCGCACTAATTTATTTAGAATTAATTATATTGGACAGCATATTCCTGGTCTTTAAACATACACAAGCACCAAAAAGATTTTCATTTCAGTAATTTTCGATAAATTCTGCATTTCTATGCAAAATGATGCAGATGCACTAAATAAAAATCTATGTGCTCCAGAAGTAAATTAAACAGTGAATTGAGGGACTTTTCTCAGATATAAAAGGCTACAAAAATAAAAACCTCCAACACCCAAAGCAAAATAGCCTTAAAAATAAAGATAGTAAGCGAAAAGTTGTAAATGCATGAAACAGCAAGAACTGGAGGAAGTTTGCTCCGCCCCTCTGGAAAAATCCAGAACAAGGAGACAAAATTTGGTTCTGATAGAAATAAAATTAGATTATAAGAGAAACATGCATTTTTCTCTAAAGAAAAAAAAAAGTCCAAACGGCGCACAAAATAAAGTAGAAACCACATGCGTTCGAGTGACGTGGGAAGCTAAAAAAGTGGTTTAAATTCAAAATAGACTGCGTGGGGGGTGGGGTGGGGTGGGGGTTAAGGTGGTTGTTGCAAGAAATCAATCATCAGAAAAGGTATTCCAGTAAAGAAAACCATCAGCATTTATCCATACTAACTGGAAAAGCAGAGGGAAAGGCTTCACTCAAAAGTGCAAGTCACCATAACACGGAGTACCAGTTAATGTGGAATCAGTGGAACGAATGATGTTATGTCACAATACCTGTACGCCATCCACTTTAGTGTCGACCGAGAACAAACAAGCACTGCTAGAAGATCAACAGCCAATGGGAACAAAGTAAACAAAAGGAGCATCAGCGCTGGACTGGCCATTCTCCGAACCATTACGCCGCACATGTGCAGGTTTGAACTTCAGCGTTCAGCATGGAAGAAAATAATTTGGCGTACGATTACGAAAAATTTAGTTTTGGTAGTGTCGTGATGGCGGGCCAACGCGACACCCGTCCTGAGACATAGGTTGTGCATCATTGTTCTGAGGTCTAATGACATCCCATTTTCCTTGACGTCTTCTTGGACGGTTTTCAACATGACTTCTCCACCCTCACCGATGAGTTGAGTGCACCAGAAAGGTAAAACCTTAAATATTTCCTTTTTTTCCTTTGGCCATCAAAATTCTTCATAAACAATGAAGGCCCATCTCCATATGCAGAAAAAGATAAGAGCAGGAAGCGGAAATTCCAAATAGAAAGTGTTTGATTGCTATTTTATAATTCTGATGAAACATGATACTTTCTAGTTGCACATTATGGTATTAACCAAATCATGCCATTATACGTGGAACATATATAGTATCTGAAACAATCATTTGATGTTTCTGAATATTTCTGTTTCACGCGTTATGTCCTATGAAAGTTTGACTGGCTGATACGTAATGTCCGACTGTGAAAATTATTTGTGTGTCAATTGACCATTATAATTAAAAAATACATATTAAGCGTATTAATGCTTACCACTTGCGAACTATCCCGCTTTCCTTCGCTGACAATGAAGGAAAGCGGGGTAATTCTCAAGTGGTAAGCATTAATATGTATTTTTAACTATAATGATCAATTGACACAAATAATTTTCACTGTCGGACGCTACGTATCAGCCAGTTGAACCTTCACAGAACATAACGCGTGAAACAGAAATATTCAGAAACATCAAATGATTGTTTCAGATATGAAACATGATACATTTTGCCTGATAAAAGAAAAAAATCCAAGTCAATGAGTTTCTGATGTTGAGCAAGTGTTGAATACATTTTTTTTTTCCTATTTTTTGTATGTCTTTGTGAAGGAAGAATGAAAGGGGAATTGCTAAGAATGTTCTTTTCTGTTTGACCCATCAGATGCCCCGAAAGGGTATGCTAAATTTTTAAATTGGAGTTTTAAATCAAAATGTTGAAATAGAGAAAGAGAAGGTACTTATGTTAAGAGGATTTGGGGTAGAAAATTTAGAAATTTGCAAAGCTAGAAGAAGAGGTAATGTAATGCATTACTGTCTTTCAAAAATTCTGTATCTGTTATTTTTTTCTTATTGGCCAAAGTGTAAAGATGTGTGATGTATTCATGTGGATGGAGTGGTATATTCAAGCTGGGGGAGGTGGGGGGTTAGAAATGTGATTGTCTTCAAAGCCTGTTAATAAATATGAGTGAATAATTACAAGGCAATTCTATATAATTTTGGTATATTGGTGTAAATTTGGTAGTTGTGAAAAGAGTAGTTATCCCATGCTTTTGTGATAATTTATTTCGGTGAAAAATATTTCCAAAATGAATGTAAATTAAGTGAAGGAACTAATCAATGGTGTAGCTTGTGAAATATGAGTCCCTTCAAAGTTCACTTGGGTGTAAACCTCTTTTGGCCTTCTCGGGTGTGATGTGTTAAAATTAATGCTCAAATTCGTCTGTTAAAGAAATTCTGTGAAACAAAAAAGTTCTTTTCAGCCAGGCAAGAGGCCTCAGCTGCAAATAAATAAATACAGCTGGTCAGCTTTCTCATCCAATTTCTGAGTCACATTTGCTCTTGTGTTCAGTGATTCTAGGATAATATGTGCAATTTTTGTGTTTTGTTTAGTGACATCTCATACAATCCCATTGGCAGGTCATTTTTTTTTTTTTTTAAACAAACTAGTCTATTTTTGTTTTGGGGATATCGCGGCAGCGTAATTTATTTATTTAAATTTGTTTATCCATTATTATCACGAGCCTTACTAAGTTTTCTTTGGTGCATACATATATTTTGAGATATGATATTGCAATTTCATAATCATCAACAATATTAATGATTTTAATGTTTAACCAAATGTACACAACAGTTATACGTATCATTACCCTACTTTGCACAAAATTTAATGCTATGTGTTTAATACTAATTCTTTGCATTTTCTGTTTTTCAGGGTGCTTTGCAAACATAAACCCTCGGAGGAGAACGAAAGTTCCAAAAAAGAAGATGCAGCAGCCTGCAATAGCACCTAGGGTGTTGCAACTTGAAGAAAAGATAAAAACATTGTTGAAACAATTTTTCAAATTTGGTCCAGTTTTAGAAATGAAATTGAAGCATTTTTTTTTTTTTTTTTCTGTACATAATCGGAAATAAAGTGGGGCACATATCATTAAATGTAGTTTGCTGAATCTTTGAAATCTGACATACGTATTTGCATTTTGGTATAAGAATAATTATAGAACAAATATCATGACAGACGTTAATGTTAATACTGAAGGTTTAAAAGAGCACGAATGCTCCTCTAAAATCATCCATCTTTATGTTAATGGTCAAATCTCATTAATATTCTATGAAAACTGCAGTAATTAGCTTTGATCTTTTTTTTTTTTTTTCTAACTACTAGTAATGCAAGGAAAATGCTAGCACTCCTATATGATACAGTAGCATTAACAGATGTAGTGTTGAAAATCACAATTACAAAATGTATCTACATTTATCTTTCCTGTTTATAAGCAATGGTAATTTCTAGTCTTAGTGTAAACACATGTAGGCATTTACAGAGCTTTCAGCTTGATACAAGCTGTTAATCATACCAGCTAGCTTTGAATAATCTGGTGGTTTTGGAGAAATTCAAATATACCTAAGAAATGTTAGCTGGCTAACAACATCTTTGAAAACAGCGAGCTGTGGGTAATTACAATTTGTAATTAATGTTTCATTTGTTTATTATTGTTGTGTCCTAGCATTTTACTGTGCAGGAAAATAAAACTCTGGAACATTAAATTCCTACCAAAACACTTGAAGTTTTTTTTTTTTTTTATGCTTACATAGTTGCTATGACCGATTTCTACTCCTATGAAATCTTTTCATTCCATTAAAATTACAAGTTGATTTATACAACAGCCATGTTTATAACTTGGAACATAGATTCAGAAGAAAACCCAAAAGCCATTCATTGAAGTGTTAAGAACAGGCAGTTTTTTTTTTTTTTTTTTTTTTTTAATTCTACAATATTCTTCCAAAATTCTGCTGAAACAATGACAAAAAATTTTGTACACATAAGCTGGTGCTAAAAGATACTAAACATATGAGTGACGGCAACAAGAAAAAGTACAGATCTGCTATTGATCATACTGTCATTTCGTAAACAGAACACATTGACCATTAACATGTGGTATTTGTACTGTTTGTATAAGGTGGTTTCTAAAACTGAAAATCTGAAATATTCCTGCAAAAACTATTTGTAAACAACGGTGTTATAAAACAGATCTTCTAACAAAAAAAATATTGTGTGAAAAAACCTGCCAGTTCTTTTTAAATAAGAATTCCTGTAGGACGTTTTGTTGCCAGAAATGTAAATACTATTTACATAAACAGAACTGACTAAAATATTAATTACAAAGGAAAAATTTGGTGGTGAGTATAAAAAAAATGTGTGTGGTAAGTATAAACCAAAACATTGTACAAAACAAAATTTGCCTGCTGAAAACAAATACTACTTACATAAACAGTTTATAGAAATAAAATATTATTGAGGTACTTTGCCTATTTAGTTTTCACACCTTATATTTCGCCTGGTTCTGTGTAAATGCATGTTCCATGCGAAATGTTTTTGGGTGTTTTCTTACATACAATATTATATGATACTCGTTTCGACCATAATGTGTGCAAAGAAATTATGTAAAAAACAATGTAATTAAAAGAAAACCTAAATATCACAAAAATGATATTTAGAAATTAAAATTTATGAAAAAAAACATTGTCTGAATACATATTTTATTGGGAAACAGAATATTTAAAAAAAATTTGAAGACCAGACCTAATCTGTCAGAAAACATCATTATTTTGCGGAAAAGTGAAATAATATAAAAGTTTCGTAATTAAATTTATAATTCTATCAGAAAGAAATAATTTGTGGGAAAACGTTATTAAACATAACGTTTCTATGTAAAGAATTATGCCCAGGGAATAAATAATTGGATAAAATATAAAACATAATATTTGTAAATATACATAGTAACTGTCAGAAAACGCAAATATTTTGTGAAAAAACATTACGTTATAAAACAGTTTTTGTAAATAAACATAATAATTCTATCAAAACACCAAATGTTACAAAACAAATTTTGTGAAAAAACGTAATAATTCTGTCCGAAAACAGAAATATTTTGTGAAAATGCGGAATGGTATAAAACAGGTTTTGTAAAATAACGTAATTATTTTGTAAGAAAACACAAATATTTTGTGAAAATACAGAATAGCACAAAACGGTTTTTGTAAAAAAACGTAATAATTCTGTCAGAAAACGTAAATACTTTGTGAAAAGACAGAATGTTATAAAACTGTTTTTGTAAATAAACGTAATAATTCTGTCAGAAAACGGAAATATTTTGTGGAAAAACATAATATTATAAAACGGAAGTTTTGTAAAAAAACAGAATTTTTATTAACGGAACGGAATTATTTTGGCAACTGTGCTGCCATAAGATTTTACGTTAATTCACGGAAATTTTTTACAGTGCACTTTCGCAGCTGACGTTCACCTCTGACATCAACGGCGCGTGATGCTCTGCAGTTTCCACGTCGTTTATTCGCAATGGTGCCATTTCTCCAACCACGATACGCTTTAACCACAGCAGCACGCGAACAGTTCACAAACTGCGCTGTTTCAGAAATACTACTTCCCTTGGCCCGAAGGCCGACAATCATCCTTTTTTGCAAATCTGATAAATCGCTCCTTTTATCCATGAAAGCAACGATTGATATATTTTCAGAATGCCTACAGCAAACCTTGTATATCCTCCAAGCCAGCTCACGATACGTCGCTTCTTTTATTGGATAAGCGCTGTTGACGCCAAAAGTAGGAGATGGTCACTATAATGTGACATGACTGTGTAGTTCCAAGCTTTTTCTGTTGAAAGATTTTGACTATGTTTCTTCAACCATTGTTTTGAATTTGACGTAACACGCCCGATTGCAATTTGAAATTTGATTTTTCTGTTTGGTGCTTTAGACTTCCAAAATGTTACGTATATCCGTCTGCGGCCAGTGCCGGCGATTTGTTTACGTTTAAGACCACGGCTCTCCGTGTGCTACTACGCTTTATAAATAGTTTCATTATTTGAAAAACAATAGTTCCGCGATTATTCTAGAGAGAAAATATATTTTTCAATAAAACGCAAATAGAATACAAGAATGGAAAGTGAGAAAAATGTGAATTTTCTCGGATTTCATTTCTTCAAAGCTTAGCATTGACATTTCTCCGTCCGCGTATTTTCCCATCTTATATTGACTATTTATTTATTGTATCTTTGCGTGATCTCTGGATTCGACAGATATTCTGCAGTGCAACACGACTGAATGCCAAGAAATCCATGTGCAAATTCCATCGAAGTGTTCGATGTTATAATTTGACTGCTGTAGGAGTTCATGTTTCTTTTTCATACACTGCCATCATTCCACTTGACCTTCCATTTCAATTTAAACATCTACAGCTTCCTGATCGTCTTAGTTTCGCCAAGAGTAAGGCACAGGATTAATCGTTAAAAGTTTTTGTACTCAAATTGCAAATCTCATGCTTTTCCCAATGTAAGTTCTATGCTGGTTGCTCTGGAGTTGACAAAAATGAAAACCAGTTCCTTTTGACTCCAAATAGAAGCATACTCAATTTTTTAAACCTGAGATTCTTCAAGGATAGTATTTTTTACGCTTTCCAACCGTAGGTTGAAGAAGCGTATATGCTCCAGCTTTGTCCGTCCGTACGCACGATAACTCACGTGAAAATGGTTCGATTTCAACGAAATTTTAGTATGTGGTAGGAGACCACCTGGGGACGAACCCTATTGATAATGGGCGAAGCAGGGTCAAAGGTCAGGACATAGGAGCGGGATCCATTCCATTGCTCTTATGAGTCATAACTTACGTAAAAATGGTTCGATTTCGATCAAATTTTAGTATGTGGTAAAGAACCACCTGGGAACGAACCCTATTGAAAATGGGCGAAATGGGGTCAAAGGTCAGGCAGGGCATAAAAGCGGGATATATTCCATTGCCCTTATGCGTAATAACTTGCGTAAAAATGGTTCGATTTCAATCGAATTTTAGTATGTGGTAAGGAACTACCTGGGGACGAACCCTATTGAAAATGGGCGGAATGGGGTCAAAGGTCAGGACATAAAAGCGGGATCCATTCCATTGCCTTTATGCGTCATAACATGCGTAAATATGATTCGATTTCGATGAAATTTTAGTATGTGGTAGGGAACCACTGGGCACGAACCCTATTGAAAATGGGCGAAATGGGGTCAAAGGTCAGGCAGGGCATAAGAGCGGGATATATTCTATTGCCTTTATGCGTCATAACTTGCGTAAAAATGGTTCGATTTCGATGAAATTTTAGTATGTGGTAGGGGGAGCCACTGGGGACGAACCCTATTGAAAATGAGGTCAAAGGTCAGGACACTGGAGTGTGATCCATTCCATTGCCCTTGTGCATCATAACTTACCTAAAATGATTGGATTGCCACAAAACTTTATCATGTTGTTCCGGAGGTATAGTGAACCGGTTCTGTCGAATATCAACGAAATGGGGTCAAAGGTCATTGCACAAAAGCCAGATTTATTCCACAGCCATTATTTTTATCATGTTGTTCCGGAGGTATAGTGAACCGGTTCTGTTGAATATCATCGAAATGTGGTCAAACTTCAGAGCACAGGAGCGAGATTTATTCCACAGCCAT
Source organism: Macrothele yani (assembly GCA_039090855.1). Lineage (NCBI taxonomy): Eukaryota > Metazoa > Arthropoda > Arachnida > Araneae > Macrothelidae > Macrothele > Macrothele yani. Next base: position 84,378,453 of record CM077025.1, read on the forward strand.
TATCCACATAACTTGAGTAATAAATACTGGTATGTTGGAAAGCGTATCCTAATCAATGCATTGCACGATTTTACTAACTTGTTTTTTTCTATTTTTGGTTTGGAGGTGTAATGACACCTGGACCAGCTGTAAGCAGTCGCCCGTCCCTAATTTAGGGCCACTGGTTCCAAGGAAGAGAGAGAGAGCCAGGCAGTACTACAAACAGAGCATCCAAGCCTCACCGGGATTCGAACCCGGACCCATCTCAAACGAATGATCAGAAACCAGCGCTTATACCACTCCGCCACAGGGGCGCCAAACGTATTTGCGCTTCATTACAGGGATTGTATACAATAGAAAAATGGAGATGTTTCAAATATTTTGAATTTTTTGTATTCTAAGTCAATAAGGACTGGTTTCAGCCAGTTGTGCCAACACAAGTACAGATTTCATGGAATGTTTTTGTAAATTACTTTCTTTTGATTATTGAAACATATTTCAGGTAAATGTTTGCGTGCAATACATTGATGAGCAATTGAATTAGAGATACCTGTCTAGTAACGTGTAGCACGATCTTTCGGCCTGATGACGGCGGCGATTCGTCTCCGCATGGACTCGACAAGACACCGGAAGCGTTGGGAAGCCATACGGATCGACGTCCCCTGAACAAGCTCCCACAGTTCACGAAAATTTGATGTAGGGGGGGGGGCAGAGCCTCGAACATATCTCTCGATGGCATCCCAGATGGGCTCGATGGGATTGAGGTCAGGTGACCTAGCTGGCCAAGGAAGCGAGGTCACGTCGGTGGAGTGTTCATCCAACCATTCGGACACAATTCGGGAGCGATGGCACGGTGCATTGTCTTGTTGCAGGATAAAGTCCCCAGTGGGATGTTGAAGACGCACAAACGGGAGCAAATGGTCGTCCAGGATATCCCGGTAACGGTGACCTGTGAGGACGATGTAATACGTACCAGGTGTCCCATTTCAGTCCACGTAAACAGTCCTCAGACGAGAATGCCAGCCCCCACCAGCTTGAAGAGTACCCTGCTGGCAAGAAGGATCCATCGCTTCATGTGGTTTGCGCCGTACTCGTATCCTGCCATCCGCATGTACCAACGTGAATCTCGACTCATCAGTCCAGGCAACATTTTCCCACATGTCTAGGGTCCAGTGGCGATGTTCCCGCGCGCCCATGCTAATATTTGCACCCTGTGATGTGCGGTCAGCAGCGGTACCCTCGTGGGACGATGGCTTCTGTACCCCATAGCGAGGAGATGGTTTTGGATGGTGTGGCTGCTTAAACGCTTTTGTGCTCCAGCGTTAAATTGCCGAGTGATTTCTTGCACGGTGGCCCGTCTATCCGCTGTTACAATGCGAGCTAGCCTCATCCACACGCTGTTGTCCACGGCAGTTGGCCCTTGCAGGGATGGTTTTACCGGATTCGATGTACTCACGGTGCACCCGTGGCACAGTGGTACGTGAAAATCCCAGTGCCTGCATGACTTCCGAGATGGAGTGATCCATTCGTCGGGCCCCGAAAATTAGCCCACGATCAAATGCGCTTAGAGTCTTACCTATACTGCGTCCGACTGTTACTGATTCCCGTCGCATCCCTCCTTATATTGTCGGATCGCTGCATACGTCATGTCGTTTCCGTTTACAGGGCTGCCCACAGCGCCATATTTGCATAACGTCAGCTGTCTCTAATTCAATTGCTGTTCAGTGTATATCCAATTTATAATTTCAGAAAAATTCGGAAAACCCTGGCTTAGGAGATGATTGATGCATTTTTTTGTTAAACCCGGGCAACGCGTGGTCCATTTGTTATAGTATTGCATGAACATGCAGCAAATGCGGCTGACTATACGACAGTTTCATAACGTAACACATTGCCATGAGGTTTTTGTGGCAACCTCTCATGATATCACGCAGTCATGTGCATGGTTGCAAGACAACATCAGAAAGAAAGAATCAGTGAAGGAAAGAGGAAGGTTAAACCATATGCCCACCTAAAACTTCAATACAGACGTTCGGACGAGGAGTATTGTATCTATACTTCCACTTCACGAAAGTAACACGAAGGAATGTTTCAGCAGAGCTATCGTAAAAAATGTTTCATACGTGCGTAATCGCTGACTGGGAAAGCATAGTTAGGGTGTTACGCTGCAGAGAGTATCTGTTATGACATATGCATTGTTTTGGGATTAATTCTTCTTCACACCATGCTAGCTGGAAGAATTTATGAGCACACATTCCTGGCACACATTCTAGGATATGTAAAAGGGGTGTATATTTGCTGTACGGGATTCCTCTCCACACCATTACACAAAGTATGCCAATAAAGTTCGGTGAACGCACCATAAAAATGAACAACAGGCAATATCCTAATGTATAATCTGCTAGAGTCCCCCTCCTCCGTGTCACTTTTTAAATCGTTATAGCAACAACCGAGAAAAAAATGTTTGTGATGTCACGCTTAACATTTCGTGCAGGTGACGTCATCACCTATACGCGCACATTCCACGCGTATACCACTTTGTTTTGTTGTCACAGCAACAAACAACACAGCTGCTGTTGTGACGTCATCTAATCCAAATCATTCTCACATGACGTCAGACATGCTTTACGACACACGGTCAACTCTAGAAATACGAAAACCTTTTTTTGGTTGGAGGTTTAACAACCACCGTGAACAACTCAGTGGGCTATAAACAGTCGTCCGTTAGCATCGACTGTTACAGCCTACTTTAGCGGTACTAGTTCCAAGGAAGGGAGAGAGCCAGTGCCGTAAGACAAACACAACATCCATGCTTCACCGGGATTCGAATCCGGACCTCTTTCCGACGCATGATCAGAGGCCATCGCTTGGACCACTGCGCCACCGGGGGCGGCTACGAAATACTTTATATGGGGAATTTTGGTTCACTATCTGAACCGGTGTTTAGCTACCTGTATGTGGCAACGTCAAGAGTACGACGATCTGACGACGTCAAGATTAAAATAGTGCACGGAAAAGAACAGGGAAATTGATACAGGGTTCACAGTCAGTGTATACGAAAACTGTTGTGTTCAAGGAATTTTTAGAAAGCTGTGAACCAACGTCACCATCTATTGACGTGAAACTCCAAAACTCAATAAATGAATGTCAATAATTTCTGTATCATAAATTTCATTTTCCCTCATCATTATTGACTGGCTTTCATCTAGTTTAAGAATAATTAATTTACTGACTTTCAAAATAATCCGCCCCGGATGCAACACACTTTTGGCATTGTTTATACAACCGCTGGGTGCTATGGGAAAAGCCCTCCTTTGTCATCGTCTGTAACTGGGCCGCCGCGTTCGCTTGAATGTTCGAATTGTCAACAAATCACTTCCCCAGCACTAATTTCAGCCGGGAAAGTAAAATGTTTGACCGATCTGATTAAATACGGAGGGTGATACAAAGCAGCAAAGCCATATTTCAAGTAAATGTTTAAAGTGTGACGTATATTCTAATTTAACTTTTCCTTTTAGTTACTTTCTCTGTGTAAATTTGAGTTCATTCTCCTTCAGCGTTTTTCAAACTTAAGGTTATATCTTCTCTCTCTCGCAAGAGTATGGTTGGCAACACCTTGAGGTCGGAACGTATAACGTTTGTATGTGTCCGATGAGAACTGGAAGATATGTAATGTTTCAGCAGCAGCAAAGAGGTAGAGATGGTGGATGTTATAATACTATAATCGTGGAAGCGGCTTGGTTTAATTCATATGCCATAACAAAAGTTTGACCTATTTGAAGGCTGCGTGTTATACCTTTAGTGTTCTCCTTAATCAAGTGTTTTGATTATTAGCTCACATTAGCTGGATTAAAGTTTATTGAGTTGTAGTTGTGACTTGTTGAAAGTGCCAAGGGAGTGTTGGCTGAATAAAAAATAAACGTAAGTAACTTCTTCTTGAAGTTTATTGGGTGACTCCTGTTTTACTGTAGCTGAAGTATTTATGAACTGATTTATGTAGTGTTCAGTCGGCCATATATACACTTTATTGACAAAAGTCACCGGACACCCTTTCAAAAGCAAATGAACGGATCCACTGCGTTGTGAAGATGCGAGGTACAGCTGCAAACGGTATAAAAACAAGTCTGCAGCTGACCGCGATTATATCGCACTGTGAGATTGAGTGAAAATGTCGCGGCGGGAGAGAGCTGACTTTGAGAAAGGAAAGATTGTTGAGTGTTATATTAGTGGGTTGTCCATAAGAGAAACCGAGAGGCGTTTAAACATATCCAAGTCAACTGTTTTGGATGTATTAAATAAGTGGAAGACACATGGCGTGCCTGAAGCAGCAGAACGTACCGGCAGACCAAAGAAAATCAGTGATAGAGGACGTCGAAGGTTCAGGAGAGTCGTTACAGCTAATCAACGGAGTAATGCACAAGACCTGAGTGTACAGGTTAGTAAAAATGCTGGAACATCAGTATGTACACATACCATTCGCAGAGAACTTTATTCCATGGGTTACCGTGGTCGTGCGTCTGCTAATAAGCCTTTCATCTCTACTCGGAATGCTACTCCTCGTTTAGCATGGCGTAAAGAGCATTTCTCGTGGACCGTAGATCAATGGATACGGGTCTTATGGACTGATGAATCCAGATACACGATCCATCAGTCTGATGGCCTTGTGTGGGTACGGCGGCAGCCGGTGGTACGCTATTCACCACAGTGTGCTCTTCCTACGGTCAAGTTTGGAGCTTGCAATATACTCGTGTGGAAGTGCTTTTCGTGGTATGGTCCCGGCCCATTGGTTATCGTGGACAAACCTGTTAACTAGCACGTCTACCTCTATATTCTGGACAATTATACCCTACCAACCATTTGGCAATACTATGGAACCGAGCCTTGTTGGTACCAGCAGAATAACGCACCGAGCAATGAAGCAAGGACTGTTACGGCTTAGTTTGATGATAATTCCGTATCGTGTGTGGAGTGGCCAACACAGATCCCTGATCGTAATCCCATAGAGCACCTATGGGATGAATTAGAGCGTCGTATAAGAAGTTTGAAACTGAATTCATTCAGTACATAATGCTGCCGCTAGCAGCAGTTAGCGGCAGCAATATGTACAGAATGAAAGCGCATACCTATCGCCGTGTCACAAAACCTTGTCGAAAGCATATCTCGAAGGGTCAGTGCATGCATTAAGGCTAAAGGTGGACCGACACCGTACTAATGTACGTCAATAAATGTTATGTTGTTTCTCTTCTAGGTATCCGGTGACTTTTGTCAATATAGTATATACACTGACGGAAAAAATCCCAACACCAAGAAGGGGTTGTGTTAGATAAACGAAAGTTGGTAGCCGGTGAGAGTACATCTGTAAGATGACGTCTATGCAAATTTCGCGCTCGGCGCATACGTGTGGCGCTAGTAGCGCCCTCGGAACATGCAAAGCAGGTTTGCTGTAAATACGCGCTGTAACGTTCGTGAGCGTTAGTTATCGTTGAGATTCGACGTAGTGTGTTGATGTTAGTCAAGAATGCCTTTAAGAAGACGAAGAAGCCATTATCAACAGCTCACGGAGTTTGAACGAGGTCGTGTAATAGGGCTACGAGAAGGTGGATTTTCTTTCCGCAATATTGCAGAACGACTTGGCAGGAATGTAGCCACTGTGCATGATTGTTGGCAGCGGTGGTCAAGGGAAGGTACTGCCTCAAGAAGACCGGGTTCCGGCCGGCCACGTGGCACTACTGAGAGGGAAGACCACCGTGTACGGCGTATGGCCGTGGCGCATCGTACCGCGTCTGCGGCAACAATTCGAGCTGCAGTTGCCACCACAGTGACACAACGAACTGTTACAAATCGGTTACTTGAAGGACAGCTCCGAGCCAGACGCCCTGTAGCGTGCATTCCACTTACTCCAAACCACTGCCGTTTGCGACGTCAGTGGTGTCAAGCTAGAGCTCATTGGAGGACGGAGTGGAGATCTGTTGTGTTTTCTGATGAAAGCCGGTTCTGCCTTGGTGCCAGTGATGGCCGTGTGTTGGTTAGAAGGAGGCCAGGTGAGCGCCTGCAACCAACCTGTCTGCGGCCGAGACACACTGGACCTAAACCTGGAGTTATGGTCTGGGGAGCAATTTCCTATGACAGCAGGAGCGCTCTCGTGGTTATCCCACGCACCCTGACGGCACAGTTGTACGTCGGTCTGGTGATTCAAGCTGTTGTGCTGCCATTCATGAACAGCATTACAGGGGGTGTTTTCCAACAGGATAACGCTCGCCCGCATACCGCTGTTGTAACCCAACATGCTCTACAGAGTGTCGACATGTTGTCGTGGCCTGCTAGGTCACCAGATCTTTCACCCATCGAGCACGTATGGGACATCATTGGACTACAACTCCAGCGTCACCCCCAACCAGCATTAACCGTCCCTGTATTGACCGACCAAGTGCAACAGGCAATGAACTCCATCCCACAAACTGACATCCAGCAAAAAAAACCACAACATCCATGCCTCAGCGGAATTCGAACACGGACCTATCTCGGACGAATGCTCGGAAGCCTAAATACGAGCCATCAAACTTTTTCATGTGCCTCACATGCTTTATTTTGATCATTTTTAGCACGTCTTTTGTAAAAAAAGATCGTGCTTATGCTACGGTTTGTCCGTCCGTCCGTCCGTCTGTAGACACGATATCTCTGCCACTATTACTCCGATTTGAAAAAAAACAATTTGCATTGGGAAGTTTGAAATATGCAAATGATGATCCTTCATTTCGTTTTTTTTTACGATTTACGATTTCGCCGCTAGAGGGCATAAATGCAGATGATGTCGAATTCAAAAATACGTTTTATTCCACATATTTGCTTCTAAACATCCGATTGAAAAAATCCTTTTATCTTTCGATTCCATTTATGCCGAAGAGTATTTTAGATATAGTTGCTTTCCCAAATTACGCATAGATTTTCCGCTAGGGGGCGTAAAAGTAAATTACATTTTTCCCGATAACTCGTCTTCTAAAACTCCGATTTGAAAAAAAAATGTTTTCTTCAGCGGATACATCTCTTGATGGAAAATCTTTTGCATATAATTTCGAATTTTTGGTAAGGAATACTTTAATCACCAGGGGGCGTAAGTGTTAATTTTTGCTTCTGATGTATTTGCCATAAAATCTGAGCTTCTAAAATATCGATTGAAAAAATTCTTTTGTGGACTGATGCTATTCACATCGATAAACCTTTTCAGAATATTTTCTTCCTAAAATATTTCATAGTTTCTCCGCTAGGGGGCGTATATGTATATCTTATTTTTGTCAATATCTGTACTTCTAGGTGTCCGATTTGAAAAATTCCTTCTTTGTTAGATAGTGTTTTCCGTGTGACATATTTTTCATATTATTTCAAAAATTTCAAGTAATTCATAGGCTTTCCGATAGGGGGCGTAGCGGTAAGTTGCGTTTCCCCTTATATCTCTGCTTCTAAATCTCCGATTTGAAAAATTCTTTCTGCACCGGATACAGCTCCTGATGGGAAATCGTTTGCATATAATTTCTGATTCTTGCAGAAAAATTGTTTGGCCACCAGGGGCGTAAATCTTAATTTCCGCTTCTGATGTATTTGCAGTAAAATATGAGCTTCTAAATTCTCGATTAAAAGAAAAACGTTGTTTGTAGACCGATACTACTCATGTCGACAAACCTTTTAGAAACCCTTTCGTCTTAAAATAGTGCATGGTTTCTACGCCAGGGGACGTAGATGTATATTTTGTTTTTGTCAATATCTCTACGTCTAAGAGCCCGATTTGAAAAATTATTTCTTTGTTGGATAGTGTTTCCGATTCGAAATGCTTTTCCTATAAATTCAAATTTTGCAAGTAAATCATAGACTTTCCGCTAGGGAGCGTAAATGTAAGTTGCGTTTCCCCCTATATCTCTGCTTTTAAATCTCTGATTTGAAAAAATATTTCTGCACCGGATACAGCTCCTGGTGGGAAATCGTTTGCACTTAATTTCTAATTTTTTTAAAAAGTGGTTTGGTCAGCAGGTGGCGTAAGTCTTAATTTCTGTTTCTGATGTATTAGCAGCAAAATATGAGCTTGTAAAATCTCGATTGAAAAAAGTCCTTTGTTGACCGATAGTACTCATATCGACAAACCTTTAAGGAACATTTTCTTCTTGAAATAATGCATGGTTTCTCCGCCAGGGGGCGTAGATGTATATCTTATTATTGTCAATATCTCTACTTCTAAGGGTCCGATTTTAAAAATTCTTCTTTGTTGGATAGTGTTTCTGATGTGAATTGTTTTTCCTATAAATTCAAAATTTTTAAGTAAATCATAGACTTTCCGCTAGGGGGCACAAAGGTAAATTGCGTTTTCTGCGTTATCTCTGCTCCTAAAACTCCGATTTGAATAACTTCTTCCTGTATCGCATACAAGACCTGATGGAAAATATTTTTCAAGTAATTTCTAATGTTTGGTAAAGAATGGTGTTTGGCCACCAAGGGTCATAAGTGTTACTTTCTGCTTCTGATGCATATGTAGCAAAATCTGGGGTCCTGAAAACTCGACAAAAGTTTTTCTTTGGACCGATACCGCTCATATGGATAAACCTTTTGAGAATACTTTCTTCCTAAAATAATGCATGGTTTTCCCCTTAAGGGACGTAAAGTCACATCTTATTTTTGTCGATATCTCTGTTTCTAAGAGTTCGTAAGCTCACGATTCCGTTTACAGCTTAAATCTGAGAGATTGAGAACCCGATTGAAAAACTTCTTTCTTCCGTCAGATACTATTGCTTTCCATACCGGTTCCATTGACTTTGAATAGCTTTGATAAATTTAATTTGCATCAGAACGGATTCAAAAGACGCGCTTATTACACCCGAATATTCGGTGTCATCTTTCTTGTTCAAACTGTAACGCACGATATCAGAAACGAGCCCTACAATACCATGAACTTTTGCATATACTCAATGGAAAAAACATTAAATCTATCTACTTAATAGTGTTTTGCATCTCCTCTAGCGCAAATAACAGCCTGTACACGCCAAGGAAGAGACTACACCAGATGCCGGAGGGTTTCTGGAGCTCATGACAGCAGTGCCTGTTGCAGTATAGTCCAGTACTCCACCCGAGAAGTTGGTGCAGGATCCATGAATCTGATGTTCCGCTTCACGGCATTCCGGAGAGCTTCCACAGGCTTTAAATCAAGGAACCCTGGGGGCCACTCGATGGTTCCAAAATCAGATGAGTGTTCTTCGAGCCATGCCTGGGTGGTTTCGGCCAGGTGGAGTAGCGCATTTTCGTGATGGAACAGACCATCTGCCACAGAATGCGCGAAGGCCATGAAAACGTGTAGTGATCAGGCAGGAGATGCTGGTAGCTCGTAGCGGTTAAGAATCTCTCCAGACACGCTGAGGGATCCATTGTGTCCAATAAGAAGGCTTTCTGAATCATCACAGAGTCACCAATGCCTTGAACAGAGCCGATCTGGCTCGACGTGTCGTGGCCTCACACTGTCGACACCACACCCGCACTCTCCCGTCAGCTCGGTACAGCTGGAAATGGGACTCATCTGACCACACGACGCGGTGCTACGCTGAAGACGTCCAGTTTTGATGTACCCGACATTAGGTGAGGCGTAGCGTTCGATGTCGAGCAGTCAGCAGTGGCACACGAGTAGGGCGTTGGCTCCCGTTGCCCAGGGTGTGAAGCGCGTGCGCCGTAGCGTTCGCCTCTTGCCGCTGCACGGGCCTTTGATATTTTAATTTGGATGTGATTTGCGCGGCTGTTGCCAAGCGGTCGGTTGGTATGAGCCTGCATAACCTACGTCAGCCCCGGTCTGCAGTGGCGTGTGATCGGTCACTGCTTGTTCTCTTGACGCTGGTACGTTCGTCGATGGTATACTCGCGGTACACCCTTGATATGGTTTCCCTCTGCAACGCTAGGGTTCTTACCACTTGGGCGATATAATGACCCATCTGTCTTGAGCCGGCAATGCATTCATGATCAAAGTCACTTAGATCACTACGTTTACCCATGTTCTTCGATTGCGATACACTGTTGGCGATCCCTGCTGTCCTCCTATTTATCGCCTACGTTCGGTTTGGTTCTGTTACACTCTGCGTGGGGGATGCCCCTGCCAACTGCTCATCGACCTTATCTCTAATGTTTTGTCTACTGAGTGTACATTGCTATTTAATACATATTAGTTGAAACTTTGTCCCGGAGTCAACTAATGAACTAACAGGCATTAACCATAAAAGAAGTAAATCATGTGCATGCATTTAAGGCTATCTTTGAATGAGTGTTAGGCTTCATTTTCTGCAATAGATGGCGCAAGACATCACTCCTTGAGCGTGGCTTTTACGTCTTGAGGGATTGTCCCAGAAGTTGGCGTCAGCGAATGACTGAAGACCTTACCATATTCAGAATGGAAGCGGCCTCTTGTTGGCTCCACAATGAAAAGACAAAATACCAGCTGTTACGTTTTAACCAATGACATTGTTTAGGGGTGGAGCTTAGTAGGTAAGCATAGTTTCTGTCTCAAACTCAAGTCTTTTCTGGTAATGTACACATTTTCTCTTCAAAAAAATGAACGTACAGAAGAATTTAAGACGAGCTATAGAAGACAAGATTCCAATCTCACTTCAGTGCCCATTCTTTGATTTATATTTGGCCTAGATAATTAAAAAAATCAGACAGAAATGAGAGATTCCTTTTTTCCGCACAGAAACACTGCCAAGCTAACTTCTGGCGCCATCTAGCGCCAAATTGGAATTCTTTCGAGTTAGATGAATTGAATTTAAAAAACAATTCTAACAAATTTTTCGGAAAAATAACTGCAACACGTAGCTATGGGTCGTTTTTATTTGTGCTCAAAATTTCAAACTCTACAAAGTAATACTTTTGAGAAAATGTGTACCCAAAAGAATTTGCATTACAGATAGGACATAATTTCTGTTACACTCATTCAGAGACAGCCTTAAACAAATGCATTATATTGTACACATATTCTACAATGTATTTGTATGATAAATATGCAGTTTGATTGAAAACTCCTTCAACAAAACAAGAGGGGTAATAGCACACATCAAGACGAACAATATTTGCTATGAAACTATGGCCACATTCCACTCCTGCTGCCAGAAAGGAGTAAAGATACATATCCACGTTGAGCCTTCAACAGTGAAAACAAAGAGACATACCTAATTTATGAGTTGCACAATTCCAATCGGATCAGAGAAAAACTCAAAGGAGCTGCTCAAACTGGCGTCTAAGTGCTTCGTTGCAAAGTGCACACCTGCGAATGAAGGACTGTCGCACCCTGTCGGAACCTCCCGGTGTGGTGTTGATCTTGCCAGCAGCAACAGCGATTCGTGCGACGAGATCTTCCAGGGAGTCCATAGGTGTCTTGTACACCAATGTTGAGCCCCAGAAGAAGAAGTCCAGCGAGCGTGGAGGCCAAGCCACAGGTTCACCGCGTCCAATCCACCGCATGGTATATGTCGCATTTAAGAAGAATCGGATACCGGTGGCAAAGCGTGGTGGGGCCCCATCATGCAGAAACCACATGTCCCTCCGTGTGGTGAGCGGAACATCCTGCAACATACCGGGAAGCACTTGCTCCAGGAACACACGGTACGCTGCGCCGGTCAGACGTATACGTCAATTCTCAAGTGATGTTCGCATGGTAATATCACTGAACTGGTTCGGCTGCGTTTTTAAATGTTTACTCCTCATCGTCTACGCACGTGTTCAGCGCACCTGATTTGCACCTTGTGCTTCTCATGCACTGGTTGGAACTCCGTGTGCCTGCTGGACGTTTTTCGAACGTGCTCTTTTCTGGCACTAGGAGTGGAATGCGGCCCTAGGTTCCATTGCAAATATTGTTCGTCTGGATGTGTACTATCACCCCTCTTGTTTTTTTGAAGGAGTTTGCCATCACCCTGTATAAATCCACATATTTTATTTGTGCATTTAAGAAAAACGAAAGTGAAATGCCAGAGTATATAAGCATAACCACATTTTTTTATATTCAGAAGGAATAATTTTATTGTTATGAAGACACTGAAGTTTTATATTTTCTACAGTGCCGCATGGGAAACGCAGAAGGAGAGCGCTTAGGACAATGTTGTGCAAGAAATTACACAGGGATTTGATGTTTTTATCTGTTCATATAAAAATACACATAACACATCTATAAAATGCATCCGGGTAAGTTTAATAACATCTTGATTTGACGCGTCTGCTGAGAAATTTTGACCTGTTTGACTTGTCGATTCGTTTCCGTCTCGTCAGTCTTCATTATGATGAACCTACTTCAGAAAAAAAGGCCGTAACTCTCCCTTAAATCAAGTTATTTTAATCTCACCGTTTTTTAAAATTTCAAAGTTTTGTGGCATTTGCTGATTTCCCTTGAACTTAAATTCTCAAGGGTTTAGTTTTCTTGTTAAAATTACGAATCGGTATAGCATGCACCTTCGTCGATTAACAAACGTGATTATCTTTGATTACTAAAATGAATTTAGTAACTAAATTTAAAGCAAGCCGTTAATCATATTAATCGTATGAATGATTTTAAATCTGAATAAGCGAAAAAAGTAAAAATGCTGCGTTCAGAATAGAATGAAACGGAAAACAAAAGCTATTATATGTCACCTGTTCTGAGGTTACAAACTCAGTCGCGAGTAAGGTGGCCTTTGTTTTAAATATAAAACGCAATTATTTTAGTGTTCCGGCTAATTAATTCAACTTCCCTTTTTCCTATTTTTGTTGCCTAATATATAAAGGAAATGAGATAGTTAAAATGCGTTCTTAATCGTGGAAATTAATTAAGTTGTGCGGAAGAAGCACATCCGGCCCGTTCTTGGACATGATAATCCAGCTTCTAGAAATTGCCCTGCACAAATTATTTTTCAGCAGATTGATGTGGCCATGACACAGGATTTCTAAATATTTTTCAAGTTTTTTGAGGCACAATCTTCCTGCTAGTCGGGGTGAGTATAAATTTGTATTTGTTACAAATCTGTTTCGAGAAGATGGATTAGAAATGCCTCACTGAAGGTTTTTACGGCGTTTGCAGGTGCGTAACATTAGGTTGTAAAGAAAGTATACGGAAAATAGAGGAGCATGTATTTCAAGCTTAATAAATCGTACAAAACACTTAACCTAATCGTCCAGACATTTTCCATTGGAATTGATGACCTTGTTCCACCGATCTACGAGTTGAAATATCCCATTGCGATAGAAGTCTGGCGAGTGGGAGTTGAAGAAGTCATCCATGCAACGTTTCACATCATCGTCATTAGCAAAGTTTTTCTCACCGAGAAAATTCGATATAAGACAGGAAGAGATGAAAGTCGTAAGGGGCAAGGTCCGGGAAATAAGAAGGTGGGAGTGCGACAATATTTTCCTTTCGAGCTAGTGTACTTTTTGTTGGGTCCGTAAAGCCATATGTGGAGAAGCGTATCGTAGTGACAAACAACTCCATAGCGATTAATAAACGCTGGACACTTTTCTCGCAGTGTAGCTTAGAGATATGCCCAACTGTTGGATGTAAGCATCTCCTCTGATGGTATTGTTTTGCGGTAAGAGTTCATAGTGAATCACACCGCGACAATCCCACCAGAAACTCAGCATCACCTTCGTTCCATGAAGGGGTGGCTTAGAGACCTCTTGTAGGGGTTGTCCCTGCCTGGTCCATGCCCTTTGTTGCGTAACATTCACACACGTGACCCATTTTTCGTCACTCGTGACCAACCGATAAAAACTGCCTCCCGTTTTTCTCTTTCACGCAGAACAACAGCAATGGAGTAGCATTGCATCCGATTCTGGTTAGACAAGGCAGGGGGTATCCATTTCCACAGTTTACAAGAAAATCCCAACTTCAGAAGTGGGGTGTTAATGGTCGTATGGGACAATTCTTGTACTATTGTATCAGGCTTGGTCGATAGCACACGTTCTAGTGTATCTATCATCTTTAACCTTATTGGGTCTGCCACTTCTTGGCGCATCAGACAGATCCCATGCGCCAGTGTCGAATTTCCTGTACCAGTCGTATCAAGTACTCTGTCCGATAATATCGTCACCAAACGCGTTTCGCAATTTCTAAGTGCTTCCGTAACTTTCACTCCATTCAAATATTCATAAAGCACTATTGCACGCACACCTTTCTTCGATATCGTCACCCCGTGCAACTAATTTTGACCGCAGCAGCGTACGTTCTGTCCTTAAAATCAATTCTTTTGCGCAGAACACTCTGGGACGTTTAAGTCACTGCATGCCCTCAGTACCCTGCATTTCACACCTCACTTATGATTTTTTTCGAAAACTTTCTTAACAACTTAATAATTGTTTTTTCGACTTTTACGACCACAATTGTGCACTCTGAGGGCTATCCAGTTCTTATGTTGGTGCCACTGGTTCGAAGGGCACCAACTGCGAGTCAGCGCCGTAAGACAAACACAGCACCCATGTCGCCTCGAACCCAGGCACAGCTTGGACGATCAGTCAGAAACGTGCACCCCTGAATAAAATAAAATTATTTTTCTACTATATTATTAGAGGAAGAAAAATAATTTTATTAAAAACAATTATTATTAATTTTTAAATAAATTATTTTTCTTCCTCTACGGATAAATGCGTCCGGAAAGGAAGAAAAATAAAAACAATTTGTGCATGAAACCCATATGCTATTTAGAGAAAGCACGTAACGCAATTCATTAAAAAAAGTCTCCGCGCTTTAATACATACCCGGAACTTCTTCTTTTCGTTAAGATGAACATTTCTTTCATTTGCAATCCTGGATAGACAAGACAAAGCTGGTTATGAGAATTTTTTTAAATAAAGCCCCAAATGATCATCGCTCTTGGTGGATCCAAAAAATTACAATGATAGAGTAATGAACACACTGTTGGCGTCCGGCAGTGTGCATGTTGATTGCGTCACAGTACTTAAGCAATCTTCTTATCGGGAAACAGCAATGTTATTTTAAACAGTTTGTTCACCACGATGCAAAAATGCTACGAAAACAGAAGCGTGAAATTGCGAGCTCTACATTTATTGCAGAACAGACTTAATTTGGAAGAGTATAAAAAATGGAATTGATTGGGAGTCTTTTTTTTTCGTTTCGAGGGCGTAGTTTAATTAACAAACTAATGTACTTAGCTAACTTTGAAATTCTTGAACACATACACTCAATGAACAAAATATTAGGGATACCTACTTAATAGTGTGTTGGTCCTCCTTTAATGCTAACAGCCTGTACTCGCTGAGGCATCGACTCCACCAGATGCTGGAGAATTTCTGGAGGTAATGCCAGCCATGCTTATCGCAGCACTTCCCACAACTCCACATTGCCACCAAGGTGGTGCAATGGTGTTAGCGGTGGCTTCTGAGCATTCGTCCGAAGGAGGTCCGGGTTCGAATCCCGGTGAGTCATGGATGTTGTGTTTGTCTTAGGTCACTGGCTCTCTCCCTTTCCTGGAACCAGTGGCCATAAATAATGGACGAGCGACTGCTTATATCCCACTGAGTTGCTCATGGTGGTCGTTAAACCCCCAATCAAAAATATAAAACAACTCCGCCCTTGAAGTCGGCCCTGGATCCATGGATCTGATGTTCCGGTTCATGGCATTCCGGAGAGCTTCCACAGGGTTTAAATCCTGGAAGCTTGGGAGCCATTCGATGGTTCCAAACTCAGATGAGTGTTCCTCGAGCCATGCCAGGGAGGTTCCAAACTCAGATGAGTGTTTCTCGAGCCATGCCAGGGTGGTTCCAAATTCAGATGAGTGTTCCTCGAGCCAGGCTAGGGTGGTTTCAAACTCAGATGAGTGTTCCTTGAGCCATGCCAGAGTGGTTCCAAACTCAGATGAGTGTTCCTCGAGCCATGCCAGGGTGGTTCCAAACTCAGATGAGTGTTCCTCGAGCCATGCCAGGGTGGTTCCAAACTCAGATGAGTGTTCCTTGAGCCATGTCAGGGTAGTTGCGGCCTAGTGAGATGGGCATTGTCCTTCAATGGTATACTCCCGGCACACCCTTGATACTGCTGCCCCCGGGGATCCTAGGGTTCTTATCACTTGGGCGATGGAACGACCCATGTCTTGCGCCGATAAGACATCCACCATCAAAGTCGCTCAGATCATCACGTTTACCCATGTTTTTCGATTGCGATACACTGTTGGGGAACCCTGCTGTTCGCTTATGACCTGCGTCCGGCTTGGGTCTATTCCACTCTGCGCGGAGAATGCCCATGACAACTGGCCATCACTCCTATCTCTAATGTTTTATCTTCTAAATGTTACATTTCTGCAGCGAATAAAAATGACAACGGCCATGGTCAAAGAATCAAAATTTTGCGTAATGACAACTTGTTCCTGTACTGTTCCACTCATTGGAAGTTCAAAGGTTACCGATATAATTCAATGGCACAAACATTCAGATATACGTATCAACATGTGGATCTCAATAATAAAAAACCAATACGTATTCATCTATTCACATACGCGTAGATATCCAACAGGCCTCAGTCTCTTTCGTTATATCAACTTTCCACAATCTACTCGCCATTTCTGTCGCTACATACGAGTATACCACTAGTATACCAATAACATTCATATATCGTACTAGTATACCAATAACATTCAGCGTCGTCATTTATTTTTCTCTGACTCATTGCCAGTGTCTCCAAATTGTAACAGATGTTCGCGAAAAGTAATGTGCCGTTCAGTGAGAAAATGTTTAACCAAGAAGTAACTAAATTTGCATAAAACAAGAAAGATGACACCGAATTTTCTAATGTAATAAGCACGTCTTCTGAATCCGTTCTGACGTGAATTAAATTTATCAAAGCTATTCAAATCAAACTGGTTCCAACAATCCATAAAACATCCAGAAACAGAAACATCTACTTAGTTCCACCAGCGGCTAAAGAACATGTTACGAAAATTAACAAATGGCAAACAAAAAGTTCTCATACTACAATAAAAGTACCAGAAACAAAGAGATTTTCAAATCGAACAGTTAAAAGAAGAAATATAGAAAAGAAAACAGGATATAAGTTTACGTTTGCAAGCGGAAGAATTTTGTATAGCGGAAAAGTTGAAAATAGGCAAAAATTATTCTTCATGGAAAAAACGTTCGACCTTTACGCACTTAGTGAGAAATCTTTGCGTTACTTAAACAGGATAATGCTCCACATCTCTGTTGTAGCGAATGGCATACAGTGCAGAAGAAATTTCTCAGTAGCGTTTTTAAAAGCGGCGATACAGCGCAAACTGCCGAAACACCACCTACCGACAGAACTGTGAACTACAAAATTCCTAATATACTAGCCTTAAATGTTCTACAAGGTAAATGGCATCCGGTGGGGAAAGAATTTTTAAATTGCACATGTAAAAGCAATGATATTGAGAAAAACATGTAACGTACCAGGAGATGTGACGTACCTGCCAGAAGGACGCACACGACATAAAGGCAGATAGGAATCAGAATAAAACGTCCGCGTAGCTTAATTGGTAGAGCAACTTATTCCGGAAAGAGGGGATCCGGGTTCGAATCCTGCCGTGGACAGAAATGACGGAGAAATTTACTTCGTTATAATGGCGCCCGAACTATCCGGATGACCCGACCGTTCAAAATCTCGCATTGGTGTGATGTTATTTCCACAACGCGAGATAGGAAAAATAAGAGAATCCTTTCTCCAGCACTTCGAAAAAAAAAAGAAAAAAAATAAGGGGGAGATGATGTAACGTACCAGGAGATGTGACGTACCTGCCAGAAGGACGCACACGACATAAAGGCAGATAGGAATCAGAATAAAACGTCCGCGTAGCTTAATTGGTAGAGCAACTTATTCCAGAATGAGGGGATCCGGGTTCGAATCCTGGCGTGGACAGAAATGACGGAGAAATTTACTTCGTTATAAACAGAATAAGCATATGCGACCCTAGCGGCGATATTGTGCACTATTTTGAAAAGAAAATACACACACAGTTTGCATAGTTAATGGTATCTGATCGAGGAAAGAAGTTTTTCAATTGGGTTTTTAGTCCCGCAGATATTGCTGTAAACATAAGCGTGAACTTACGCCCTCTGGTGGAAGACTTGTGCGCTACGAAAAAATTTAAAACTATATGAGAAACATTTCCCCACGGAAACGCTCTCCAACAAAAAAAATAGTTTTTCAAATCGGACTCTTAGAAGCAGAAATATCGACAAAAATAAGATATGCCTTTACGCCCCCTGGCGGAAAAACCATACATTATTTTAAGAATAAAGAGTTCTCAAAAGGTTTTTCGATGTGACCGGTATCGGTCAACGAAAGAATTTTTTCAATCGAGTTCCCGGACCTCAGATTTTGCTACAAATACATCAGACGTTGAAATTACCTCTTACGCCCCCTGGTGGCTAAACCATTCTTTATAAAATATTAGAAATTAATTGTAAAGTATTTCCTATCAGCAGCTTATCCGGTGCAGAAAGAAGTTTTCTAATCGGAATTTTAGAAGCAGAGATATCTGGGAAAACGAAATTTACTTTAACGCCCCCTAGCAAAAAGTCTATGTATTACTTGGAAAATTTGAAATTACATGAGAGCATTTTACACCGGAAACGCTATCTAACAAAGAAGGAATTTGCCAATTCTGACCCTTAGACGCAAAGATATTGACAGAAATAGGATATACATCTACGCTCCCTGGCGGAGAAACCATACATGATTTTAAGAAGAAAATATTCTCAAATGTTTATCAACATGAGCGGCATCGGCCCACGAAAGAATTTTCTCAATCGAGATTTTAGTAGCTCAGATTTTGATGGAAATACCTACGAAGCAGAAATTAACACTTACGCCCCCTGGTGGCCAAACCATATTTTATAAAAAATAAAAAATTACAATCAAAATATTTTCCACCGGGAGCTGTATCCGGTGCAGGAAGAATTTTTCAAATCGGAGTTTTAGAAGCAGAGATATCGGGGAAAGCGCAATTTACTTTTACTCCCCCTAGCGGAAAGTCAACGAAATACTTGAAAATTTTGAAATTATATGAAAAGCATGCCGTACCGGAAACTCTATTCAACAAAGAAGAAATTTTTTCAAATTGGACTATTAGAAGCAGAGATATTGACAAAAATAAGATATACATCTACGCCCCGTGGAGGAGAAACCATGCTTATTTTAAGAAGGAAATATTCCAAAATGGTTTATCGACGTAAGTAGTATCGGTCCACGAAAGAATTTTTAAATCGAGATTTTAGAAGCTCAGATTTTGTTGCAAAGCATCAGAAACAGAAATTAACACTTACGCCCCCCCTCTGGTGGCAAAACCGTTTAATACCAAAAAGTAGGAATTATATACGAAATATTTTGTATCCGTTTTAGAAATAATTTTTCAAATCGAAGTATATCGGCGAAAACGTAATTTATTTTTACGGCCCCTACCAGAGAATCTATGCATAACTTGAAAAAGTGACTATACCTCAAATAATCTTCGCCATGAGTAGAATCGAAAGTCAAAATAATTTTTTTAATTGGGTGTTTAGAAGCAAATGTATGGAATAAAATGTATTTTGAATTCGATATCATCTGCATTTACGCCCTCTAGCGGCGAAATTCGGCATCCTAACAAATAAAAATAAAGGGTCATCATTCGCCCATTTCAAGCTTCCTTATGCATAAAGAATTTTTCAAATCGTACTATTAGTTGCAGAGATATCGTGTCTACAGACGGACGGACAAACCATACAGACAAACATAAGCACGATCTTTTTTTACAAAAGACGTGCTAAAAAAACCAAACAGACAGACAAATAAACAAAACCCGAAATATAAAAGGAAGGTCAAATAGAGGTACACGTCGTATGGTGTTTCAGATTTCTTTGAGTACGATTGCTTATTCTGAAAAAATGTTTGTCGCAGCATGTCACAGATAAACAGAAAGATTTTTTGTGCAGAAAGATCTTTCGTGAGAGTTTTTAAAGTAAAATTGAAAGTCCAACTGTATAGGAAATTTCAAGGTTTTAGAATGACTGACGGGAAGAAAGAATTTTTAAAAACTATTTTAAAACAGACAGTTTTTAGAAAATCCTACAGGGAAAATGTTTTTATGAAGTAGGTTGATTTTATTTTTATATGAACCTGGTTGCGAGTTTGTTAATGACACAGATATGTCAGAATTTGCGACATTGTTTCCTAAGTTCACTCATGAAATAATCATATTTAATTCCACGCCACGGAAACTTTGCTCACACGAAGATCCAAAACGGAGCAAGCACGACACAACATTCACGAACGTAATTAAGAAATATAGTATGTATGTACGTACCAAGCCAAGGTCATACATAACACTGTAATCAAAGCCAAATAAAGGTAATACTAATTTATCAACTGGTAAATAGGGAGTAATATTACCATTTGCTGATTGTTTCATAGAATATTGCTTAGTTTTTGCTGTAGGTGACCACACCCCACGCACAATTCTTCCGTTAGAAAACGATAAGAGTCACCGGTCGGGTCAGACAGAAATTACGTCGAACGACGTGCGAATAATAAAAACCCTTGCAAGAGATTGGAAGTGATGCTCTTTTTGCAAGTGCGAAAAGATTTCTTTTTAACCAGTGTCCACCCATAAGGGGACTTATGCATACCACTACGGTGATTTCTGAAACAGGCTGCCTTAGAAGATTTGCTCACCATGCCGACGGTAGAAATTTGACTCCGATACAAAATAATGCAGCTGTAATAACTCCTATGAAGAATTTTGAATGTATTGTTCAACGAAATTCTATATCTTTCATGTTACTGAATATGGAAAAGATTACGTTAAAAATTCTATCCCTAGTAATAGAATTCAGAAATGGAAAATGCACAGAAATTTAAGTACAGTAGAGCGTCGAAAATCCGAACTAATTGGGACCACTGGTAGTTCGGATTTTCGATGTGCTAGGATTATCGAACATGTAAAAAAATACAAATACGCTAATATTTCTATATTTCTACATTTTATTATCCAAATACACGTACCAAATATAATCAATTGTATACAAAAAAATACATAAGACAAAGATTTTGTTTTGTTATTATGCAATACGAAACAATTTTGCCGTTTTTTACGCTTTCTAACCGTAGGTTGAAGAAGCGTATAACCGATATAGTCACGTTCCTTTCGAGCTCTGTGTTTGTGCCCAGTTTTTGGAAGTGTATAGTGAGTGTTTGTTCCTATTTTTGTGTTCCCCTTCAAGAAGAAGATCTGTACTTTCCTTTAGCTCAGCTCCCAAGTCGGTGAGTTGCATATTTTGTTTGCATTCAGCGTTTTATTATTTTCGATCAAGCTGATCGATCCTTAAGTTAATTCTCGTCATTTACAATGGCGGGCACTGAGAAGGGTGATGTCCACGCCCACATCAGTGATGCTCATTCTCGCTCCTCCTCCTCCTCACTCTCAGGAGACCAATCAGCATTTATGCACGTCAGAGACGTCATACGCATACAAGATGTGACGCGCGACTCCTCTGCAAAGGCTCAAGCTGATATCCCTGCCCAGCAGAGTGACGTCACCTTGACGCACGTCCCTGGTTCATTTGCCGCAGCTATGGATGTGACCGATTGCACGGTTGCGTTGCATTCAACTGGCTCAACTCAGTTTACCAAGCCGCTACCAGCAATCAGCACTGTGTCGCATCCTTCCGCTGCCACCTGTACGTCTCTCACTTACTCCAAAGTGACCTCCGGAGCGAGAGTTCCTTCCAAGTTTATTGCTCCCGTTTTTTCTGACTCTTACGTCAGTGTTGAGGGTAGTTCTGCCACCATCGATATCCCAGAGGATTCCCCAGCCGGGAAACAATTTTTCCCCACAATGGATTTCGGTGTCTGTTTTGATGCATTACCAGACACGAAACTCAAGGAATATAGTATTGCCCTAAAGAAGATACTTCCTACAGGAGCATATATCACTCATATGGCTCGAAAGCCACGGGCCGTATTAGTGTATTTTGCCCGTAAAGAACATGCAGACCTTGTGATGACTGATGGCTTATCCATCAAAGATGTGCATCTTCTGGCTGAACCTGTGGCGCAGCGACCTATCCAGGTCATTTTCCACCCAGTCACACCTGAAGTCTCAGATGTCGCTCTATGCACTTTACTCAGCAAATTTGGCCGAGTGGTTGGACCAATAACGACTCTTTCGGCGGCGCCCAGAGATCCCGATGACAAATCCATTGCAGGGTTTCGTCGAAGTGCCCGTGTCATATTTCCGTCGGACGATCATCTGCTTGCGTACCCGAAGATCCTAACCGTACGGTGTGGCCAGCAACGTCGGAGAATCGACGTCATTACCTCCTTGCCCTGCACGCTTTGCCATGGCGAAAACCATCTTCGCGTGCACTGCCCACATCAAGTTCCACCGACTCCGACTGGCGCTCCTACAGGTACTGTTCCTACTTCGAAGCATACTACACCATCTACTTCAGCACAGCAGGCCTCGGAGCCAAGATATGATGAAAAAGTTCGCTTACAGACGTTGGTCAACGCAACGCTCACACAGCCGCTCCCTCTTTTTCACTAGAGGACTTTCCTACAATTGCCTCCTCACTCCCGCAACGTCATCGCTCCACCACTGAGTCCCTTTCAGAAGGTTCACAACCAGCTATTACCACTGGAACCTCCGAAACAGCTGATGTGGAGTCCATTGGTCCAGAGACGCAGTGTGAGGATGAGACGACCGAGCCTCCACTGAAGCGCCGCGGCTCTGGCCGCAGCAAGCGGTTAGCGAAGAAGCAAAACTCTACTTCACCTCGTTCAACCTCCCTCTCCAGCAGTTCTCCTCGACACACCTCGCCAGCCGAAGTCTCCTTTCCCACGGTCGAAAAGTTCGCTGCATTTCTCCAGACAGCCAATATACCTCCCGTACCACTCTCATACATTGATCTCCATACATACTTAACGAACCCGACAAGCTACGCAATAGCACGTGCCTTAGCAATCAAGAATCAATCGCTTCGCCAACTTGTGCCGGAGCAGATCTTCAATGTGTCGCATTTCTGCCGCCAGAATGTTCCCACCCATCCGTGGGCACAAATCTTCTATAATCGTCTCAAGTCTTTTCCTCCAGCTCTGAAAAATCTTCAGCTAGAGGCAAGGAACCCCACAATTCAAGATCGTGTCACTTAATTGCAGGGGATTCGCTTCCCCCTCAGCAACTCTCTGGCATATGAAGACCTCAACAAGTTGGGGGCTGATATTCTCCTCTTTCAAGAGACAAATTGCAAACCAACTACCGTCTATTCTCGATGGCGCCAGTGGAACTTTGTGTTTCATCACGCCTATGGACTAACATCTCATAGCGGTCTTGCCATCGGCATTAGTCATACTCTCAATTCTATTATCACATCCCTCTCTGTGCGAAATATTTGTCGAGATCTCTTACAGCATGCATCCTTTACCATCGCGTCTTCCAGATACCACTTATTTAATATCTATATTCCAAGCACTACAACACATTTATCAATTCTCTTAACGCGTCTTCGCAGAGCACTCGACCGTATCCCACCGTCAGAACATGTTCTCGTTGGTGGTGATTTTAACTGCACCCCGGATCCTCTTCTGGATAGGTCTTCTACAAATAGAGAGCGCCGCCATGCCCTGGCGAACCTGCTCCAGACAGTTGTCACCAACAACGCTCATCATGATGTACATCGGCATATTCATCCATGGTCGACTAATTACACTTGGCGCTCCTCTCATGCGCAAAATCCTTTCTTAGCCCGCCTTGACAGGTTTTATGCCTCCAGTACTCTACTTCCTGCCGTGACAGAATCGAGTGTGCATCCCACGGCCTCATCTGACCACTGCGCCATTGCCATTATAGTCCATACTGCACCATTCAAACCCAGGATAATTCGCCCGTGGACATTTGATGATGCACTTCTCTCCGACCCGGTATTCTGCTCTTCGGTCCGGTCATTCCTGATTGACAGACGACCGCAGCTTCAATCTGCACTCGGCGGATTAAATTCTTGGTTGGAGATCAAGCAACAGCTCGTTCTGCATGTCCGAAACTACTCTTTCCGATTAAAGACAATCCAGAACATGCGCCTAGACTATGTTCGTTCAATGCTATCCATGCTCAGTCTCAGTGATCCTCTCTTCTCCTCCTTTCAAGAAGAGCTTCGATTTCTTCTCACTCCTCTGGCGCAACAAGCTCTCCGCCGACTTCGTTTGCAACACCTGACGCCGGATGCTCACAACTATGAGTTCCTGACGTCGGTGGAAAAGACCCGACGAGCTTCGTCCATACTTCATCATCTACGCCTTTCTTCTGGAGAGGTATCAGATGAGCCGATTGCGCTTTGTTCCCATGTCCGTCAGTACTTTTCCATGAAGTTCATTGAACCTCCTCAACCATCCTCTGCAGCAATGGATTCTCTTCTTTCTAATATACCTCAGCCCCCCCATCTCGCTTCTTCTCTTCTTCTTTCCCCCACGCACTATGAACTAAACACTACATTCTTTTCTCTGAATTCTAGTGCCGCTCCGGGTCCGGACGGCCTAACCTTTAGCTTTTATAAAACTTTTCTGCCTCTTCTTCTTCCGTTTCTCCTATCCGCTTTCTCTGCTGTCTTTACTTACTCTCCTCTCCCGAGGGGATTTACAAATGAATACGTTGTCCTTTTCCCCAAGAAAGGTGATCTCCTTGACTTGGTGAACTCGCGCCCAATTTCCCTACTGAATCTCGACTACAAACTTTATACCAAGCTTCTTTCACAACGACTAAATCCCATCCTCACATCCTCTCCCCTAACCAGACTTACACAGTTCCCGGCCGTTCTCTATCTCACAACATCCATCTCGTGACTGATCTAATTCACCTTGCGCGCTCCCACTCTGTACCCCTCGCCCTCCTCTCTTTAGACCAACAGTCCGACTTTGATAATATCTCCCACACTTATCTCTCCGCCACACTTCTCCGATTTGGATTTCCATCTCCGTTTATTTCTCTCCTCACCTCCCTCTACCAGGACGCCAGTTTCCAGGTCAAGTTGCCCACCGCCGCCCCGGTGGCGCAGTGGTCTAAGGCGTTGGCCTCTGATCATTCGTCCGTAAGGGGTCCGGGTTCGAATCCCGGTCAGGCATGGATGTTGTGTTTGTCTTACGGCACTGGCTCTCTCCCTTCCCTGGAACCAGTGACCCTAAATTAGGGACGGGCGACTGCTTATAGCCCATTGAGTTGCTCACGGTGGTCGTTAAACCTCCAAACAAAAAAAAAAAAAAGTTGCCCACCTTTCTTACAGCACCAATCCTCTTCCGCCGTGGAGTGAGGCAAGGCTGCCCACTCTCCGGTCAACTTTTCGCTATAGCCTTAGAACCTTTTCTCCGCTCCGTTCAACGCTCCCTTCAAGCCACCCTGCCGCCACTCATCGCCCGCACGAGACACCATGTCACCACCTCCGTGGCGTATGCAGACGACGTTACCTTCTGTATACGCCTGGATTCACAGTTCTCTTTGCTCCAAAGTCTTTTCGCCGATTACGCCTCCTGCTCCGGAGCTGCGATTAATACAACCAAAAGCACAGGCCTATGGTGCGGCTCATGGGTTGACCGCTTGGATTCCCCATGGGGAGCGCACTGGTCTTCAGCTTCTCAACGTTTCCTTGGCGTACATCTTGGCGTCCGAGGTGAAGCCTCCAGCACAACGTGGAATACCATCCATCCACGTCTTCATCGGTCAACTGCGTTTTGGCGAAAAGCGCAGTTCTGCACCTCATATTTTCAACGTGCACGTCTTGCGCAAACCTATCTTCTCTCCATGTGCACACATTCCTGGCTTGCTACTAAATCCCCACTTCTTCGTCTAAATGATATCACTCGCTGCTTCACCTCAGTTATCTGGACCGGACACCACTGACTCAGTGCCCCCAAACTCAGCCTTCCTCCTGACCAAGGTGGCATTGGCCTAATTGATACACGACTGTACTATCAAGCTCTCCGGATTACTTCGTTCCTCCGTCTTCATACCTCACCTGCTGCCGACGCCGTTACCGCAAGGAATGTCATCACCTCTTCGAGCAACACTAATTTCACTTTCACTTCTTTCATTCTAATGGACCTCCGTACTACCACTCACTCTCGCCTTCCTCCTGCCTTACGGGAGACTTACCTTTCTCCGCTCTCTCCCGCTCACTCGATCCCCACCCGATTCCACCACTGAACTCCTTGCCGAACCCCTGTTCTTCTCCTCTCTTCTTCACCCCCTCATCTTTCATGCTTCGCCTATCTTTCTTGGCTCCGAGTCGGAGTTGTAACCGTCAAAGACCTTGTAACCTCAGATCTGTCCTGGCGACCATACGCCAGCCTCCCACCCACCGTTCTACTTTCACCCTCCTCTCGCTGTGTCTATGACTTCCTACTCTCTACCATTATTGCTAAGTTTTCTCATCTCGCAACCACCACCGGCCTGACCTTTGTTTCTTCCGCCTCCCTCCCCCTTCCTTTCTTTCTTTCAGTCGGCAGATCTACACTTCCACTCTCCTCACTTTCAACCTCAGTTCTCTATCGGTTACTTTTAAAATCCCACTCTCCTTCTCCCCTTCACATCCCTGATGTCTCCCAATCCTCTCTCACCGCTGTCTGGTCTGCCACCCTTTCTCCTCTTTCAGCTCCTCTTGAAATAAACACTCACTGGCTTTTTCTCCACCGCCGTCTTCCCGTTCCATCCATCCTCTGCCGCATGACCATTCTTGACTCACCTCTTTGCCCCTTCTGTACTCAAGTATCTGATGTCTCTCACGTTTATCTACATTGTGTCATCCTCCTTCCACTACTCCATCTTGCATTTTCCATTGCTCAACGTTCAGCCACAACTGATCTTCCTTTCGATGCCTATAAGACACTCCTCCTGCAGGTCTCTCCGCCAGTCAAGCTTCCACCCATCTGCTCATATTTTCATCCTGGTGAAACATGTCATCTACGTATTTCATCAGCGCTGCCGAGATATCTCATCTCCTTATACCATCCACCAAGCTTCTGTAGAACTACTGTGCCACTTTCGGGAGCGTCTCCTCTCAAGACTTCGTCTAGAGAACTTTGTGGCCGTTGCCCAACAGAGAGAACCACTTTTCCATTCCACCTGGTCTCCGGCCGCTTCCTGGTTCGCCGGCATGCCAGCGACGTTGCAACTGACTGTCGGTAATTTATAACCTCGTTGCTCCTAGCTCTGTTGAACTTCAGTTCAACGTACATGCTCGCCATTGGTTTTCGGAATCAAACTTCAACATAAAGCTTATATCTTCTAACAAATGTGAATATAATATGCACCATACTGTAAAAATATATATAGTGTTACTTGTTTTCTCTTTGATTATCATTTTTTTAACCAATACTAAGACATCGTAATTCCGTTTGCCTTAGGTTTCACAATGTCTACTTTGTCATCTACTGTTCTCCTTTTGTACAGTGCTTCATTATAATATTATCGTTCTGTTATTTGTCAGCACTATAATATATTTATGCTTCGAGACGAAATGTTTCGACAATCTCTGTTATTGTTCTTGTGCAAAATGCCTGTACCTCTTACCACGAGGCTCCTTTGTGAATCAATACATCGTGCTGTATATAATGTATATAAAATTTTAGAGTTTGTATATTTTACCGTACAATATATGTATCAGGACGCCCATGTTCGCCTCCTGAACCCAACCTTGTTAATAAAATTGTGTTGAACTGAAGAAGCGTATATGCTCCAGCTTTGTCCGTCCGTCTGTCCGTTCGTCCGTCTGTCTGTCGGCACGATAACTCACGAAAAAATGGTTCGATTTCGATGAAATTTTAGTATGTGGTAGGGGACCACCAGGGACGAACCCTATTGAAAATGGGTGAAGTGGGGTCAAAGGTCACGCCATAAGAGCGGGATCCATTTCATTGCCTTTATGCGTCATAACATGCGTAAATACGGTTCGATTTCGATGAAATTTTAGTATGTGGTAGGGAACTACCTGGGCACGAAACCTATTGAAAATTGGCAAATTGGGGTCAAAGGTCAGGCAGGGCACAAGAGCGGGATTTATTCCATTGCCCTTATGCGTCATAGCTTGCGTAAAAATTGTTCGATTTCGATGAAATTTTGGTATGTGGTAAGGAACCACCTGAGAACGAAACCTATGGAAAATGGGTGGAATGGGGTCAAAGGTCAGGACATAAAAGCGGGATCCATTTCATTGCCTTTATGCGTCATAACATGCGTAAATATGGTTCGATTTCGATTAAATTTTAGTATGTAGTAGGGAACCACCTGGGCACGAACCCTATTGAAAATGGGCAAAAAGGGGTCAAAGCTCAGGCAGGTTATAAGAGCGGGATTTGTTCCATTGCCCTTATGCGTCATAACTTGCGTAAACATGGTTCGATTTCGATGAAATTTTAGTATGTGGTACCCTATTGAAAAGGGGCGAAATGGGGTCAAAGGTCAGGACACTATAGTGGGATCCATTTCATAGTCCTTGTGCATCATAACTTACCAAAAAAATGTTTCGATTGCGACAAAACGTTATCATGTTGTTCCGGAGGTATAGTGAACCAGTTCTGTTGAATATCAACGAAATGGGGTCAAAGGTCATTGCACAAAAGCAAGATTTATTCCACAGCCATTATTTTCATAACTTGCGTAAAACTACTTCTATTGCGACAAAACTTTAGTATGTTATTCTTGAGGTGTACTGAACCGGTTCTGTTGAATATCATCGAAATGGGGTCAAAGGTCAGGACACAGGAGCGAGATTTATTCCACAGCCATTATCCTCATAACTTGAGTAATAATTTCTGGTATGTTGGAAAGCGTATCATAATCAATGCATTGCATGATTTTACTAACTTGTTACTACTGCTGCGAAATTTTTAAACATAAAATACAAAATTCCAAAACTTACCAATCATAACACATTTGGAGAGCGTATTTAAACTGGGTTAAAAAAATGCTGAAAAAATGTTCATGCAATTGTTTTTCTTTAGAAAAAATAATAGCTAACTTTTGTTGCACCTTTTTCGAACTTCGCTTTTTGCTACTAACTTCCTCATTCTTTTCAATAAGAGAAGTAGAGCTGAACAGCACTCAGTTTGTTGTTCAAACCAAGCCATGGCAGTCTCCAAGGCAGTGAATGCTTCAGCATGAGTGGGACCGACGCGACGTTGACGTCAGATTCATCGTCTGCATCAATTTCAGGAGCGGTGCTTTGCGAAGCAGATCTTATGGTTTCATATTAATTTAAAATGGGATATCCCTTGTCATCAATATAGTTTTCTATCAACTCATTTGCATCATTTTCATCACATTCTTCATACCCAGAAATTGATTTGTATAAATCGGATATTTCATTCACATCATCTTCATCTCGGTTTAACTCACCTCCTTCAACATTTTCTTCCATAGGCCATAGTTTTTTCCAAGCAGTTTTTAAAATCCTGCTGTGTGATTGATTGCCATGACTCATCAAACATATAGAAACAGTCCTTAAGATGAAGGTTTTTGGAAAACTCTACAACTAAGGGCTGGTACTGCCGTGGTAATGGGTCGTAAAATCTTAGCTCCGCAGGGAACAAGTGACTGGAGGAAATTTTCACCTTCTGTCTCTGAGTATCAGAAGCCACCTCCACCTTCGACACGTCGCCCCCAAAATGCTTGCACCCCCAAAATTAGGCGGTTCCGTTATCATCAAATGCCAAGTTAAAATAAACGGATTATACTTAAACATTCAACCATCACACGCACAAAAAAAAAAAAAAAAAAAAAAAAAAGAGGAGGGTAGGGGAGCTTGTTCGAATTTTTGACAGTTCGGATTTTTGACTTTCGGATTTTCGACGCTGTACTGTAAATAGTAGGGGAAACTGTTGTGAGTGACGGGCTTAATTTAAAATTGTTCATTAGTTACACTTAAGATCGTAGTAAAAGACAAAACCTATTATGCATAAAATCACGACCAGTTTTGTTTTCCTTTTCTTACAGCACGGAATTGCTTTAAAGGGGTTTGCCTTTGATTTAAATAACAGAAGTTGGAATGCTCAGGAAAAATGAAAGAAGCATGAATGGATTTCAAAAGTTTTGATGCAGCTAGAGTGAATGAATTGACAAAGCTACTGCTCCGATCCAGTGACCCAGTGGTTAATGGTGAGAGTTTTTGGGCAGCCGTCTGACTTGGTACCGGGTCCGAGTCCCGGTTGAAGCATGGGTGTACGTTTGGTAGTACAGCGCTGCTTCTCTCTCTCTCTCTCTCTCTCTCTCTCTCTTTCCTGAAAAAAAACGCCCCTAAACTTTGATGTCATGGAGATCATTAATCCTTGGAATAAACAAAAGGCGATTAGTGCTACACTCATTGAATTGTTACCCAGATGGTCGAGTGGTATGAGGCTTTGCCTTCTGACTATTTTCGAGATTAGCCGGAGTTCGAGTCCCAGATGAAGCATGGTTGGTAGGTTTTCGTTAACAAATGGATGCATGTGTTTCCTGGAGAAAAAGACATTAAGACATTAAACTACGGAAGAATGACTTCCTATAGGCTTAGATAGTCATGCCCAGGGGCGGATTTAAACTGTAAGGTCCCGTTTCACTAAGGCTTTTGGGGCCCGTCTCACTGAGGCTTTTGGGGTCCCCTCGCTTTGAGACACATCCCGATTCCGGGTATATTTACTACAATTTTTAAATGGACTATAATCAATTTCATCATCATCAAATAATTTTATTATTATTCTATATTACAACAAAGAGAAATACTCTATTTCATTTACTTACAAACACAGTATCATGTTTATAAGAAATTCTTCCTGGCTTTAATTGCAGCAAAAGTGTATATAACTTCATAATTGACATGATTCAGTGCGTACAATATTGAAAGATCTCTTCTCTGTGATTCAAGTGATCTTGAGAAAGTGTTGACCTTAGATAGATTTTAACTCTTTTAAGAGCACTAAAGATCTTTCACCACTTACATTAGGTATTGGTAAAGTAAGGAAAATTTTAAGAGCGGTTTCCACATTTGAAAACGTCTTTTTCAAACCGTCATTGTCCACAAGCAGCTTGTAGCAATCTTCTGGAAGACTGAGGAATGACCTTGATCCATGAGATTCACAAAACGATGGAAGTGCTGCAGTTCATCACAAAACAGTTTTTCATGTCATTTGAATATACCTTGAAAATATTGCTGGTCACATTTCGCAGAATATATATATATATATAAACTCCTTTGAATAGGTCGAACATATATCGTTACTTTGCTTCTCTTTGCTCCAGCTCAACTACCAGCTTGTCACAGATAGCATTCAGTATCTCCACTCGAATCCTTTCTTTTCCCTCCAGATGAACTTCATTGTCTGTACTTTCTCTCATCAGCATTCCTCTTTCTTTTTATTCTCCTTTTGTAACTCTCATCATCGTCTGGTTGCTCCACAGAAGTAGACAAAGTCGAGGCTTCCATATCAATGCCAGAATAGTCGTTACGTACGTCATCAGAGAAGAGTTTCAGAGACTGAAATAGATCTACTACCATCTTCATGTTTCCATCTTCTTTCTGCAAGAATTTGCTGACTTTGTCGATTCGTTGCAATAGCTGGCCCCACAAGACAGTCATGAAGTCAATTTCATATATGTCAAACTTTTTTGCCAATGATTTTGCCTCTGTTTTGGCTAAGGGCTTTTCAGTTTCACACTGAGAAAGTTTAATTAATGCTTTTTTTTCTGATCTCACTATACGCTCCTCGTAAGGCTGATACAGCATTTGCTCTTGCTGACCACCGAGTATCATTCAACTGTTTCACAATGAGTTGATATTGTTGAAGGTGGGATTTAAGCATTTCCCAACGATCAGTGGAGGCCGAAAAACAGGTATATACTTTTTGAACAAAATCAAAGTAAGCTTCAGCATTTTGCAACACTCAGCAGTATTGTTGCCTACTAAATTCAAAGAATGGCTTGACAAGGCACATAAAATGCTGTGGGACTTCTTTCAGTTATTTTTGCTTGAAGGCTAGCATATACGCCTGACGTGTCCAAGACATTGTCATAGCATTGGCATCCACAGTTTGTTATATCTAGCACTAGATCTGAAATCTTTTTCAGGACAGTATCTTTCAAATGCTCCGCTTTGTGAGATTTTATGGGCAGGAAACCAAAGAATCGCGTAACAATTTTTCCATCAGCTTTTACATACCTCAAAACAAAAGATAGTCGGCCCACATGACTTACGTCAGGAGTAGAATCGGCTATAATTGAAAAGTACTGCGAATGTTTAACCTCCTCAAGCCTTCTCAGGTTTTTTCCGCCATTAGAGTTAATATCTCATCGTATGTTTGGTGAGACAAATAGTTTGTTCTGCCTGAACCACAGTGCTCATACTTTTCAAAATGATCTTTCAGAAAGTCATCAAACTCTGCAAGACACTCCATGCTCGTTAAAAATTACCCTTATTTACATTTTCAGAGCGTTCAGTTTCTCTGTGACCTCTGAGTGGATGTCCGAGTCTTGCAAGTAGGTTCACAGTGGCCACTACTCGTTGTACGGAGTACTTGCCTCCAATAGCCCTTCTCTTTTTTCAGTCTGAGTTGAGAATTAACTCTCCCGGATAATTTATTCCTTGTATGCATATTGACCATGGCTGTCAAGTAAGACTTCGAGATTTCACGATTTCCTTAAAATGTTTCTGTACGGGATTAATCAGAAAACCATCAACAAGAACCCTATGTGATTTCTTATGGTAGGGAAAAACTTTACACACATAGCAGTAAACAGACTTAGAAGTTTCAGAAAAAATCAACCAGTTTCTTTTTTCTTGTGTTCCATTTGTCTTCAGCCTATAGAAGTGATTTTCATTTATGTTCCTGAAATACGTTTTCCCAGAATCAGAAAATACTTTCGTCAGTTTTTTTAGCTCTCCTTTACTTTCTAGTTTATTTCTAATAAAGTAATCTATCATATCAGAGGTGGGGTTAGAAGGCCATAAAGCTATATCAGTAGGATAATATGAATTCGTTGAACACGTCTCTTCCTCTCGATTCGTTGGTTCATGCTCTTGCTTGATTATTTGGTATAACTCTGATGGATGACAGTTAAAATCATGCAGTGGCAAATGGGACGGTTTCTCACATGAATCTAAGTATCTGGAGTCAAGATTTTTATTTATTTCATTTATTTATTCATTCAGTTGCCACTACGGCAACTAGGAAAAGGAGGGAATAAGCCGTAAGGTCTGACATAGCCCTCCTCTCCCCAGAATACAAAAAACACAAAGATTAACAGAAAAGGCAAGCCAACAAATATATGGTAGGTTAATATGTGAATATACACGTACTAGCTCACAACCAACACATATATCAATGTGTTCCATCATCAATAGCCTTCATTATATCTAAACAAACAGGTACCATATACACTTCACTATATAATCACATATATATTTATAAATAAACAACAAATATAACGTTTGCACCTCATTTTATAATCATACTAACCCACATTTCTTCCATTCAATCAAAATTGCCTATTGTTTACTAATTATTTCATGTCTTTTGTTTTATTTTAAATAAGTTAAAATTATTAATTGATGTTAGTTCTTGGGGTAATGGGTTCCAAAATTTATTAAACTAGCCTTACCATTGTTGTTGTCTGAACTTGAATGGTGTGGGTCCTGTGTAGATTTCAGTCGCACATTTTCTTTTGAAGCACACGAATCCGGAGGTTTTTGCTCAATTCGCTCATCAGAGATATGACTCTGCACAAGCTTCTGTAGGAATACTAATAAACTATCCTTTTGCTTTTGAAGACGTTCGTCTTCCCCTTTTTTTCTTCTTCCGCTTTTCATAACCTGACTCATCACTTCGTTTCACTGGCTTCATTTTCAGGAGAAACAGTCACGTATAAACTATTGTACTGTATATGTAAACGAAACAGAAACAACGGCTGTAAAAATGTTAATTTTAAGGTGGCACTGTTAGGTGTTAATAATCACAATATTAAGTAAGTATCCTCAGGTGTCGCAATGGTCAAAGAGATGGCTTCTGATCATTCGTCCGAAAGGGGTCCGGATTCGAATCCCGGTGAGGCATGGATGTTGTGACTGTCTTACGGCATTGACTCTCTCCCTTCCCTGGAACCAGTGACCCTAAATTAGGGACGGGCGACTGCTTTTAGCCCATCGAGTTGCTCACGGTGGTCGTTAAACCTCCAATATACACTGACGGAAAAAAAATCCCAACAACACGAAAAAATAGTTGTAGAGGAATGAAATGGCGGCAATACATTTGTATAGGTAACATATATAATCGATTAAGGTTTCAAGATCACAGCTTATTGTAAGCGCGAGAAGAGCCATTTTAAATGTGAAATGCTGGTACATTAATAACCGGTGTAACCGCCAGAATGTTGAATGCCAGCACGCAAACGTTCATGCATTGTGTCGTACAGGTGCTGGATGTCAGTTTGTGGGATGGAGTTCTATGCCTGTTGCACTTGGTCGGTCAATACAGGGACGGTTAATGCTGGTTGGGGGTGACGCTGGAGTTGTCGTCCAGTGATGTCCCATACGTTCTCGATGGGTGAAAGATCTGGTGATCTAGCAGGCCACGGCAACATGTCGACACTCTGTAGAGCATGTAGGGTTACAACAGCGGTATACGAGCGAGCGTTATCCTGTTGGAAAACACCCCCTGGAATGCTGTTCATGAATGGCAGCACAACAGGTTAAATCACCAGACCGACGAACAACTGTGCTGTCAGGGTGCGTGGGATAACCACGAGAGTGCTCCTGCTGTCATAGGAAATTGCTCCCCAGACCATAACTCCAGGTGCAGGTCCAGTGTGTCTCGGCCGCAGACAGGTTGGTTGCAGGAGCTCACCTGGCCTCCTTCTAATCAACACACGGCCATCACTGGCACCCAGGCAGAACCGGCTTTCATCAGAAAATAAAACAGATCTCCACTCCGTCCTCCAATGAGCTCTAGCTTGACACTACTCACGTCGCAAACGGCAGTGGTTTGGAGTAAGTGGAATGCACGCTACAGAGCGTCTGGCTCGGAGCTGTCCTTCAAGTAACCGATTTATAACAGTTCGTTGTGTCACTGTGGTGGCAACTGCAGCTCGAATTGCTGCCGCAGACGCGGTACGATGCGTCAATGCCATACGCCGTACACGGTGGTCTTCCCTCTCAGTAGTGCCACGTGGCCAGCCGGAACCCGGTCTTCTTGAGGCAGTACCTTCCCTTGACCACCGCTGCCAACAATCATTCACAGTGGCTACATTCCTGCCAAGTCGTTCTGCAATATTGCGGAAAGAAAATCCACCTTCTCGTAGCCCTATTACACGACCTCGTTCAGACTCCGTGAGCTGTTGATAATGACTTCTCCGTCTTCTTAAAGGCATTCTTGACTAACATCAACACACTACGTCGAATCTCAACAATAACTAACGCTCACGAACGTTACAGCGCGTATTTACAGCAAACCTGCTTTGCATGTTCCGAGGGCGCTACTAGCGCCACACGTATGCGCAGAGCGCGAAATTTGCATAGACGTCATCTTACAGATGTACTCTCACCGCCTACCAACTGTCGTTTATCCAACACAACCCCTTCTTGGTGTTGGGATTTTTTTCCGTCAGTGTATATAAAAAAAGTAAGTATCACTATAGTAGTACCACAACGTGGAGATCAAATGGCAACACAGAAATACAGATTACAGACGATATTTTAAGTAATGTTGCGATGTTACCAGTGGTCATGCACAAATGAAATTACTCTACAGCTAGCAAAATTTCACCTGCTTTTCAAGCAGGATAGACAACTTTACATTTCTTAAGTAGAGAACAGACGACAAGCGTTATATAAAGTCTGAACCACGACTGCTTTTCTATGAATCCGCAAAATATTACATTAATCAACATAACTTTCCCCCTCTTTTTCCTTTTCTTTGTTTCCTCCTTGCTTTACTTCCCTTTTCACAGTAAATCGGGGGCCCTCCGGGACGCGGGACCCTTCGCGATTGCTACTTGCGCGACCCCATAAATACGGCCCTGGTCATGTCAATCGTTAAGCCCCGACAGAAACAAAAAAGCGATAGGTGCTACGCTCATCGAAGTGCTACTTTGGTTGACGAGTAATCTTGAGTGCTAGCTTCTAGCCACTCGTTCGAGATGGTCCCGAGTTAAAGTCCCAAAATGAAGCATAATAGGTGTGCTTGTCTGGTGGCTCTGACTCTCTCCCTTCCCTGGAATCAGTTGCTTCAAATTACGGACAAGCGACTACTTATAGTCTTACTAGTTGCTCATGGCAGTTGTTACACCCCGAAATAAATAAAGACTGACTGAAATAACAATGGTGCTTATTATAGCGAAATTTGCAGCAGGTAGGAAATGGTTTGCGCGTTGATAGAACAGGAGCTAAACAGAACCATTCAATACCCGGTTGTAAAATTAGTAAACTTTTCTTTTCTAAACAGTATCAAGAAACATTGGCAAAGCACCTTCCGGCTATAATGTAGAAAGACAGATCTCAGTTGTCTTTTTCGGAATAAATTTAAGTATGAAAGAAATAAGGCTATGATATGGAATTTGAAGGAATGTTTAGCCCCTCAACAGAGAAAGATCCGCTTCTTATCAGTGGCTATTTAGCGAGAAAACAAGTGAGAAATTTTTGTGGCTTTTACTGATGATCGCAGAAGACAGTGTTTGCAAGAGTTAAACTGGGCAACGTTGTTTTCACAGCAGCAAGGAGGTAATGTTAAAGTGCAGTTGCTGATATTCAGTTGTTTCCTCTCACTTATTCGGAACTTAATGTGCGCTGATCAAATTAATGTAAACGATATCACTGGTATGAAAAAAATAGGGGGTAATGATATTTTCAGTTGTAAATGCGTCAAAAAGATTTCCTGATGTCCCATTAGTTTTTACAGCAAGCATAATTTTACTGATTGTGTTAAGATTCGGAAGTCTGATTCTGTAGTGAATGCTTATTTTATTTAGGTCTGTAATAAAGGTTTTAGGGTAGAACGAGCACTACTATTTTGATGTTAGAATTAGCATTCATACAATAATGCCTGAGGTTCTTCATTCTAAGTGAAATTACTCTTTCACCGTTTCCGTTTAAATCGGTAGGTATTTTATAAGCAGTTGCTCTCCACTGGACACACTTTTGGTCGATCGTGTACTAATCTCTCCGTATTTCTCTTAGAATATCGTACACTTGCTGGTCTGCCCCAAAATGAAGAACACTTAGCTCTTTTTCTCCTATTATTTTAAAACCATTATGAATATCGTCTTACTTTGTCATCCTGTGGAACGTACTTCACTATTGCCACAATTGATAATTTGCCTTTTCGCAAACCACTCCTGTCCACGTACCTATGATTTTTTTATACTCTTTAAACATGTGGTGTAACACCACGACTTTCAAAAGAGCCATGTTTTTACAATTACATTTCCCGAAACACTTCTGAATCTTAGTCAAATTTCGGCGATACATGATAACACCGTGTCTTGAAAAACATATGTACATCAAAAAATTACATACTCATGTTGTTTGCTTTGTCCACCTATCTTTACGTCCCTCCGTATAATACATATATTTACCTTTAGTTTTTTGATTGAAAAATATTTTACTATGTCAGGTGGATTTCAGCATGCCTAAGATTTTGACCTTTCTTAATGTACTATAGAATTCCTGGACTAAATGGGGCACGTTTATGTTTGCTACTGGAACGCAGAATCAAAACATCTCTGTGCACCGAAATCATTCAAAATGTTTGCGCATGTTGTAGCCTTTGTTGTTTCAAGTTGGCTAAAACGAATGAAGTCTTATATACGAAATAATGGAAATAAGCAAAGATATTGTTTTGCTAAGCTCTTGTTAAATTAAAAACACTCCCTTTGGCAAATATTAAATGCCGCCCGTGACTCTCATCTATGTGTAGGTGAAAACTTGAAAACTCTACCGTACGAAAACGATAATCAAACTCTCACCTCCTTTTTCTTTTAGAGAAAGCTAACCATTAAATCAGTATTCTAACTATTACGTAGAAGTTATGCATTATGGTTGCCGGCATATTCGAAAGCAACCACAGATGGCCATGTGGACTGAGGCATGGGCTGCAGATAGATCTTTCTAGATCCACTCAAGTTCCAGATGACGATGGGTGGTGCTCTTGTCGGATCTCACTGGCTCTGTCCCTTCCCTGGAACCAGTGAGTCTAAATTACAGACGGGTGACTGCTTGCAGCCCTATGCCGCAGGAGGCCTAGTGGTCAGCGTTCGTGACTGCCATGGAGATAACCTCAGGTTCGATCCTGGGCAGGTACGAACGTTTGAACCACTAAACACCCGCTGTGCGTCGGATGAGCACGTTAAGCCGTCGGACCCCGAGTACTGGCCCCCGGTAATAATAAGGGCGTCTTCCTCCCCCTTTCTACCTCGCTTCTATGTCACTTTCCTATCAGGCACTCTAGCCCAAATCCTCTAGCTTCCTATTTCAAAGGGTTGTTTAAGACCTCAGGTCAGACACTCCCTTCCTAAAATCCTCTACATATGATCTGATCTGATCTGCTTACAGCCCTTCAAGTTGCTCATGATGATCGTTAAGCCCTTCAACCCCGCCCCCTAAATTAAAGAGAAATTCTGATAAGGGAATTAGCGTGGTACAATTTTGATATTTCCTGAGAAGTTCTACAGAATTATAATAGTTGATGATGGCCTTCCTATGTTTACATTAACTCACCTGCTGTTCTTGTACTTGTTACAGTATCTCTTTTCCTATGAAACGGATGAAGAATATTTCTTCTTGCGATAAACGGACATCACACTTATCATGATTTCTCATACATTCCCTGCTTTACTTGTTTTATGCAGTTTCCTTTCTTTCAAGCGCAGATATACCTGCCTGGACTTTTGATAAAGACCACAATACTGTTATGTCTACAGAAAAGAAGTGTCAGTCAGTGGGATATTTTAAAGGAAGTTTCTCACAAATAATTGCTATGACAAGGTGACGTTTTCAAAATAAAGTACCTAAATTTAGTTCCATTTGTAACGTATCATCATCATCATCATCATTGTCAACTGTTATCTATCCACTGCTGGACGAAGGTCTCTCCAAGTTTCTTCCTCAACAGTCTGTCTTGTGCCAGTCTCCTCCATTTCACTCCCGCATACTTTCGAATTTCATCCACCCATCTTCCATGTGGTCTTCTTCTGGGTCTTTTTCTGTCCCTTGGAATCCAATCTAAACTTTCGGGTGTCCATCGATGGTCTGTCCTTCTGGCAGTATGTCCAGCCCATTGCCATTTCAGGGATTTAACTCTGATCATGATGTCTTCCACTCTTGTCATTTTTCGGATCCACGAGTTCCTCTTCTTATCTCTCCTGGTTACACCAAGCATGTACCTCTCCATGCTCTTTGAGTTGTCTGCAGCCTTTGTATGTCTCTTTTAGTTAAGGTCCACGTCTCTGCACCATACGTAAGCACTGGAAGGATGCATTGATCAAACACTTTTCTTTTAAGATATAATGGCATATTGCTCTTGAAAATTATGCTGTTTCTTCCAAAAGCTCTCCACGCAAGTTTTTTACGCCGATTAATTTCTTCATCAATGTGACCCTCACTTGATATCTGCTGTCCAAGATAAACGTACGTGTCTGTTATCTCCAGCTTTTCTCCATCAATCGATAAATCTTCATTTCTTGTAAAAGCATTGAACATCACTTTTGTCTTCTTAAAGTTCATTTTTAATCCCACTTTTTTACACTTGTCAGCAAGTTCCTGGATCATACTCTGCAGCTCTGATGGTGTAGTTGCAAAAATGACTACGTCATCAGCAAAACGAAGGTGGGTTGGATAATCTCCATTAATCTTTATCCCTTTGTTTTCCCAGTTCAGTGATTGAAAGACATTTTCCAATATGGCATTAAAGAGCTTAGGAGATATGGTGTCACCTTGTCTCACTCCTTTTCCAATTTTTATGTGTGTTGTATTTTCAAACAGCCGAATTTTTGCATTTGCATTTTCATAGATGTTATTAATAATATTAATGTATGCATCTTCAATACCGCAGGATTTCAGAGCCATTGTAACTGCTGATGGTTTCACCGAATCAAAGGCTTTTTCATAATCGATAAAAGCCATGCACAATGGAAGTTCATATTCCTTCGCCCTTTCAGTTAGTTCTCTCAGTACGTGGATATGATCTATTGTGCTGTAGCCACTCCTGAATCCAGCTTGTTCTCTCGGTTGAGCCATGTCCAGTGTTACCTTCAAGTGGTGTGAAAGAACTTTAGTGAAGATTTTATAAACCACTGATAGGAGGCTGATAGCTTTGTAGTTCCTGAAATCCTCAATGTCACATTTTTTATGTAGCAAGATCATTGTAGCGTTGTTCCAATCCTCAGTAATCTTCCCTTCATTAAGGCATCGAGTGAAAATTTGGGTTAGTACTGTTTCGATTTTTCCACTTGCTTCTTGTATGATGTGTACAGTAATGTCATCTTCTCCTGGAGCTTTTCCCTGCTTTATGTTCTTGATTGCATGTGCAACTTCTGCTGGGAGGACTGGAAGAACTCTGGTACTGGTACCTTTCATGATGTCTGGGGTACATGTATCATCCCTTTCATATAATTTGGAGTAGGAATCTTTCACTCTTGTCAAAATGTCGCCTCTATTTCTTGTTACAGAACCATCTTCTTTTCTGAGTGCAATAATCTGTTTTCTTCCCTTACTGAAATGTCCCTTTGCTATCTTCAGGCTTTGGTAGTTTTCAATTGCTTTCCTTACTAGTTCACAGTTGAATTTCCTTACGTCTTCAGTGATACGTTTTCGTACTGTCTTGCATAGCTGTATATATTCCACTTTGGAAGTCACATCTTCTTTAGTTGTCCTCATCTCTCTTCTTTTTTGCATCAACATTTTGGTTTTTCCTGATAATTTGTTCACAAGCAACTTGTTTTTAGACCCAGCTAATTTTGTTGCTGTTTCCATAAGAGTTTGTTTACTTTTCTGTTAACGTCAGAAATATCCACTTCTTCCGATGTTAGGCCTTCTAAAGCAGAGAATCTGTTCTTCTGTTCCAACTTGAAGGCATTATGGTGTTTCTTAAGGTTTGTTATGTCAATACATTTTGTATGTCTTATGAGCTTGCCACGTTCGAGTTTAGTGTTGAGGTGCATCTTACATCTCACCAATCTATGGTCACTACCTGTGTTGAACTTGTTTAGCACACTGCAGCCTTCTATGACAATTTTTTGTTACACATAATAAAATCAATTTCACTTGTCGTCCCATTTGGATGTCTCCGTGTCCATTTCCTGTGTGGCGTTTTCTTGAAAAAGGAGTTCAAGATGAAAAACCCTTCTGCCTCTGCAAACTCTACGAGAGTATTTCCACGCTGGTTTCTGTTGCCGTGACCGAATTTACCTGCTGAAGTTTCATTCTGTTGCCGTTGCCCTATTTTTTGCATTGAAATCTCCCATAGTTATCTTCAAGTGCTGCTTACCTTTATTATCTAGATGACGAATTTCCTCATAAAATTCTTCAATTTCTTCTTCAGGATGACTTGTGGTGGGTGCATAAGTTTGAATAATCTGAGCCTGGTATCTTCTCGAGATTTGGATAACAAGCCGTGAAGCTCTGTCAGAGGAAATTTCAACTTCTACAACTTTATCCTTCAGTTT
This sequence comes from Macrothele yani, assembly GCA_039090855.1. Taxonomy (NCBI): domain Eukaryota; kingdom Metazoa; phylum Arthropoda; class Arachnida; order Araneae; family Macrothelidae; genus Macrothele; species Macrothele yani. The sequence goes on from CM077025.1 coordinate 84,420,092, forward strand.
CTTGTTTATTATAAATCCAACACCACTAGTTCTGCCAGTATCAGTCCTACAATAGTAGAAGAGATGTCCACTTTTCAGTTCAATGAGATCTTCTCCTTTTCTTCTTACCTCACTTAGCCCGACGATGTCCCACTTGATCCTTTGTAGTTCCTCTTCCAATTCAAGAAGCCTTGAATCAGAAGATAGGGAGCGTCCGTTGTACGTAGCCAAGGTCAGCATCAGATGGCAGCCTAGTCCGGTCCTCCGGGGATTCTTAGCAACCTCTGCCTTCATGTCGCACTGGCCGCTGCCTTGGCCAGGTACATTCCAGCTGCCGGAGACTGAGGGCCAAGATTTAAGTTGTGGAGTCATTTTGGAGGGGTTTGGCCATAACTCACCACGCTGGTCAAGCGGGTTGGTGAGTGTGGGATAGCATTTTCTCTAATCCCGATGGTATAGTTATACCGCTATTGGCGGTCGTCAGAGCCCCTTTAGTGGGAACAGGATGTACCACGAGAAGGCGGGGTTGACATTTGTCAAGGAGAGGCTGTGACGTTACGCATCACCTGACCTTACATCCCTTGTAACGTATACTCTAATTTAAATTTCCTTCTTGGTTCCTGTTATTTTATGTAAATTTTGGTTCATTCTATTTAGGCAGTTTCTAATCATAACGCTGGATTTTCGTTCTCGATGAATGTTGGTTTTGGCAACTTGACGTTAGGTCAAAAGTGAATGATGTGTGTTAACGAGACTGATAAGAGTGATGTTTGCGATTATATCAGAACCCTGATTAGTAGTCGGCTAGAGTGTGAAATCGTTGTAATTGCTTTGAAGAGAGATTGTTGAGAGAGCTCGGACACTTTAATGTTATGCGATTAGAGTTTGATCTTACAAATTTGATTAATTCTTTCACGATGAATATGACGCTAGTTTGATTAATGAATCCAAATGAATCCAAATTATTGTTTAGAAGTAAGACTTGAAGATTACTCTGTGTAAAAAGGGTGTTGTATTCGGATATAAGTAAACGACTATTTTAATACCAAGTAGGAATTATACTCCACATTGTGACGCTGTGCTGACATTTAAGTTCCTAAAGTGGACCTAATAAACAAGCTGATTACTGTAAATACAAGACCATTGATTTACCTGGTCGATAGTACCACTGAGTGCCTGATTAAGTGCTTAATGTGTTTTAGTTAAGCTATGCGGAGCACGAAGTTGAGCTTTACAATTAAGCCAAACTCTGAAGTGAGACTACTCTTAATCAAGAAGTACTTTACAGTGAAACAGTGTTGTGTTTTGGTGTAATATAAGCAACTAACAATTCCTTCACAGCCATTTAAAAAATATTACTATTACACAGTTACTTACTTATTAAATTGTAGAAATACAGGAGTTAAAACTTTCGAAACATACTTTTCTTTTTTATTACACTGATCAGCCAAAACAGTAAAACCACCTCTGCGTTATGCAAATAAGTGCGCATGCAACCAATCAGGAACCACTCCTTAACCCATCGAACCCATCACATGCCAAGTTCGCGAATGTTATATACAGGGTGATTCATAAAGAAGTATACACTTTCAACGCACTATAAAACAAGAACAATGTAAGATATCTGAACTCATCTGCTGTTTTTGTACTGGTTACAGTATCTCTGCCATGGAGATCCGTATAACGTCGCCATCCAACTAAAAACTTTAATTCCTGTAGGGACAGCAATTATTATAGTCGCAGCAGTAAAATAAGCCCGAGTATCAACATACATTCCTACTGAAAACATGTGGTGGGCTCACACCACAAACCCCATTCCACCAATACCAGCCATTGCGTAATTATCCCTAATGTTCCAAACGGTTCTCGCTTTCCAACCGACGATCTAATAATATGAGAAATACTACCAAACCCCGGTAAAATCAAAATATAAACCTCCGGGTGTCCAAAAAACCAAAACAAATGTTGAAAAAGAATAGGATCTCCCCCACCAGCCGGGTCAAAAAAAGAGGTATTAAAGTTACGATCTGTTAAAAGTATAGTATCGCCCCCGCCAACACTGGTAAAGATAAAAATAATAAATAGCGGTAATCAACACTGACCACACAAATAGAGGGACCCGTTCCATAACTATACCCCTCCCTCGTATATTTATAATTGTAGAAATAAAATTAACAGCCCCCATAATAGAAGAATCATCATATTGGGTGAGACGAGCCCGTCTCACCCCAATATGATGAAAAACACGTTTCTTCTAAAGACTAAATTAAGTATAGAAGAGATGAAGATGAGGAGAATAAAGGAAAACCGGGAGTGCTCTTTCGGGGGCATATACTGGGGCTTATGTTACCTGTAGCAGAATTGTAGGGGAATGTTTCATGTTTTTTTAGAGAGTCACAGATGTTCTATATATGCACTCTTATTCACACGACACACATCGAGCCGGTAATCTATTTCCACCCAAACGCGAGGTAAGATATCTTAATCAAGGGCAGTGATAGTGGCTGTGATACGCTGTTTCAGCTCCGCTAGATCAACAGGAAGGGTAGGGGCGAATACCTTGTCCTTTACGTACCACCACAGGAAAAAGTCACAAGATGTTAAATCAGGACTTCTGGGTGGCCATTGGGTCAGTGGCATATTGTAGTCCACGGCTCGTCCAATCCATCGGTGAGGAAGCTGCTCATCGACCGACTAGTCACGTGACGCGCGCTATCGCTTACGTCACTTCCCTCAGTAGTGGGACGCAAACTTTACGAGTACATCTACCTAACGGTTTGCAGTTGTGGTCCGTGTCTTCTACTGTTACTGCTTTACAGCATCTGGAAACTGTGTATTTCTTTATGAATTATCCTGTATAATACCTGGGTCAGAGCTCTCTCAGTCAGTATTTCGTTTCATCTCAACGTGGGAAAAGTAAATGATTTATAGGATTTCGACAAAGGCCAGAACGTAATGGCAAGACGCTTTGGTAAGAGTATCTTCGAAAGAGCGTCGCTGGTAGGATGTTCACGCTATGCAGCAGTCAGTTGCTATCAAAGATGGTCGGAAACAGGTGACACTTCGAGCTGTCGACAAAGCGTGAGCAGGTTATGCCTCTTCATGCCAGAGGTCAGCGCAGGATATCTGATCTTGTCCATAGCAACAAGAGGGCTACAGTGACTGACAATATCCATAATTTCAATCCTGGTGAAGGGCCCAGTGTGTTCGAACACACAGTTCATCTTACTCTCTTGGATATGGGTCTCTGCAACCTCAGACTCACTCGCATGCCTATGCTCACGGCCGTTGATCGTCTTCAACGCTTGAAGTGGGCACGTGATCATCGACATTGGGCGATAGGAGACTGGAAGAGAGTCTCATATTCAGACGAATTCCGGTTTTTGTTACACCATGTCGACAGATGAGCTCGCGTGCGGCGTTTACTCAAGGAAGCCTTCTCACCTGGAAGCACTGTGGAACGTATCCAGACGGCTGAGAGAAGTGTGATGGCCTGGGCAATCTTTTCTTGAGGAACTCTTTGACCCATTATCTCTGTATAGCGAACTCTGACAGCTGTCACATACCAAGTTGACAAGTACACCCATTTATGGCGACTGTGTTCCCTGAAGGAGGTGGCGTCTTTCAACAAGACAATGCTCCAATCCATAATGCGAAGAACGTTCAGGAGTGGTTCCAAGAATATGAAGAGGAATTCGATTTATTGCCATGGCCCCAAATTCGCCGGAGGTGAATCCTATCGTGAGTTTGTGGTTTGAGTTGTAGACACAGGTACAAGAAGCATCATCCTAATCACGTAATATAAGGAAACTGCGAGATCTTCTGGTACAGACATGGTACTAAATATCAAGAGACACCGACCAAAATCTCGTTGAATCCATGCCTCATGGGGTGAGAGCTCTTTTGGCGGCAAGAGGAGGACCTACATCCTATTAGATAGATGATTTTAATGTTTTGGCTGATCGGTGTATGTGTAAAACAATGTTTGCCAGCCAAATTTTCACACGGAATTTGTTGAGAGAAATAATGTTCTTCGTGAATCACGCATGATCAAGGTTCTCGATCTAAGTTTCAGCATATTTTCGGCTCAAAGATTTTGTGACAGAGCAAGTGTTCTTTCCTATATTGCCACGATATGCTGCTTTGAAAACAATGGGAGATGAAAGTTCCTCTAGTGTCGGTTGGTGTTAGACAGGGTGTTAGTTTCTTATTTGGTTTTCGTAGCGCATCATTGTTATAGGTGGGGTGATTAAGGATGTTGTTTATTTGTGGACGAACTATTTCCGTGGACATGAGAACCTGTGGTTGGGGAATAATAACGAGGAACATTTAAATTTATGACGTACCTTTTTGTAAAAAGATGCTCTTGTTAAAGCTTTGCCTTCGATAATACTGTTACACGAATATATTTGAATAGGGTAATATTACGAACCAATGACTTTCATTACACAACTTAGAAAAGTAGAGCACATTTTTTGCTAATTTATTTTTTTATTAGTTACTTACAACCGTGAGCAATTCAACAGGCAATAAGTAGTCGCTAGTCTCCAGTTTAGGGACATTAGTTCCAAGGAAGGGAAAGAGTCAGTGTCGTAAGACAAACGCGTCATCCATGTCTCACTCGGGATATGAACCCAGGTCTATCTTGGACGAATGGGCAAAAGCCACCGTTTAGATCACCAGACAACTCGGCCACTGGGCGGCAGAGGACATTTTGACTTAAGTGAAGCAATTGAAAGGGAACTTTATTACCCGGTAAAAAGCACCGATAACGCATTATTAGAGGTAAAACGCGCTCCCACATCCTCTGTCCCACAGAAAAGAGGGACAGACTTCCGTTCTACATGACGTTTGGAGAAGCTATCATTAACGCCCTGAATGAGAAGATATACATGGTCCAGTCACATTATTGTGACCAGCAGCTAATATTCAGAATAACCGCGGTGTGTAGCGCGGACAGCAGCTAGACGGGCTGGGAGTGACTCAGTAATGTTCTGGAAGGTGATCACAGGTATGTGGAGCCATGCTGACTGAAGTGCATCTGACAGCTGCTCGAGGGTGCGTGGTGAAGGATCCATAAAGCGAACAACACGATCGATGTGGTCCCACAGATGCTTAATTGGGTTTAAGTCTGGGGAATTAGGGGCCAGGGAAGTACTTTGAAGTCTTCATCGTGCTCTTCCAAACACTCTCGGACATTTCTAGCTGTGTGACACGTCGCATTGTCGTTCTGGAAGATCCCATCCGCCCCAGGGAAGACAATCAGCATGTATTGGTGTAAGTGCTTTCCATGAATGTATTCATAACGAATTCGGCCCATAGTGGCTTCCACAGGTATGAGTGGACCCAGAATATGCCACGAAAACATTCACCAGACGATAACTCTATCTCCACCAGCTTGTGTTCTTCCAGCAATGGTTGAAGAGTGTTTGTTCTTCGATGTTTCTCGCCTTATACGCCAACATCAATCCGTTCGATGAAGCAGAAAACGTGACTCATCGGAGAAGGCAATCTTTTGACAATCAGCGGAGGTTCAATTCCGATACTGCCGTGCAAATGAAAGCCTTTTCTGCCGGTGCACCTTCGTTAGCATAGGTGCAGTGACCAACCGTTTGCATCGGAGCCCCATACGCAGAAGGGCTCGCTGAACTGTGGTTTTAGACACACTTCCGGTAGACCCGAGATTCATTCGGCCAGTGATTTGACCCGCTGTAGTGTGTCGATCGACCCTCACGCACCTTTGCAGCAGCCGACGTTCACCTCTGACATTAATGACACGTGGTGCTCCGCGGTTTACACATCGCTTATTCGCAATGGTTTCATTTCTCCAATCACGATACACTTTAACCACAGCAGCACGCAAACAGTTCACAAACAGCATTGTTTCAGAAATACTGCCACCGTCGTCCCGAAAGCCGATAATCATCCCCTTTTGCAAATCTGATAAATCGCTCTTTTTATCCATAACATCAATGAGTGATATGTTTTCAAAATGCCTACAGCACACCTTATATACCCTCCAAGCCAGCTCACGACACGTGCCTTCATTCATTGGCTACGCGCTGTTGACGTCAAAAGTAGGAGGTGGTCACAATAATGTGACTCGACTGTGTATATCCGTTAACGTGCACTTACGGCTTACTGGGCAGTAAGTACTCAGCGGGAAAAAGGTTTTTTCTGTAGGTACAAACTGACTCCCCATTGCAAGAAAATGTGTCCAATTAAGGAACTTCTTGTGTGGAAGAACATAAAATGAACTCATTTCCACGGTGCAAAAAAAAGAAAAGAAATCGAAATTAGAGGCTGGTCGGTGAAGAGCGTAACGCATTTTCCTGAGATATGACTAAAGACGAAAAAGGGCGCAAAATGTTACGCGGATAAACAGTCCTGAACATCCCACTCCAAACGAAGTATTTATAAATAAAAATATTTCCCCCCAATCATAAAAATAGTTTTCTTGTGCGATTAAAATCCTTTGTTTTATTCCCCGCTCCCATGAAGTACAGAACCTGTGATTTTCATTCAATCTCCTAGGATCTATGCTGTCTTTAGAAACCTCAAAGAATTTTCGCAATCGGCATCCAGTGTTAAACAAACATGCCAACAAAATTTTCATTTACGCCAGAAGTACCACGTTTGTTTGGAAATGGTTCAGAGTGCTCTTTTTTCGGTATATATAGCTACATACCGAAAAAAGAGCACTCAGCTATTCCGGAAATGAAAGGTAAAAAAAAAATGCTAAATTTCACGTTTTAATTACATACTCTTTTATAATTCCGATATCTCATTACGACCATCCTTTATGACGTTATTTCAGCCACTTTCGACAAGGTCCCTCTTCATCATCAACAGCTGATTAAATACCATACAAGCCCGCACGTTCTGACGACTTCCTTTTCCTGTTGTGCTTGGTACAGAGAGCACGTTTTCCACGGTACATGGAATCCGGTCATTTTGCAATCTCATCATGTAACGGACGGTTCCGACGACTGGATGTCATGCTCCTGTTTCATTAAGAGAATCAGAAAAATAAAACAGTCTACTCAGTAGTGCTCATTTTGTTTCCCGGAAAGGTGTATTTTCTTATTCACGTTTCCGCGGAAGAAAGGAAACTGAATAGTACTGGATGTTTGCTCCTTGTTTATAGGAAACGCAGCATCCATGTTTGGGAAAACCATTTCCTTCATATGGCTGCTCTGAAAGCAATACATCTAGAATACTGTTAGAAACAATTAAAACAGCACATAGATCTCGTGAGTAAGGAGCCTGTGATTTGATAAAAAGTTTCAAATTTGGTATTTCAAAGGTATTTTAAATAATATAATTTAAGCTAAATAAAATTAAAAGATTTATCGGAAATTTCTCCAATTTATTTTCACGTTTTATTTTCCGCAAAATGAAAATTCTGGCTTAAATCGCCATAAAGGATTAAAAACTGAAAATATACACATCATCTTTCATATATTATACATAAACGACGCAAAAAAGAGCTTTTCTTAGTACGACTTTTAAGATTTTTTACTGTTAAACTGTTAACGGGACAAATTTTTTTACTGTTAACGGGACAAATGAAAATACTCATTCATGTCATTTAGGGGGAAAATTTTGATTTCGATTTTTGAAAAACATGCTAATAATTTTGGAATCATTCCAAGTTAACCAATGGGAAAAAGGATGTTTTACTTCAAAGAAAGCGAAACATATAAATAATTCGCTATGTAAATTTAAAACTTCTCTTTGAGTATCTACAAAATGACCAAGGAAAACTATACACAGTGATTTTCTGTGCATCTCTTTCCGACGAGTCGTTCAGCTGAATTTCAAATGCGCCCAAGAGAAGTTATTAAAAGTCAACTTACAATGGTTCAATGCTATCTTGAGTGGGCTACAGTTGCTTAACCTCAAAGTAAATATATCCGCAAGAATATAAATCGATTTACGTGTTTCAAGAAGAAAATGAATACAATTTTACAAAATAAATGACGCACTATACAAAAGTAAACAGTAAAAATCATCAGCAGCACAGCAAATATGAATGTACCAAAGACAAATTAAAAAGTATTTCAGGCATGTTGAAACAAAAATCATCTGTAGTATGCACCTGAAGGCAGAGGTATATTTATTCAACACAAATGAAAAACAATCTTCTAAACGTATGAGAGAAAGTCGTCTCCTCCTTTACTCATCAGCGCAGGCCGAGAAAGTCGACAATAGTAGTAAAAACAAGATGACACCGAATTTTCGGTTGTAATGAGCACATTTTTTGAATCCGTTCTGACGCGAATTAGATTTATCAAAGCTATTCGAAGTCAACGGAACTGGTATGGGAAACAGTGGCATCTTACCAAAGAAAGTTTTTCAATCGGGTTTTTAATCCGGCAGATATTTGTGTAAACGGAATCGTAAACTTACGCCCTCTAGTTGCTGACTTGTGTGTTAAAAATTTGAAATTATGTGAGAAACACTTCGCAGCGGAAACGCTCCTCAACAAAGAAATTTTTTTTCAAATCGGACTCTTAGAAGCAGAGATATCGACAAAAGTAAGATATGCATCTATGCCCCCTGGCGGGAAAAACATGCATTATTTTAAGAAGAAAGTATTCTCAAAAGTTTTTTCGATGTAAGCGGTATCGGTTCAGCAAAGAATATCCTCAGTCGTTTTCAGGAGATCATATTTTTCTGCAAATACATCAGAAACAGAAATTAACACTTACTACCCCTAGTGGCCAAACCATTATTTACCAATTATTAGAAATTTTATGCAAAGCATTTCCTATCAGGAGCTGTATGCGATACAGGAAGAAATTTTTAAGTTGGGGTTTCGGAAGCAGAGATATCGGGAAAACGCAATTTACCTTTACGCCTCCTAGCGGAAAGTCTATGAATTATTTGGAACTTTTGAAATTATATGGGAATATGTCGCACCAGAAACTCTATCCAACAAAGAAGGAATTTTTCAAATCGGACCTTTAGAAGCAGAGATGTTGACAAAAATAAGATATACATCTACGCCCCCTGGCGGAGAAACCATGTAATATTTTAAGAAGAAAATATTTCGAAATGGTTTACGGGAATAGCATCGGTCCACAAACGAAGTTTTTCAATCGAGATTTCTGAAGCTCAGATTTTGTGGCAAATGGATCAGAAGCAAAAATTAACACTTACGATCCCTGGTGGCTAAACTGTTTTTTACCAAAAATTAGAAATTATAGGCAAAAGATTTCCCATCCGGACTTGTATCAGCGGAAGAAAAAAATGTTCAAATCGGTGTTTAAGAAGTAGAGATATCGGGAAAAACGCAATTTACTTTTACGCTCACTAGCGGAAAATCTATGCGTAACTTAAAAAAGTAACTATAGCTAAAATACTCTTCTACGTAAATGGAATCGAAAGATAAAATAATTTTCTCAATCGGATGTATAGAAGCAAATATCATCATCATCATCATCATTGTCAACCATTATCAATCCACTGCTGGACGAAGGTCTCCCCAAGTTTCCTCCACAACGGTTTGTCTTGTGCCAGTCTCCTCCATGTCACCCCTGCATACTTTCGAATTTCATCCACCCATCTCCCATGTGGTCTTCTTCTGGGTCTTTTCCTGTCCCTTGGAATCCAATCTAAATTATATGGAACAAAAAGGGTTTTGAATTCGATATAATCTGCATTTGCGCCCTCTAGCGGCGAAATTGTACACCGTAAGATAACCAAAAAACGAAATAAAAGAACATCGTTCGCATATTTCAAGCTTTCTAAAGCAAAAAGAATTTTTGAAATCAGGCAAAAAGTTGCAGATATGGTGTCCACAGACGGACAGACAAACCGATAACGTAAGCACGATCGTTTTTTACAAAAGACGCGCTAAAAAAAGGATCTTCCGTATCCAGAAACCGAGAGGTTATTCATTAGAATTCAAGACAGTGTTATCTGAACTAAGAACTCAAGGAAGCACGTATTGAAAGTTGCAGATGAAGTTCCTGTAAGATGTGTGAAAAAGCCACTGAAACCACAGAACACAGTTTAGCCAGCTACTCTTTTCTAGCATCAAAACAAAATCTTAACAGATATGACCAAGTACTGTAGCTAAGACCCTTCATCAAGAGCTTGGACCTAAATGCGGCATAATCCAAGGTTATATGTACTGCACTTTATTATAAGTCTTGAAATCAAAATTTCATCATGTGCTGGACAAACCCATCAATACAGACAAGAGCACTGACCAAAATCGAACTCATATTGTAACTGAAGACGAGACACATCTAATAGACGTAGCGGCTCCACTTACAGGAAACATCTAAACAGCGTTTGAGAAAATCTCGAAATATGAGAACCTGCTCTCTTCTTCCTTTATTACCTACGAATGGAAATCCAAAGGATCTGGAAACGGAGCTTAACACAAATATTACTAGTGCTGTTCCTTCAATAACAGTGGTACTAAGTGACTTTCTACAAAATATCGAAGTATCAGGATTGCCACAGAGACTGATTCATCTAATCCAAAGGAGAGTCATTCTATATATAAACTTGCCATATCACTAGAAAATTCCCGAATTTCCTAGACTGATATCAATATTTGTGCCTTTTGTTTGCCGGCCCCGGCCAAGAAAGCCGACATCAGCAACAACAAGGATAATAGTAATAATAATAATAATAAAGAAACTTGTGTCGAAGATGACATCTGTAAAGGGTGTGATAGCTCCACAGATTTTATGCAATATATGTCAGCTGGCTGTCCTCTTTTCGCAGCAGAAGAATACCGGAACGGGCACAACCAGTGATTAAGAACCTTTATCAAAGTTATAGCGTTAAATATAGCGCAGTCCAAGATTATCTTGAACTTTATTATATATATATAGGGAAAAACGGCAAAACCTGAGAACATCTTTAAACACGAGAATGCATGAATTGAAACGCAGAGGACTAGAAGGTAGAATGTAACAAATATAACACAGATTGTGCCAGTTGTAACTGTAGAAACCGCAGTGGTGCGTAACATCTTCCTAAAAGACATCTAAGAAGTTTCGATTTGCCATAACATGTGCATTTCACCCAATCCAAAAGGCAGTCTCAATTTGCATACTACACACACCCACGCACACACATACACACACACACACAGTAAACTTTCTTGTTTTTCTTAGCCATGCAAAACGATTCTGTCTTCATATTTCCAATTGTTTACTATGATTTTTTTGTTTTTTCTCTCAAGTAAACCTTTTCGTTCTTCTTATTCCGGAAATTTGCTCTATTATTCCTTTATTTTGTTTCCTACGGTAAACCACTTGCTTTCTTTTTCTCCAGTTTGTTTTAGTAAACAACTTACAACACAGTGTTTTGATCAAGTTTTGTTTTTTCCCTGTAAAAAAATGTCTTGTTATTTTTAGCACGTCTTTTGTAAAAAAAGATCGTGCTTATGTTATCGGTTTGTCCGTCCGTCCGTCTGTACCCACGGTATCTCTGCAACTATTAGTCCGATTTGAAAAATTCTTTTTGCATTGGGAAGCCTGAAATATGCGAATGATGATCCTTTATTCTTTTTTTTTTTACGATGTACAATTTTGCCGCTAGAGGGCGTAATGCAGATGGTGTCGAATTCAAAAATACTTTTTATTCCACATATTTGCTTCTAAATATCCGATTGAAAAAAAAATCCTTTATCTTTCGATTCCATTTATGTCGAAGAGTATTTTAGATATAGTTTCTTTTTTAAATTACGCATAGATTTTCCGCTAGGGGTGTAAAAGTAAATTACATTTTCCCCGATAACTCTTCTTCTAAACTTCGATTTGAAAAAAAATTCTTCAGCGGATACATCTCCTGATGGAAAATCTTTTGCATATAATTTCAAATTTTTGGTAAAGAAGCCTTTGCCCACCAGGGGGCGTAAGTGTCAATTTTTGCTTCTGTTGTATTTGCAATAAAATCTGAGCTTCTAAAATATCGATTGAAAAAATTCTTTCGTTGACTGATGCCACTCACATCGATAAACCATTTTGGAATATTTTTTTCCTAAAATATTGCAGTTTCTCCGCTAGGGGCGTAGATATACATCTTATTTTTGTCAATATCTCTACTTCTAGGAGTCCGATTTGAAAAATTCCTTCTTTGTTGGTGGGTCTTTTCCGTGTGACATGTTTTTCATATAATTTCAAAAATTTCAAGTAATTCACAGACTTTCCGCTAGGGGCGTAGCGGTAAATTGCGTTTCCCTCTATATCTCTGCTTCTAAAGCTCCGATTTGAAAAATTCTTTCTGCATAGGAAACAGCTCCTGATGGGAAATCGTTTGCACATAATTTCTAATTTTTGTAAAGAAATGATTTGGCCACCAGGGGGCGTAAACCTTAATTTCAGCTTCTGATGTATTTGCAGCAAAATATGAGCTTCTAAGTTCTCGATTGAAAAAAAAAACGTCATTTGCTGACCGATACTACTCATGTCGACAAACCTTTTACAAACATTTTCTTCTTGAAATAATGCATGGTTTCTACGCCAGGGGGCGTAGATGTATATCTTAGTTTTGTCAATATCTCTACTTCTACGAGTCCCTAATTCCTTCTTTGTTGGATAGTGTTTCCGATGCGAAATGATTTTATTATAAATTCAAAATTTACAAGTAAATCATAGACTTTCCGCTAGGAGGCACAAAGGTAAATTGCGTTTTCTGCGTTATTTCTGCTCCTAAAGCTCCGATTTGAAAAATTCTTCCTGTATCGCATGCAAGACCTGATGGAAAATATTTTTTACATAATTTCTAATGTTTGGTAAAGAATGGTTTGGCCACCAGGGGTCATAAGTGCAAATTTCTGCTTCTGATGTATTTGTAGCAAAATCTGGGGTCCTGAAAACTCGACTAATTTTTTTTTTTGTGGACCGATACCGCTTATATGGATAAGCCTTTTGGGAATACTTTCTTCCTAAAATAATGCATGGTTTTCCCACCAGGAGACGTAAAGTCACATCCTATTTTTGTCGATATCTCTGTTTCTAAGAGTTCGTAAGCTCACGATTCCGTTTACAGCAATATCTGAGGGACTAAAAACCCGATTGAAAATTTTCTTTCTTTCGTCAGATCTATCGTTTTCCATACTGGTTCCAATGAATTTGAATAGCTTTGATAAATTTAATTAGCGCCAGAACGAATTCAAAAGACGTGCTTATTACCCCCGAAAATTTGGTGTCATTTTTCTTGTTTGTTTATTTATTCAGAATTTCTGGTGCTGCGCCTTTTCCCTATTTCCATATTCAGCTTTTAAATATGCTTTGACATCAAAGCCTCCCGGCTTTAATATAAGAGGCTGGGAAAATTATTTTTTCCCAGCCTCTTATATTAAAGCCGTTTTTATTTTATAACTATCACACATATAATATTTAATATCGATTAGGCAAAAGGTTCAGGCAGAAACCTAAATTCTAGGTTGTGGTGTAAAATGTGAGACCATTTTACATGCTTTGCCCTTGAAGATGCCATATGAAATATATCCTCCATTTTTCTGCTTACGTTGTTCTTTTTCTCTGTTTACACTTTTTTTTTTCGCGTTCGTTTCTTCCTCTCTGCTTTGCTTCCCAATTTCCTTTTTTCCCTGCCCTCTTCACTCCTTTTCACCTAATTAATTTTTTTTGCGTTGGTTTCTTCTTTTCTACTTTGCTTTACAAATACTTTTTTTTCCTCCGCCTTTCCTCTCAAAATTTTTTTTGTGTTTTAGCGATTTATTTATTTCTCACTCCTTCTCCTCTAGTTTTTTTTTTTTTCCATGTTTGGCTAAATCTTTCTTTGAAGCAATTTTGCGCGTCCAGGTTTACCAAATTATGTTTTCTTGTTTCTTTCTCTCCACAGTATTTTTTTTCCTTCCCCCTTCCCCCTACCCATTCCTCTTTATTTTCTTCTTTGAGTATGTCATCATCATCATCATTGTCAACCATTATCAATATACTGCTGGACGAAGGTCTCCCCAAGTTTCCTCCACAACGGTCTGCCTTGTGCCAGTCTCCTCCATGTCACTCCCGCATACTTTCGAATTTCATCCACCCATCTTCCATGTGGTCTTCTTCTGGGTCTTTTCCTATCCCTTGGAATCCAATCTAAAATTTCGGCTGTCCATCGATGGTCTGTTCTTCTGGCAGTATGTCCAGCCCATTGCCATTTCAGGGATTTAACTCTTATCATGATGTCTTCCACTCTTGTCATTTTTCGGATCCACGTGTTCCTCTTCTTATCTCTCCTGGTTACACCAAGCATGCACCTCTCCATGCTTCTTTGAGTTGTCTGCAGCCTTTGTATGTCTCTTTTAGCTAAGGTCCACGTCTCTGCACCATACGTAAGCACTGGAAGGATGCATTGATCAAACACTTTTCTTTTAAGACATAATGGCATATTGCTCTTGAAAATTATGCTGTTTCTTCCAAAAGCTCTCCGGGCAAGTTTTGTACGCCGATTAATTTCTTCACCAATGTGACCCTCACTTGATATCTGCTGTCCAAGATAAACGTACGTGTCTGTTATCTCCAGCTTTTCTCCATCAATCGATAAATCTTCATTTCTTGTAAAAGCATTGTACATCACTTTTGTCTTCTGAAAGTTCATTTTTAATCCCACTTCTTTACTCTTGTCAGCAAGTTCCTGGATCATACTCTGTAGCTCTGATCGAGTAGTTGCAAAAATGACTATGTCATCAGCAAAACGAAGGTGGGTTAGATAATCTCCATTAATCTTTATGCCTTTGTTTTCCCAGTTCAATGATTGAAAGACATTTTCCAATGTGGCATTAAAGAGCTTCGGAGATATGGTGTCACCTTGTCTCACTCCTTTTCCAATTTTTATGTGTGTTGTATTTTCAAACAGCCGAATCTTTGCACTTGCATTTTCATAGATGTTATTAATAATATTAATGTATGCATCTTCAATACCGCAGGATTTTAGAGCCATTGCAAATGCTGATGGTTTCACCGAATCAAAGGCTTTTTCATAATCGATAAAAGCCATGCACAATGGAAGTTCATATTCCCTCGCTCTTTCAATTAGTTCTCTCAGTACGTGGATATGATCTATTGTGCTGTAGCCACTCCTGAATCCAGCTTGTTCTCTCGGTTGAGCCATGTCCAGTGTCACCTTCAAGCGGTGTGAAAGAACTTTAGTGAAGTTTTTTAAACCACTGATAGGAGGCTGATAGGTCTGTAGTTCCTGAAATCCTCAATGTCACCTTTTTTATGTAGAAAGATCATTGTAGCATTGTTCCAATCATCAGGAATTTTCCCTTCATTAAGGCATCGAGTGAAATTTGGGCAAGTACTGTTTCGATTTTTCCACTTGCTTCTTGTATGATGTCTACAGTAATTCCATCTTCTCCTGGAGCTTTTCCCCGCATCATGTTCTTGATTGCATGTGCAACTTCTGCTGGGAGGACTGGAAGAACTCTGGAACTGGTACCTTTCATGATGTCTGGAGTACATGTATCATCCCTTTCATATAATTTGGAGTAGAAATCTTTCACTCTTGTCAAAATTTCGCCTATATTTCTTGTTACAGAACCATCTTCTTTTCTCAGTGCAATAATATGTTTTTTCCCCTTACTGAGATGTCCCTTTGCTATCTTTAGGCTTTTGTTGTTTTCAATTGCTTTCCTTACTAGTTCACAGTTGAATTTCCTTACGTCTTCAGTGATACTTTTTCGTACTGTCTTGCATAGCTCTATATATTCCACTTTGGAAGTCACATCTTCTTTAGTTGTCCTCATCACTCTTCTTTTTTGCATCAACATTTTGGTTTTTCCTGATAATTTGTTCACAGGCAATTTGTTCTTAGACCCAGCTAATTTTGTTGCTGTTTCCATAAGAGCTTTGGTTACTTTTCTGTTAACTTCAGAAATATCCACTTCTTCCGATGTTTGGCCTTCTAAAGCAGAGAATCTGTTCTTCAGTTCCAATTTGAAGGTATTATACCTTCAGTTCCAATTTGAAGGTATTATCCGTACGCCAACGACTGATTACATTCAGTTCGCCGTACTTCTTAAATACCACCGACGATAATTTGCATATTATGCCGTGCTGTGGCGTAAGCGATCACCGGTTGGTCTCGAAATTAACATCACACCTACGTCAACTCCATCCCATTAACATATGTAAATTTCATGATCGTCCGCCAATTCCTTCTTGGTGTTCTGTTTTCACTTTCCGCCAGTGTATATATATATATATATATATATATATATATATGTATGTATGTATGTATGTATGTGTATATATATATATATTTGAAGGTATATATATATATATATATACACATACATACATACATACATACATACATACATACATATATATATATATATATATACACTGGCGGAAAGTGAAAACAGAACACCAAGAAGGAATTGGCGGACGATCATGAAATTTACATATGTTAATGGGGTGGAGTTGACGTAGGTGAGATGTTAATTTCGAGACCAACCGGTGATCGCTTACGCCACAGCACGGCATAATATGCAAATTATCGTCAGTGGTATTTAAGAAGTACGGCGAACTGAATGTAATCAGTCGTTGGCGTACGGATAATACCTTCAAATTGGAACTGAAGGTATAATACCTTCAAATTGGAACTGAAGAACAGATTCTCTGCTTTAGAAGGCCTAACATCGGAAGAAGTGGATATTTCTGAAGTTAACAGAAAAGTAACCAAAGCTCTTATGGAAACAGAAACAAAATTAGCTGGGTCTAAGAACAAATTGCATGTGAACAAATTATCAGGAAAAACCAAAATGTTGATGCAAAAAAGAAGAGTGATGAGGACAACTAAAGAAGATGTGACTTCCAAAGTGGAATATATAGAGCTATGCAAGACAGTACGAAAAAGTATCACTGAAGACGTAAGGAAATTCAACTGTGAACTAGTAAGGAAAGCAACTGAAAACAACCAAAGCCTAAAGATAGCAAAGGGACATCTCAGTAAGGGGAAAAACAGATTATGGCACTGAGAAAAGAAGATGGTTCTGTAACAAGAAATAGAGGCGAAATTTTGACAAGAGTGAAAGATTTCTACTCCAAATTATATGAAAGGGATGATGCATGTACTCCAGACATCATGAAAGGGACCAGTACCAGAGTTCTTCCAGTCCTTCCAGCAGAAGTTGCACATGCAATCAAGAACATGAAGCGGGGAAAAGCTCCAGGAGAAGATGGAATTACTGTAGACATCATACAAGAAGCAAGTGGAGAAATCGAAACAGTACTTGCCCAAATTTTCACTCGATGCCTTAATGAAGGAAAGATTCCTGAGGATTGGAACACCGCTACAATGATCCTGCTACATAAAAAGGTGACATTGAGGATTTCGGGAACTTCAGACCTATCAGCCTCCTATCAGTGATTTATAAAATCTTCACTGAAGTTCTTTCCCACCGCTTGAAGGTGACACTGGACATGGCTCAACCGAGAGAACAAGCTGGATTCAGGAGTGGCTACAGCACAATAGATCATATCCACGTACTGAGAGAACTAATTGAAAGAGCGAGGGAATATGAGCTTCCATTGTGCATGGCTTTTATCGATTATGAAAAAGCCTTTGATTCGGTGAAACCATCAGCAGTTGCAATGGCTCTGAAATCCTGCGGTATTGAAGATGCATACATTAATATTATTAATAACATCTATGAAAATGCAAGTGCAAAGATTCTGCTGTTTGAAAATACAACACACATAAAAATTGGAAAAGGAGTGAGACAAGGTGACACCATATCTCCGAAGCTCTTTAATGCCACATTGGAAAATGTCTTTCAATCACTGAACTGGGAAAACAAAGGGATAAAGATTAATGGAGATTATCTAACCTACCTTCGTTTTGCTGATGACATAGTCATTTTTGCAACTACCCCATCAGAGCTACAGAGTATGATCCAGGAACTTGCTGACAAGAGTAAAGAAGTGGGATTAAAAATGAACTTTCAGAAGATAAAAGTGATGCACAATGCTTTTACAAGAAATGAAGATTTATCGATTGATGGAGAAAAGCTGGAGATAACAGACACGTACGTTTATCTTGGACAGCAGATATCAAGTGAGGGTCACATTGGTGAAGAAATTAATCGGCGTACAACACTTGCCTATAGAGCTTTTGGAAGAAACAGCATAATTTTCAAGAGCAATATGCCATTATGTCTTAAAAGAAAGTGTTTGATCATTGCATCCTTCCAGTGCTTACGTATGGTGCAGAGACGTGGACCTTAGCTAAAAGAGACATACAAAGGCTGCAGACAACTCAAAGTAGCATGGAGAGGTTGCATGCTTGGTGCAACCAGGAGAGATAAGAAGAGGAACACGTGGATCCGAAAAATGACAAGAGTGGAAGACATCATGATCAGAGTTAAATCCCTGAAATGGCAATGGGCTGGACATACTGCCAGAAGAACAGACCATCGATGGACAGCCGAAATTTTAGATTGGATTCCAAGGGACAGGAAAAGACCCAGAAGAAGACCACTTGGAAGATGGGTGGATGAAATTCGAAAGTATGCGGGAGTGACATGGAGGAGACTGGCACAAGACAGACCGTTGTGGAGGAAACTTGGGGAGACCTTCGTCCAGCAGTGGATTGATAATGGTTGACAATGATGATGATGATGATGATGATATATATATATATGTGGGATGTAAGGTCAGGTGATGCGTAACATCACAGCCTCTCCTTGACAAATGTCAACCCCGCCTTCTCGTGGTGAATCCTGTTCCCACTAAAGGGGCTCTGACGACCGCCAATAGCGGTATAACTATACCATCGGGATTAGAGGAAATTCTATCCCACACTCACCAACCCGCTTGGCCAGCGTGGTGAGTTATGGCCAAACCCCTCCAAAATGATTCCACAACTTAAATTTTGGCCCTCAGTCTCCAGCAGCTGGAATGTACCTGGCCAAGGCAGCGGCCAGTGCGACATGAAGGCAGAGAGTGCTAAGAATCCCCGGAGGACCGGACTAGGCTGCCATCTGATGTTGACCTTGGCTACGTATCATGGACGCTCCCTATCTTCTGATTCAAGGCTTCTTGAATTGGAAGAGGAACTACAAAGGATCAAGTGGGACATCGTGGGGCTAAGTGAGGTAAGGGGAAAAGGAGAAGATCTCATCGAACTGAAAAGTGGACATGTCTTCTACTATCGTGGGACAGATACTGGCAGAACTAGTGGTGTTGATTTATAATAAACAAGAAACTGAAGTATAAAGTTGTAGAAGTTGAAAGTTCCTCTGACAGAGCTGCACGACTCGTTATCCAACTCTCGAGAAGATACCAGGCTCAGATTATTCAAACTTATGCACCCACCACAAGTCATCCTGAAGAAGAAATTGAAGAATTTTATGAGGAAATTCATCATCTAAATAATAAAGGTAAGCAGCACTTGAAAATAATTATGGGAGATTTCAATGCAAAAATAGGGCAACGGGAACAGAATGAAACTTCAGTAGGTAAATTCGGTCACGGCAACAGAAACCAGCGTGGAAATACTCTCGTAGAGTTTGCAGAGGCAGAAAGGTTTTTCATCTTGAACTCCTTTTTCAAGAAAAAGCCACACAGGAAATGGACATGGAGACATCCAAATGGGACGACAAGTGAAATTGATTTTATTATGTGTAACAAAAAATTCGTCATAGAAGACTGCAGTGTGCTAAACAAGTTCAACACAGGTAGTGACCATAGATTGGTGAGATGTAAGATGCACCTCAACACTAAACTTGAACGTGGCAAGCTCATAAGACAAACAAAATCTATTGACATAACCAACCTTAAAAACACCATAATACCTTCAAGTTCGAACTGAAGAACAGGTTCTATGCTTTAGAAGACCTAACATCGAAAGAAGTGGACATCTCTGAAGTTAACAGAAAAGTAACCAAAGCTCTTATGGAAACAGCTACAAAATTAGCTGGGTCTAAGAACAAGTTGCATGTAAACAAATTATCAGGAAAAACGAAAACGTTGATGCAAAAAAGAAGAGAGATGGGGACAACTAAAGAAGATGTGACTTCCAAAGTGGAATATATAGAGCTATGCCAGACAGTAAGAAAAAGTATCACTGAAGACGTAAGAAAATTCAACTGTGAACTAGTGAAGAAAGCAATTGAAAACAACCAAAGCCTAAAGATAGCAAAAGGACATCTCAGTAAAGGAAGAAAACAGATTATGGCACTGAGAAAAGAAGATGGTTCTTTAACAAGAAATAGAGGCGAAATTTTGACAAGAGTGAAAGATTTCTACTCCAAATTATATGAAAAGGATGATACATGCACTCCAGACATCATGAAAGATACCAGTACCAGAGTTTCTCCAGTCCTTCCAGCAGAAGTTGCACATGCAATCAAGAACATGAAGCGGTGAAAAGCTCCAGGAGAAGATGGAATTACTGTAGACATCATACAAGAAGCAAGTGGAGAAATCGAAACAGTACTCGCCCAAATTTTCACTCGATGCCTTAATGAAGGAAAGATTCCTGAGGATTGGAACATCGCTACAATGATCCTGCTACATAAGAAAGGTGACATTGAGGATGTCGGAAACTACAGACCTATCAGCCTCCTATCAGTAGTTTATAAAATCTTCACTAAAGTTCTTTCACACCGCTTGAAGGTAACACTGGACAGGGCTCAACCGAGAGAACAAGCTGGATTCAGGAGTGGCTACAGCACAATAGATCATATCCATGTACTGAGAGAACTAATTAAAAGAGCGAGGGAATATGAACTTCCATTGTGCATGGCTTTTATCGATTATGAAAAAGCCTTTGATTCGGTGAAACCATCAGCAGTTACAATGGCTCCGAAAACCTGCGGTATTGAAGATGCATACATTAATATTATTAATAACATCTATGAAAATGCAAGTGCAAAGATTCGGCTGTTTGAAAATACAACACACATAAAAATTGGAAAGGGATTGAGACAAGGTGACACCATATCTCCGAAGCTCTTTAATGCCATATTGGAGGGTGTTTTTCAGTCGCTGAGCTGGAAAAACAAAGGGATAAAGATTAATGGAGATTATCTAACCCACCTTCGTTTTGCTGATGACGTAGTCATTTTTGCAACTACCCAATCAGAACTGCAGAGTATGATCCAGGAACTTGCTGACAAGAGTAAAGAAGTGGGATTAAAAATGAACTTTCAGAAGACAAAAGTGATGTTCAATGTTTTTACAAGAAATGAAGATTTATCGATTGATGGAGAAAAGCTGGAGATAAAAGACACGTACGTTTATCTTGGACAGCAGATATCAAGTGAGGGTCACATTGGTGAAGAAATTAATCGGCGTACAAAACTTGCCTGGAGAGCTTTTGGAAGAAACAGCATAATTTTCAAGAGCAATATGCCATTATGTCTTAAAACAAAAGTGTTTGATCAATGCATCCTTCCAGTGCTTACGTATGGTGCAGAGACATGGACCTTAACTAAAAGAGACATACAAAGGCTGCAGACAACTCGAAGTAGCATGGAGAGGTGCATACTTGGTGTAACCAGGAGAGATAAGAAGAGGAACACGTGGATCCGAAAAATGACAAGAGTGGAAGACATCATGATAAGAGTTAAATCCCTGAAATGGCAATGGGCTGGACATACTGCCAGAAGGACAGATCATCGATGGACAGCCGAAATTTTAGATTGGATTACAAGGGACAGGAAAAGACCCAGAAGAAGACCAAATGGGAGATGGGTGGATGAAATTCGAAAGTATGCAGGGGTGACATGGAGGAGACTGGCACAAGACAGACCGTTGTGGAGGAAACTTGGGGAGACCTTCGTCCAGCAGTGGATTGATAATGGTTGACAATGATGATGATGATGATGATATATATATATATATATATATATATATATATATATATATTCTATTAAGAAGAGACTGAAGCAAAAAAATTTTTTGACGCATACCAAGTACAACATAGAAAAGGTTATGTATTGACCGGTATGAGTAAAAAGAACAACTGAATGTAGAAAGTGTCGAGAATACTGAGCCTTGGCTTTATCAAGGACCAGCAAAAACTCTGCATTTTCTTACTTCCACAAAGACCTATTTGGAAATGGGTTTCTGCAAAGTCATAGATGCAAGTAATGAGCCCACCAAAATTTTTTTTAAAAATATATATATGTCATAACCTCCATAGAGTTGTATGACCAAGCTTTAGTTAACAAACACTGCCCCCCAGCGACTAGGGAGTGGCAGGGGTGTTTAGAAGTTTGGGGAAAAGGTCGGCCATGTTTCCTCAAGAGTGGAAGAAGTTAAGTTGGATAAGAGGTAAGCTCTCTTCATTGTCTTTGGGTTTTAGGTTTTCCAGGTTCAATGTTTGAACTTCTTGAACATTTTTTCTTTTTTTTGCTTTAAGCATTTAGGCACTAGCAAGTCTATTAACTTTTTTGCGGATTTTAACTCTTTCTTTTCCTGGTTACTTTGTGCGTTTTCTAGGACACTAAGGCTAAGCAGCCGGCCGTTCCATTGTTTTTGTAGTCTACGATGTGTTTTCAATGTAGTTAAGGTCTTAATAACTACTTAATCATGCACTTAAAGCACTTCTGAAATACTCTGTACATATTGCAACTAATTGTTTATGTCATATAACCTTCACAAAGCATTTCTTTAGTTTATTATTGTCTTTATTTTATTCTAGTTCTTGTGTTGTCAGAAGTTGTGGAGTAGGGGTTTTTATAATCCAGTTTTTCTTTCAAGAATCTGTGCTTTAGAAAAAAATTAATATTTCCTTTTTTATTGCAATGTTTAAGAATTTGTAGTACTTTAGTATTGCTATTCAGGTTTAAATTCTCTCTTAGGCGACTAGGTAACTTGGCAATTTATTATTGCTGAACATTATTTCTGATTCATTATGTCACTCTTACAACTTGAGTTTTCTATAATCATCTTCTTTCTGTTTATTCGTAACAGATGAAGAGCATGGGTCGGGCCAGGAAAGTTATGGATGCAAGCTAAACTGTTAACTAAAGCTTGGTCAAAGAACTCTATGGAGGTTATGACATATATATATATATTTTTTTAAATTTTTTTGGTGGGCTTATTACTTGCATCTATGACTTTGCAGAAACCCATTTCCAAATAGGTCTTTGTGGAAGTGAGAAAATGCAGAGTTTTTGCTGGTCCTTGATAAAGCCAAGGCTCAGTATTCTCGACACTTTCTACATTCAGTTTTTCTTTTTTACTTCTTACTCACACCGGTCAATATATAACCTTTTCTATGTTGTACTTGGAATGAGTCAAAATTTTTTTGCTTCAGTCTCTTCTTAATAGAATGTGAATTCTGAATTTTCATAACTGCTGCGTTGCGCGTTTTGATCTTCAGGTTATTTTGCAACTTTCGTTTTAAATTCTTAAGTTTTTCTTATGTTTTCGGCTCTGCTCTTAAGTATATATATATATATATATATATATACACTGACGGAAAAAAAATCCCAACACCAAGAAGGGGTTGTGTTAGATAAACGACAGTTGGTAGGCGGTGAAAGTACATCTGTAAGATGACGTCTATGCAAATTTCGCGCTCGGCGCATACGTGTGGTGCTAGTAGCACCCCTCGGAACATGCAAAGCAGGTTTGCTGTAAATACGCGCTGTAACGTTCGTGAGCGTTAGTTATCGTTCAGATTCGACGTAGGGTGTTGATGTTAGTCAAGAATGCCTTTAAGAAGACGAAGAAGCCATTATCAACAGCTCACGGAGTTTGAACGAGGCCGTGTATTAGGGCTACGAGAAGGTGGATTTTCTTTCCGAAATATTGCAGAACGACTTGGCAGGAATGTAGCCACTGTGCATGATTGTTGGCAGCGGTGGTCAAGGGAAGTTATTACCTCAAGAATACCGGGTTCCGGCCGGCCACGTGGCACTACTGAGAGGGAAGACCGCCGTGTACGGCGTATGGCCGTGGCGCATCGTACCGCGTCTGCGGCAGCAATTCGAGCTGCAGTTGCCACCACAGTGACCCAACGAACTGTTACAAATCGGTTACTTGAAGGACAGCTCCGAGCCAGATGCCCTGTAGCGTGCATTCCACTTACTCCAAACCACTGCCGTTTGCGACGTCAGTGGTGTCAAGCTAGAGCTCATTGGAGGACAGAGTGGAGATCTGTTGTGTTTTCTGATGAAAGCCGGTTCTGCCTGGGTGCCAGTGATAGCCGTGTGTTGGTTAGAAGGAGGCCAGGTGAGCGCCTGCAACCAACCTGTCCGCTGCCGAGACACACTGGACCTACACCTGGAGTTATGGTTTGGGGAGCAATTTCCTATGACAGCAGGAGCATTCTCGTGGTTATCCCACGCACCCTGATGACACAGTTGTACGTCGGTCTGGTGATTAAACCTGTTGTACTGCCATTCACGAACAGCATTCCAGGGGTGTTTTCCAACAGGATAACGCTGGCCCGCATACCGCTGTTGTAACCCAACATGCTCTACAGAGTGTCGACATGTTGCCGTGGCCTGCTAGATCACCAGATCTTTCACCCATCGAGCACGTATGGGACATCATTGGACGACAACTCCAGCGTCACCCCCAACCAACATTAACCGTCCTTGTATTGACCGACCAAGTGCAACAGGCATGGAACTCCATCCCACAAACTGACATCCAGCACCTGTACGACACAATGCATGAACGTTTGCATGCTTGCATTCAACATTCTGTGGGTTACACCGGTTATTAATGTACCGGCATTTGACATTTAAAATTTTCTCTTCTCGCGCTTACAATAAGCTGTGATCTTGAAACCTTATTCGATTAAATATGTTACCTATACAAATGTATGGCCGCCATTTCATTCCTCTACAACTATTTTTTCGTGGTGTTGAGATTTTTTTCCTTCAGTGTATATGTATCACTCAAAAATTCCTAAATACTCAGGCTGGAGATGAATTTGTTTGCCTTTTTTCTCATTCATTTTTGCCGAGAAAATTAATAACGAAAGCAAAAATCACAATAATATGATAAAAATTAATAATGATGACAATATTTGGTCGTGCGGAGAAAAATTGCACTTCTGGTATTGAATTGTACTTACTCAGTACCTTGTAACAATCGGTGATGGTGTTTCAATGTATGCACAATAGAATTCAAAAGTTTGGATCCATCTTTCTGTAAGGTGTACAATCCCGGAATTGTTACCGTACTTTCGGTTTAGAGGCGAAAAATTCTTCCCACCCGCATTCGACATCGTTAGAACCAGCGAGGTGTCTACCGAGGAGGAAATGCATAACATTAGAAATTGTCAGAAGGGGAATAGTTCGTGGCTGTACCCTGAGGGTGGAAGAATCTTGATTCCGCAATCGTCATGAAACCTTACTTTGGTCCGAATTGTGGTATTAGGCATGGTATTGTCCCTGCTGGAGGAGTGCACTTTTTCGCTTGACTAAAGCAGGGCACTTTTTGCTTTATTTCTTCGTGCAACCGACTCAGTTCCTCGAAATTCAGTTTGGCGTTGGTAACCCGGGCATCAGAAAAGAGGTGAAAGTACATCACACTCTCGTGATTCCACCAGACATACAGCAGGACATTCTTCTTTAAACGTCTGCGTCTGAGGGCTGGGAACGCTGGTTCATCTGGGTACAACCACTGATTAGAAGTGCCTGGATCACGCACGTATATCCACTTAACGTGCTCAGTAACTATCCTCTTGAAGAACCGTAACTATCCTCTTGAAGTTCCTCGCAGACTGCGACGCGTCTTTCAGCCTGAGCTGGGATCAATTCAATGTTGCACATCTCGCCATCATCTATAGACTTTTCTAAGATTCTACTCAGTGATGGTGAATAGGTAAACTCCCAGTTCAACTGACAATTTAATTTGCGGGTACTGGCTGTTGGATTTACTTCAACACCCTTGAGTAGGATGTCTGAAGCAACTACAGAGAGCTTTCCCGGTTTCTTCTGCTCCAAGCTCGTGTCGCCAGGCGCAGATTTCTTGAAATAAATTTGCGTTGTCCCAGTAACCACAACACCATGGTCTTCGACTTCGTTTATTTCCGGACTGCTACAGCCGCTTTAAATCCTCATTCCCTGTAATAGATAAACAGAAACAAGACTTTAAACATCCTGGCCATTTGTACAATGCAGCAAACGTTCAATGCACATTTAGATACACGTGCACCATATATCAACTGGTTTTTCATGCAACGAAAGTTTACAGGGAGCTTTGAAAAATCTCAAAAAAAAAAAAAAAAAACACGCAAACAAAACTGTAATATTGCATTCTGATATTGTCCCAACCACTGCAATGCACTTTTACCACCGATGCTCTAGTGCATTGACATCGCTGGACATAATTATTTAACCTGATGTTTCAGTGACGCATCCACAGCTGCAATCACCTCAGCATCGGAGGCATAAAAGTTACTTGGTGCAAGTTCTGGAGAATAGTGTGGATGCCGAAATAGCTCAATTACTGCACTCTACACGGTCGTATCAGAATAATATGACCAACCCCGGAATCACAGTTTACTCGCCCAGGCGTTTCACAGGATGCACGTGACAAGGTCGGCCCCATGAGGATACAAGAAACCGGCCAGGACAGATGAGCCATAGTGCGTTACGTGAGCACAATGGGCAGAGGCAGTGATTTGACGGACGTCCAAACAGGAATGATCATCGGCTACCAGGTCAACAGTGGAAGCATCCCAGAAACAGCAGAATTCGTGGGCTGTTCGCGAGGTGCTGTAGTAAGGGTGTACCAAGAATGTACCACTAGCACACCGAGTACCTCTCGACGTCATAACTGTGGAGCCCCAAAGACCATCGATCCCAGAGGAAAACGTTGCCTCCGTCGACTGGTAAAGGGCAACCGACTCGCTACAGTGCAGGAATTGACCACACAAATAAACACTGCGGCACTTACGTACGTGTCCCCGATAACAGTAGAGCGAGCCATGTTACGCATGGGTCTCCGGAGTTGACTCAGCGTCAATGAGCCCATGTTAACCCTGGTCCATCGGCAATGACGCGTGCAGTTCGCATGGGACTACCGTCATTGGATAGCGAAAGAGTGCAAAATGATTGCCTTCTCCGGCGAATCGAATTTTCTACCTCACAGATGTGGCGGCCGGTGGCGGATACGACGTCAGACACACAAGCACTAACAACCGAACACGCTGTCGGTCAAGTACATGCTGGAGGTGGCAGTGTGTATGTCTGAGGGATGTTTTCTTGGTATGACCTGGGACCGCTGGTACCACTCGACGGGTCCCTGAACGCAATGGCTACCTGTCCATCCTCACTGATCACATGCATCCCTTCATGTTGGACATTTACCCTGGTGGTGATGGTGTCTACCAACAGGACAATGCGCTCTGCCATGTCACAAAGGGGTGCGTGGCTAGTTCCAAGAACACGACAGCGATGTCTCCTTTCTTCCTTGGCCGGCAAAATCGCCCGACCTCAATCCCATAGAGC
Source organism: Macrothele yani (assembly GCA_039090855.1). Taxonomy (NCBI): domain Eukaryota; kingdom Metazoa; phylum Arthropoda; class Arachnida; order Araneae; family Macrothelidae; genus Macrothele; species Macrothele yani. The sequence continues at coordinate 84,447,486 of CM077025.1, forward strand.
ACTTGTGGGACTATTTGGATCGACAGGTTCGACGTGCCGACCCACAACCACGTCATCTCCCGGACCTCCGTGCTCTGCTGCAGTCCGAATGAGCTCGTCTGCCTCGGGTAACCTTCCAGGGTCTCATTGTGTCGATGCCACGCTGTCTCGCTGCTGTCATCCGGGCCAAAGGTAGTTATTCCCATTATTAGGTAGGTGGTCATATTATTCTGATACGACTGTGTATATGGCGTCTTTCACAGTTTGGGAGATGTGATACAGTGAATTCATTGTTTTGTAGGAGCATCACTCTTTGCAGTTTTCCATATTTATATATACATTGAAGCTATGAACCGCATAATTTTTTACGCGTTCAAGTTTTATCAAAAATCATATTAGAGTTCAAAAATCGCTTCAATATTCAAGTCGGTTGAGTTTTAAAGCTTTTTATTCTAATAGAGTAAGCTGGCTGTTGCTCAGAAAGTTTAGGACGAAACAGTAAATGATTTAAAAGTTAAGTTCTTTACTCTAAATAGACTGACGCTAACTGAAGTTTTAAAACTTGTAACCTGTAACACGCTATTCATTCAACAGTAATTAAGCTCCCAGAACACGTTCTCTAATTAAACGCAGACGCTTGATATAAATGACTGCTTTAGTCCAGAAAGAACTTCGGTTTTGCCTCGCCTTATGACGCTCAGTGGAACTATCCGTAACAATGTAATAAGCAGCTGCAAAACGATTTTCAGCTTCACAATTTTTATTCATTCTGTTACAGAAGTTCTTTAGCTGCTAACCGTTCATCGACATACACGTCATTTACCACCAAGTCTTTTTGAGGACTTAGGTTGTTTGCATCGATTACTTTCAGAAACTCATCTGGCATTTTCCAAGGAAAAACGCAGTTTCTTTGTTATTCCAGGAATGGTGATTTACACGCTCACGCATAAGTTGAATATACACATTTTTCCGAAAGAAGCAAAAAAAAAAGTTTTTCTTTTCGTCCTGTACTACTGCTGACTCAAATCTAATGACAATGGAGATATTAAGCTAGCTAGTGAGATTAATTACCTAATTAATATGTAAATGAAAAGTGCGAGAAATACCAAACTTGATATTGCATAAATGTCGTAACTATGAAAACAAGGTAACTTTGTGGTGTCAGACAAAATAGCTTAAATGAAATGAAAACACAACAATAACATTTCATAACATTTCATTGATAACTTCCGTCAAATCATGCTGTCTGTTACTTTTCAGAGTGCTTTTTCTAATTAGCCATTTAGAAATGTTGAAAAAGTGCATTTTGAGGGTTTATAATAGAGTAAATCCTAATGTATGTAGTTCATCTAAACGCACACATTTTATTCAATTTCTGCAACGTTTCAAGTTGTGTAACCTTTCTTAGTAGTCTCATTAAAAGTCTAGAGACGAGGAAATACGAGTGTCATAACAAAAGTTCTGCACTCGTTAATCTAAAGCGGAAGAGAATGATGCAATCGGGAAAATAATTGCGTCATGTCAAGGTCAGACTCTCAGCAACGCAGTGGTGTCAGAACGACGCGCTATCATTCGTTGTGTGGACGTGGGGAACTTTGGGAATGGAAGCATACGGCTCCTCAGATCGAGTCACGGCGTTAGACCAGCTCTCTTACGTGAAAATAAAAACTCTGCCGGGGAAAACTCCGACACAGATCGACACTGCCTTGCAAGAAGTTTGCGGGAAGGAACTCTTGATCGAAGCACAATTTCTCACTGGGCATCGCGCTTTCAGGAGGGCCAAAGCAGCATCGAAGATGATCACCGCTCAGGCCGACCTCAAACGGCGACAGAAAAAAACGTCTGTCACCATTGTTGCAATGCTTTTCGAAGAGAATCGCCGTTTCGCAGTTGAGGAGCTAGCTCATCAGGCAAATTTGTCCACCATGTCTGTTCACCGGATTTTGATCGAATCACTGGGAAAAAGAAAAATCGCTGCGCAGTTGGTGCCCCATCAACTCACCCCCGAGCAGAAGGCAGCCATAATGAGCTTCGCACAGTATCACCTCCACAGGTGCAAAAGAGAAGGCGACACCTTCCTGAGCAGTATTGTCGCAATTGATGAGACTTGGACCCGCGATTTTGAGCCAGAACTGAAGTCACAATCAGCGGAATGGAGGCATCCAAGTTCCTCACGCCCCTTAAAGTGTCGCCGACAACAATCCAAAGTGAAGCAGTTGATTATTTTTGCGTACTATGCCCAGGGTGTTGTGGTCTCTAATGGAGTGCAGGTAGGACGAAATGTCAACGAAAAATATTATCGTGACTTTCTGAGGACAAAGTTGAGACCGAAAATTCGTCAAAATCGTCCCAACTTGTTGGAAGTGGGAGCGATCTTGCTGCATGACAACGCATCATGTCATGGTGCAGCGTCGGTACGGGGACATTTGTCGAAATATGGCTGGAAAACTTTATCCCACCCACAATACAACCCTGATCTCAGTCCACCCGACTTTGATCTTTTCCCAAAGTTAAAAAATTGGCTCCGTGGCATCCGCTACGAATTGATGGATGAACTGTCACTGGACGTTACCCGAGACAGCTGAACAAAGATGGCGTACTACGGGGCATCCAGGACTTACCTCACCGCTGGCAAGCTGTCATTAGCAGTAGCGGGTAGTACATTGATGGGAAATAAGGTAAGTTTTCTCCGTTACTTCACACTTTTCTCAAAAATGGACAGTGTGCAGAACTTTTTTAGGACCCTCATAAGTTAATATTGACATCCGTATCTTAAGTGTCAAAGCATAGTAACTCAAAAACCGAAGAGAATCTGCTTTACGAAACTGATGCTTCAGATATTTCTAGACCTTAGAGGTCTGCATGGGCCGGGCTGGCCGGCCAAGCCCGCAGGCCGAGTCGGGCCTTTTTGTAGTTTACAGAACAAAGCAACGGGCTGGGCTTTTTCCCATACTCTTACGACCGAGCCAAGTCGACCAATCCTTTTTATCGCAATGGTAAAGTAAGAAAAACGTCGTGTCCCCCGCTTTCCTGGTCTGTTTAACTGTTCATATTCACCCTCTTCATTTGGCTTTACTTTCGTCCATGACATAGCCCAGGCGTAATCAGAAAGGCAAGGAGAGGTACTCAGTGTTTTTACAAATCTGTAGGTATTAAGATGGTAAAGCCATTTTAGGGCTTGTTGAAAAAAAAAAAGATTCGACCCCGAGAGGGTGTGTGTGTTGTGTAGAGTGGGAGGCGGAGGATGTATGCAGTTGGATGAGGGTGTGTGTGTGTGTGTGTGTGTGTGTGTGTGTGTTTGTATGAGAGAGTTGGACGGCATGCATTTTTCTCCCATCCCTAATCTGTATAGGGATTGACTTTTGTAGTGTTGCCTCTTACTAGTTCAGAGAAAAGGAGATTCTGAACGCACTTAGTCTTTCTTTTTCTCTCTTTTAAAAGTTTATATTTTTCGATAAATGTCAAAGTTTAGTCAATATTTTTAAGCTTACATTCAACTAAATATATTTAATAATATCTCATTTCATTATTTAATTTTCACATTTTAATAAAATACCACAGGAAGACAAAATAATACCAAAGGACACATCACGGGCCGAACCGGGCCTAAATAAGAACTGCAATTGACGCGTACGGGCAGGGGTGGGCCGAGTGTCTGATATTTGAAACGGGCCGGGCCGGGCTTGGTCTTAAACGCACTAGATTGGGCCGGCCGGACCGGGCTAACCAAATTAGACCCATGCAGATCTTTACTACACCCACTTCTTGAATATACCTCTTAAAGAATGAAATAGATAGATGGAAGAACACTTCGAAATAATTTTTTGGTTTCTACATGAATTACTGACTTAAAATTTAGGGTGGGTGATAGAGTTTAGGTAATTAAAATGTTTTCCCTGCATTTCAAATAAGGTATTCTCTGTATGAAATCAGTATGTCAAAAAGGGCTGGACCTTCCATTTAAAAATTACAGACAGAGAGACTCGTTAAAACTAGTTTTCAGTTTTTTACAAGAATTTATTACCTCAAAACGTTGAATATTTGGAGTACATTTCGACTAGCGAATCCTGTGATGATTATATTCAAATTGATCGGAAACTTGAAATTTGGTCTTTCTGGGTGATGTAGTGGTTAGCATACCCGGGCGTTTACTGCAAGACGCGGGTTCGAGTCCCGCTCCACGACGATGAAAATTTTCTAGTTTTCGGATATTATCTGACTTACCATCCTTGTCGCATTTACGCCAAAAATCGGATTGTCATCTTCAAAAATTTGTATTATATGGCGTAATACCGTATTTCATTCATGATCTATCTGTTTCTCCGGGCAAACACGGGATAAGATTCTTAACCTCCAGATTCGCTAAACATGAATGCCGGTTGCTACGACTAGCGAATCCAGTGATGGTTTTATTCAAATTGATCGGAAACTTGAAACTTGGTCGTTCTGGGTGGTGTAGTGGTTAGCTACCCGGGCGCTTTTTAGCCCGTTTTTTGTAAAAAAAAGATCGTGCTTCTGTTATCGGTTTGTCCGTCCGTCCGTCCGTCTGTCTGTACCTACGGTATCTCTGCAACTATTAGTCTGATTTGTAAAATTCTTTTTGCATTCGGAAGCTTGAAATATGCGAATGATGATCCTTCATTTCGTTTTTTTTACGATGTACATGTTTGCCGCTATAGGGCTGATGATGTTGAATTCAAAATTACGTTTTAATCCCCATATTTGCTTCTAAACATCCGATTGTAAAAATTCTTTTATCTTTCGATTCCATTTATGTCGAAGAGTGTTTTAGATATAGTTTCTTTTTCAAATTACGCATAGATTTTTCGCTAAGGGGCGTAAAAGTAAAGTACATTTTTCCCGATAACTCTTATCCTGAAACTCCGATTTGAATTTTTTTTTCAGCGGATACTTCTCCTGATGGAAGCATATACTTTTGCATATAATTTTGACTTTTTGGTAAAGAATACTTTGGCCACCAGGGGCGTAAGGGTTCATTTTTGCTTCTGATGTATTTGCCATAAAATCTGAGCTTCTAAAATATCGATTGAAAAATTTCTTTCGTGGACTGATGACACTCACATCAATAAACCTTTTCGGAATATTTTCTTCCTAAAATGTCCCCCAGTTTCTCCGCCAGGGGGCGTAGATGTATATCTTATTTTTGTCAATATCTCTACTTCTAGGAGTCCGATTTGAAAAATTCCTTCTTTGTTGGATAGTGTTTTCCGTGTGACATGTTTTTCATATAATTTCAAAAATTTTCAAGTAATTTAAGACTTTCCGCTAGGGGGCGTAAAGGTAAATTGCGTTTCTTCCTATATCTCTGCATCTAAATCTCCGATTTGAAAAATTCTTTCGGCAGCGGATACAGCTCCTGATGGGAAATCGTTTGCACATAACTTCTAATTTTTGTAAAAAACAAAATGGTTTCGCCACCAGGGTACGTAAATCGTAATTTCCGCTTCTGATGTATTTGCAGCAAAATATGAGCTTCTAAATTCTCGATTGAAAAAAACGTCGTTTGTAGACCGATACTACTCGCGTCGAGAAACCTTTTAGAAACATTTTTTTCCTAAAATAGTGCATGGTTTCTACGCCAGAGGGCGTAGACGTATATCTTATTTTTGTCAATATCTCGACTTCTAGGAGTCCGATTTAAAAAATTCCTTTTTTGTTGGATAGTGTTTTTAGTGGGACATGTTTTCCCGATAAATTCAAAATTTTCAAGTAATTCATAGACTGTCCGCTAGGGTGCGTAAAGGTAAATTGCGTTTCCCACTATTTCTCTACTTCTAAATGTCCGACTTGAAAAATTCTTTCTGCACCGGATACAGCTCTTGATGGGAAATCGTTGGCACATAATTTCTAATTTTTGTAAAAAAATGGTATTGCCACCAGGTGGCGTAAGTCTTAATTTCCGCTTCTGATGTATTTGCAGCAAAATATGAGCTTCTAAAATCTCGACTGAAAAAAAAAGTCTTTTGTTGACCGATGCTACTCATGTCGACAAACCTTTTAGGAACACTTCCTTCTTGAAATAATGTGTAGATGTATATCTTATTTTTGTCAATATCTCTACTTCTAAAAGCGCAATTTGAAAACTTCCTTCGTTGTTTGATAGTGTTTCCTATGCGAAATGTTTTTCCTATAAATTCAAAATTTTCACGTAAATCATTTAAGACTTTCCGCTAGGGCGCAGAAAGGTAAATTGCCTTTTCTGCTCCTAAAACTCCGATTTTAAAAATTCTTCCTGTATCGCATACAAGACCTGATGGAAAATATTTTTCACATAATTTCTAATGTTTTGTAAAGAATGGCTTGGCCATCAGGGATCACAAGTGTTAATTTCTGCTTCTGATGTATTTGTAGCAAAATCTGGGCTCCTGAAAACTCGACTAAATTTTTTTTCTTGGACTGATACCGCTCATATTGATAAACCTTTTGCGAATACTTTCTTCCTAAATTAATGCATGGTTTTCCCACTAGGGGACGTAAAGTCACATCTTATTTTTGTCGATAACTCTGTTTCTAAGAGTTCGTAAGCTCAAGATTCTGTTTACAGCAATATCTGAGGGATTAAAGACCCGATTGAAAAACTTTTCTTCCGTCAGATACTATTGTTTTCCATACCGGTTCCATTGCCTTTGAATAGCTTTGATAAATTTAATTTGCGTCAGAACGGATTCAAAAGACGTGCTTATTACACCCGAAAATTCGGTGTCATCTTTCTTGTTTTTTTATAAAACTGCTATTTCGAAAAATTTTGAATAGTTTACATGTATCTTTCATTAATGAAAATGAGAGGAAGAGAGGTGTCGACAGAGAAAGCCGTTGTAAAAAGTTTGCGGATAGCAATGAAAATTTTATATCAGAGCCCCTGAAGGTCGTATTAATAAAAATGGCTGGATACGTTCCTAACTACATCATACGATTTTTTTCTTTTTTCATGCGTGCTGTTAGATCAGAGCATCCACTTCAGAGGTGAATTTATATGTCTGGGTCGTCAAAACAGAGACAGCAATAAAATGCGGACCAGAATATTCCATTCCCAGGCCAATGCCTCGTATTTCATTCGAAAGATTATTTAGCTAGCGCAAATTTATTGCTCATTGTGGTTCGCGTAATGAACATAAAGTTAGTCCGGAATGTTGTCTGAAACAAAGCATACATCATGTACGACTTTCCTTTTTATCGATTACTTGCATGAAAACCAACCTCCAAGACCTATACTGGTATTTCACTTCTTTGTCATTTATTAAAATGATGTAAACGAAACTAATTTCTTAATGAAAGGTTGAAATATGGTTATGGAAGAAAAAAACCGTCTGCTACACTGGACTATCAGTTTCGTAGTACGTCTTTGTATTATATCTATGGAAAGTACTAATTCATAGGAGTGTAAATGATAGTTTGGTGAGAAAGAATACACTAGAGTCACCATGAACTTGACATTAACTACAGAACCGAAAGAGGATGTCAGGAATTCATGAAAATGCAAGAATGGGAACACAAAATTTTGAATTTTGAGGCTAGTAATTTCGGAAATGGACGCCCCCCGCCCTCGTCAGTTTTGGGTGAAAGTTAAAAATAATTTTATTCGGTCAATGAATCGTGTTTTACAGAGGGTGAGTCGAAAGTTTTGCAATATTTGGATCACTTTATGTCTTCATACGTACTTTTACGACCAAAGCTGACTAGCATTCGAAGTACAGGCCATCGTGATGCACCGTCTTTAGTCATCTGTCTGCCAGTTCTTCGATTCTGCGGCGGTACCAGTTTTAGGTGGCAGTTTAAGCTGCCAGCTCCTCCTGGTTCTTGAAGTGCCGCCCCAAAAGAAAGTGGGCCATAGACCGGAACAAGAAATAATCCGACGGGGCAAGATCCGGACTATATGCTCGGTGTGGCATCAGTTCTATGCCTTCAAGTTCCTGGAGTTTTTACCGGGTCGTTCGCGCGGTATGAGGCCGGGCGTTGTCCTGCTGTAGGAGAGCGCGCTTTCTGTTCCCACTGCCGGGTACTTCTCCTCCGAAACGGCATACATCCGCTCCAGTTGTTCAGATTAGAGGTTGGCGTTGATGGTCCGACCGTCTGGAACAAATTCGTAATGGATTATCCTTTCGAAAGTTCACCAGACACATAGCACCGCCTTGTGCTCGAAGCGCCCACATTTGGCAACAGGTCCAGGAAGCTGGTCCGGGCTCTACCACTGCCGTTGTGTGTTAGGATTAGGAAAATAGACCCACTTTTCATCGACCGTCACAAATGTCTTGATGAAACGTACAACGCTCGGGTTTTCTAGGAGTTTCGTGCGCACTTCCACTCGGCGCTTTGCTTCAACTGGCGTCAATTCGTGAGGGACAATGCGGCAGCTACTGTAGACCTTGCTGAGGTCCTGAAGGTGACGAACCATGGTGGTCTGTGATATGCCCAACTCGCCTGATAATCTCCGAGAGGTGGTTGTTGGATTTGCCTCTACGGCCTTACGCGCGGCATCCGAATCCACGGTTCGCGGCCTACCTGACTTCGGCCGATCGTCGAGGTTTCTATCCCCTGAGAGAAATTTCTTGAACTATCTGGTTGCGGTGTTGTGGTCCACAGAACCTTCCCCTTTCTCATGACAAATGTTTCGTGTTGCTTGAGCAGCGTTATGGTCGAATTTAAACTCGTAAAGCAAAAGTTTTCTAATTAGCCGGTTGTGGCTGTTCATTTTTTAGGCGTCCCAATCACAGAAAGAACGACGACATGCAATGCTGTTTATAGCAACGGCTGCCACTTTTTATTCCTTTTGACTGAGTGCAGTGCGCGCGACTTGAACTAGTTTAAACACGTGACTTACGTGCTGCAGTACATGCGTTTATGTAAATATTGCAAAACTTTGGACTCGCCCTCTGTATTATATACTATTTCATACCTCTTCAGAAACCTCCATCTCCTTACAGCCACATTTCACGATTCTTACTGCTACACAAACCAGAACAACGAAACACTAAATGCTACCACTACACCATCAATGACAATGAAGTCCCTAGGGCTGCGTTACCCCATCCATGCAAATGAAGCCCCATGTGCTTCCGTCACACTACTCAGGACAACGAAATCAGAAGTGCTACCATAGCACTTCTGACTTCACCACCTAGGACAACGAAGTCCAAAGTGCTGCATTACGCTACCCAGGAGAACAAAGTCACAAGTGCTGCCATTACATCACCCAGGACAACGAAGTTCAAAGTTCTACCGTTACAAAACAAAGACAACGAAGTCCAAATTGCTACCCTTACACCACCCAGGAGAACTAAGTACAAGAGCTACGCTACACTACCCAGAACAACGAAGCTCCAAGTGCTACGTTACACTATAGAGAACAACGAAGCACAAAGTGCTACCGTTACACCACCTAAGACGACGAAGTCCTAATTGTTACCGTTATATCACCCAGGAGTACGAAGTACCAAGTGCCCCCGTTATACCACCGGGACAAACAAGTTCCAAGTGCTACGCTATGCCACCCAGGACGGCGAAGTTCCAAGTGCTACGTTATACCAAAGAATATCTAGCTGAGAAGAAGTTAAGGCTCGGCGAGACGTAACTAGCGCCGTCATATCTTAAAATTTAAAGTACAGTGCACAGAAGCCAACATACAGGCTGATCCTGGAGCAGACTGAGCATGCGTATTTCTGCTGACTTCAATTCTTTTGGTAAAGAACAGTCAGCTGAGCTACACACAGCACGTGATTGTTACCTTCTCGGTAGCGTAATCACTTCGCAAATCGGATATGTTTGTTTTGTTACACCAATTGGGTTAGTTAAGGCTCTTGTTTGTTCTTCAGTGTTTCAGAAACATTTTCAGTTATGCCAAATACTAGGGAATGTCTGCATTTTGTACGGATCCTTAGGCCTAACTATAATATTTGCTAAAATTTAATTTAAATAGTAATACTAATGCTATTGCATATTTTTCTCACCAAAATAAGGGATAGGCGGGATATCAGAAAACAACAACAGCAACAACAAAACTGCTCTAAGCAAATGGTCATCAGATCAAAGGAAACCATCGTGGATCAAAGAAACGCTTTACTGCCGTAGTCCCCCTAATGTGTTTTGCTCCTGAATGTTAACTTTCCCGCAGAGCATATTACCTCTTAAGACGTGGTGGCGCTGTTGTCGCCTGTTTTACGTTATCTCTATGAGAGTTGTCGGTCTTCACGCTAAGCTTTACATTCTTTGGTTATATCACGCAGAACAACAAAGTCCCAAGTGCTACCGTTACACTATCCAGAATATCGAATTTCCAAGTGCTACCGTTACACTATCCAGGATATCGAATTTCCAAGTGCTACCGTTACACTATCCAGGATATCGAATTTCCAAGTGCTACCGTTACACTATCCAGGATATCGAATTTCCAAGTGCTACCGTTACACTACCCAGGATATCGAAGTTCCAAGTGCTACCGTTGTCCCAAGTGCTAGGACAACGAAGTCCCAAGTGCTACCATTACACTACCCAGGATATCGAAGTTCCAAGTGCTACCGTTGTCAAAGGACAACGAAGGACAACGAAGTCCCAAGTGCTACCGTTACACTACCCAGGATATCGAAGTTCCAAGTGCTACATAGGACAACGAAGTCCCAAGTGCTACCGTTACACTACCCAGGATATCGAAGTTCCAAGTGCTGCCGTTACACTACCCAGGATATCGAAGTTTCAAGTGCTACCGTTGTCAAAGGTGCTACCTAGGACAACGAAGTCCCAAGTGCTACCGTTACACTACCCAGGATATCAAAGTTCCAAGTGCTACCTAAGACAACGAAGTCCCAAGTGCTGTCGTTACACTACCAAGGACAATAATGCACCAAGCAACTAAAGCTAAACAACTGCAGCTTAGAAATGTGAAAGAACTTTCGATTTGTGGTAGACGAAGCATCCTGATGCTTCGTAGTAGCATCAAGATTTGAACATATTCTAATCTAGGAATGGATCCAAGTAAAAGTCATAAGTGTTTTAGATATCATCGCATAAATTAGTGAACAGATCATTTCTCCCAAGCACATGAAAAATGCGCAATATCTAATTTTTGTCAATATCTAATGCGCAATATCTAATTTTTGCAATATCTAATTTTTGCAATATCTAATTTCGAGGACAGTGAAAAAAAAAAGAAAAAAAAAGGATTATTCATTCGCCTTTATGACTTTATGATCGACAAGACGCAAGAGTATTTCTGCAAAACTGTTCAACGATTTAAAGTTTTTACTGTGGTAGTTTTACAAATATTCCTTACGAAGTGTCTTTTAAATTTTTTCTATATTTGCCATTCTCGCCTTGGGAAACCACGTTTTTTTTTCAAATATTTGAACTACTTCATTGTTTTTTAAAATGCTTAAAGAAGCGCTTATATTCTGGTTTCTTTTGTTTTTGCGCTTCCTGTAAATAATTATAATATAATTACCCTGATTTCTAAGAATAGTAATATTTTTCAGGAGTTGTATCCTATAATACCTCTAACTTCGGACAAAGCCCATTTATAACATTAGAAATCTTCCGAGCTAATTGCTAGAAATACCACTAACACTAAGTGTAGCTTTTCTTTAAAAGAGGGAAAATGTTTTATTTTAAAGAAAACCTAAGGAAATCAAATAATTCACAATAACGTTTAAAGTCTTACAGATTTGCATTTTTCGGTGCGCCGCTTCAATAAAAATGTTTTGTCAGAACACTGCTTCCAGATTAAATTTTTTACAAACTTTCTGAAGGTGCCAGATTTTCTGGTGAAACGCATTGAAAATATTTTGAGAACAATTCATTTTCTGCTGTATATTAAGAAATTTCTAAGGATGTAGCTTTTTAAGTGAGTCTTGTGAACTAATTTTTTTAGCGTACTTTCTTTTTTGGTAGATATGAAAAACTTTCTCAGCAGTAAGCTTTCCCGCTGAGAAGTACGAAAAATGCTTAGACTATGGTGTATTTTCGGATGAGATGTATGAAAGACAGAGTATTGTCTTTTGCAGTGAGATGTACATGTATCAAGGATCTCCAAGAATGCCTCTTATAGTTAAACTTCTGAAGAACTCTTCGAGAATTTCTACTATTGTGAGACGTGTGTAAGCATTTATGAGGGTGTTGGCTTTTCTGATGAGATGCAGAAAATTCTGGGATTTTTTTGAGGAGGGGTGTTCAAGGCTTTTCGTAAACGATGGAATTCCTAGGGATGAGATGTACCAGAGTGAGCCAAAAGTTCTTCCTGTTTTGGACAAAAGATGTTCGGTAAGATCACGTGGCACACAAAATGTAATGTTTGGTCACAGAGTGAAAAGGGCGACTTACCCAAAACACGTGGCGTACAAAATGACCACGCGGTGAAAATAAATGGTGGACAAAAGATGGCGGTGAGATCACGGGGGAAAAATGGTGGCGACTGACGTCATATTAACCACATGGTGCCACACCCACATCTGTCCGTCAGGAGGGATGCGTGGGGAGCTTCCTTTGTTACGAAACCCGTCCTTTTCTACTACTGTAGGACTTCCATTTCTATGCGAAACGCGCCAGCATTGCCTAGGTACCGCGATGACGTGCATTTGGCACGAATCCAAGTTCCGTTATCAGGTGAGTAGAGCATGAAGGTCGATAAACGCGTTGTTAGGGTACTTTTATGCCATTATTGAAAGAAAAAGGTTAAATGTGGTAGCAGCAGCGAGAGAAATTTGTGCAGTTAAAGAAGAAACAGGGGCCAGTACCACCTCGCATGAAAATGGTTCCGGTAGTTAAATGCTGGGGACGCCAGTTTTGAAGACGAGCCGAGGTCAGGACAGCCAGCGTTCAATGATAACCATCATTGACACCCTGGTAGAAGCTGTGATAGCGAAACCCGGTACCAGTATTCTACAATTGCCAGCTCAGGTAGGGTCTTCCCAATGCACCATTGTTCGTCACCTGCACCAGCTTGGTATCCCTTCAGGCGTAATCGAATGGTTCCCCGTGAATTGACAACCCAGCATGCAGATAACGTGGCTTTCTTTGTCCCAGATTCTGTCATGTCTACTGGACGATAGTAGCGTCACAGGTGTTAAAAAAGTAGATATTCCTACTTTATCCTACCACTGGGAACCAGTGGCTGAGGCCACATCAAGAAGTGGTGCAAATGGGGTTGTTCGAGGAGTAAATCATGCTGTGCGTTCTGCGGAATTGTGAGGGTCTCTATGCGCAGGAAACTTGTGCCAAATATGACTATTTGGCACAAGTGGAGGGAACCTCTATGCAGAACAACTGCACAGCCATGATTTTCTGCGCCTACCCTTTCCAGCTGACATCAATATGAAGCAGGAATTGCTGGTTGCTGCTTGTGGATAATGCCCCAGGTCACATCTCCATAATAGTCCGCCAGAAACGACTTGAATTGGAAGGGGTTGAGATCCCACCCTATCCCTCATACAGTAAAGATTTTGCCCCGTACGACTACCACCTGTTTCGCTCCATACCCTGTTTCCTACAAATATGGCGCTTTGCTTCAGCGGTGGATATGGAATATAGCATTCTCTCTTCGAAACCGGCCGAGTGGTACCGCCGTCGGATCGTGGCCCTGGTGGAACATTTACAAAGCACTGTAGGAAATAACGGCCTGTACTTTGACGAATGAGGTGAGGGTGTATGGTATTCTTGCATCATTAAAAATTTTAGCTGCTAACCGGAAGAACTTTCAGCTCACCAGAAAAGTTTCTGAGGATGCTGCCTTTTCTGGTGAGACAGTGAAATAACGACACAACTTTTCTCGTGTGGTTATAGTTATTCACCTTCCATGGAGCCAGTTATCAAGAATTAGGGATGAGAGAATATGCCTAATCTCAGAGAGTAACTGTAAAGTGTGGAGTATATAAAGGTCATCTAGAAAGTCATGTCTCAAAATGTTTTCTATTTCACATGCCAACATTCGAAGTAGCTCATATTATTTACAGTTTTGTATGTGGTACGGTGGTTTTACTGGCAATCAAAACAAGAAAGTTCTAAAAAACTAATTGCATGATGTGTTCAAATCTCTGTTAGAGTCAAGAACAAACAACTTCTGGGTAGGCTACTTACACAGAATTATCAAAATGGGTCCATACAAAGGCATTTCAATAAGACTATTTCAAAGAAAAGCAGATTTTCTACTACTTTTGGGAGTTTGAAGTGAAACCAAATTTTTGGTTCAGAGCTCTCACGTTCTTTTTTTGAAATGTAGATAATTTCGAAAACCGACAGCAGCGCCTAGAACCGGTTTCGTTTACTAGGTACAGGGATACTGAAGGAACAACTTGAACTATTTTTGATGGTTATAGTGTTGACATACAGTACGACAGAAATGGTGTAACACTATTATCAGAGTGACCAATCCACAAAGAAACAGTCAAGTAGTGCGTCTTTTATTTTGTTTTTTCACGGAGGTTTATCTTTTGTGAAATACTATGATTGAGTTTCCAACGAGCTTTACATACACTATATTATCAAAGGTATTCGGACACCACGATGTTTTGGGACAAATGACTTTAATATCGCAATTAGTAGTTAGTCGGTCCACCTTTTGCCTGTTTGACAGCGGCAACACGTCGAGGAATGCTACCAACCAATTTCCTGTAGGTTTCGATAGGAATGGTTCGCAATTATTCCTGCAAAGCTAATGCCAGAGTCGAGAGCGAAAACAGTCATTGTGGTCGATTTCGTATCCGTCGTTCCAGTTTATCTTAGAGGTGTTGTATAGGATTAATATCAGGATTCTGAGCAGGCCAGACTAACAATTCCACCTCATTTTCAAGAAATCAGTCCTGCACACGTCGTGCAGTGTAGTAGGGAGCTCGATCGAGTTGGAATAGACAACGGTCATTTCCATAATACTGCCACATTGTTGGTAGGGCAGAATTATTCAGAACGTTGAGAGGTACACTTCATAGTTCATGGTTTGCTGTATAATAACCAACGGGCCGGGTCCCGGCAAAAACAAAAAACAAACTTCGTACCATGATGTAATCTCTGTCGAACTTAATAATTGGCACAACCCAGTCTGACGGAAATCGTTCACCTGGTGGCGCAAATTCCAACCACGCACATTAGTTTGGAAGAGTGAAAAGCATGGCCTATCATTCCAAAGAACAGTTTTTCGGTTGCCGACAGTCCAGGAACAACGAGAGACACACCATTCCAAACGGCGTCGCATTCATGGTAGTAATGTGTGGCTTGTGTGGCGCTGCTCTACCATAATAACCCACGCTGTGCAACTCTTTGTGGATAGTTATGGTACTAACCAAGCCATTACAGCATTTCCTATTTCAGAAGCGATGGAAACGGCAGAGGAAGAAATGGGAATTCTTGAAATGTCTTACCATGGCTCTTCTGTCACGTTCCGTCAGTTTGTGCCACCTTCCTGAATGTTTTTGTTGTTGTTGTTGCTGTAGTTGCACTGTCCTGCTTCCATCTCTTAACGACATCACTTTCAATCAATTTTGGTACGCTTAGTTTAGCTGCAATGCTTCGCATGGAAACGGTACTCAAATTGCACCCTATTACCAGCACACGCTGGAACTCGGAAAGTTTACGTCCACGTGACATATCATTTTCAAAGTTACTGATAACACGACAGAACATCTCGGCTTTATACACGTAACTCACCACTCACAGCGCACCTTCCGCGCAACCGTCCTTTGCACTTATGCAAATGTTTGGTAGTGACCGGATACTTCTGATAATATACAGGGTGATTCAGCTAAGCGTGTGCAAACTTCTGGGAGGGGTAGGTTGCACAAAGACAAATCGGAGTCACATAGCAATGCAGTGTCGGAAACGTCATCTTCATGTGCTAGTGTGCAGAGAGGACGAGAAATGAAAGAGCAGCACGTAAGAGAAAAAAATGCTTTTTATTACTCACAAGACATTTGCGAAATGCATTGAGGTTACAGAAGGTGTTCAAAGTTGCGACCATGAACTGTAACACACGCTTCACATCGTCGGTGCATGGAAGCACGCACATTTTGCAAAATTCCTGGCGTGTCTCGGACTTCCGAAGCAGCTACAGAGATGCGTGCTACAAGATCCTCGTCACTTTCAACGGGGTGTTGTACACCAGTTCTTTGATGTAACCCCCAGAAGAAGTAATCAAGGCATGTTAAGTTCGGCGATCTTGCAGGCCAATGAACGGGACCACCACGCCCGATCCACTGATGTCCAAATGTTATGTTTAAGGGATGAAGAACGTCTTGCTGAAATGGGCGGGTGCCCCATCGTGCTGGAACCATATTGCATGACGCAGCGACTGAGGGACAAGTTGTGCGTTCAATAGCTCTGGCAAGACGTACTCCAGAATTATCCGGTAACTCCTTCGTCCAGACGAAGACGCATGAGGTATGAGCCAATTAAGTGGTCCCCGACAATATTGGCCCAAATATTAACAGCAAAACAGTCCGCTTCTCCGTATGCGAGGTGCATATCAGCCATTTCCGCATTCGGGAACTCAGCCATCCTACTACCTCTGCGGGCGGTTTACAAATGACGGTATCCTGAAAGAACATATGAGCAGTCTCGCGGTCGAACAACGCCATCTACAGCATAAAGATGCGTTTCCGACCCTGCATTGCTATGTGATTCCGATTTGTCTTTGTGCAACCTACCCTTCTAAATCACCCTGTATAAAGTATTCACCAAAGTATTTGACGTTTTCGGAGGCTGAAACAAAGTATAACACATACGTAGTAGACAAGCAATTTATTCATCAAAATAATTACCATGGGCATCAACAACGTTCTGCCAACATGTTAACAACTTATACATAATCCTGAGATAAAATGCCGGGTCATGGGAAGAAATCAAGTTTTGGAAGACAGCGTTTAACTCATCAAAATTGGAGAAGTCTTGTCCACGTAAATGATCATCCAGTGAAAGAAACAAGTGATACTCTGAAGAAGAGATATCTGGTGAGTAAGCTGGATGACACAAAAGTTCCCATCCAAGTTCTTTGATAGTGTTTCTGGTCAATGAAGCGGAGTGAGCACAAGCGTTATCCTGAAGGAGCTGAACCCCTTTTCTGTTGACCAATGCTGCTTCCTTCTTTTCCGGGCCCTCACGCACACATTTCAGTTGCTCACTGTACACTGCAGCGGTGATCATTTGGCCGCGTTGTAAGAGTTCATAATGAACAACAGCACGTGCTGTCCATCATACACACATTATAACTTTACGTAGATGAGTGCTAGCTTCGATGTGTGGATAACCAATGTATGGAACTGTATGGAACATTTTGGGGTGCTGTACTCTACCCACTTATCATACACTGCTGGACAATTGCTAAGAACGGATCATAAACGGCTATATAGCGCATAAAAAAGTAAGTGTGGTTGGATGCCAAGTGAAATAAAATAATGTCAGATTGCCAGGACATTACAAGAAAGACAATTTATTGTGCTCTGAAATTCAGAAGGCTTTGGAACGTGTTCAAGGGACAAACAGGCCATTTTGTGCAGAATGCGTAAACGTGAAAAAAATGCAATTACCGTCCGCAGGCGTTCCGGCGTAAGATGTCAATACGGGATATGGCCACCATGGAGGGCGATGCAAGATTCCACACGTCGTGTCATGCTTTGCACAACATTATCAAGCAGCTGTTGGGGTAATTTATCCTATTCCTCTGTCAGTGCACGGATGAGGGTGTCCTCGTGTATAGGAGGGCATTGGCGACCAGCAAGACTCCTCCCCGAAGCACCCCATGCATTTTCAATGGGATACAGATCTGGAGAACGTGCTGGCCATACGAGGCGTTGAATATCCTCGCTCTCAAGACACTCCTGGACAGCGACTGTTCAATGACATGTTGCGTTATCGTCCATGAAAATGAATCTATCACCGACAGCACCACGGAACATGCGAACATGAGGTAGCAGAACATCATTAATGTGTCGTTGGCCAGTCATAGTCCCAGTTGGTAGCACATAGAGGGACATACGGCCATTGATCATGATGCCAGCCCATACCATGACTCTACATGTCGGATATCGATCCCTTTCCTTATGTTTGCTGGACAATATGCAGTACCACTATCACGCCAGATCAGTTGTCATCAACAATCAGACGATAGACTGTATCTACTCTCATCTGAGAAGAGGACAGCAGACCAGTCGTTATCAGTCCAATTGCGATGTTGATGGCACCATTGCAAACGGGCGGTACGGTGACGTCTGGACAATGGGATGCACACAACAGGACGGCGGGCGTATAGTCCTCCTTCTTGCAAACGTCTCGCGACCGTTTTTCGGGAGATCCGCTTTCCAGTAGCAGCCATAAACTGATTTGCTACCTCACTAGCTGTGCTGCGCCGGTGTATTTTTGTTGATTGCACTATGTACCGATCTTCTGCAGGTGTTGTACTGTGAACACGACCTCCCCCATGACGTTTGCTACACTCTCCATTTGTTTGAAATGATTTCCAAAGCCTTGAAACAACACTGTGGCTGACGTCGCACTCCCTGGCAACATCTGTTGTTTTTCGCCCTTCTTCAATCTTGCCAATGATACTGTCGCGCGTAAAATCCTCTAGGTGATGTTGGGAAGACATACTGAAAATTGCAAGTTCGTCAATTGATTCTTTCCCTTTCAACTTTGCGTTTGAACAACAATGGTCAATACGCGTCAAATCCTTTATATCTCTTATCAGCGCTATGACGTCACGACGAAGTTCGGCAATCCAAAATTTGCATACGCACAACACGTCTTACTGTATTCCGCACTTATGCTAATTTCCACATTTTCCTGTTTTCCATTTTATGGTTGCTATCGTTGCTATTGTCATCCGTCCTTAGCAATTGTCCGGCAGTGTATGTGAGTATCCTATCTAAAAATGGTTCCTTGTCATAGCGAGACAGCAATGCAAGACAAGCTGATACTAGTTGCTGTTAGTTCACTGCAGACAATTTGTGGGGACCTTTTTAGACAATTTGTGAGGGACCTACTTAGACAATTTGTATGCCTTACCTATTGCATGCGGATGTATTCGTACGGTTTTATTATTAACACTAAAGGACTGGGCTAGTTCCTGGTTTGAACACTAAATGACTGGGCTAGTTCCTGGTTTGAACACTAAATGACTGGGCTAGTTTCTGGCATGTTTGGCTACTATCCTGCTCAGTAGCAATTTTCAGGGATTCTGTGTCAAAGCTGACAGGACGATCACTACTGGATTTGGCTTGAAGGGATTCATCTCCGTCTCTGAACTTTCGAAACAAAATTGTGCGTTCCTTCACAGAGACCAGTTGTGCGTTCCTTCACAGAGACCAGTTTTTTCTGCAGCAGTTGAACCGAATTTAAGTGTGTATAACAAACATCCACGAATAATCTCCACTGATACCGCCATTGTAATCACACATCTTTCCACTACCAAACTGCTTACTCATCTGATTCATATGCGCATGGCATCTTGGGATTTCAGCTAATATACAGTGGGCAGAATGCCATCTCTCCGCAAATTCAACCATTACATGGTGTTTCTTTTGCTCTCTTGAAAAACGGCAAATACTTTTGTGGTTACCTGATAGAAATCAAAATCATAATATTATACATCCTATTATGATTCTTCCCGTAAATGATGTTTTGAATGTAAGTGGAACGAATGCAGGGATAGCGTAAATAAATTTCCCCCAAAGTGATGAAATCCATTAGCTATGCTATTAAGGTCTTTTGTCATGGTTTGCTAATAGGAAAAAAAACAACTTCTGTTACGTTTCAGATAGAATGATTCCTACCAGAAATAGGTGTGCATGAGAAGACGAACGTGATTATGTGTTTTCCTGATTGCAGTTCGCTCTAAGTCGTGACATTTGCTAAATGAAGGATGTACAAACTATTTCTGTTCGTAGTATGTTCAGAGAAAGGTGATCCGTGTGACTGTTTCAGAGCATCGGATTACCTATCGCCTCCCTCATACCTTTCATAAAACCTTACTTATTTCTGATGGTTAACGCTCGTCGCCATTATATGTGTGTTCACAACCTCTTTCACACGATTCCATATCGATTGTCTGCGGCGAAAGCCATTTTTAACTTCACACCTTTTGTTCTTTGCTCTTTTATTGATGAGCTGTACGCCCCTCTGATGACGCCATAATTCGTACCTAGGGACGTCTTTTTCTTTGAATCGTGCCGTTTGGGGTCGTGGTACGAGGCTTAATTTTAACTCCTTTTTTTATCACTGTTCCATCATGCGTCATAAAAGAGCGTGGTCGATCTAGACCTATTTTCAGGGGTGAGGTGATACTGGTCTACAAGTAACTAATGTTCCCATCAATCTCTACAACAGATGTTCTTTTTCTTACGTAACAAACCGCGATCTGTAAAACGAACTGTAGTTAACAATAAAAATCTATTAAAATGATTTATTTAAATTGTTACTAACCAATGTAACAAGAAAGATGACACAGAATTCTCGGGTGTATTGGGCACGTCGTTTTGAATCAGAAAGACATCTAATAACACAGAAAGTCATGACGAACTGTTAGCATATGAAATCTCATAACAGAAGGTTTATATACAAAATAGCTGTTCCTCCTGGAGAAAGCGCACCGAAGAGAAAGACACTTTATAAATCTGCATCTTTGAAGCGGAGAAATGGGTAAACAGAAATATTCATTATCGCACCAACCCCAAAATCGAATTACGATAGCAGAAAATTCACACAAATACACAAAGAAATTTATTCAAAGCAAAATTTTTTTTGAGGTCGGACTTTTAGAAGCAGAAATTTGGTGGTAAATAAAATTAAATATTTGGGTTCCCTTTAATTATAAAAAACTATGTCATTACAAGTAGGCAATGTATCAAAATCTTAGCTGCCACAGTGATCGTTCGCGGAAAAATTCTTTCAATCCGAATTTCGGAAGCAAAGGCGTGACTTCGAATGAGGACTGCGCAGTGTGGGAAAAACAGTGTACGCAGAACGTTTCCCAAGGTGGAAGCTTTCCAATACAAGTAGAATTTTTCAAAACGGATTTTTGGAAAAAGAGAAAATCATTGGAAAAAAAAATCCTTTACGTCACTTGCGGGAAAACTGCGCATTATTTAAAATTTATAATATGCAAAGTGTTCTTTGTAGAGAATGCTACTAGGTACAACATGAATTTTTCCAACCAGATTTTTTTCCTTTGGGGCAAAAATGCGCTCCATTTTTCGCTTACCAATTTTTTTCGGTAAAAGTTTTTCAAGTAGAAATAAGCATTTACTTCACTAGCAACATGACATGTGCCTTATGAAAAATCAGAAATTTTTCCGCATAGCGAAAGACATCTGACGAAAAAAAATAAATAAAAATTAAATCGAATACTTAGAAAAGGAAATACTTAATGTAACTTTACGTTCCCTAGTGGTAAAACTGTGCGCTATTTGAAGAAGAAAATGGGCGAGAAATATTCTTCGTAGTTAAAAGTGTCTGACCAATGAAGAACTTGTTTCAATCTGGTTTTTGGAAGCGGAGGCATCCTTCTAAAACGAAATGTAAACGTGTGCCCTCTAGCGGCATAACTGTGCATTGTGAAAAAGTAGGAAATATTAGGTCGTTCGAGAAGTAAGTGAAAAAGTGAAAACTTTCAAATTACCATAATTCCTGTAACAGCAAAGCAATCATTATAAATATTTTTTTTTGGGGGGGGGGGGGTATGTGGTCATTATCAACACTACGTTCGCAGTTCTCGAACACAATTGAAAGTACCTGTGTCATTAAGTCTGTAGAAAGTATCAGTGACCTAACCAAATCCTGTTTGTTGTAGCGAGTACCAGACACCTACCTTTTCAAATGGACAAAACAGTTGAAATCACAGGTTTTTATTCTGGTGAAAATGGTGGTCGGGAAGGTCACTCAACTCTTCTGCATAATGAACATCCGAACAATCCTGGCCTTGTGCGGCGATGCATTGTCGTGTACGAGGACAGGTTGCTGTACATTATGTCGCAGTGCCCATGCCAGGATATCCTCCTATAGGAACGACATACACCGCTCCGATGTCATGTTGATATTATTCTCATCATACACATTCCAAAAAGCCATGCCTAAAACATTCATGTCAACAACCAGTAACATTATGTAACTGTATACAAGGATAAAGAACTCGCAGAAGTACCAAATTCAACCCAGGAACGTTACAGATGTATCTTTGTCTCGGTGCGTAAATTTCACCTAACTTTTATCTAAGCAGAGAATCTTTATGATTGCCCTAATACTGCGACGATACCACGCAAGGTTATTCCATCCAGATTCGTAGCGGAATTCCTTCTGTGTCGCGGTTAGTGTGTGTGGGGTGTCCATGTATAAACGCCGTTCCATAAGATTGAGAGTAATTCTTTTTTGAGTTGGCAACAAAACGAAGGGGAAAATAACCACGCAGGCGATTAGCTGAATTAAGGAAGTACCTATGGCAACAGTTATTAGCCGTGGCAGATGATTCTGGTTTTGTTATTGCGCAGTTGTTTAACGTACGTCTGCATTTCGCCATAAAGCTATGGAGGTGAGTGATTCAGAGTTAAGAAGTAAAATGCGTTGTGCGATAAAATTTTGCTGTCATTTAAGTAAAACGTCTCTAGAAATAAATGATTTAATGAAAAAAGCTTACAAAGATACATGTTTGAGTGAGTCAAAGATTTTTAGATGGCACCATGATTTCAAAAAAGGGCGTTTATCGACAGAACTTGCTCCTACGCTTGGTCGATCTGAAAGTGTTGTTACGGAGCATATTGTTAACACTGTTTGGGCAATCCTGCAAAAAGATTGGCGAATGACGTATGAAGACACAGTGGCGTCAACTAATATTTCAAAAACGTCGGCCTTCCGCATTCTACGCGGCAGATTACTACTGCATTGTGGGTGTTCCACATGGGTACCTACTCATCATCTGATGTGAGAACAATTGTTAGCCAGAGTTCAGGTGTGTCATGAGTGGCAACAAATTATTGCAAAGGTTCCAAACTTTCTAAACACAGTAATAACTGCCGATGAAACATGAGCCCACTATTTTAACCCCCTCACGAAGCGCGCAACGAGTGTCTGGAAAACGTCCGCCAAACGTAATCAGCTGGGAAGGTGATGATGATAATTTTCTTTGATAATGAAGGTGTAGTCTACCAGCATGGTGTTCCTCCACAAATTGCTGTCAATGCTGCGTATTACCCATCAGTATTGAAACGTCTGCGACGACACATATCGATTTAGCGACCGGAACTGGTGGGCAGTTGGACCCCACATCATAACGCCCGCCCACATGTGGCTGCTTGTGTTCAAAAGTTTCTTACAAAATGCAGTATTGAAATCATGCCAAAGCCTGCCTACAGTCCTGACCTCACCCCGTGCGATTTCTGGTTGTTTCCAACAATGAACGAGAGCTTACGTGGCGATACATTCAACACAGATGCTGACGTTGTCGCTAAAGCAGCTTCCACAAAATGCCTTCGTCACATGTTTTGAAAAGTGGACTGAACGATGGGACCGTTGTATATCATCCGAGGGAAGATACTTTGAGAAAGAATAACATATATTTTGCTGTACATATATTTCTTCATTTTGTGTGGTTTTACTCTCAGTTTTCATGGAACGGCTGTTGTAGCTAGTTTGGTCATTGGACCTAAATCTTCCGTTATCACGGCACAAACTGTTGTGTGAGGGCTACCCAGTTGTTCGGAGAGGTAATTTATTCTCTCCCTATAAGACTTCTCTCATACCTGGTGAAGTCAATGCGAGTGAAAAGGGAGTCGCATTTACCCATAACTTTGAGATTTGCTTTAGACATCATTTTTTGTTTGAGCTTTAACGACCACAGTGAGCAACTCGATGGGTTATAAGCAGTCGCCCGTCTCTAACTTGGGGACACTGGTACCAGGGAAGGGAGAGAAATAGTGCCATAAGACAAAGTCAGCATCTATACCTCACCGGAATTCCAACCCGGACCCACCTCGGACGAATGGTCATAAGCCAGAACTGAGACCTCTGCGGCATCGGGGCGGCACAACTTGCTTTTAGCACGTCTTTTGTAAAAAGGAACGAGCTTATGTTATCACTATTTTCGTCCGTCCGTCTGTGGACACCATTTTTTTTTTTTTTTTTTTTGCACATTTGAAATTGGGAAGCCTTAAATGTGAGAGCAATGGTCCACGTATTTTGGACTTTATTCGATGCACAACTTCACCGCTAGGGGCGTAAAGGAAGGTACTATATAATTCAAAATATATTTTATTCCATATCATTGTTTCTAAAAATCCGATTGGAGAAATTCTCTTTTTTGCTTACGCTATTTTTTACAGCAATGGCCATTTTGCTCAGTTTCAAATTTGAATAATGCACAAGTTTTTCCACTTTAGGGTTAAATATGTACAGGGTATTCGAGAATTATTGGACACATTACAAAATTATGTAAAAAAAAACAAACCCTATGAGCATTGTCTGTTTTTCTATGTCACGCATTACTAACACGGTTTCTATATTTTTGTTCGGCCGAATTGTTTTTCCCAGAATCCGATAGATGGCGCTAGGTGTGGCCTGATGAGGAATGTATGAGAAATGCGCAATCAGTAGTCATGCCATCCGTACAGGAGAAGGCGATGTGTGTGTTATGGCTTGCGGAATTAAAGTCTGTCATTAAAGTAAAAGACGGTACCGTTTAGAGTATGGTTGTAATCCTCCGTCAACGAATTCAATTAAGCGGTGGATGAAACAATTTAAAGAAACTGGCAATGTGGAACATCGTGGAAGAGCCGGTAGGCCTAGCGTTAGCGGTGAGACGGTGGACCAAGTTAATGAAAGTTTCCGACGAAGCCCAAGAAAATCCGTTCATGAAGCAAGCAGAGAACTGTGCATTCCGAAATCGACAGTTCACGATGTCTTGCACAAGAAATTAAAGTTTCATGTTTATAAAATTCAAATAGTGCAAAAGATGCATGTAAATGATCCCACTCTGCGATACGATTTCGCTGTGGATATGCTGAATCGAGTGGAAAACGACGAAAACTTTCTCAGTACTGTAATTTTTAGTGATGAATCCACATTTCATGTATCACGTATTGTGAATCGTCACAACTGTAGGATATGGGGCAGTGAACTATTGAACTTGAACGTGATTTTCCAAAAGTTAATGTGTGGTGCGTCCTATGAAAAAGAGAAGTAATTAGCCCTTTCTTCTTCTGCGAAAAAACCATAAATGGTGACATTTACTTGGATATGCTAGAAAATTTCGCTACACCCCAGATCAAAAGATATGACAACCTCGTTTTCCAACAAGATGGTGCGCCTTCGCATTGGTGAACGTGTGTACGTAAATGCCTAAATGAGCATTTCCATAACAGAAGCATTGTGCGTGGTGGTCCCATTCCGTGACCTCCTCGCTCTCCAGATCTAACCTCATTAGATTATTTCATGTGGGGTTATGTGAAGGATCGTGTCTGTCAGACGCCTTGTACTGAACTGCAGGAACTGAAGCAGCGTATCACAGCTGCTATGAATTCCATAACTCCTTGGATGCTTGCTAATACATAGCATGAAATCGAGTATCGATTAGACGTACTACGAGCAACCAAGGGATCTCACATCGAAATTTATTAACTTGTGTTGCTACATTGTAAGTTAGTACAGTCAGTTTCTTTCTATCTGTTTAATGTTTTGTTTTATATAATTTTGTAATGTGTCCAATAATTCTCGGACACCCTGTATTTTGAATTCCCTCCGATCTCTGCTTCTGTGTAAAGTACCAATCAAAAGTTTTAGCGTTCATACCAAGAACAAAGAAATACTTCTTGTGAAAGATTCTGTGACATGGAGATGCAGTTTGGTCAAATATGGATATATGTTTACGAGGATAATGCGCTGTATGGTTGTAAATCTTTATTTTCTGAGATATTCTGCAGTTGCTCTTCTTGAGTATAAAGCTATACGTATGCGTAGTCATTGGACGTCAAACGTATTTCTCCAGATCTAAAATATAATTGCCTGAAGCAAACTCCTCTTACCTTGCTGTGTCTTTTTAATCCAGAACGAATAAATTATGTATGACAAGTTATTATCTCAAAAGGAAGACAGATGGCACGCAGTTTACTATTTTGCCAGCGCTAATAAGTTCCGATGGAGGAAAATGAATTTAATACGTAAGGTGAGCGCAATAGAGATGATGAGCTGGAACTTATTTTTTGTTCTTCACAGTTTGCGTGCCACTGTTTTTTTTTTTTTTTTTTTTTTCTGTTAAAATACAGACTTCTGCTTGGACATTCCATGTGTTCCGTTTTCTGATGAGAGTTCGAGTGAGTTGTGGTTAATGATGAAACATTATTCAGTAGCTCAGAAGAACAACATCATTCATTTTCTCAGGGGTGATCTAATTAGCAGGTGGAATCCGAGAACTAAGTCACCTGACGTGAAGCATCCAGAAATGTCATTGAACCCGCTCTACTCAATTCAAATGGGCAGTTTAATCATTTAGTTTCCAGACAAAAACCATTATTACTTCTATTTCCTTCTTAACCAGTGGAAGATGGTAAGCCAAAGACTCGGAGACCAAAATTATGCGTAGGAAAATGAATTGCGCCATTCTGAAGACAAGTAAATTGCTTGAAATGCATAGAGAGTACTCAAGTTACAAACAAAATAAAAACCAATTATACTTTAAATCGTGAAAAAATGATGCACTGCGCTACGCTGCATTTCAGTGTACGACTTTCTGCACTAATTAAAAAGCGTTTCGTAGCAGCACAGCGAAATATTGGGTCAATGTTTTTTCCTAACACATGCTACAATTTTGATTTAACGTACGGTCTATAATGATTTGGAACAGCTGACAAAATATATCTATGTATGTAAATATATGTGTGCATAGATGCGTAAACTGGATAGCCATGTGATTATTCTATTGAAAGAAATACAGACATCTGTGTGTATGTGTTGTAATTAAAAAATAATAACTGCATGTAAGAACTCTGCTTAACGAACGTTGTATACGAAAAAAGCACTGGAATTTATCACCAGTTATTCATTGCATTCGAATTACAGTAAAACCGCGTTTATATGCTTCCCATTTATTCGTTTTTCTCATTTATAAGTAAAATATCGTTGGTCCAAAAATTCTGAATTGCTCTTAATGTTAAAATTTATCAATTATACATCAATCGAATTAGCTTTCTTCTTATTTATACGTTAAATTCTGATGTCGTAATTTAGAAATTCAAACCACGCAAACTTGGTTGACACCAAATTCTCTTCTCACTGTTTCCCTTCGTCGCGAATCCCAGTATCCATTTTCCAGTCTCTTCCTCCCCGTCCGCCCTTCGGAGGAAGGGGGGGGGGGTTATACTTTTATTTCCTAACACCCATCTGCCTAATGACTTTCTTTGAGGAATGAGCGCGCTTCTTTTGAGCTGCCATTTGCTTGATCAATTGGCATCTGCAGTAGACACCTGGTTTTGTTTGACGTTGTCATACAGGCTCTTTCCTTGAGAATTCCGTTTGCATTCGCTTTCCAGACGAATCTACACCCCAAGAAGGTATTGTTTCGCTGTCTGGTTGAAATGCTATAGTTGAAGAAGAAGATGAGATTAATTTCCGAGATCATATAATTTCCGACGACGATTTGGCAGCGTCATCACTTATGAATCTAGATGAAATTATTTAAATGAGAACAAAAAGTGCATTCGGAACATCTCCAGTGACAAGAGTGGTGATGATTCCCAGATAACAGCCCCTAAATTTAGCGATGCACTAAAATTGTTCCGTGCCGTCCAGAATTTCTTTTTATAGCCACAACACTGATGAAAAATCAATCATCTTCAATAGCTTTGGAAATTCAACGTTTGAAGTGAAAAGTAAGCAATAATAAAAATCAATTATTTTTTTAAAACTATGTTAATGTATACGCACTTTTCATAATATGCTGCATTAGATCTCTTTGTGTAAAAATATCAACCATAAATGAAGTACTAGTAATGCTTTGTATTCTATGTTGATACATGGTATGTACTACACGCTATATTTACAGGTGCTATAACTTTAGGGAGTGTGTTTGAAATCAATAAGTTAAAAACAAAAAAAGCTGTGAAAAAAAAGAAAAAAAAAGTATTACTGAAAACACTGGTACACTAGAACAGAAAAAATGTTACATTCTACGTAGCTGCTAAAACACTAACGGCTACGCCATATGTTACAACAAACTAATGTGCTGCCATCTAGGGACAGAAACGTGCCCAGGTTTTTTAATATTTTTTTTTTATTATTCGAGGTTTAACGACCACCGTGAGCAACTCAATGGGCTCTAAGCAGTCGCCCGTTTCCAATTTAGGGCCACAGGTTCCAGGGAAGGGAGAGAGCCAGCGCCGTAAGACAAACACAACATCCATGCCTCACGGGATTTGAACCCGAACCCATCTCGGGCGAATGATCAAAAGCAATCGCTTAGACCACTGCACCACGGGACGGCTCTTATGTTTTTGAAATCTTACGTTAATTTTACTTGTTCCCTTGAAGAACGTACAAACAGGGTTTCGCTGTACATGGGAAATGGAAATGAACTAAATTAGATCTCCGCCTCATGTACGGATTTTCTAAATTTTATTAAAATGGAGGAGAGGCAGTACTTTACTATGGGAGTATAATCGGCGTGGTCTGTATTATTCACGCCGAATAAGTTTTAAACCGTCATAGAATTCCGAAAGTTCCTACTGAGTGTGGTGACGGGGAGCGATAAAAAAAAAATGGAGCAAACAGCTGCCTGTAGTGACACAAAAATCAGTGGTAATGCTGGAAAAAAAAAGCCCCAAAAAAAACCAAACAAGAAAAGGTAAAAGAGAGAAAACTGAACTCGGGTAATGGGCCGCCATTATATCGAGAAGAACGTAGGAAGGAAGAAACAGCCGCCATTTTTGTGACAAGGTCAAAAGAGTCACATGGAGGTTGCGACTTTTTAGGAGTTTTGGAGAGTGGAATTCCCAGAGACTGCAGCAGTGGATGTTAGAGTACGCCATGGGAAAGCGACAGGACTCTTGAGAGCGCAATGTCTGAGGACTCGGAGATCAAAATGCTAGCCTATGATTGGTTGTGCACTGTCCAGGGTCAGGGGAGAAAATTGAGTGAGGCAGAAGAAGAGTTTTTGTGGGACTTTTCGTTCAGCTAACAAGAGGAGCGGATGATAGGTGATCTCTCAGGATGAAGTTTGAGACCTAAAAAGTCTGAACGCTCAGCTGCAGTTTGGTCGCCAGAATACTTTATCACTAGAATTTGTCATCTAAATAATAAAGGTAAGCAGCACTTGAAAATAATTATGGGAGATTTCAATGCAAAAATAGGGCAACGGCAACAGAATGAAACTTCAGTAGGTAAATTCGGTCATGGCAACAGAAACCAGCGTGGAAATACTCTCGTTGAGTTTGCAGAGGCAGAAGGGTTTTTCATCTTGAACTCCTTCTTCAAGAAAAAGCCACACAGGAAATGGACATGGAGACATCCAAATGGGACCACAAGTGAAATTGATTTTATTATGTGTAACAAAAAATTCGTCATAGAAGACTGCAGTGTGCTAAACAAGTTCAACACAGGTAGTGACCATAGATTGGTGAGATGTAAGATGCACCTCAACACTAAACTTGAACGTGGCAAGCTCATAAGACAAACAAAATCTATTGACATAACCAACCTTAAAAAACACCATAATACCTTCAAGTTAGAACTGAAGAACAGGTTCTCTGCTTTAGAAGGCCTAACATCGGAAGAAGTGGACATCTCTGAAGTTAACAGAAAAGTAACCAAAGCTCTTATGGAAACAGCAACAAAATTAGCTGGGTCTAAGAAGAAGTTGCATGTGAACAAATTATCAGGAAAAACCAAAATGTTGATGCAAAAAATAAGAGAGATGAGGACAACTAAAGAAGATGTGACTTCCAAAGTGGAATATATAGAGCTATGCAAGACAGTAAGAAAAAGTATCACTGAAGACGTAAGGAAATTCAACTGTGAACTAGTGAGGAAAGCAATTGAAAACAACCAAAGCCTAAAGATAGCAAAGGGGCATCTCAGTAAGGGAAGAAAACAGATTATGGCACTGAGAAAAGAAGATGGTTCTGTAACAAGAAATAGATGCGAAATTTTGACAAGAGTGAAAGATTTCTACTCCAAATTATATGAAAGGGATGATATATGCACTCCAGACATCATGAAAGATACCAGTACCAGAGTTCCTCCAGTCCTTCCAGCAGAAGTTGCACATGCAATCAAGAACATGAAGCGAGGAAAAGCTCCAGGAGAAGATGGAATTACTGTAGACATCATACAAGAAGCAAGTGGAGAAATCGAAACAGTACTCGCCCAAATTTTCACTCGATGCCTTAATGAAGGAAAGATTCCTGAGGATTGGAACACCGCTACAATGATCCTGCTACATAAGAAAGGTGACATTGAGGATCTCGGAAACTACAGACCTATCAGCCTCCTATCAGTAGTTTATAAAATCTTCACTAAAGTTCTTTCACACCGCTTGAAGGTAGCACTAGACATGGCTCAACCGAGAGAACAAGCTGGATTCAGGAGTGGCTACAGCACAATAGATCATATCCACGTGCTGAGAGAACTAATTGAAAGAGCGAGGGAATATGAACTTCTATTGTGCATGGCTTTTATCGATTATGAAAAAGCCTTTGATTCGGTGAAACCATCAGCAGTTACAATGGCCCTGAAAACCTGCGGTATTGAAGATGCATACATTAATATTATTAATAACATCTATGAAAATGCAAGTGCAAAGATTAGGCTGTTTGAAAATACAACACACGTAAAAATTGGAAAGGGAGTGAGACAAGGTGACACCATATCTCCGAAGCTCTTTAATGCCACATTGGAGGGTGTTTTTCAGTCGCTGAGCTGGGAAAACAAGGGGATAAAGATTAATGGAGATTATCTAACCCACCTTCGTTTTGCTGATGACGTAGTCATTTTTGCAACTACCCCATCAGAGCTGCAGAGTATGATCCAGGAACTTGCTGACAAGAGTAAAGAAGTGGGATTAAAAATGAACTTTCAGAAGACAAAAGTGATGTTCAATGCTTTTACAAGAAATGAAGATTTATCGATTGATGGAGAAAAGCTGGAGATAACAGACACGTACGTTTATCTTGGACAGCAGATATCAAGTGAGGGTCACATTGATGAAGAAATTAATCGGCGTACAAAACTTGCCTGGAGAGCTTTTGGAAGAAACAGCATAATTTTCAAGAGCAATATGCCATTATGTCTTAAAAGAAAAGTGTTTGATCAATGCATCCTTCCAGTGCTTACGTATGGTGCAGAGACGTGGACCTTAACTAAAAGAGACATACAAAGGCTGCAGACAACTCAAAGCAGCATGGAGAGGTGCATGCTTGGTGTAACCAGGAGAGATAAGAAGAGGAACTCGTGGATCCGAAAAATGACAAGAGTGGAAGACATCATGATCAGAGTTAAATCCCTGAAATGGCAATGGGCTGGACATACTGCCAGAAGGACAGATCATCGATGGACAGCCGAAATTTTAGATTGGATTCCAAGGGACAGGAAAAGACCCAGAAGAAGACCACATAGGAGATGGGTGGATGAAATTCGAAAGTATGCAGGGGTGACATGGAGGAGACTGGCACAAGACAGACCGTTGTGGAGGAAACTTGGGGAGACCTTCGTCCAGCAGTGGATTGATAATGGTTGACAATGATGATGATGAGGCTGCGGTCTAAAAATCTAAGATAAGTAGACAAAATGTACCTCCAGTGGAGAACTCCCCGTGTTTTAAGTACCTCTGTATACGGTAGCCTGAGTGGTTCTGATCAAGAATTGTGCTATGACTCAGATGACTGACAAGTTTGTAATATAGTGCGTCGCATAAATATAGAGACAGAACAAATTCTCGAATAAAAAAAAGAAACAACAACGAGCTGAAATGTACACCTCATATTTATAGCAAAAATAGCATAAGACACGCAGCTGCACAATAGTTTAACGGAAACATAACATTTCCAACGCCAAGTACAAGAAAAAAACAGAAATACGCTATCTCAAAAATATAAAGACTTACTAGTTATGAGCACCTCCGGTACGAATAGTGGAACCGTTGTTCCGAATAACACTGAAAACCCGATTGGGCATGCTGTCCACCAAGTGATGTAAGGGTTCTGAACGGAGTGCACACCAGCTTTTTCTTTTTTTTTTTTTGTTTGGAGGTTTAACGACCACCGTGAGCAACTCAATGGGCTACAGGCAGTCGCCCGTCCCTGGTTTAGGGTCACTGGTTCCAGGGAAGGGAAAGAGCCAGTGCCGTAAGACAAATACAACATCCATGCCTCACCGGGATTCGAACCCGGACTCCTTACGGACGAGTGATCAGAGGCCATCGCTTAGACCACTGCGCCACCGGGGCGGCGCGTACCAGCTTCGTTCAATCTGTTCTTTCAATGCCACCACATTTGAGAACTGCCGTCCATTCGCATACACATCACGAGCTAGGATACCCCAGAGATTCTCGATAGGGTTCAGATCTAGACTGATTGCTGGCCAATCCATTAGGGTCACATGATGAGTGTTAAACCAGCTTTTCGTTGAAGCAGGTCGATGGATAGAGGCATTGTCTTGCTGGAACAGATAATCAACACCCGCTAGAGTTTCGGCAAATGGTAGAAGGTGGCTGCTGAATATGTCCTGATACGTTTCGGAGTTTCACCTGTCTTGCAGAAAAGCGATATCCGTTGTCCCATTGAACGCAAAAGCTCCCCAGACCATCACAGATCCCCCTCTTTTCTGTCTTCTGAAGTAGGTGCGTGGATCGCGTCGTAAATCATGCTAATAGCAGTTCCAACCGTCAGAGCCATCCAGGTTCAACTTTTTCTCATCGGAGAAAATAGTTGTGATCCACTCGTCCGTCGAGTGCATGTGCCTGCTTGCCCATAACAATCTAGCTTTCTTGTGGCACCGCGTGGGGTGTGGCAGACGGCGCATTTTACGGAGCACAATGTTGCGACTTTCCTTGATTCGTCGATGAAC
The DNA here is from genome assembly GCA_039090855.1 of Macrothele yani. NCBI lineage: Eukaryota > Metazoa > Arthropoda > Arachnida > Araneae > Macrothelidae > Macrothele > Macrothele yani. Next base: position 84,480,486 of record CM077025.1, read on the forward strand.
TGTGTCTTTTGAGACAGTGACACCAACAGTCCGAGAAACTTGACGTAGTGATAACCTTTGGGACGAAACTAAACGCATGATGGCACGGTCATCTCGTTTGGTTGTAATTCGAGGCCTTCCAGGCCATTTTCTGGAAGTTAACGCACCGCGTTTCGATGAAGTCTTATAAATGACTGCCCTACTCCTCCCCATGGTTTTACAAATTTTCGCTACAGGCAATCCATTTGCTCTCAGTCTCCAAATAGTCTGCACCTCCTCACCAGAAAGTTGACTGTTGCGTGGCATTTCAGCAAATGAATGTCTGACGGCAGGTCCGCTGTCTTTTGTAGGCTGGACGGAATTACAGCCCATGCGCGTGCGTACAACATGCTAATTTGTACATTCATTTGCATGTGGATACTTTACATAGTTGTCTTTATATTTATAAGACACCTAAAATTACACTATTTCACTTTGTGGTGTTCTTTTCACAGAATAAGGTCATCTCGACTGATCGAAATGTTTATTGTAGGGTTATGTCTAATTAGGTACCACTTCAGCTTACTACCAATATTTGCATTGCGTTCACGGCGCAAAGTCGACTGTCTCTATATTTATGCGACGCACCTTATCAACTTGACTCATATAACTGACTGTGGACATTATGTACTCACTGCTGTGTGTCTGACCTAGATTTTTGAAATTGTACCGTGCGGGTTAAATACCTAAATAATCTGAACTCAGTTTGATGATATTCTCCATCAACTGTGTACATATTGCCGCAACTCTAACGGAATGTATATAAAGCTCTGTGTTTGTGAAGATGTCAGCTCTGTGTCGTCAGTGCTTGATCCTTCGCTACGCCTCTGAGGTGAGTAATGGTGTGTGAAAAAAGTCGTCCAGGCTTTACAAATTCTGGACTGGTGATATATATATATATATATATATATATATATATGTGTGTGTGTGTGTGTGTGTGTGTGGATGGTTCATAGGTACAAAAAGGGTATTAATCAAATGGTGGCTACAACATGGCAAGAAGCAAAAATGTAACAAGTGGTTAAAAGAAATGAAAGAACGTAGTATTGAGGAAAAGCATCTTTTTGCTTTTGGATTAGTATCGTACTGAAACTTATGCAACAGTGCATAACATCCGTTTGTTTGTCTTCCAAGTAGAGGGCTTTAACGACCATAAAGTGGAGTACTAGATCGTCTATACTTAACGTATATGTAATTGTGCACTTAGAATCATATACTTGGGAATTTAATAAATAAATGAAAATAATGTATTAACTAAGCCACGAATTTTCTTTTTCGCTTACTTGGAAGCCATAACCTTGTTATTTAATTATAGCTTGGATTCATTTGCAATTTTTTGGTACAATACTATCTACGGGCCACGTACGCTTTCTTTTGAACTGTCTTCTTGTCGCTCTGACATATGTTCTGTGAACAGATGACAGCGAAGGCTATTGTCCTGAGCAGACAGTTGCTTTGCCAGTCTCTCTTGTTGAGAATCTGAATGAGTTCAAGTTCTAAATGATATATTCATGCTGCGTTTGCTCTTCAGCTCTGACACTCTCAGTGATGTAGAACAGCTTTAGAGAGGCGCCATTTTTTGATCGTGTACGGAAAAATCGGGAGTACTATGTTCTACATGCAAGCATGCTTGTATCTTAACCAAATGTTCGTACCGCATAGATGAGAATAAACAGTCAAATTACGCAGCAGTATTGTAAAAAACACCGAAATTCCTGCGTGGAAGTTCTCAAAATTAAGCAATGGAGAGTGGCTTCTCCATTGGTTAAGATAGAATATCTCGGAGGGAAAACGATAGGAAACAATTAAATGTTTCATTGTGGCGAACGGTATATCTATTAAAGCATCTCACTGCTGGCGACGTATACGTCCGACTCACTAAGCTCTTTCTCTAACCGTACAGTTTCCAACATCAATTTACGATTAAGTTTTAAAAGAAAAGTGTTATATCAATGCACCCTTTCATCATTAATTATGGATCAGAGATATGAACCTTAACTAAAAAGACGTATGAATAATGCGGACAAATCAGAGAAGCACAGAGATATGTATGATTCGTGTAACCAAGAAATGTAAGATAGGAAAAGGAACAAACGGATCAGAAAAATGACATGAGTTGAGAACATCATCATCAAAATAAAGACCGCCAAGTGGCAATGGGCCGGACACAGTGGCGCATGCACGGGGTGAGTGCGTTGGGTCCAGACCCTCTACCCAAGAATATCATCGTCTTTCATTCATTACATGAAAGAAATAAAGGACTTTCTTTTAAAGTACCTTATTCCGACTTAGGCTACACTAAAAAAATTCTTCCTCACATGTTTTTATGATTTCAGTAATTTCGTTATGACAAATTATTTTTCTGTGCGTCTTAGTTTTAGTTTTCGTAATGATCATTATTTTCCTGTTCATCTTGCGGTCTTATGAAAAACACTAATGGATGTACTCGTATTAATACACATTTATATTACTCATTCAAAAAGTGTCCATTATTAATACACGAGGGGGATGTCGGATATGTAAATTAGCCGTATACGTCACACAAAAACGCTTTAAAACTTATTGCAATATTTGTACACCTAATACAACAGTTTTGTCTTATGAAATTTTTTTTATAGTCCCGCTTATTTACCCTTGTCATATTGCTAGAACTTAACTCAGTTGGACAATTGAAATACTAGACTGGATAGCAAGGGACAGGAAACGAATCAGAAGAAGACCACGCCGGAACTGACCTCAATTGGACAATTGCTAAAATTAACTGAAACAGATCAGAGAATAAATAAATGAGAAAACATATGCGTAATAGAGACACATAATGGAGACACCTCAGTTGGACAATTGAAATACTAGACTGGATACCAAGGGACAGGAAACGACTCAGAAGAATACCACGCTGGAGACGGGTGGATGAAATCCAAATGCATGCTGGAGTGACTTGGAAGAGATAGGATCAAAATAGAAAGTTGTGGATAAGACTTGGGGAGATCTTCATCCAGCAGTGGATTAATTATAGTTGATGATCATGTGTTTTGTAGATAAATTCACACACACACACACACACACACACACACGCACACACACACACACACTCATGTACATTATACTTGTCTGGTGGATTTCTTGTTTAATTCCTCACACCACTGAGAAAATTCAGTGTGCGCCACTGGCTGGACATATTGCTAAAAGAGCTGACCACCGGTTTACAACTGGAATACTAGATCGGATTGCAAGAGATAGGAAAAGACCCAGAAAAAGATTTCAGCTTGCCCTCGAATTTCATCCAATGAAATTCGAGGGCAAGTTGGACATGGGTGGATGAAATTCGAGGGCAAGCTGAAATCCCAAGGAAGAGAATTTCTCGAAACAGAAGTTGTGCAGAGACTTAGGGAGACCTCCATCCAGCAGTGGATTGAGAGTTCTTGTCGTTGGTGATGTCTCGAATTGAACGAAGAGAAAGATTTTACTGTAGCAAAGTAGTTGATAAAATATCTGAAACTATGTGAAACGGTAGAGGAGGGTTTCGTAAAAAAGCTGCCAGTGCGGCAGAATGGTCTGATTGATACATACATTGGACTCTGACCAAAGTTTCGAGATGGGCCCAGATTCGAGTCCCGATGAGGAATAACTACCGCACTTGTCTGATAGTGCCGGCCCTTCCCTATCTCTGAACCATAGGTCTAAATCACGGACTTATATGGCCCTACGAATTTCTTATGGTGGTCGTTAAGTACCAAAAGAAAAAAAAATGTTAAGAAGAATTTCAACATTATTAACACGTAAATTCCAGATAGCATTTTTCATTTATTTAAAATTGTTCAAATTAATCAATTTTAATAATAACTACTCAAATAATTAAAAATATAAATTACTGAATAATGAAGAGAGGAAATCGTATTTCAAATAGATTTTGAAAATTTTAAAGGTCTTGGGTTGTTTTCATACACTCCTTCACCACTAATGCACTTTTTAATTTAGAATTACAACACTGGGTACTCTGCCCTTCCGCCCGGAAACAGTTGCACTAAATTAGGAATTGACACCCTCCGATGTTCATTGGCGTGCTACCTGGAGAATTCTAAGTATGTAGTGTCAGTATGGCTAACGTCAGAATTCAAGAGGTGGCGTTTTATTCAGTTTTATCCAGGTTTGGAACATCGCAAGTTTGGCAATTGTGACGTATATTCTAAATTAACTTTCCTTTTTAGTTTCTTTCCCTATGTAAATCTTGAGTTTATTCTCAGTTATTCTTCACTCTTAACGTAATATCCTTTCTCTCAAACGAATACGTTTGGCAACACAATTGAGGTTGAATGCACGTGACGTATGCCTGAGTTTTGATAAGAACGAGAGATAAAAACGACGACTAAACTGTTGCAAAAAGAGAGCGTGTAAAGCGAGCGTTGGGTTGTAAACTGATTATTGAAAGGAGCGTTGTGAAAAGAGCGTTGTGTTAAGAGTTGTGTGGTGTGCGTAGAGTTTAGTGCAATATGCTATGCTATGTTACGATGTGTTTGCTACATCCTGAATAAAGCATCTTTTTCCGTAAGTGTGACTTCTATTGTTTACATGTTTCGTCTGGCCGTTAAGGTCTCTTTCATTTAGGAACTATTTCTTAGTATGTTGCTGTTTTAAATTAACGTAGAAGTACGAAAAGACTTCTACGTTATACAATGCTTAGATTGTAGCACATGCTGTTTTAAAGATTCTTGATAAATTATATGGCATTCGAAGTTTCTAAGTGTTTTTAAAGGACATTACATCAACTCCACTTACAGCTCGCTAGTAGCTAATCGCAGAAAAATAACGCCGCTTAGAGAGAGTATTCCGATGTGTCTCCATTACGGCAACAACCAGCATAAGTTTTCTCATTTATTTATTCTTTGATCTGTTTCAGTTAATTTTAATCACACTGGTATGGTAGACAGTATCTTTCATTCGTCCTTTGCTCTGAATTGTACTCATAGCCACAACAAACATCAAAACCTGTAATTTCTTTGAATTTGTGATATTGAGACTATTTGACGTTGAAATGAGAGTTGCCCTTGTAGAATTCAATTCTGTCTTTTAAATTAGAATAAAAACAGATCAGAATATCGACCTGCGATTAGGCCAGAAACAAGTAAAATCTTATGCTGCACAAAACAGAATGTATTTCAGTTCTCATTACTTGTTGAGGCTAACAAAAATAAAAATAAGGTTTTCTTGTTTATTCTTTAAAAGTGCAGGTGATGCAGAAAATTCTTTAAAATATTTACTCTACCCATGAGGAAAATGCCGCACGTGAAAAATATGGAAAATTTTGGCATATGTATGCCTATAGGTTCAACATGTGTTGTCCTGATCTGTATGCTACATTTAGAGACATATATATAGAAATATCTTGTGAAATATACTTGGTGTAACCAGGAGAGACAAGAAGAGGAATTCGTGGATCCGAAAAATGACAAGAATGGAAGACATCATGATCAGAGTTAAATCCCTGAAATGGCAATGGGCTGGACATACTGCCAGAAGGACAGACCATCAATGGACAGCCGAAATTTTAGATTAGATTCCAAGGGACAGGAAAAGACCCAGAAGAAGACCACAAGGAAGATGGGTAGATGAAATTCGAAAGTATGCGGGAGTGACATGGAGGAGACTGGCACAAGACAGACCGTTGTGGAGGAAACTTGGGGAGACCTTCGTCAAGCAGTGGATTGATAATGGTTGACACTGATGATGATGATGATGATGATATGGAAATAAAATTTTTCGACGTCGAATGGCCAAATTGTGCCTTAGTTAAAGTGAAGAGACAGAAAGGAAAATGTTGGCATGGTTACACCCAAGCGATCCAAAAGGAATCTTTTCGCATCAGACTAGTATGATAGAAGGGGAAATATTGCCTCCACACACATATATAAACAGGCAAAATGTGTAATAGAGTAGCATGTAATTCTTATCAAAAGTTTCTCACAGCTTAACAGGTTAACCTCTTTTTTTTCGACTACTATTTTAATTTATTGACTAAAATTATTTCATCTTATTTGATTAAAAAGAAGTAACAAGTTGAGGCAAAACCTTTAAGCAATAGACAAAAAACAACGAAATTCTGAACGAACAAAGGACGTTATGCGCTCTATGTCTGGTTGCTCTTGTAATATTCATACTTACCTGTAAACGCCACAAATGTAAAAAAAAAAAAAAAATATCAGAAAAGTAGGTATTCGTGCAGAAGTTCCGGCTTTTGCTTTCTTTCACATTCTGGCTCAGTGGTTTTCATCTTGAAGGTCTGAACCCTCTGAGGAGGTCATGGATAACTTTAAGTGGGTTCACGAAGTTTGGTATGGTATTAAAAAAAACGAAAGTTCACTACAATGAAATCACATGAAATAACTTAAAATAAATTTCATAATCTCTATAAAATAATTTTTGGGGAAATCGAAAGCTTGCGTTTTAGATCAGGTTTCTTCTCTGACATTGCACCAATTTTCCAGATGTGGGAACAAAAAATTAGGACAGGTGATCTTAAGGGACTTCTGGTGCTGTGATGTAATGATATAATTCTCCAAAGTAGAGAATTTCACTGATATTCCACTACGATGCCTGTCTCAAAACTGGATTTTATGTTGATGTACCTCAGCTGACAAATTTACAAAATACAAGTATTTATTTCCTCGGCAGCTTGTAGCTTGTATGAATCAGGATATTACCAGTCTTGCTTTAAAACAGCATATAGGATCACAGGCCAATCTGGGGTAATAAATAAGAACAGATTTCTGAAAGATAAAAGGTAAGATCGTAGAGTTAAGCAGTATCAAGCACCGTCTCTCGATGTACTGAAAAACTGAGCATTGAAGTTTTCTTTTTTTTTTTTGGAGAAAAACTTAAATTTTGCAGACATGTCATGTGTTATAATTTTTTTCATGAATATGATGCAGTCAATGTCCAATTGCAAAGATTTTTTGTTTACCAAATCTAGTGCTTGTGTATCTTTAATCATGACAGGCAGCAGGAATTTATGTTCTTTTGTTTTTCGCTGTTTCTTTGGGGTTGCGATTTCATAAGTTTTGAAAGACCCAAATAGCAACTATTAAAATGTAGGAGTTCCCTAATGACTTAGCGAAGGTACCTGTCTCCCAGGGGCGAGATATAATACGTATTTCGCCAACCTTAGGAAATAACATAGAAACACAGACGGTTGAGAAAGGGGTTTCGATAGGTGGCATGAGTATCGATAAGCAGCTACTCGAGGAACGTGTTCTAAATCTTGAAAGTTTATTCCAAACAAATTTCATTCCGTATAATAATAATACCCTTGAAATCACTTTATACTAAATTAGACATTCAAAAGAGGTAAACGGTGTGAATCAGTGCCGGCCGAATCAAGGAACACACACGCACACAAAACGTATAGCAGCTAACAAAATGGCTAGTTAAAAACACAATTAAATAATTAATCGTCGTCCCGGTTTGCCTAGCGGCCTGATGCGTTGGAATCTGATTATTCTTCAGGGATGAGCTTGTTTTCGAGTCCATATGTCGTGTTCGTTTAGTTTAGGTTTCTGTAGTGTGTTCATCTAAAGTAACGGCGCTTCCCTGAAACCAGAGGCCCCAAATTAGGATCGGGCTATATTTATGGACCTTATAGTTGTTCGTGGCAATCGTTAAACCCCGAAACGAAATCAAGTCAAAAGGTGAATATTTAATTACACCACGCAAAAAGTGTTTTGCCATACTGTAAAATTACTCGTACTTGCGCATTTCCACATTTAACAACAACATCATTCCAAACTTTTCGTCTTCCACTTAGACTGGCGCCAGAGGGCAAATTTCCCCCTTCCGCCGTCGCTATGCTTTTGGACTTCCCACATTTTTCTTTTATTTGAAAAGGGTCCTCTCGCTTCAAAGCTCGAAACCCGTTGTTCTGACTAATTCTACGGAAATTATACGACTGAGCATCATATAACTTGTGCGGTATGAATCATAACTTAAGAAATTCGGAATTGTTTAATTTGAGACAGAATTTCTGAAAAAACAAATTCAATATCTTTTGCGCAAAACAATTCATGTCTTTATGTTGTTTTTTTATTTGCGTGTTTTTGGGTTGATTTCCATTCAAAAGTTTTCAATGTCTTATACAGTCTGGGAACGTAGTCTGGACAAACAATGGCTAATTGGGGGTCTTGAGGTGGGCGTCGATATTCGAGCCCTCATAGCAAGAGAGGCGGTTCGGCTGCTCCATCGTAGTGTCCAACTACCGGACTGAGAGACTTGAGTGTGTAGTGGCTGTGCTGGTCACCATGGTGACCACGGGAGAGGCGGACACAGAAGCCGCAGTAGGGACACCGGCGAGATAGAGAGAGGGAGAGAGTTCACTTTAGTCATCGTTCCATTACCTAATGAGCTACCTATTCGGAACAACACTGCGGTAAAGTGCTGTCTGTATTCGCCCACAGCGGAAAGCGGAAATACTATCATGGGTTAACTGCTACCCGGCGCTGTCTGCTAGTCGACTTTGGAATTGCCAATTTGGTAAAAGTAAGTTCTTTAAAAATAAAAAGGAAATGTTTTTCTCTTCCTCTTCTCTTCAAATGAAAGCTATTTCGGCAGTTACGTGTTGATTTTCAAATAGTTTAAACGAAGCCTTGATAAAAAACACCCCACTATTTCCTCAACTGAGCCTGATTTTTAAAAGTATTTTTTAGAATTTTTGGTGAATCGCTTAGAATTCTAAATCAGATAAAGGACTGAAAAGTACGGTTTACCAATTTACAGGTTCCAACGAACATAATTAGCGATTGTAATTTCCTAAAAAAACCCTTAAATGAGAAGAGCCATTATTTTTAGTTAGTCAAAATGACATGTTATTTCCTGCTCTAATCACTTTTCTATTTACTGCAGTTGGTATCATGATGGTCCACGCATTCGTCCCGGTGCTGCTTGAAGCTTTGCAGGGTCAGTCCTGTGATGTACTGGCTGCCTTGTTTCTTGCAAATTTTCTAGGATATGCTTGAAAAAACAAGTGGATAAAAAAGTAAGCCCCCTTTGTGTGCCCCCCTTCCCGCTGACAGAGAGGTCTGAGGCGTTGGCTTTTGACCAATCTTCCTAGATGCGCTCGGGATCGGGTCCCGGATGACGCTTTGGTGGAGTGTTTGTTTGATGGCTCTGTCCGTTCACTGGAACCAATGCCACCAAATTAGAGACTGACAAAAACTTATAGCCCTTTGAGTTGCTTATGGTGGTCGTTAAACCTGAAACAAAACAAAACAAAACAAAACGAAAGCTCCTCTGCCTGTCGTGTGGAGATTAATACCAATCACGGTTATGTAACAGAATGACCTTTGAAATTGTAGCCCTCTCTGGAATCATTGGCCCTAAATTAGGGACGGGCGACTGCGACTGCCCATTGGATTTCTCACGGTGGTCGTCAAACTCTCACCCCCAATAAAAGCCTCCCATAAACGACTGATTATAGCCCAATGAATTGCTCAAAGTGGTTGTTAAACTCCCCTCCCTCCCGAATAGCCCCCAAACAAACCTGTATCGTTAAAAAGGGGATAGAATCTTTAAGCTCAGGAAAGCCCATTCCAACACTGAAATGACTCGTTTTGATTTATGTTACCTCGGGATCAACGGAAGCCCTCGTTAAATCCTGATGCTGATTAAATTCACTTTTGGGTGAAAATTCCCATCATGTCAAAATATGCATACATATATATATATATATGTTCATATTATATACCCCTGTAATAACTAAATTATTACAGTTAATTTATTAAATCTCTCAAGCAAGGGCGCCAACTTCTCCAAATTTTGGCAGGGCGGCGGGGGGGGGGGGGGGGGTTCAGGCATGAAAAGATCAGACGTGGCAGAGGGGCCCATCTCTGCCAATGTCAGGAGGAAAATAACAAAAGGGGGCAAAAAGATAAAATACGAGACTCGACGTATATTTTAAAACGCAATTCTAATTACTCATCAACAAATGAACAAGGAAACAGAAATATTATTTCGCTGAATATTACTATTTTCAAAAATAAAATATAGCCTGTGATTTTATAAAAATATCCAGAGATATTTTATTTACAAAGTTTAGTAAAAAATATGAGAAATTAGCTGGGCTACTCAAACAAAGAACAAAAAGCGTAAAAAACAAATAGATAAATACCGGCACTAGAGATTATACATTCTTGTATTTTATTTATCTTATTTTTGATAATTGTTTTAAATATTTACCACATATCACGAGAACATGTTAAATACTATTAATACATTTACCACATAATCAATTAAGTTTCTTATCAAATGAAGAATGCTGAATATGGGAAAAAAGTTTTTACTTATTTCGTTATTTATTATTTTTTTGGAAATAAATCGCTTTGGCTTTGGCCTCATAAGGTGGAGCTTGATCCACCTCATGAGGTTAAGGCGATTATTTAATTAAACAGGACGAAAAACATTGGATGGGCACTGCTCCCCCCGGTAAAATTATTGGAGGTTCAAGATTCACCTTGCGCCCCTCTAGTCGGCGCCTATGCTCTCAAGTGTATTTAACTTGACGGTCACGAGAGACTGAGAGCTGTTTAACTACACAACACACATAAGCAAAAGCAGCACCGATCCTCCCAATGCAACGCTCACTTGGAGGATGAAAGGAGCAATGGACACAATTTCAAGAATTTTAATTTTCTCTTTCTTCTTCGATGATATCCCACTCCATTACTCCTATGTTCAATTGCCGCCCAGAAATCTAATAACATGTGCACGAGCCTCACGCACCCTGTTCTTACCTAGGAGTAGGTCGCCTGTTTTCAGCTCTGCTAACACCATACTACCTTGGAGTGCATGCCGGAGAGAATCTCTTGTGCAGCCCTCTTGTTGAGCATTTAATGTACTCCCTCCCCATTGCTTTTCTATCAACATTCTTGCACTAGCTCACAAGGATTCCACTGAGCTGTTGCAATTTCGTCATGTATGTCACCATAGCTATTTCCCATTCCAGGACATTGGCGCAGCAGATTTTCTCTGCCTCATTAAATATGGAATTTCATTAAATTTTGTTACTTTTGTTGTTAAAAGTGATCATTTTAGCTTTTACCTCCCTCGTTAAATCCGGGACTTCATGAAATTTTATTCGTTAAATACGATCAAATTAACTTTGAATTAACATTATGGTAAACAAGAGTTCTTTATTGGTCGTAAAATCCGAGATCTCGCAAAATACGGGTTCGTTATAAGAGCATTCTACTGTAATTATTATACGCATGGGCTAACCATTTTGCTGTTTCTAAGAATTTGCGATATCAAAATTACTTATTTAGCCCTCTTCTTATTTATTGTTCCATCGTCGGAAGCTTATAGCAGAGAAAAGGAAGTGAAACAAATAGCGAGAGAAATGAAATATTCGAATATGAAATTTGAAGCTAGCAATTTGCTACATCAAAATTCCTTACTTAAAGAAACAGAGAAAGATGACAGGAGCTGAAGAAATATAAGGCATATACGTATAATTTTTTTTTTTTTTCGATTGGAGGTTTAACGACTACCGTGAGCAACTCAATGGGCTATAAGCAGTCGCCCGTCCCTAATTTAGGGTCACTGGCTCCAGGGAAGGGAGAGAGCCAGTGCCGTAAGACAAACACAACATCCATGCCTCACCGGGATTCGAACCCGGACCCCGCTCGGACGAATGATCAGAGGCCATCTCTTAGACCACTGCGCCACCGATGTGGCGTATAAAACTTGACATTGGCTGTCTGCAAAACTGCGATGAACGAAAAAAAATGGAAGCAGAAAGGAATCTAAATGTGTAAACTGAAAATGGAAATTAATAGGGCCATCTAAAGTTAAAAATCTTTTCAATTTTTTTTTTGCATAATGTCATTGAAAACAATTTATTAATCCGTTATACAAAGTTTGCTTGAAAATTGATAATCATAAAAAATGTAAAAAAAAGTGGTTTTTTTTTCTTTCAGTAAAAAAATAAATGGTTCTTCCCAGTTGATAAGTAACAGCAGTCCAAATTTAAATAAAAAGTGTTCATACTTGACTGAAAGTTTAGTTGGCGATCCAAGATAGATCAGAATAATTCGAATTTGACTGAAAGTGCAGTTTATAGTCACAAGAGATTAATGACAAAAGCCCGGACTTGACTGACAGAATAGCTAATAGTTTCTCTACAGAATGAAAATTATTTATTGTTGGAAATTTTGAAGATGTGAATACGTTTTTTGGTCCAAATATGACATGGAATGTAAGTCAGATAATTGAAAATTTTCGTGAAAACTTAAATTTCGTCTTCCTGGAGCGAAAATTGAATCCGCGTCTCCCGGATAGCACCCGAGTACGCTAACCACTACAGCACCCAGAACGACCAAGTCACAAGTTTCCGATTAAATGAAATATAACCATCACAGGATTCGCTAGTCGAAGCAACCGGCATTCATGTTTAGCGAATCTGGAAGTTAAGAATTGTATCCCGTGATCTGTAGTCGAAGCAATCATGGAATAGAATTCTTAACCTCCAGATTCGCTAAACATGAATGCCGGTTGCTTCGACTAGCAAATCCTGTGATGGTTATATTTCAAATCAATCGGAAACTTGAGACTTGGTCGTTCTGGGTGGTGTAGTGATTAGTGAACTCGGGCGCCATCCGGGAGACGCGGATTCGAATTCTGCTCCAGGACGACGAATCCTCTGACTAACTATCCATGTCATATCTACATCAAACAAGTTAGTAAAATTATGCAATGCATTAATTATGAAACGCTTTCCAACAAACCAGAAATCGAGCGCAGACAAATCCTCCTCCCTGCTCTGACTATTGATTCGTTCAGTATACCTCCGGAACAACATATTAAAGTTTTGTTGCAATAGAAGCATTTTTACTCAAGTTATGAGAATAATGGCTGTGGAGTAAATCTGTCTCCTGTACCCTGACCTTTGACCCCATTTACATGATATTAAGCAAAATTGGCTTAGTATATTTCCGAAACAACATACTAAAGTTTTTTCGCAATAGAAGCATTCTTAGTCAAGTTATGAGGATAATGGCTGTGGAATAAATCTCGCTCCTGTGCCCTGACCTTTGACCCCATTTCCATGATATTCAACAGAACCGGTTCAATATATCTCGGAACATCATGATAAAGTCTTGTCGCAATGGAAGCATTTTTACAAGTAAGTTATGACGCATAAGAGCGATGGAATGGATCCGGCTCCTATGTTCCGAGCTTTGACCCAATTTCGCCCATTTTCAATAGGGTTCGTCTCCAGGTTGTTCCCTACCACATACTAAAATGTCATGGAAATCAAATCATTTTTACGCATGTTATCATGCGGACAGACAGGCAGATGGACAAAGCTTGAGCATATACGCTTCTTCAACCTAAGGTTGGAAAGCGTAAAAATCGGATTCACATCTTCAAAATTTGTATTGTATGGTGTAAACCCGCATTCCATTCATGGTTATTTATTATTGTTCGACCATCGGAGACCGATAGCAGTATTTCGGATTCAATCGAAACGATAATTTGAACATTGGATATTGATGACTACTTCTGATCCGATTGAAAGAGTTATTAATTTCTATATTTCGCTTGAAAAAAATTTCACTCATGGGAGATTTATCACGCTGATTCGGGTTCGATTCAAAGAAATAGCAGTTGTTCTGCTTTGATTGAAACGATAGTTCGATTATCGGAGATGAATGACAACTGTACGGATACGATCGAAAGAATTCGAAAGCGTATATTCTAATTTCACAAATTTCGTTCTTAACTTAAGCAATTTTTAAAACTCCGGTTGCAGAAAAATGAAAGTTTCATAGTTAAATTTATGGCTGCCGTTCTAAATATTCAAATCACAGTTTTGATATTTTGGTACAGAATAATGAAACCATTTTCATGCATTCTTTTATACGTGTTTTAAATGTACCTGTTGTATTTCAGCAGTAAGTTTTCATGCGAATGAAACAGTTGATCCGTGAAAAATATTTGCAGTGTTACCTGGTAGCAACGGCAGATGCAGAAAGCATATCTCTTACCCCGTTGGAGTAAGTTAAATGAACTGGGTGAAAACAGAATACTGTGCCATGTAATGGTCGTTAGCACATAGTTCCTTTTTGTAATTCAGTTCATAAGCAATCTAGAATGAATAAATATATCCAGTTCGAAACGGACATCTGTTGTTTCTAATCAAATTCTAAGATTGCAAAAAATTATTATCACAAGTCCTCAGATCTTTAATCTAATCCTATTTGTCAACTATTACGCAATAAAATTTACTACATAGGACGAAATACGAAACAGCCCCCTCATTTGATGTAAAGGTTAAATATATGAGTAAATGTATGGGGAAAAAATATATATACACTGAAGTGCCAGAAAAACTGGTACACCAGTCTAATACTTGGTAGGTCCCCACGGGAGCGCAGGAGTGCAGAAATACGACGGGGCATGGACTCCACTAGCTTCTGGAAATATGCTGTAGGCAAAGCACACCATACTTCCTGCAGAGCGTTCTACAATTCGGGTGCATTCCGAGGTCTCGGATTCCTGTGTTCGATAGCGCGTTGCATGGCATCCCAAATGTGTTCTATCACGCTCAGATCTGGGAACTTGGGTGGGATGGCAACACCCCAAATTCAGATGAATGCTCCTTTAACCATAATGTGGCGTCCCGACACTTGTGTGGAGGTGCATTGTTCTGTTGGAACAGGCCCAACCCCATCAGTATGGGTGCAGGACATGAACGGGTGTACCTCGTCAGAAAGGCCGCGCACATAGCGTTGGCCGGTCACAGACGTTTGTAGATGTACCAGGGGTCCCATTGAAGTCCAGCTAAACATACCCCATACCATTACGTACTCCCCAACAGCTGGTACAATTCACTGTTGACAGGCGGGATCCATGGCTTCATGGGGTTTGCGCCACACACGAATCCTTCCATCTGCCCGATACAGTTGGAAATGCGACTCGTCAGCCCAGGCTACTTATTTCCAGTGATTAAGTGTCCAGTGGCGGTGTTGCCGTACCCAAGCGGGACACATAGCTCTGTGTTGTGCACCCATCAAGGGGACTTGAGTTGGGCGTCGGCTCCCAAAGCCCATATCGTGCAGGGCACGTTGCACAGTCCAGACGCTGAAGCTTGTTGAGGCTCCAGCATTGAATTCCGATGATACCTGCGAGAGTGTTGCACGCCTATCGAGTGAAACGATTCTTGACAGCCGACGATGGTGACGTTCACCCAATGTCTTTTTACTGCCACACTGGTATCGTAGGTTGGAGGTTTTGCTGGAATTCTTGTTTCCACGTTACACCCTTGCAATGGTCGTCAGTGAAAATCCGAACTTCGTTTGTACCTCCGAAATACTATGGTTCATCTCACAAGCGCCAACTATGACATCGCGTTGAAACTCGCTTAAATCGTGATTACTTGTCATTCTCATGCCGAAAACAGCTCTGACATCTGGCAAGGATGTCTATCGCCTTATATACGCACTGGCGGACGCAACCGAGTACGCGCATAGGTGACGTTGCTATATATGTATTTTACATAAGTTTGTCTGTACCAATTTTTCTGGCACTTCAGTGTACATACTGCATATATATATATTAATATAATATATCGGATCGTGTGCATCAAGTGACATCTCCAGAGCTGTACATATTGTACAAACACACACATACAAGAGCGCGCGCACACGCATGTATATTTGTATCATGAAATTCCTGCTGGTAGTGCTTTAAGCTTCTTTCGTAACATCGGCGCCCCTAAAAGACATAAGTTATTTTCAACCTATTTTTTTAGATATCGTCCAATTAAGAAATACACAGTCGAGTCACATTATTGTGACCACCTCCTACTTTTGAGGTCAACAGCACGTAGCCAATGAAAGAAGGCACATGTCGTGAGATGGCTTGGAGGGTATATAAGGAGTGCTATAGGCATTCTGAAAACATAACACTCGTTGCGGTTGCTGTCATAGATAAAAGGAGATATTTACCAGATTTTCAAAATGGGATGTTTATCGGCTATCGAGCTAAAGGTGGCAGTATTTATGAAACAGCACAGTTTGTGAATTGTTTGCGTGCTGCTGTTGTTAAAGTGTATCGTGATTGGAGAAATGGCACCATTGCTAATAAGCTACGTACTGCGGAGCATCACGTGCCACTGATGTGAGAGGTGAACGTCGGCTTCGAAGTTGCGTGAGGGCCAATCGACACGCTACATTGGAGCAACTCATTAGCCGAATGAACCCGGGGGTTACCGGAAGTGTGTCTAAAACGACAGTTCAGCGAACCCTGCTGCGTATGGGGTTCCGATGCAGACGGATGGTCACTGCATCTATGCTAACGGAGGTGCATCGGCAGAAAAGGCTTACATTTGCACGGCAGTATCGGAATTGGACCTCAGCTAATTGGCAAAGGATTGCCTTCTGGGATGAGTTACGTTTTCTGCTTCATCGAACGGATGGACGTTGGCATATAAGGCTAGAAACATCGGAGAATAAATACTCTTCAACCATTTCTGGAAGAAAACAAGGTGGTGCGGGCGGCGTTATCGTCTAAGGAATGTTTTCGTGGCATTCTCTGAGTCCACTCATACCTGTGGAAGGCACTATGGACCGGATTCGTTATGAATCCATCCTTGCAGACCACGTACACCCATACATGCTGATTGTCTTCCCTGCTGCCGATGGGATCTTCCAGAACGACAATGCGACGTGTCACACAGCTAAAAATTTCTGGAAGTGCACGATGAATACCTCAAAGTACTTTCCTGGCCCCCTAATTCCCCAGACGTAAACCAAATTGAGCATCTGTGGGACCACCTCGATCGTGTTGCTTGCTTTATGGATCCTCCACCATGCACCCTCGAGCAGCTGTCTGATACACTGCAGTTAGCATGGCTCCACATACCTGTGAACACCTTCCAGCAACTTACTGAGTCACTCCCAGCCCGTCTAGCTGCTGTCCGCACTGCACACCGCGGTTACTCTGGATATTAGCTGGTGGTCACAATAATGTGACTCGATAGTGAAAGAATTTCATAAAACAATAAGAATATTACAATGGCGGAGAAAGGAGGGGCTGAGTTTCCAGGTCCCGGAGACAGATGACAACCGTGCCTCATAGTAATTACTCCCCTGCTATGTACATTAAACAAAACGACGATTTTCATCGCATCAAGTTCCAAGCATGCGAATGTGAATAAAAGTATGAAACACATCTCTAGTGCGTTTGGACAAACTTTTTCCTGTAGATCACATCAACCATGGAGGACAACTTAGAAAAACTGTGTGTATTGAATGAGTGCATCGAAGCAGAGCTCAAGTATTATAGTAGTGTGAGTCAATATCCTTGCATTACGAAATTAATTACGTTGTCGTCTTCCCTGTCTTTTATTTTCCAAGGTTTCTGTGAATGCTTACAGGGATGAACTGTTAACTTTCTTTTCAAAAATCACTCCAGCAGTTGCTTTTTTGTCGAACCTTTGAAGTCTCTTGAAGAAACGATGCTGAATTATTGGCCAAAAGATGGTTTATTTATTGTTAGTGATAAACTAAGCTTTTCACAGAGACCGGCAAAGAACACTTGTATACGAAGACATTCACATCAGCGCGCATGTTGTGATTCTTTTATATTGATAGAAATATAAATTCCAAGGTATTCATATGCAGATGATGATTGGGACGATCGAACCAGGCCGGGAATCTTAGACTTGTGTCCCACTTCAAACACACACGTTTCTACAGGAGAACACCTAATATTTTCCTCATAAAGAACTACAGGAGAATACCTAATATTTTCTTCATAAAGAACTACAGGAGAACACCTAATATTTTCCTCATAAAGAAGTACAGGAGAATACCTAATACTTTCCTCATAAAGAACTACAGGAGAACACCTAATATTTTCCTCATAAAGAAGTACAGGAGAACACCTAATATTTTCCTCATAAAGAAGTACAGGAGAACACCTAATATTTTCCTCATAAAGAAGTACAGGAGAACACCTAATATTTTCCTCATAAAGAACTACAGGAGAATACCTAATATTTTCCTCATAAAGAACTACAGGAGAACACCTAATATTTTCCTCATAAAGAACTACAGGAGAACACCTGATATTTTCCTCATAAAGAACTACAGGAGAACATCTAATATTTTCCTCATAAAGAACTACAGGAGAACACCTAATATTTTCCTCATAAAGAAGTACAGGAGAACACCTAATATTTTCCTCATAAAGAAGTACAGGAGAACACCTAATATTTTCCTCATAAAGAACTAAAGGAGAACACCTAATATTTTCCTCATAAAGAAGTACAGGAGAACACCTAATATTTTCCTCATAAAGAAGTACAGGAGAACACCTAATATTTTCCTCATAAAGAAATCTGTTAGATTATGGAAGAAAGGGAATTGTTGGAATATGTATATTTTAAAACGAATTCGATCGTGCACAATTTCTGACAACAATTGAATTGTGAAATGATTTAAAAAATTCACTTATGATTGATTGTAGCTTCAAACCCACGTTGTATTCAAGCATAAGCGGATTTTAAAAATTCTAGATAATTGTTTTCCTTTTCAAAATTTGGTTTTGACAAAAAAAAAAAAGGAAAAAAATCACAAGTCTTCTGAAGACACAATTTCCAGCTAAATCACCATGATCATCCAGCAAATTTAAATGCGCACATGCCACATAGCAGTTTTGCGAAACTATTTTTTACCTTTTTGGTCAAGGATCACCAACTGTATTGGTATCTCCATCTTGAGAAGACGTCTTTTTAAAGTCTGCCCATTATTTCGACCCATGTGCCAATACTGGTATATCATTGTTTTGTTTGAGATAAACCTAAGTGGGACATGGATTTCGGAATTTCTCTGCTGGAGAATTTCTTTGTGTTCTGTGGTGGTCTTTCGATAAGCGGGTGGGGCCTTCACAACGGGCACTGTTGTATCCTTCGAGTTTATAAAAGAAGGGTAGGAAATACCAAAATCCCTGGGCTCCAAGTCGAACAACCTACGTCTAACAGTAGTTAGTTGTTGCTTAATTAATTTACTAGTCCGTAACCAGTGTCATACACGGTTGAAAAAGCTGTGACTAAATTTTTTTCTTGTCATATAACACGAATCGTCATAAAATGCATAACTATAATAAACGGTTGAATTATTAATGGGCAGTTTTAAGATGGGTCACCGACAACAAAAGTTTTGTAATATTCCCTTTAATTTTTCCAACTACTCGTATACGAATTTGACGATGACGTTCATTATTATTGTATAAACATGTATGTACCCGTCGTTGACGTTCTTACATTGAAGTATTGAGGTATTCTTTCAGTGACCCAAAATGATATCTTGTCTAAATAACTACACAATGAGGTTAAAAATGTTTTTTAGTTTGCCAGTTTGGTTTTAACAATTCTTTTTTTTTGGTATCATTATGTACTACTAATATGTAGGGTAAACGTGCCAAAAGATATTCCCTACTTCAATATCTCGAAAATATACTCATATGTCAAAGCACCTCTTTAAATACTACGTACATTCATATTCGTATGACGTTTTGGCACTATTGGCTCGTATACGAATTTTACGATGGCGTTCCCCATTATTATATAAACACTGAGAAACAGTTCAAAATAAGCAGTTGTGTCCCCGAGAATAAGGATAACATGGCGTTCCATGACAAACAAAACAACTCTTTCCTGAAGGTAAGCTTAAACACATTGACATAGAAAGCAAAGTCCAAAGCGCCGCTGTTCCGTTTGACTTTGAACTTCGATTACAACTACGTAGCTGATAGCGAAGGGCTTAGTTCCGAGTCCGATCACCACAAAAAGGCAGATTGCGCTGCAAGTACTGAGCGAGAACAAACGCCAGAATAACGAACGGTGGATTGTACAAAAAAAATGACATGGTAACATAAAAAATGGAATTACTTATGATAATATAAATTAGCGATGACAAATCTGTCATTCAGTAGCTTTCATTAAAAAAAAAAAATGAAAATCGCTCCAGTGGGTGGTGCTGGCGGATTGTAGAAAGAAACGGTTTGTGTTTTAAATATATAGATTACAGTGTGCTTGGTTCGGCAGCACTTTTCTCTCATAAGAGGAGGAAAATTTATTACGTCATTTCAGAGAAAACGACCAACTTATCAACACAAAGAAACGTTTTATTTTTCATTTTTTAAGGAAACAATGTGTGAGATAGAAATGAAGCTCAAATGAAGTTAACGATTATTATTCATAAGTACCAAAATTGTTATTCGTTCGTTCCAAGAAATCCAGACAAAATAATACGAGAAAGTGGGCCATTTATCGGGTGGTCCACCGGGATACATTCCGGCGTCACGGCGGGCCTATCGGCCCCTGTTCATACATAACTTTTATGGCTGAACGAAATTTATGTCTAGACCCCATTCAGAGTTAGCCAGTTTACACTTTTTGAAGACGGATGGCTCCATTTTGTGGTTTCAAGTTCAATTTACATGGTGTTGAAATTTGCTTGCTACCATGTTTCCGTTAGCAAAGGTTTCTGAACTTCAAACGAAGTACTTTGCATACCTAAGTTCTCGCGATGTCTTGCTTTAATGAGATTTCAACTTTCTAGCAGTGGATTTCCTCTTTTGAACGATTTGATCTAAATATTCACTGAAGCTGAACGCAGTTTATGATTTTGAAGGTGGCTGACAACGGCTGAAGAGCCAAACACATCTCTAATAACTTCTATTTTCACTGAAAATAATAAAAGCAGAATCTCATTATGCCATTCACAAGGGTTGTTAATAAGTTCAAGTACTGGAAATCACTGAATAATTATTGTGAGGTATAACTCTAATTTAACATACTTCGCACCCTTGAACGACCATAGCGCTCAAAATGCCCTTGCATCCGAACAACCACTACGGCCCACAAATGCCCGTCTAGAGTGAGCAGCATTTCTTACCCCCACCTGATCTTTGAATTTACATAGCCTCTACGCGTAAATTCCACCTGTTCATTAAATTCACACGGCCTCTAAGTGTAAATTTCACCTGTTCTTGGAATTTATGCGGTCTCTACGGGATTAGCAGAAGTCACCCTCTGTCACCGATTTTGTTGCTAAACAAATAAGCAGGGGTTGGTATCTCTCCGGGCGATATTATTTACTCTCATGACATTGCATGCCTTCATCATGGAAGAATGCAGTGATGGCCCCAGGGAAGCTTCTGAAGGTCAATGCACTTCATGACTATAGATTAGAAGTTTCGTGTCGTGACCGAGCACTACTCCTTCTTTTGTTAACTTTTATAGGTTAAGGAAGAAATTCTGAAAGGAGCAACACACAATTTCGGGAGTTATGGTATTCTGAGCGACACAAGATTTCTGGGTCCTGGTCGTTAAAGGGTTAAATATTTTCTAAACTTAACGCCAGAAAGTTTCTCTTCATGAATTTCAAGTGGGAAATCTGATAGCTGGTCAAAGGGCAAGAAATGCAGATAAATAATTCTGAGATAAGAGCTCAGTGTATAAGGTTAAATGTTAGGTGAACGATTCATGTATACGCAACGAGCAGATAGTAAGCAAATCTTGTAAGAGCCTTTTGTACTAAGAAAGTAGATTGATTTCAATGAGCACTGTTGATATGAGCGATTCTTATATTGAGGGAACAGACTGTGTTCAAAGAGTGATAAGTGTCACGCATAATGTGAACCATCGTTGACTGAAGTCTATTTAGCGCATTGAGAAAGACTTGCATATAGCAGACCTGTTGTTTACAGACTTGCATATAGCAGACCTGTTTACAGACTTTGGCCATGCTTGATTACCGAATAAAGAAAATGATTTGAGTGCTCGTAAGTAGACTTTGTTGCCACCATTATTTAATATACTATGTTCAACAAGTTATCAAGTAGATTTGTTATCACCATTTTTTAAGATACTATGTTCAGCAAGTCATCTACGAACATCAGTAAACTACTTAAATAACTACTGATTCAAAAATTAAAAGAGTTACACTATCTTTATTATTTCTTGCACTTCTGGAGATTTCTGAAATAATTTGGCTTCAGAATAAGGAAAGAACAAGATAACAGAAACCTCTACTACTTATCTAGAGCTCGGACGCGGAGTAAAGATTCGACCACTAGAACTACTAATGCGTGGCCTAAGTGTAAATCTCAGTAAATTAAACGTACAGCTACTGCAATCGTGAAGCACTTCTCCTCTTCACGTCCAACAACTGGTACATCAATTTTCGTTTTCTCTAAGTCACCTCATATTCTACCGATGTTTTTGTGAACTTAACAACTAGGTTGTATAACTTTGAAGAGCATCCACCCACTAAAAAATTTCCACATCTCAAACTTATCTAAACTACAGCAAATGTGTAGAATTCCTCTCCGTGAAAAATTTCAGAATGTAATACATGACTTATTTTGCTTTATTTGAAAGTATTACCCTTACCTTTTGTCCTTAGGGGATTTGGAATCTTTAAAATCCCCTTGTGAAGACAAATTTGTCGGTGACGGTATACGAAGCCTCCTCACTCTGAAGCCAGTTGTTCTAACCGACTAAACTACTCCGACGGAATGTATCTCGGCAGATCTGTTGTCTTGACAAGTGTTTTACTTCTGTACTACGTCACATCATCTCCCTCTGATTTTTTTTTTTTTTTTTTGAAGCGAAGGGATTTTCATTAATTCCAGGCGATGTGTGGAACAAACATCACACATTTTTCGAAGAACCTAACGGCCAGTAGATCCATTTTCCACAATCGGGCGCCAGTGTGAAAACACAAATTTGTCGGTGACAGAGATGGAACACGCGCCTCTTCGCTCCGGAGCCAGTTGTTCTAATCGCCTAAATTACACCGACGGAATGTATCGCTGCAGAATTGTCGTTTTGACACGAGCTTCACCTCTGTACAACGTCACAACCGCAAACACATTTTTTTTCTACACAAATTTTGAAGATGACAATCCGTTTTTTCGGTGTAAATATGACAAGGATGGTAAGTCAGATAATATCCAAAAACTTGGAAATTTCGTCGTCCTGAAGCGGGAATCGAATCTGCATCTCCCAGATAGCGCTTGAGTATGCTAACCACTTCACCACCTAGAACGACGAAGTCTGAAGTTTCCGACTGATTTGAATATAACCATCACATATATTCAACTTAGTCGGAAGCTTGAGACTTGGTCGTTCTCGGTGGTCTAGTGGTTAGCAAACCCGGACGCTATCTGGGAGACGGGTGTTCAGTTCCCGCTTCAAGACGGCGAAGTTTTCAAGTTTTTGTATATTATCTGACTTACATTCCTTGTCACATTTACACCAAAAAACGGATTGTCATTTTGAATTAAAAGAATTTGTATTGTGTGGTGTAATCCCGTATTTTATTCATGATAATTTTTTTCTGTTCGTCGAATAACATCTTCAGCTGTGCTGACTATAAAAAGAAACGGGTAACAGGTCGGCGAGTTCTGATTTTTCGTTCGGAGCAAACGGGTCCGGAAAAAATATTTTTTTACCGTATTATATCTTACTTTTATTGTTTCCTATTGTAGAACATTTAAATCTCTGTAGGGAAAATTCCTAACCCAATGTATTTCAAAAGATTTCTTCGGTTTCCTTTGTGTTATAATAACAAACACGACTCCTAGTTCCTTAATTTATTCACAACTCCATAGAAATAAATAAAATAACGTTCACCCATTCTGATATACATATCGTGTGAATGAAAAAAATTAAATTAGAAAAAAAAGGCGGATTCATTTAAGCTTTGAGGAATTCTGAAACTTATTTGCTTTCGTGTAGTATCTACGATTTTAGTGACTACTACTTCCGGCAGTTCCGTTTCCCAGAAGAAACTTGGTAAATATACAGGGGTTGGACAGAATAATGTGAACACCTAGGAAAAGAAGGTTTTGTGTACCTAATAGCGTGTGGGACCACCTTTGGCATTCAAAACCGCCTGAATCCTCCTTGGAAAGGACGCTTACAAATCCTGGATGGTGGTTAGTGGGATATTACACCATTCTTCATGCAGAAACTGCTCCAGCTGCTTGAGAGATGCTGGAGGAGGATAACGGGAGCTTACTCTGTTTTCCAACACAGACCACAATGGTTCGATGATGTTTAAGTCTGGTAATTGGGGAGGCCAAGGAAAATGTGAAAGTTCGTCCTCATGTTCCTCAAACAATGATTAAACATTCCGACCTCTGTAAATTGTTGCATTATCATCTTGATAGATGGCATCCCCTGCAGGAAACAATGCCTGAGCCATTGGATGGACATGGGTCTGCCAAAATGGTTTCATACGTCCTGCCAGTCATCCGTCCTTTCAAGGTGATCAGGAAACTTGCTGAAAACCACGATTACCACCCAGAGCATAAAGGCAGATAGCAGCGAGAACGAACGTCTGCGTAGTTCAGTTGGTAGAGCGACTTGTTCCGGAATAAGTGGACTCGGGTTCGATCCCCGGCGTGGACCAAAAATGACGGAGAAATTTACTTCGTTATAATGGCGCCCGAACTTCCCGGATGACCCGGCCGTTCAAGATCTCGCAATGGTGTGATGTTCTTTCCACACCACGAGATAGAAAAAAAAAGAGAATGCCTTCTTCAGCGCTTCGAAAAATAAATGTGTGCGACGTTGCATTCCACACACCAGATTGACTGGGAGTTCTCAAGTGCACGTTCTACAGCGGATGGCTGCCTGCAACGATTCATGGTCACGGCTGACCCGTGGGCAATGCCCCCGGTGCTCTTTCGGGGGGATGTGACGTTCCTGCCCCGCAGGACGCACACGACATAAAGGAAGATAGCAGCGAGAACGAACGTCTGCGTAGCTCAGTTGGTAGAGCGACTTGTCCCGGAATAAGTGGACTCAGGTTCGATTCCCAGCGTGGACCAAAAATGACGGAGAAATTTACTTCGTTATAACGCTTTAAATGCACTTAAACAGGGCCTTGAGGTTCTAAACAAAGCTATTACAACCCAAAAGTTGCGGTTGCCATTGCGCATTCCGACGTATACAGCTTCATTAAAAGTCACGTCTCTGAGCGTGGTGTTCATATTATTCTGTCGAACCCCTGTATATGCAAAATGTTTAAAATATTTTGTTTTTATAAAATCGATGAGCTCGAAGCTATAAGAGTAATACATAGTAGAAAAAATACAAGGCTACTTAACTAAACCAATAAATTTCATACAAACAAAATTCCGTGTATTTATATTTATGATATGAAATCGTGTCTTCCGGGTCGAGTTCAGGTCTGATCAAGTGACATCGAGTCCCAGGTCACATTCTTATGTAGATTCAACATCCAATCCCGCCAGTGCTGCTGAATGTCTGTCGTAAGGAGGGAAGTTTAAATGGTATTGAAGATTGAGGCCGATAACTAAGCTTTATTTG
Source organism: Macrothele yani (assembly GCA_039090855.1). NCBI lineage: Eukaryota > Metazoa > Arthropoda > Arachnida > Araneae > Macrothelidae > Macrothele > Macrothele yani. The sequence goes on from CM077025.1 coordinate 84,505,900, forward strand.
GATGTTTCGTATACATACTTTGTCACTAACATTCTGAAGACATGATTTATTCTCATTAAAAGTTGGAAATGTAAAAAAGTTAGCAGCCCCAGCGATCTTGGAAGGAGCTGTTCTCAATCTCGGCTTTCCGCTTCTCCTTTTCCGTTAATTTCAGGGAAGCCACTCACTATATATATTCAACAAAACAAAAAAAATACCCCACTAAATTATTAAAATGCAGAAATACTAAATTAAAATACTGCAATCGAAGGAAATTTTAAATGAAACAAATTTTTAAGAGAAATTAAAGCTAGAAAATATATTTGTTTGCAATAAATGTGTTAACTGACAGAATAAGGAAACAAAATTATAGTATTATAAAAACTGCATATCTAACTTTTACTTACCGCTACATAACAAGTTGTGCATGTATCTGCATACGGATGCAAGGCCAGTGATGCATAATGTACATCCTTTCCTTCACAAATGTCAACATCGCCTTCGCGTGGTGCATTCTGTTCCCACTGAAGCGGCGCTAACTGCCGATTAATAGCGGTGTAATTATAACACTGTATAATGAATTCAACTTCTTCTACAAATTATAAGCTTCTTCTAATGCTTCTAATGCTTGTTGTTTGTTAATTATATCATGAATAAACTTTCCTGCTAGTAGTGTAGTAATAATAATGAACAAGCTTTTAACTGCTAGTAATGTTGTAGTAGTAATTAAGATGAATAAAGTCTTATGCTGGATGTTAATAATAACAACTAATGAAATAAACCTAACAGCCAAACAGAGGTCTGACAAAACTATGAACTGAGAAAGACGTACTTACTAAGACAATCTTTTATTAGGTAAACTTCTGTTATTTATCCACACTCACTTCATCGGTCACACAACTACTCGATATCTGGCTCTCACATAAACGAAGATCTCTTTACACACGAAACAAAGCTCTCACCATACAACAACAGCTCTCTGACACATAAACAACAGCTCTCTGACACATAAACAACAGCTCTCCCTACGTATCGTTGAACGCGCCTATTTATACTGGCTACCACCACGTCATGACTTACACTCATTGCCAGATCTCATTCAGCGGGAGAAATAACATCTCGTTCAGTAAGAAGATAATTTACATAGTAAAATAAAATAACCAGAGATAGTAAAAATCAAAAGGAAAGTGAATCAAGAGTATACGTTACAACCGAGATTAGAAAAAACGCTATTCCATGCTAACAAACCCACTTGGCCAGCGCGGTGAGTTATGACAAAATTTTCTTCAAACGATTGTACAATCTACTCAATGGCCATCAATCTTCGGCGGCTGGAATACACTTGGCCAAAGCAATTCTAGAAGTAACCGATGCCTACATTTACCCACATCGAAGGAGAAATTCAGAGATCTATAAAACTTTACTGGGGAGCACTTGCAAGGACAGTACAATTTGAAAGAGCAATTTACCATTATGTCTTTAAAGAAAAGTGCTTATTGGGTGTGTGCGTAAGTGCTGCCCGTTTTTGTATGCTACAAAGAAAGGAAGAGAAGTGGTGAAAATCTTCCAAATAAGTGGAGACAATGTAAAAAGACAAAGTCATCGCACTTTCCACGTTTTTCTTTAATTAACACACTGCAATCGAGAAATTGCATATCGACACCGCTGAGATCGAAGCCCAGATCTCTCGATAAAGAAGGAGAACACAACAAATAACATACCTACCATTTCACATAATTGCCATCATTCTGTATGACCTCTTGCCATCTATCTATGAGTAGGTTAATCCCACACTGGAAAAACTCCTGTGTTTTAGAGCCAAGGAACTCATGTAATGCCGTTTTAAAATTTTCCACATCATCGAAGGTTTGGAGAGCGAAGGCGTTCTGTAACGATCGGAAAAGGTGGTAAGTGCCATCTCAAGGGGTTAGGTAACACTTCCCAACCAAAGTCCAGTAATTTTTTACCGAGTGATTAAATCAGCACGAGATCTGGTGTTATCATGATGAAGGATCACGCCTTTGCGATTGACGAGTGTTCGCCGCTTCGTTGTCAGTTGTTCTCGCAATCTGTCCAACTGTTGGCAGTAGAGGTCAGTATTTATCGTTCGGTTTAATTGCCAACACCTCCCAGTGGATTATTCCCTGGACATCCCACCAAACACTCAACAAAACCTTTTTGGGATGCAGTCCTTCTTTTGAGGGTCCTCACCTTGGCACACAGACCGTCGACGCTTTACATTACGGTACAGTGCCCATTTCTCATAACCCGTTACAATTCGTCCGAAAAACGGTTCAATTCTGCACGAGACAGCAAAGAAATACAGGTACGGATTCTCTCCTCTCGTTGCTTTGCCGAAAGCTGGTGCGGAACCTATTTATCGAACTTGGTGATGAACCCAAGCGCATGCATCCGTCTTTCGACTGTTATTCTGTGTACCGACAACGTTTCCGCTAATTCCGGAACGGTTGGATGTGGATAAGTTGTTATGGCTTGGTCCACATCCTCGTCAGAAACCACGGATGGACTTCCAGGGCGTGGTTGATCTTTACAGCTTCTGTCTCCGTCCCGGAATGTTCGAAACGAACGGCGGTATGTGCCATCATCAACGGCATTCTCCCCATACACTTGACAGATGTTGCGGCGAGCCGCGGCTGCGGTACTGCCTTTACCGAACTCGTACAGTAAACAATGCCCAATGTGCTCCTTATTGCATGCCATGTTATACCGTGCGGGATTTCCGTTACGAATAACTTACTCGGACAAACCTAGTGCCGCTATATGCTCTACTGCTCCACGCTTTATTGGCCAAAAATTCGGCATCGCAGCGTCATCTGTGACGTAACTACTCCGATTGAAATTTGCATCTGTTACAAAAACGGGTAGAACTTTTGCACACACCAAATACAAGTAATGGATTTTTTTCATGGACAGACACTTATGCTTTTAATGTTGCTGCTTTTCTGTTTACAAAATACAAAAACATACTTTTAAGGTATGACATGCTGAATATTTTACACTCCAAAAACGTCTGATCTCAGAAGCCTTAATTTCTTTATTCGGATTGCAGCAGTTTTTCTCTTTAACAGCCATTTTGTTTGTTCCAACAGCTGTTGAACTTGGGATTCCAATATAAATCTCCGTTTCAGTTTCTGACATTTTTTGCGCAAATATTAATAGCGTTGCATTAAAACATTTTATCCTTTCTGCTCATGGTCAATATTTATAAAGTACGTATTTATAAAAAAATCATAATCTAATGTTTTCGTGGACTACAACAATCTAGCTCAAAAAGAAGAAACCGAAAAGCAGAGAAACAGTATGTGTTAATGCCATTCAATGATAGTATAATATAGTACAGGTTTGTAATACGAAATGGTGCCCTTACGATAAAATGGTAGAAGCAGTGAATGTCGTAAGACAGTGTTGTTTACAATACCTAGGTATATAGGTGCAGATACTGGGAGTGACATGGAGGAGACTGGCACAAGACAGACCGTTGTGGAGGAAACTTGGGGAGACCTTCGTCCAGCAGTGGATTGATAATGGTTGACAATGATGATGATGATGATCATCACCATCAACTATTACCATTCTGCTTCTGGATAAAGGTCTCCCCACAGTTTCCCCGCAGATTTCTGTCTTAAGCCAGTTTCCACCGTGTCACTCCGATATACTTTCGAATTTCATCCACAGATCTCCCACGTGATCTTCTTCTGGGTCTTTTCCTTTCCCCTGGTATCCAGACTAGTATTTCAGCTGTCAAACGTTCGTCAGTTCTCCTAGAAATATATCCAGCCCATTGCCATCGCAGGTGTTTTACATTGATCGTGATGTCTTCCACTCTTGTTATTTTCCTGATAAACGAGCTCCTCTTCTTATCTTTGTTGATTACACCAAACATGCATCTCTCCATGTTGCTTTCAGCTGTACGCATCCTCGGCATATCTTTTTTAGTTAATGACCATGTCTCTGATTCATACCTAAGAGCCGGAAGGATGCATTAATTAAATATTGGGCGTGTCCAAAAGTTCGCCCTATTTTTGCAATAGATGCAAATTGCGATCGAAGTAGTTACGTCACAGATGACGACGCGATGACGAATTTTTGGCCAATAAAGCGTGGAGCAGTAGAGCATACAGAGGCACTAGGTTTGTCCGAGTAAGTTATCCGTAACGGAAATCACCGACGCTGTAGCATGGCATGCAATAAGGAGCACATTAGGCATTGTTTACTGTACGAGTTCAATAAAGGCAGTACTGCAGCCGCATCTTGCCGCAACATCTGTCAAGGGCATGTGGAGGATGCCGTTGATGATAGCACATGTCACTGTCGGTTTCGAAAATTCCGGGACGGAGACAGAATCTGTAAAGATCAGTCACTCACGCCCTGGAGATCCATCCGTGGTTTCTAACGAGGATGTGGACCAAGCCATAGCAAATGACCCACATCCAACTGTTCAGGAATTAGCGGAAGCGTTGTCAGTACACAGAACAACAGTCGAAAGACAGATGCATGCGCTTGGGTTCATCACCAAGTTTGATAACTGGGTTCCGTACACAGCTTTCTGCAAAGAAACGAGAGAAGAAAATCCGTACCTGTTTTTCTTTGCTTTCTCTTCACAGAAATGAACCGTTTTGGGGAAGAGGGAAGCATCGTAACGGGTGATGAGAAATGGGTACTGTACCGTAATGTAAAGCGTTGACGGACTGTGTGCCAAGGTGCGGAGCCTGCTCCATCGACCTCAAGAGGAGGACTGCATCCCAAAAATATTTTGTTGAGTGTTTGGTGGGATGTCCAGGGAATAATCCACTGGGAGGTGTTGGCCTCTAACCGAACGATAAATGCTGATCTCTACTGCCACAAGTTTGACATATTGCGAGAACAACTGGCAACGAAGTGGCCAGCAATCGTCAATCGCAAAGGCGTGATCCTTCATCATGATAACGCCAGACCTCATGCTGCTTTAATCACTCGTAAAAAATTATTGGACTTCGGTTGGGAAGTCTTACCTCACCGACGCATTCGCCAGAGAGCTGGCACCTACGGACTACCACCATTTTCGATCGTTACAGAACGCCTTCGCTCTCCAAACCTTGGATGATGTGGACGATGCGAAAACGGCATTACATGACTTTTTTATTCTAAAACACAGGAGTTTTTCTTTCCGGTGTGGGATTCACCTACTCATAGACAGATGACAAGATGTCATATAGAATGATGACATTTATATGAAATCTTAGGTATGTCATTTGTTGTGTTCTCCTCCTTTCTTTGTAGCCTATAAAAACGGGTAGAACTTATGCGTACACCCAATATAAATTTTGGAGTGCAGAAAATTGTGTTCAGTCCGGAAATTACTTACGCACTCTTCTTAGAATAAAATTTTTTCTTAATTTCCAAAAGTCTAGGGAAGTGTTTCAGAAATCCTTTCGAAATCTGAAAATAAATTTTTCCGTAAACCGGCAAAACAATATTTTAGTAATAATCGCAGGGACGAAAATAATATGCATCTGAAAGTGAAAAGTGCTCCGCTTCAGTGGCTCAGTGGTCTAAGCACTATTTGCCGTTCGTCCGAGTGGCTCTGGGTTCGAGTCCTAGATGAGTCATGGGTGATGTGTTTGTCTTATGGTACGGGATCTCTACCATCCCTGGGATCAGTAGCCCTAAATTAGGGATGAACGACTGCTTATAGCCTATTAAGTTTCTCACAGTGGTCGTTAAACCCACAAAGAAAAAAGTGCTTACTAAGCTTGTTTTGCTGTCATAAGCCCTGAAGTTTTTTTGTACATTGCTGTAATTTCTCGAATATGAATAGCAATTTCGGAGGCTTTGTAGCCATTTATTTAAGCAATATAACTTTTCTTTCCAGAGGCGAATTATTATGCTCACTATTTAACCTTTTAACGGCCATGATTCTACACTGGTGTGAAAAAATTAAGGACGAAGAGGAGAAATTAGCATAACAGCGGAACGAGCAGGCAGAACGGACCGAAAGATCACTCACGAGATAGACTAGGGTCCGGTACGGTAGGGCATGCGCATATATGCAGCATGACGTGGGGGGGGGTGTTGGAAGGGTATAAAGCACACGGGCGGTGTACGCTCAGCAATTCCGTGAAAGCTATTGCACGGTGTACATCGGTTTGAACGACGTCGAGTCGCTGCCACCGTGTGATATGGCCAACAAGCAATCCAGTAGACGACATCTGGATGACTTTACCCGAGGTCACGTCATTGGGAAGTTGGGAGAAGGTCGAAGTGTGACAAGTGTGTCCGAGGAGTTCGGGATCGCTCACAGCATCGTTTCACGAGCTTGGAGAGCATTTCAAACGACAGGAAGAGCTGCCCGAGAGTTTAGCAGTGGTCGTCCATGAGCAACCACGGCGGCGGACTACCGGTATATTGTCCTACAGGCGAGAAGAGACAGACGGCAGACAGCAGGAGAAATTGCAAGGAACATGCAACAGACAACTGGACGTCCGTTATCGCGTTTTATCGTGGACAGGAGGCTGCACAAAGGTGGTCTATTTGCACGACGACCAGTACGGTGTGGGCCATTAACGCCTGCTCATCGGAGACGGCGGTTTCTGTTGTGCCAGGAACACAAGAACTGGACACATCAGCAATGGGGTCGAGTTCTATTTACGGATGAGAGCCGATTTAGTCTGATGAGCGATTCTGGACGTATACACATCTGGAGAGGGCAGGGAACACGTAATCACACCTCCAACATAATCGAAAGGGACCGGTTTGGAGGTGGCGGAGTTCTCGTATGGGGCGGTATCATGCTTGGTAGCCGTACTGACCTCCACATTTTCCGAGGTGGTTCAGCCATTGGTGTCCGCTATTGTACAGAGGTTCTCCTGCCTCACGTGCGTTTGTTTAGAGGTGCTGTGGGTCCTGAGTTCTTCTTCATGGACGACAACGCTAGACCTCATCGTACAGTGGTTGCCGCAGAGCTGTTGGAGAGTGAAGATATTCAACGCATGGATTGGCCCGCAAGATCTCCGGACCTAAATCCAATCGAACACGTGTGGGACCTCCTCGGGAGACGCTTGGGAGCACGCCACCAGCCGCCAGCAACGATTCCGCAGCTGCGATTGGCGCTACAAGAGGAATGGGCCGCGATGCCTCAACAGCTCCTTGACAAATTCGTCCTCAGCATGGACAGACATTGTAAATCCTGCAACGCAGTCAGGGGTGATCATATCCCCTACTAAAGACTGGATTTTTCTTGGCAGCCACCTGTCACATGGACGTTTCTGTGTTCTGTCCAGTTGTGCTCGAAGCTACCTTTTCAATAAAGTGCCTTTGTATCCTTTGGATTCCTTGTTTGGACGGTTTTGCTCACTTGTCCCATATTCCTACATACTGGGGATCTTATGGTTTTATTTGAGTCGATGTGGAGCACTTCTGCACGACGTTGCATTAAAAAAACCGCCTCGTCCTTAATTTTTGCACGCCAGTGTAAAATCTGGTACCACTCTAAATACCATAACGCCCAAAACTGTCTGCTGTTTCGTTTCTTTGTTTAGTAACAACAATAGTTATTGACGTTGACCCCCTGATGATCCTTCATAGGTCGTGCAAATTTAAAGAACAGGTAAGTGTAGTAAATCTGACTCACTGTAGACAAGCGTTTCGGGTGGCTATGGTCGTGTGTACGTTCGGGTGTTTTGGGAGTTATGGTCGTTAAAGGGTTAATGTGTACTCTAATATGTTACACATAAAATGACATTTACCATTCAGACAGTTTGTAAGGGCGGATTGGGAGGACAAATCAGGCCGGAAATTTTGGTCTTGCGGTTCACTACAGAAGACGTCGTATCTACAAGGGAACACCTCATATATTCTCTCATGTAAAAGATCTGTTAAATCTTGGATGAAGGAGATCTGTTGAAATGCGCATGGTAAAACGATTTCAGTGCTGAACAAATATTAAAATGAATTTAAACGTGAAAATTTTTTTAAAATATCCTCATAATTAGGTGTAACATCTACGGCAACGGATAATTGCTTTTCTTTGAAAGATTTGGTTTCAACCAAATAAAAACAGATAGAGGAAATCACTAGTTTTTTGAAATCCCCATTTCTGACTAACTCACCATGAAGATCATTCTGAAAGGCTGAAATGTGCACATAGCGATTTTTCTACGCAATAAATGTTTACATTTATTTGATGACTGATCGCTTACTTGCCAATGGTACTGGTATCACCTCCTTGAGTAGACGCATTTTTTAGTCTACTCATTATTTGGACCCATAAACTGTTACTGGTAAATGGTTGTTTTTATGATAATTGTTGATTGATATTTCTTTCGGAGAACCACTTTATGCTTTGCGTCAATCTGTGGATAAAGCCATGGGGGATGATAAGCAATCACGATGGGTACCCGTGTCTCCTTCAACATTATAAAACTAGGGTAGGACATATCAATGACCCTGGGCACCAAGTCAAAGAACCTACGTCTAACTGCAGTTTGCTTTCGCTTTATTCATTTAAAACAGCGTGCTAGGCCCGGTAGCATTTTTCTCACATAAGTACAGAGATTTCTGCCATGTGATTTCAGAGTGAACTCCCAACGTACAGAAAGGAGAAAACGTTTTCGTTTTCTTTATGAAAATACCTTTACAGACAGATATAAAGATCAAATGAAATTAGCGATTATTATTCATTAGTACAAAAACGATTGTTCGTTCTTTCCAAATCCAAACAGAAAGAATACGAGACTTGGGCCATTTTTCCAGAGGTCTATACGGAAAGTGTTCTGGTGTCCCGGCAGACTAATCTACCCCTAACATCAGTGGCTGCTGCGGCATTGAACAGTAAAAAGGCATAGTTTTACACAAGATAATTCAGTGCTGTTTATATTATTAAAACGCGAAATTTTAAAGATCAGAACAAAATAATGTTTGGTATTTCCCTTTTGTGACCGTCTGAAGACCAACGTTCAAAAGCGACCTAATTAGTTAGCGGAAGGCAAGAACCTGGTACACGTGGTGAATTTATTGCAAAGAAAACGCTCTTTTTTTTAAACACTGAATCCTGCTCCAAATAATTCAAAACGACGAAAGGCGCGTAGTAAAAAAGAGGAGGGCCATGGTACCTTTTGTGTTCACATAGTGAATTTTATAGTGCTTCTGTCAGATACAATAATGTTTTATAAGTTCTCCTCTTTTAGGAAGAAAGATTGACATAATTAGCTCTCACTGTGCATTTGAGCACTCTATTAAGACTGGTTGGAGGATCAGTGTATATATTGGGTGTGTGCATAAATTTTACCCATTTTTGTAGGCTACAAGGAAAGGAGAACAACACAACAAATAACGTACCTAGGATTTCACATAAATGCCATCACACTGTATGACCTCTTGCCATCGTTCTATGAGCAGTGAATCCCACACCTCAAAAACTCCTGTATTTTGGAGTGAAAAAAGTCATGTAATACCGTTTTCACATCGTCCGCATTATCGAAGGTTTGGAGAGCGAAGGCGTTCTGTAAATGATCGAGAAAGGTGGTAGTCCATACGTGCCAGGTCAAGGAAATACGTCGGTGAGGTAACACTTCCCAACCGATATTGCCGAGTGATTAAAGCAGCATGAGGTACGACTTTATCATGATGAAGGATCACGCCTTTGCGATTGACGAGTGCTGGCCGCTTCGATGTCAGTTGTTCTCGCAATCGGTCTGACTGTTGGCAGTGAAGGTCAGCATTTATCGTTCGGTTAGGTGCCAACACCTCCCTGAACATCCCACCAAACACTCAACAAAACATTTTGGGGATACAGTCCACCTTTTGAGGTCGATGGAGCAGGCTCCGCACCTTGGCACACAGTCCGTCGACGCTTTACAATACGGTACAGTACCCATTTCTCATCGCCCGTTACAATTCGTCCCATAAACGGTTCATTTCTGTGACGAGAAAGCAAAGAAACACAGGTACGGATTCTCTCCTCCCGTTACTTTGCAGAAAGCTGGTGCGGAACCCAGTTATAGAACTTGTTGATGAACCCAAGCGCGTGCATCCGTCTTTCGACTGTTGTTCTGTGTACCGACAACGTTTACGCTAATTCATGAACAGTTGGATGTGGGTAATTTGCTATGTTTTGGTCCACATCTTCGTCAGAAACCATGGATGGACGTCCAGGAAGTGGTTGATCTTTACAGCTTGTCTCCGTCTCGGAAATTCCGAAACCAACAGCGACATGTGCTGTTATCAACGGCATCCTCCCCATACACTTGGCAGATGTTGCAGCAAGCCGCGGCTGCAGTATTGCTTTTATCGAATTCGTACAGTAAACAATGTCTAATGTTCTCCTTATCGCATGCCATGTTACACCGTCCGCGATTTCCGTTACGAATGATTTACTCGGACAAACTTAGTGCCTATATATGCTCTATTGCTCCACGCTTTATTGGCCGAAAATTCGGCATCGCAACGTCATCTGTGACGTAACTACTCCGATCGCAATTTGCATCTATTGCAAAAATGGGTAGAACTTTTGCACATACCCAATATATGATATACACTGCTGGCCACCCAAAATGCAACACCAAGAAAGAAGCATCCGATTGGCCTGAAATTCGCAGCATGCGTCGCCCGCGAGAGGACATGCAAACGATTAGCATTGCAGGGCATATGCAAATCATGTGCGCCCGGCACGCCACCGAGAAGCACTATAAGAAGGGTGCACAGAAGGCGGGGTGTAAGTAGAGGAAGTGTGTTGTGCTGCCGGACCTGTGCGCGGGAAGCTTCCTGATGGTTCGTTGTAGAATACGGCAGTCATTCCAGCACGTTTCGGAGTTCGACAGAGGACGAATAGTGGCTTATCGCGACAGCGGTTTATCGTACCGAGACATCGGCGCCCGTGTGGGACTACATCCAGCAACAGTGAGGCGAGTATGGAATCGGTGGGTGCAGGAGGGACGGGCGGACCGACGTGAGCGATTGCTGCAGCCGCGGCACACCACCGAACGAGAGGACCGGCATGTTCTGCGGCGGGCATTGACGGCTTCCACCGCCACATCACGAACGTTAGTGCAGGAATTTGGTTTTGCGCAAACAACCTGTGTCAGCAGGTGCCGTTCGACGTCGTCTGCAGGAGCGCGAACGTGTCGCACGGTGCCCATTGTTTTGTTTGCCATTGACGTTACACCACCGGCGAGTGTGGCGGCAGTGGGCAGTTGAACGCCGCACCTGGACTACGGAATAGCACGACATTGTCTTCTCCAACGAATCCCGCTTCTGCCTGCAACACCACGATGGTCGGATCCGCGTGTGGCAGCACCGCGGCGAGAGAATGTATGACGGCTGCATTATGCATCGGCATACCGGTCCGTCGGCTGGCGTTATGGTTTGGGGCGCAATTGGATATGACACCCGCACCTCTCTAGTACGCACCTCCGGTACACTTAACAGCCACCGCTACATCTAAGATGTTTTGGAGCCTGTTGTCCTTCCTTACCTGCAGGATCTGCCAGCGGCGACGTTTCAACAGGACAATGTGCGCCCGCACGTAGCACGCATCGAGCAACAATTCTCACGGCCCATTAGGTGTCACTGCTGCCGTGGCCCGCCTGTTCTCCCGATATGTTGCCCATCGAACACGTCTGGTCGCTGATAGCCAACCGAGTGGTCCGGCAAGCACCACCCGCGTCCACGCCTGATGAACTGTGGCATCGTGTGGAAGCAGCCTGGACCGACATACCCCAAGCCCACATTCAAAGACTCTTTCGTTCGATGCCGCTGCGTGTAGCGGCCGTTATTGCCAGCCATGGGGGCCACACGAACTATTGATGTCTGCGTGTTCCGCAAGTCGCACGGGCCTGTAAGCTCAATCGTTTCATCTTTGTATCAGTTGTTATGTGTCCAGTAAATATGGTTTCGCTATCTCGTGTCCTTCTTGGTGTTGCATTTTGGGTGACCAGCAGTATATCTGTTCGAGCATCTGTTGGCCTACGTAATGAGTAACAGAGGAACGTTATTACGTTATGCACGTGTGGTTTAATATGTAATTATCAATGAAGAAATCATATTTCGAGTTTTGTCCTGCAGGGACGAAAACGAAAATGTTTTGACAGCAAGAAAGCTCTCGTATACTGTGTCAATAAAGGTGAAGTTTGAAATCTCTTTGGAGACATTAAGGAGGCTTCACCTAAAATCTCTGTCTTATGTTACCAATGGTAAAATTTCTTTACATATTTTCTTTAAAATTAATGTATTCCCAAGGACGAAAATTTTCACATCGATAAAAATAACTTTAAGTTATGGCATGGAGTACTTAATACTTGCTAAAACATATCCATAATTATATTAAAAATCAAGCATTTTTCTTTGAGTAACGTTCAGACCTGTTAATAGATGGCGCGACCTGCACATTGTGATGACGTCAGTAGACAAACAAATGTTGGATTGCTTAATTATGGTTATTTTTTAACAAGTATTAAGATTTCCATGCTTTAACTTAAAGTTAGTTTTATCGATGTGCAAATTTTCACCCTTGGGAATATATTAACTGTAAAGAAAATATGTAAATAAATTTTACCATTTTAAATATAAGGCAGAGATTTTAGGTAGAACCACCTTAAATGTGAAGCAGAAGAAAAGGGTTCGTTATGTGTCTTTACGAAGTAATGAGAACTCTGGTAATTGTTTGCAAGTGAGTTGCGTGCAAACTAAAGAGGCCAACGGAAGCTCACATCAACAGGTGATGTTTGTGAAAGCTACAAGACAAGAATAAGAAACAACAAGCAAAGTTAATAATTGTTCTTGCGGTTCTTATCTGAGGAGATATTTACTTAGTTTTCAAACAAAGACTTACAAAAATGTTTAATGGTGCTTGTTTTTGATTCTGAGCGTTGTTGTTATTTTGAGATTCTTCACGGCATGTTTTTAGTTATCAGAGAAATATCCTGACGTTTCGGTATTGTATTGACAGAATATATTGTAAAAGAACTTACGCAGAGATCAGCGAAGGAAACGGCACATTTTCCATCTCTGATATCCTCACCTGAACGAGTAGTGATACAGTCGTTTGTAAATTATATATAACAGGGACGAAATATAAATAATGTAAGCTTGCTTAGCAGATTTCAACCTTTGGTCTCAGAAATTTTCCTGGTTTTGACTTTATGGCTTTTTGGGGGTCTGGATAACTTTGGACTTGTGTTTTTTTATTCATTATGTACTAAATGCTCAAAACATCATTGGATATATGGTGTTTAACGTAAAGTATTTCCGTGTGTTGAACCATTTTTGTTCCAAAACCCTGCAAAAAAAAAAAAAAAAAAAAAAAAAAAGGAAAGAATTACTTTCGAGATATCGCACGTGTTTAAAACTCCGTCTAATGTGGTTTTCATTTAGTACATATGTGTTAAAAGCTGAGTAAAGAAATATTGGCCGCCCCGGTGGCGCAGTGGTCTAAGCAATGGCCTCTGATCATTCGTCCGAACGGGGTCCGGGTTCGAATCCCGGTGAGGCATGGATGCTGTGTTTGTCTTACGGCACTGGCTCTCTCCCTTCCCTGGAACCAGTGACCCTAAATTAGGGACGGGCGACTGCTTATAGCCCATTGAGTTGCTCACGGTGGTCGTTAAACCTCCAATCAAAAGAATAAAAAAAAATATGGAATTAGACATGACAGACATTTTTGTTGTTGCAATTATTACTGTTATTGTTCCTTTTACCACCGGCACGGCGCAGTTGGTTAAGTCGCTATGACACTGTGTGGTAGGCAGACGTTTCTGATGGGTGTTCGAATCGCAGTCCTGCCGCCATCTAGTCTGTGATTTTTCTGGTTTTCGGCTGACTACCTGTGTGTGGGGACGCGAATGTGTGGATGGTTCCCTCTAAAGCCGGCCCCGGACGCGCTTTGTCCCTGTTCCCCCCTTTCCCAGGATGCCTGGGTTTAGCAGATGTGTGTCGATACGCTAGTAGTAAAACAATGCAAGACGAATGAAATCTGATGCCCTAAGGCATCAGGCACCTATGGGAATATTGCCCATGGTTTTTGATCTCGATGATGATTATTCCTCTTCAAAGAACGTCATGCATTCGTCTCTTGTCCTTTTTAGCCCTGAAAGCAGTGATCTTGTTTTATAAAGATATCTACAGCATTTCCCTGCTACTGGGAAAACAGTGCACCTGACAAGATCAATAAAATATTTTGAATTTTTTTTTTCAAGGTTGTGTCTATGCAATTAAAAAAAAAGAATTTACTTGCACGAAAATACTGCACTGGGAGTAGTAGGACTTGTCCTATTTAAATTTGAAATCTCAATCAGACCCCCAGTGGCGCAGTGGTCTAAGCGCTGGCTTCTGAGCAGTCGTTCGAGATGGGTTCAGGTTCTCTCCCTGGCTCTTACGGCATTGGCTCTCTCCCTTTCCTGGAACCACTGGCCCTATATTAGGGATGGCCGACTGCTTATAGCCCATCGAGTTGCTCACGATGGTCGTTAAACCCCCAACGAAAGGAAAAAAAGTTTGGATTATGTAACACGGCATTCAAAGCTTTAAGCTTTTGAAATGTATACATCTAGATTAAAGCAAAACCAATAACTTCTTCTAATCCGTCATCTAGTATAAAGAAGTGACAAAAAATGCAAATATACATATGCCTCACCTAAAAGGGAAACTATAGACTACGAAAGTTTGAAAATCTTAGTCACGATCACATTTTAGAAAAGTCTACATCTATCCGAAGAAAAAAGAAATTTCTTCAATTCCGCTTCTGGAAGCACAAATACATTAATAATTGACAGACAATGCTATAGCTCCAATGCCAAACACAAGAATAACATAAATATAATTTTGCAATAAACGGGTAAATTTGGTAAAAGAAATGATAAGGAAACGAAAGAAGACAAAAACTATTGAAAGCCTCATGAACGACGTTACCGGTAATCACCTACTTCTCTGTATGTGAACACTGAAAAAATAACTTTTACAGAGATTGTGTTATCTGAACTGAAAATTTCGGGAAACGCATTTCTGCTCTTAACATTTCGCTGGAAGATTTAAGTATGCTATTACATTATAGAGGAAGAGTGATTGGAAATTTTTAACACGATCGATGAACTACTTCCTAGTTTGAAAATGACCTCTTTCTTGTTTTCCCTTTTCTATTTTGTCTAACTCTTTTTGTCTGACAGCCTTGACTATTTAAATATGCTGTAGGTGTTCCTTAATTCAATTTCCCCGATGCAATGCATTGATTTTCTTGAAAAATCTCTCTTACGTAATTGGACCATTGGGAATTTAACAAATCTATTAGTCAGGAGGTATACGAAAACAACGTTTATTCAGCAGTCAAATGCACTTCACTTAGATCTGCCTTTTAAATGCATGTTCCGTTTAGAATAAAAATTCTTGTGAAAGAAATGAACAATTTAAAAATAGCTTTCACTTAACAAAGGAGATAGACAAAAGCAAAACTCATGATGCGTTCTCTGATATAAATTTAATCTATTGTGCGCATTTCTGAATTTTATTCCATATTAGGTTTCAAAAGTTTAGTTTCGTAATTTTAAGAGCAAAAATTAAAGTGACAGAGGTTACGAAGAAGGTCCAAGTAACAACATTATGATAGTATACTCATGTACTGAAAAGAAAGGTGGTTCGTGGGTCTTTGGATTGTGAGCATGAAACCACGAGGAATGCAGAGTACAATAAACCCAAAGTTAAGATGGGGAGACTAGGGAAAATAAAAGAATTTCATGAATGAAATAGCAGAGAGGATATAACTGAATGGAAAATAAACTTCCGCATTAGTACCTCTTATATAAGATTAATAATGTCGCAAAGAATACAGGAAAAAACATAATGGCGACAGGAATTCCAATTTTGAACTTTTCAGAAAAAATCAAACTTTTGTACTTACACAACGTCCCATTAACATTACGGAAGAAGTATTCTTTTGCTTATACTTGTAACGCTTGTAGTATGTTTTATTACATTGTTCGACATAGAAAAGGCCACACTATGTAGGAATTCACAAATTAAGACAAAACTTTTTGACAAGTAAGTGAGAAAGAAGAGATAATTTATCAGAAATTATATGATTACGATGGGCTAGGAGACAATATACAGTAATGCCACACGTTTGACAAGTAAGACAAAACTTGCCACACGTTTTGACACTAAGCCAAAACTTGTCACACGTTAGACACTAAGACAAAACACGTTATCTTAGTGTCAAACGTGTGGCAAGTTTTGTCTGTTTTGTCTTTTGTTTTACACTAAGACAAAACACTATAATGCCACACGTTTGACAAGTAAGACAAAACTTGGCACACGTTTTGACACTAAGACAAAACTTGCCACACGTTTGTCACTAAGACAAAACTTGCCACACGTTTTGACAAGTAAGTGGAAAAAAAGAGATATAATTTATGGGAAATTACATGATTACGATGGGCTAGGAGACAATATAATGCCACACGTTTGACAAGTAAGACAAAACTTGCCACACGTTCACTAAGACAAAACACGTTGTCTTAGTGTCAAACGTGTGGCAAGTTTTGTCTGTTTGTCTTTTTATTTTACACTAAGACAAAACACTATAATGCCCCACGTTTGACATGTAAGACAAAACTTGCCACACGTTTTGACACTAAGACAAAACTTGCCACACGTTTGCATCTAAGGCTAAACACGTTTTGATAATAAGGCAAAACTTGCCACACAGTTCGACAAGTGAAAAAGAAGAGATACAATCTATGAGAAATTACATGGTTACGATGGGCTAGGAGATAATATAATGCCACACGTTTGGGAAGTAAGACAAAACTTGTCACACGTTCACTAAGATAACTCACGTTGTCTTAGTGTCAAACGTGTGGCAAGTTTTGTCTGTTTTGTCTTCTGTTTTACACTAAGACAAAACACTATAATGCCCCACGTTTGACAAGTAAAACGAAACTCGCCACACGTTTTGACACTAAGACAAAACTTGCCACACCTTTGTTACTAAGACAAAACACGTTTTTGACACTAAGACAAAACTTGCCACACGTTTTGACAAGTAAGTGGAAAAGAAGAGATATAATTTATGAGAAATTACATTATTGCGATGAGCAAGGAGACAGTATAATGTGATCTGTGTAAGTAGGCCGTGTGAGTGCCATGCTGGGCCATACATTCGACATCATAGCGTGGCGTCGACTGGAAAAGTTTCTCCTCAGATATCGCTGAATGTGCGCCGTTCACCTATGTCCACAATTCATCGACATTGCGTGAGGTCGTGCAGAGATGTTAAATCCTCTGTCAGTGACGTCCCACACGTTCTCGATTTTGATGAAGTCTAGGGATCGCGCTGGCCAGGGCAGCACCATAATGCATTGTAGGAATTGTCTGCTGATGTTGGAAGTGTGCGGTAGGGCGTTATCTTGTTAAAACTGGGCATCAGGGATACCACAGAGATACGGCAACAAAGCGGGCTGCAGCACCTCATCGACGTATCGTCGTGCTGTCATTGTGCCCCACTACGCGTACGAACAGTTGTTGAAACTGATAGGTCTTCAAAACCATGACACAGGCTCAGGAGCCGTATGATGCTCACGGATTGCAACAAGGTCAGCAACGTGATTAGGTCGTCTCCATACCCTCAATCGGCGATCATCGGCCCTGAGACAGAAGCGAGACTCGTCTCTGAATACCATATGATTCCTTTCTCCTAGCCACACATGTCAGTGTACATGACAGTCAACTCATATCAATTGAGCGTAGGATAACGCTTAATTGATATGAGTTATTACGTTGATATGGAGGTTTTTCCGATTAATGTGATTGAAAATTCTGAGTTGCCTTAGAGTTCAGATGAAAATACTGGAATAGAAAGATTGATATCTTGAATACGTGCTTCTGAAGATATATTTTTAAGCAAACCTAATAAAATATATTCATGTTGCCGCAGTGGCATTGTTAGGATTTCTTGTAATCACAGCAAGCAGAGAGAGAGAGAGATAGAGAGAGTTAGAAAGAGAGAGTGAGAAAGAGAGAGACAGAAAGAGAGAGAGAGAGAGAGGCAGGGAGAGAGCCATCGCTTTAGGGATTGAACCACTGCAGTATCTCCCGACGATAAAATAACGGCTGTCGTTAATCCGCATGAAAATCTCTTGTCATTAATTTTATCTTGCAGTTTAGGAAGCAGCCAAATTTCACTTGGCGTAAGATTTATCGAGTGCGGAGGAGTTACAACTCTATGATAAATAGTTTAAAAACTGTAAAAACAATATCAGTTGAAGCGTTTGTGTGAAAAGTGTGAAAATAAACAAAGTGAGCTTACAAGTTGAATGCATATACTGCAAAATAAAATTTTATATCTTGAAGATGTGCTTCTGAAGATATTTTTAAAGAAACATAGTAACACATCTTCATGTTGCCGCAGCGATATTGTTAAGATGATTTCTCGTAATCACAGTGATGGAGAGAGAGAGAGAGAGAGAGAAGCACTGCTTTAGGGATTAAACCACGGGAGTATTTCCCGGCAATAAAAGAGTGACTGCTGCTAATCCGTATGAAAACCGCATCATTTATTTTATCTTGCAATTTCCGGAGCACCCCACTTTGAGTAAGATTTGTCGAGTACGGAGGACTTACAACTCAGCGATAAATACTTTGAAAGCTAAAAAAAGCAATATCAGTTAAAGCGTTTGTGTGAAAAATAAAATAGGTGAGTTTATAACTTGAATGCATCTCATAGTACCACTCTGACTCAGAATAGAGATAAAACGTACGAATTTTCAGAAAGAAAGAAAAGCATTGAGTTTATTAAACACTTTTCCAAAGGAAAACAATAACATGGTGATTGTAACGCTGTTCCGCGACGACACATGAGAAATATCGTCTCCCCCGAAATTCTCGGAAAAGCTGCTGCTCAGTTTTTGATTTTTTTACCATTCCGCGTATTGCGATCGACAGTGGTTACGGTGTTTAGCTCGAGAGTAACGTATTTTTCTTTAGCTTCGTGGACGGCGAAAGCCTTCTTTTGATTCTTCACTGGATCCTTTTCAGTCCTACAAACAAACCTCAACATCTGCTTTGTGGAAATGCATATTTAATGGAACGCTATTGATTGAGTTGGTTCTCTGACCAAACAGAGCTTTGCCAGTAGCAATCGCATCATCTGCTTTCCTTTATTTTTAAATCCGCGAAGCAGTTTTATCTTTGTTGTTTAGTAGTTGATATTCAGAATTCGCAGTGTGAGGTGACATGGTATTAGTCATTTCTAAAGGGAGGAAAGCCTGTGTTTCATAGGGTAATTTTACTTCTTCCGTTTGATTAAGATCTGATGCAAGTCAACGGTTTTTCATTATTCAAATATGTTTTGTTTAGTTCCGTTTTGCTTTAAAAGAAATAGTGTATTTAATTACACAGTTTTATAATTTTTCACGTCCTTTGATTTACACACACGCATATTTTTTAATGCAAATGTAGAAAATGAGAAAGAAGACGAAGCGACGCGACGTGCCCTTATGTTATCGGAATGTTTATTCGGCTGTTCACATGTGGTCCGCTTGTCTCCGTTATAGAAATGGCATCGCATGTTTTTAGCAGTTAAGTAAAGTCATGGCCTAAGTGTTTCACATAATTTTCAATTTTTCCTACTGAAAAATACCGTATTGGATCTGATAAATTACCAGGATTTTATAAAGGCCGAATTCCGCGAGGACGAATTTCAAGGATTGCCACTTTTTTAGTTATTCTGACATTTCATGATATTGAAGCAATGAATTTTAGACGTATAGTCTATTCAAATACGTTTTTACAAGCTTCATAAATATTGTATCTAAGTAATTTATTTAGACAAATATAATGTCTTTTTGCACATTATTTGGTCTCTCATTGAGATGTTACTTACCTGAACGTCTGAAAATACCAGCTTGGCCTATATGAACGGTTTCCAAACATCCCGGCATCACTCCCCTCCTTTTGATATTTGAGGAATCCTCACGCTTCCTCATTTCTCCTTTTTCATCGTCAAACACCCTTTTAAGAAAAAATGGATTCGTTGACAAAATTTAAAAATTAGAAAATAAACACAAAAAATATTTCAAATATTTCAAATTAAAAATAAGAAATGAACGCGAAGTATGCTGCTGCCCATTTTTACGAGTAGGAAATCTTAGACTTGAAGGATGAAAGTGCACAAGATAAGTCGCTTCTCGAATCCAGTAGATTCCTCTGAATTGTGATTAAACTTGCAAAGCTTTTTTTTTCTTTTCAGAGATACATGCACGAAAACAGAAAAATGATCAGCAGGGATCTTTTGCCAGTTTTCGGATAAATCGGAAAATAATTATACGAAAATTTGGGTTTAAATTAATTAATTATAAGAGGGGAGGGGCTCGATAAGCGTGGCTAAAATTATTATAGTGTTTTAATTAAATATTTGGCCTATTGTAAAATTAATCGGAAAAATTAGCACGTTTTGTTGGCTGGGTGGAAACAAAGAAATTGTAAGGTTTCCATGAAAGCCCACCCAGAAGTGAGGAGACTCCCCTCTTTGCGACAGAGAGGCATCCGTGCCCTCATAAAGATGCCTACTTTTAAGCGATATACGTCAAAAAAAAAAAAAAAAAAGCTTTTAGCCAGCGTTAAAATTACGATTATGGCGGGTCGAAGGTCGATTGCGGCACCATTCTCGCAGAAGTGTTGGCGCCCTGTACGAAAGGGAAGAGAGCAACATTAAGTTGTTGACAGACTTGAGCAAGGCGAAGACACTTGAGACGGCAAGAGGCAATTTTAGTTCATCTCCGTGAAGGAGCAGACAAAAAGTAAGGGCAGTTGGTTTTTGCAATCCGAGGGTGTAAAACAGCTCCGAGGCCGACGTCCTGGGAGACCTAATATAGTTCACTGTACCTGACGCGCAGTTGTAA
Source organism: Macrothele yani (assembly GCA_039090855.1). NCBI lineage: Eukaryota > Metazoa > Arthropoda > Arachnida > Araneae > Macrothelidae > Macrothele > Macrothele yani. The sequence goes on from CM077025.1 coordinate 84,526,761, forward strand.
GACGCCTGGGTACGAGGAAAAGCAGAGTTTAACGATAATTAATTGGCTGGGTAAAACTACCAAAAATGTCAAATTGAGGGTGCCGTCTAGAGCTATTCTAATACCGTTGAAAAGAGCCGATATATTTATTTGCCGAAGTCATAAACCGCTGTCAGAGCACAGGCACAGAGACCGCGACTATCATCTCCTATACTGTTTACGACAAGAAATAATGACGAACCACCAGCAAGAAATAAGGCTCTGGACGCCGAGCAAAGATCTTCTGTTTCCCATCCAGAAGGCCTACCAAGAATCATTACCTAACGTCCGGCCAGGAAACCATCATCCCGAAAACGCCGTCTTCCATAGAAGAGGAGTGGGGGTCACCGACCTCTACGAAAGCGCAAGTAGTTTCACGCTCCAAGCTGCAACGAAGCTCTCGGTGGGGTCTAAGAGTTCCAACCCCCGGTCATCCTGATCCCATCCTCATCGCCAAGAAGGGAGTGACATTTCTCCCGCATGTCACACAGGTGGAAAAGAGCTGTTAAAGGCCCTGTGAAGTGCTTTGTCACGTCAGATGTGTGTGTGTGTGTGTGTGTGTGTGTGTGTGCCAACAGTTCCTCATAAAAGATTTAAGCCAACTTGGAAAATTTGGATTACTAAATAGCAGCACGCAATAAGTGATTACTCTTTTTTTTTCGTTTAATGCTATCCTTTCGCTGAGTGGGCGAACAGAATACATCAACTGAACCCAGATTTGTTTTTAGAACTCTGATACGCCTATTGGCGAAAGACTGCTGTTTTCAGAATCTAGGGTCAGCTTATACTGGTTCCGAACAAGGAGAATAACTCCTGTTTGTATCGCCGTGGTCAATGCCCCGGGAGAGGAGTCCCATCTAAAATAAAATGTCTAAGTGTTTTACTCTTGCTCTCTTTGCTCTATATAGGCTCTAGTGTTAAAAATAATTCCTGTATTTCAGCTAACGTTCTCGTTCATATATACCAGCTCCCACATTTAAACGAACGCCAAGTCTCGAATCACGAAATCGTATCAATATTTTATTCAAAACCCTTCCATGCTTGGGTTTTCGAAATTATCTTTCTCACTTGAATCATATTTCATTTCATATATTTGTTTTTGCAGTACATCTGGTAATGAATCGGCGTCAGCGTTGAACGGATTGCGTGCTAATATTTGAACACAGTGGCCGAAAAAGCTGCCTGGAAAATAGCGGATGTATTGGTCAAGAAGACAGTCCAGAAGGAACCCAATTCTCTTCTTCGAATTCTCTCATTACGAAAATGTCAGTCCTGTGCAATTTCTTCACGCTCTCCAATTTCGGAATGGATGTCCTATATCATTGTATAATGCACTATGAATGCTTTTTTCGCTAAGCTCCCGTGCACAAGTTTTTATGAGCAATCAATTTTTTCTACATTTTTAACCCCCTAGACAATGTTGAGAAAGTTATACCAAACATTTTCGAAAAAAACATCTTTCTTTTTCTAAAATCCGGACAGAATCTTCATTTTTAATTCCAACGTTATTAATGGTCGTTCATAGTTTTATCCTCCCATGAGCTTAAAAATGACATAATTAAAAATAATCTTTAAGGCCACAGTAGATGAGACAGAAACGCAAGCTCCTCAGTGAGTTGATATTGTTTCCAGACTAACGCCAACAGTCGTAAAACAGTGTCCTTACTCTAACAGACCACAGGGGAAGAATGCATAATGAAGAACGCACCATACACACTCAGCAGTAAACAACACTTGAATAATAACCTTGATCATCTGAACATAATTGATGATCGATCTGTCATTCATAAACATCCCATTGTACTTGGCGAGGTGGGTTGATCGTGGAGATAATAAAGCGCTTTGGTAAATCGTCCTTATTATACAGGTGGCACCGGTTGTTTAGACATGTACCATCCTCGCTTACGTTCTCAACTGTGAAGTTGAAATGGCTTCATAAACAGCTCTCCGAAAAGAATGCAGAGATGTGTGAAGCGCAGATATGGCAATATGGGAATGACTTATGATTTAAGCTACTTTGAAAGAGGCATGATAATGGGAGGTAGTCGGGCAGTTACGAGCATCTCGGAAACGGCAAATCTTCTGGCCTATGCATGAACAACAGTACAAAAGGTGCACAATGAAGCATGAACAAACAACAACAGCAACAATAGCAAAAGGACAGGCAGCGGTCTTCCTCTAGGAGAAAAGGACTGGCGTACGTTCGTGGACAACTGCGGCTGGCGAGTATTGCACGAAATAACAGACGGACTTCATTGCGTGAAGTAACTGCGCAGCACAATAGCAGTATCGAGAGGAGAATTCCAGCATACACAACCCACAGCACATTGACGCGAATGAGCTATAACAGTAGACGCCGCCTTCATGTACACCTAGTCTGTGCTAAAACAGACAACTTCGGTTCTAATGATCATGGGCGCACAAAAACTGGATCTTTGAGGACTCGAAAAAGGTCGCCTGCTCCGATGAATCATGTTTCCAGTTAATACACGCTGGTGTACGAGCCAGAATATGGCAACAACAGCACGGATCGATGGATTCCATATGTCTAGCGTCAACTGTGCAAGATGGTAGAGGAAGCGTAATGGTGCGGGGTCTGCGTTCATGGTGGTCAATGTGTTTCTTAATACCTATGAAGCAGAATTTGGATGCCATAATAACATCACTGATGACCAGGCGCACCAAAACGTGTGCGTGGTGTTTTCTGATGGACAGGGATGCTTCCAACAGGATAATGCACCATTCCACAAAACTTGAATTATCACATAGTGGATCCAGGAGCAGGACAGTGACTTCACACTGCTAAATGGCTGCCACAGTCCCCAGAGCTTCAAATTATTCTGGTACACACAACTTTTGCTGTAATATTTATACCTTTCTACTTCTGGAAGCCATGCTGAAAAAAATCTTTTTGCATCTGTTAGTGGTAGTCACGGTTGAGATTTGCCATGTCTTTCTGGTTTTCTTGATTAACAATTTTTACGTTAGGTATTGCAAATGTTCTTATGCTTATTTTAGGGTATCACTGCTTCAAAAAACGAGACCGCCAGCAATTGCTTTTTCTTGATCACGTGCAGGCATGACTAAGAATTCCTTAGTTTGATAAATATTAAATTTTCTAATGTTGGTATATACTTGAAGAATAAATTGCGATGCAGTGTCTATATCTGTGAGCGCAATATTTTGGTTTATTTGAAATTTCCTTGAAAATTCGAAGTGACCTAAGAATATCGTTGAAAATTCTAAACATGTTTTCTTTTACTTTAATCTTTCTCCCTCGCTTGTTTTCTTGGTCAAAAGATTAAAAAAAAAGTTTCTTTGATCCGAAGCTTCGTTTGCTTCTGCATGTTTCCTGAAAATACTACTATAAATGTTATGTTTCTTTTTGTGCATTTTACTGCAGATTTAACATGATATGATGCAGCGTAGGATCTGAATACCGCCGAAAGACATGGAATTTGAGTGAGTTCCAGTTTTTTTGTTACCTGGAGCCAGTGGCTAGGTAACAAAAAAACTGGAGCAGGGCGTTTACTCCGAAAAAATAGGGGAAACAAACGAAAAGCAACATCCAAAACTGATACTTAGTGCTGCACAAAAAATTGTGTTAAATTTGATGTTATTAATATATCTGCATATCTAAGCCCCATTATTTTTAGATCTAAAGGTGTTGCAGCCAGTCAGTCCGATTAATTAAATGCTAATTAATTGGCAGGCGCTTACTGGAGTGAAAAAGGAAGAGGAAATTCTCCCACTTTAAGAAATTGGGGAGAACAAAGGAAACATGAACGCCTTCGGGGTGGTCTGGAAAGCCATGACAGAACCATAAATAATTTAGTTGCGACAGGAAGCAGAACAGACTAAACTGACATCATGTTTCTACGCCTGAAGGTGATTTCTCGGCAATAGTGTCGACTTCGAGTTACACCACTTGCAGAGCAATTTATGGTAAAAGACGAGCTGAAAGATCGCTAATACTCATAAATTGGTCGTTTTAATGCATATGAAGTTTCCAGTGTTGTTGTGTGTGCTGAAATCCTAGGGAAGAAAATCAGCTGCTTCCCCGGATTCGAAGAAGGAAGCTGCTGCATGCTTTCTTCCGTAAAGAAATACCAAAAGACGTAGAAGAGAAAAATTCTCATGTCGCTGTACCTGGTAATATGGAGTCGGTAAGATACACAAGGAATCGAGTAAGATTGTCTGTTGAAAACTCCACTGAAAGAAGTCAGGTATGAATGCTTCATTAAAGGCTGGAAAGGAAACGTCCAGCCGGTGTCCTCAGAGTTGATGGGGAAATAGCATTGGCGAAGAGCATCTGCCAGCATAAGTCATCGTAGGAGAATATCATTCGACCGGCAGCTCATTTCTTCAGAGGAGAATAGCATTCGGGGGCGAGGGACATGGTGTTATCCGTCACCCAGTCGCTTCTCCTTTACCATCAGCATGGAGTAGAAACGTATGTTCGTCTAAGTGAGTAAAAGCAATCGTAATGAATTTGTGGCCTATTCGGAAGAGATTGTATACTTAGATACCAGATGGATGGAAAAGTAAACTCCTTCCTGCAGTGCGTAATTGTGTAAAAAGGATTGCAGTGCCTAACCAGGGCATACCTGTAATCAGGACATATCCTCCTAATGAGTGTCACCCAAGCAGGACAGCAACAATTTTGGTCTGCTTTCAATATGTGAATTAAAAGACAGCTGATTTACCTGGCACCATATGCCATTGGACAATTAAATTGATTGCAGCTCGGAATTTGGGTTCCCGCGACCGGTTCAAGCTTTGATACATTCGCTAACAAAACAGAATATATTATGTAAATAGTTGTTCCATAAATCAAAGAGTGTATTGGGCCAGACCTTGCTTGTGGATGCTAGTAGATGCTAAATTTCATTTAAGAGAATGCCTACCCTCAATTATAGCCTTCAATGGATCAAGAACCCATTTATAAAAATTCATTTATGCTGTTTGTGGCGCACTGGGGCGCTCAGCTCGTTCGTAACTGCTATCATAAATAAATATAAAAATGTCCCTGGGACGTCGCAACACACGTTCTCTATAATATTGTTGCCCCAAAATGTTTTGAAGATTGCTGCCCCAAGATTGCTGCAGGAAGTGTTTTTAACCCCTTTTTTACTCACAAACCAACCAATGCGCGTTAACCTGAATATGTGAAAATAACTTCCGATTTGTGAACAAGCATTTGGCGGAGTCAAACCCGTATCCTGCAAACCTTGGTAAATTCGAAAAAAAAAATATTTCGGCAGCGCTGGGTAATGACGTGTAACTTATTTATATTTATAAAGGTAATACAAAGTTTTTCACAAATATTTTATTTTTTTCAAGTCGACCACGGTTTCGCTGGGTTCTCACCTAGCTTCACCAGCACGTAAATATTTACGTGACATTCGTCCTGATGAAGCTAGGTCAGAACCTAGCGAAACCTTGGTCGACTTGAAAATAAAATATTTGTGACAAACGTTGTATTATCTTAATATACACTATATTGACAAATGTAACCGGACACCCCTTCAAAGGCAAATGAACGGATCCGCGGCGTTGTTAGGATGCGCGGAACAGCAGCAAACAGCATAAACACAAGCCTGTAGCTGACCGCGACCATATCGCACTCTGAGGTTGAGTGAAAATGTCGCGGCGGGTGAGAACTGACTCTGAGAAAGGAAAGATTGTTGGGTGTTATATTAGTGGGTTGCCCATAAGAGAAACCGAGAGGCGTTTAAACATACCCAAGTCCACTGATTTGGATGTACTGAATAAGTGAAACACACATGGCGTGCCATAAGTAGCAAAACGTAACGGCAGACCAAAGAAATGAGTGATAGAGGACGTCGAAACCTCAGAAGAGTCGTTACAGCTAATCGACGGAGTACTGCACAAGACCTCAGTGTACAGGTGAGTAAAAATACTGGAACTTCGGTATGTACACGTACCATTCTCAGAAGACTTCATTCCATGGGTTACCGCAGTCGTGAGCGGCTCATACGCCTTTCATCTCCACTCGGAATGCTACTCGTCGTTTCGCATGGTGTAAATAACATTTATCGTGGACCGTAGATCAATAGAAACGGGTCTTATGGACTGATGAATCCAAATACACGATTCATCAGTCTGATGGCTGTGTGTGGGTATGGCGGCAGCCGGGGGAACGCTATTTACCACAGTGTACCGTTCCAACGGTCAAGTTTGAGCTGGGAATGTTCTCGTGTGGGGGTGTTTTTCGTGGTATGGTCCCTGCCCATTGGTTATCGTGGACAAACCTGTTAATCAGCACGTCTCCCTTGACATTCTGGACAATTATGCTCCACCAACTCTGTGACAGTACTATGGAACCGAGCCTGGTTGGTACCAGTAGGATGATGCACCGAGTCACAAAGCAAGGACTGTTACGGCGTGGTTTGACGATAATTCTTTATCGTATGTGGACTGGGCAGCACAGAGCACTGAACTTAATCCCATAGAGCACCTATGGGATGAATCAGAGCTCCGCATAAGAAGTTTGGAACCAAGGCCTACTACTAAGCAACAGTTAACGGCAGCATTATGTATTGAATGGAAGAGCATACCTATCGTGGTGTTCCAAAACATTGTCGGAAGCATGTCTCGAAGGGTCAGTGCATGCATTAAGGCCAAAGGTGGACCGACACCGTACTAATGTACGTCAACAAATGAAATGTTATGTTTCTCTTCTAGGTGTCCGGCGACTTTTGTCAATATATTGTATATAATCGCCATAAGACTGTAGTCTCTGACTTCAAGAATCTTTAGAGAAGCTTATTGATGAATCCTGTTGGAAGTAACCCTAATGAAGTGCGACGTGTTCACCTCACTGAGAAATTCATGAAGCATGTGTGATTACAATGAAATGTTGATTACATGTCTTTTAAGAAGACCAAAATGTGTAGATATAAAATTGAAACTTTCGTTACTAGAGTGTAACTAAGCACAAAACCGTCCCAGTAATAAAAACATACATCCAAGAAAACCGTATAACTGATGAGCGTATAATCGACGTTCTCCTGTATCGGTAGGGTGTTGTGAAAGAAAACTGGTACGTAAATTTGTGTGGCTTAGATTTCAATATTCTGTAGACGAAGCAACATTTATGCAATTCAGAGGGTTTCGTTGTTGCTTATAGGCGACTGTTGTGAGAAGTTATACAGCCGCACTTATGAATCGAGGCTTAATTTTAAAATAATGTATTGTTCTGCACGGATATTTGAAGTAACAAATTTCTAGAACCAGTTTAGAGAAGTGCAGATTTTGGGCTATGCCCTAAGATGTTGTTTCGAAGAAAAATGTTATACAATACGGATGTGTGCTTCCTTGCTTTGGTGCTTTATAAAAAGTGATCAGCAACAGAACTATATCTGAAAACTATCTGCTTAACCGTTCTTAAGAATTTGTGAAAACTCACATTTTTTTTACCAGTTACTGGTTCTAAAGGTATTGCTGAACTTATCTAGAGGAAACCAACCGCCTCCATGGCGCAGTGGTCTAAGCGATGCTTCTGGCCATTATTCCGAAAGGGGGTCCCGGTTCGAATCCCGGTGAAGCTGGATGTTGTGTTTGTCATACAGCACTGGTTTTCTCCCTTCCTCAGGATCAGTGGCCCCAAATGAGGGACAGGTGAGCAGTGATACCCTGATTGAGGTGCTTACAGTGGTCTTTAACCTCCCCTCCTCCCTTTCCTTCCGAAAAGATACCAAGCAGCTTGTTTTTTCTTCTTAATTACCAACTGTCTGTTTGTTTCGGTTTTAAACTACATATTATGGGTCACTCAAATTGATATAAGCAGTCGGCCGTCCCTAACTTAGGAAACTACTTTTTTTCGGTTTGGGATTTAGTGCCCACCGTGAGCAACTCGAATGGATATAAGCAGTTCGTTGTCCCTAACTTGAAGCAACCACACTGAGTTAGCGTTGACACATTCGGAGCAATAGCGAAGAACCACGTGATATATCACAATTTATAGTATCCGCATGTTACGATGGCAACGCACTGTGTCATCGTGACGTGCGGCTACTATAAATTGTGCACATGTATCGTACGTACGTAATCAGTATGCTTCTGCCAGTTACGGGGAAATGTGGCGACTTAAGCCAACTTCACCGCGGCCAGATAATCAAGACCCAGATGGAAGGTACCAGTATTTCGGAAACCGCCGCACTTCGGCTGCTCCAGTACTACTGCATCAAAGGTGTACCAGAACTGGATTAACCATGCACAGACATCGAGCAGAAGGGCTCACATTGGTCAGCCACACTTGTTGGCGGCTCCCGTACTACTGTATCAAGGGTGCACCAGGACTGGATTAACCATGCTCAGGCATCCAGAAGAAATGCTCACATTGATCAGCCACACTTGTTGGCTGCTCCCGTACTACTGTATCAAGGGTGTACCAGGACTGGATTAACCATGCTCAGATATCCAGAAGAAGGTCTCACATTGGCCAGCCACACTTGATGGCTTCTCCCGTACTACTGTATCAAGGGTGTACCAGTACTGGATTAACCATGCACAGACATCCAGCAGAAGGGCTCACATTGGTCAGCCACCAAGGGTGCACCAGGACTGGATTAACCATGCTCAGGCATCCAGAAGAAGGGCTCACATTGATCAGCCACACTTGTTGGCTGCTCCCGTACTACTGTATCAAGGGTGTACCAGGACTGGATTAACCATGCACAGACATTCAGCAGAAGGGCTCACATTGGTCATCCACACTTATTGGCTACTCCCGTACTACTGTATCAAGGGTGTACCAGGACTCGATTAACATGCTCAGCCATCCAGAAGAAGGGCTCACATTGTTCAGCCACACTTGTTGTGTATCAGGACTGGATTAACCATGCACAGACGTCCAGCAGAAGGGCTCACACTGGTTAGCCACACTTGTTGGCTGCTCCCGTACTACTGTATCAAGGGTGTACCAGGACTGGATTAACCATGCACAGACATCCAACAGAAGGGCTCACATTGGTCAGCCACACTTATTGGCTGCTCCCGTACTATTGTATCAAGGGTGCACCAGGACTGGATTAACCATGCTCAGGCATCCAGAAGAAGGGCTCACATTGATCAGCCACACTTGTTGGCTGCTTCCGTACTACTGTATCAAGGGTGTACCAGGACTGGATTAACCATGCTCAAGCATCCAGAAGAAGGGCTCACATTGGTCAGTCACGCGCTGTTGATGCTAGAGGTGAGCGTCGGGTTTCATGATTGGATCTCAGCAACGGCGTGCTTCAGTCCACCGAGCTCACACACCAGTACAACAGCGGTACAGTTCGACCTATTTCCACATGCGCCATGCACCGTACCTTGCTTCGCCTGGGGTTCCACAGCCGAAGACCAACAAGGGTACCCATGATGAAGCCCAGTCATCGTAAAAAACCCCTCGCATGGGCCAATGAACGCCGGCAATGAACCCTCGACTGATGGAAGAAGGTTGTTCGACCAAATTAGCTTAGAATTAAAATTACATCAAACAAAAGTTCCTGTTTTGCTCATTAAATCCGAGATCTCGTAAAATATGGGGTCGTTACAAGAGAGCTCTACTGTATATGCTTTATATATTTCGGGGTTTAACGACCACTGTGAGCAACTCTAACGGCTACAACCTAGGTCGAAGGGAAACGAGAGCATTTATTAGCGGAAATCAGTACATAGTCAGCCCACCTTTGGCCTTTATGACTGCAGCGACATTTCTAGATATGCTTTCCACGAGATTCAGGTGTCTTTACCGTAGTTTCAATCTATTCCTCCTGCAAAGTTTCTGCAGTAGAGGAAGGTCCATAACTACAGTAGAGGCAGGTCTTGTGTCCAAGAACGCATTCGGCGTCCCAGCTTGCCCCAAAGATATTCTATTGTATTTAGATCGGGAGTTTGAGCCGGCCAATCCAACACGTGGACAGAACTTGAAGTGCGCTATGTGCTGAAACAGGCATGGATCAGTGCCGAACTGCTGTACCACTAGGTAGTGCGTAATCGTTCAGAATAACTTTGTACTTGATGATTTAGGCTGAAGAGCACTACAACCAAACGAACGAGTAGGTCTCAGCAGAAACATTCTCACACCATGAAAGATCCTCCTCCAAACCTTGCTTTAGGAACAATGAAATCATCCTGAGTTCTCCGAGCAAGCGCCGTACTCTGATACGTCCATCCGAACGAAAGAGTGAGTAGTATGATTCTTCACACCATCCAATTATCTTCCATTCTTCTGTTGTCCACGAACAGCGAGCAGCGAGCAAGTACCTAGCTCCTTGCTCGCTGTTAGAGTCGTTATCTAGCATTGCCTGCGGTTATATAAGGCTTGTGCAACATCGCCGGCCAGGTCTGCGGTAGAGGGCGTGCGCGTCTTCAAACTCCATGGTAAGATTCGTTTGGCACGATCACCCGCTGGAAGCGTGGCTTTGTTGTTGTGGCATTGTCTGCTATCCATCGATAAAGAACATCAGCGGCATTAACTTTTGGGAATCCCAGAAGCGCGGCAAAGCTCTGCACTGATTTCTTACTTAGATGTCATCCAACCACTATGCCCCTTTCAAAGCTCGTCAGTTCCGCTCCTTGCGGCATTGTCCGTCCCGATGCGGTCTTAAGGTGTGCCCATACTTTCTTTTATATGTAGCACCTCCCACTCTCAACGCAAGTCTGCGCATGTGCGTCAAATGCACGTGTTATTTGCATGTGTGGAGATGTCTGGTTGCGTTCATCTACATAATGCATAGTAGACTTTAAATTATGCAATTATGAATAAATGCTGTTGATTTGATCTATCTGAATACCAAAAGTGCGGAAGTCAGAGCATTTGTAAACATCCCAATAGTTTTCCAAAAAAAGTTGAAAATGTGATCAAGTTAAATAATGCGTACGCAGGAATGTGGCGATGCTACAGGGGTTCTACGAGCCGACAGCTTCAGCTTTACACCTGTAGCTCACGCAGGGCAGTCGATTGAGAAAAGTGAAATTCGGAGCTGATGGATGGCGAGCAAAGCAAACCTCAGCTTATTTTCTCGTGCGGCACCTTTATAGCAAATTGAACAATGCTGAGAACACAAGACGGAAAAGTATCGTTTTCTGCAAAGGTAATCCTAGGGAGGCGCGAGGCGGATGGTTTCATTGTAACTGATTTTTTCTGATCCTCTTGTAAGGAGCCCTGGCTTTTTTATTTTAAGACACTTTGCCTAAGTTGGGTGACCAGTTCAAAGTGTTCCTTTCTGGGTATGTGAATCACAAAACACACAGGAGTTTGTTAATAGTTGAGCTATGCTCCACAGACATTTGAAAATAATAACTTTGTATTTTTATGCCACCAGGTTGTAGTGATCAGCAGAGAACTTCTGATAAAAAGTCAGAATGTACAGTGGTTGAACAAAATAATGTGAACCCATGATTGTAAGTGTTAATGTTATTCGTGTAGGTAACACTGAAAGAAAAACCTTTGTGATTATCTTTTGCCTATCCTTTCTTTGTACAGTATATATACACTATATTGACAATAGTTACGGGACACCTAGAAAAGAAACACAAGGTAGCATTTATTGACATACATTAGTACCGTGTTGGTCCACCTTTGGCCTTAATGCATGTTCTGAACCTTCGAGATATGCTTTCTACAAGGTTTTGGAACACAGCGATAGGTATGCGCTTCCATTCAGTACATAATGCTGCCGCTAACGGTTGCTTAGTAGTAGGCCTTGGTTCCAAACTTCTTATGCGGCGCTCTAATTCATCCCATAGGTGCCCTATGAGATTAAGATCAGGGCTCTGTGCTGGCCAATCCACGCACGATACGGAATAATCGTCAAACTACGCCGTAACAATCCTTGCTTTATGGCTCGGTGCATCACCCAGCTGGTACCAAAAAGGCTCGGTTCCATAGTATTGCCACAGAGTTGGTAGGGCATAATTGTCCAGAATATCGAGGTAGACGTGCTGGTTAACAGGTTTGTCCACGATAACCAATGGGCTGGGACCATACCACGAAAAATACCCCCATACGAGCACATTGCCAGCTCCAAACTTTACCGTAGGAACAGTACACTGTGGTAAATAGCCTTCGCCCGGCTGCCACCATACCCACATACGACCATCAGACTAATGGATCGTGTATCTGGATTCATTAGTCCATAAGACCCGTATCCATTGATCTACGGTCCACGATAAATGCTCTTTACGCCATGCTAAACGACGAGTAGCATTCCGAGTGAAGATAAAATTCCCATGAGCAGCCGCACGACCACGGTAACCCATGGAATGAAGTTCTCTGCGAATGGTAAGCGTACATACCGAAATTCCAGCATTTTTACTCACCTGTACACTGAGGTCTTGTGCAGTACTCCGTCGATTAACTGTAAATACTTTTTTGAGGCTTCGACGTCTTCTGTCACTGATTTTCTTTGGTCTGTCGGTACGTTTTGCTGCTTCATGCACGCCATGTGTCTTCCACTTATTCAGTACATCCAAAACAGTTGACTTGGGTATGTTTAAACGCCTCTCAGTTTCTATTACGCACAACTCACTAATATATATCACACAACATTATTTTCTCTTGCAAAGTCAGTTCTCTCCCGCCGCAACATTTTCACTCAAATTCATAGTGCGATATGATCGCGGTCAGCTGCAGTCCTATTTTTATACCGTCTGCAGCTGTACCTTTCATCTTAACAACGCAGGGAATCCGTTCATTTGCTTTTGAAGGGGTGTGCGGTTACTCTTGTCAATATAGTGTATATTCTATAGGTTGTATGCCAATGTAGTACAAGTTTTTTTCAGAAACGGTTTGTACGAGTGAGTGGTGAAATCGTTGATCTGTTAGACTTCCAAAGAGAACAAATCGTGGGATACCGTTTAGCAGGAGCGTCTGTAACCATAATACCCAAATTGTTTGGTGTTTCAAGATCAACAATCTGCACGGTTATGACTGGGTACACAAAACATGGGAAACCTTCATCGGCGAAGAAGAACTGGGGGTGAAAACCGAGAATGAATGAGAGGGACCGTCGAGCACTAACAAGGATTGTGTCCAAACAACACAAAACTATTGCAAAAAAAGTAACAGCAGAAATCAATATCCACCTGGAAGACCCAAAAAGCAGTTCCCAGGGAACTTCACAAATCCAACATCCATAGGAAAACTGCAATTGCTAAATCTTTAATCACAGAAATCCAGACTACAGTGCAAGAAAGATGGTGTTATGAACATAAAACCGGGATATCTGATGATTGAAAACGTGTGATATGGTGCGATGAGTTCTCAGTTACATTATTCCCAATAGTAAGTAGGGCTTATGTATGGAGAACTCCAAGAAAGCGTACAATTTGGAATGTTTAGTTCCAACTGTCAAACATGCGGGTTGATCTGCGATTATTTGGGCGTCCATATCTTGGTGTTCGGATGGCCCCATCACTACCCTGCATGATCGAGTTACTTCTAGCGAGTGCTTGGATAGTCTAAGTTATCAGGTACATTCTATAATCCAAAGTTGTTTCCCAACAATATTGCTATATTTCAAGATGGTAATGCGCCCAAACGCACTGCCAGAGCAGTTCACTCTTCGTTTTAGGAGAACCAAGATGAACTTCAACATGTGCCCTGGCCAGCTCAATCACTTGATTTGAATACCATTGAACCACTGTGAGCAGTTTTTTTGCAAAACAAGAAGCAGATTCGCTCCTCCAATATCTCTGAAGTAATTGTCTGATCTTCTGATCGACGAATGGTACAACATTCCACTGGAGGTTATTCAAAAGCTGCATGAATCTATTCCAAGGAGGTTGAAAGCTGTATTAAACACCTTATTAACAAATATATATGGTCTATTTTCCAGTTTGTGACGTGCCTGCCCCGCAGGACGCACACTACATAAAGGCAGATAGCAGCGAGAACGAACGTCTGCGTAGCTCAGTTGGCAGAGCGATTTGTTCCGGAATAAGAGGACTTGGGTTCGATCCCCGGCGTGGTCCAAAATGACGGAGAAATTTACTTCGTTATAAGGTGTTTACATTATTTTGTCCAACCATTGTATATAGGTGTACACGAGAGTGTCGTGGAGTTAGCAATATCCAAAACGCTCATTCTTGTCACAACATGTACTGTACTTTGCAAATTGTTTTGTTCTAATAGTGCTACTCTTCATTAATACAGATGTGGAAAGGGAAAATCCAATTCTCTAAAAGCTCATTGTTTTACAGAAGAACCGAACCTAGCACGAGTTTCTCACATATTTCAGCATTTGAAACCTTAATTGAAAAGTTACGGCTACGTGAATCTGTGCTTCCAGCGATATGTCATGAAAACTTTTATATAATTTAATGTCTCAACGCAATAAATTTTGCATAGGTACTCCGAATATATCTAGGAACATTTAACAAAGCCTTTAATTTGCAAGACCGCTATGCGCGGCGATTATCTTAAGTACTATCACTCTTCTGTGCTAGAAGGAAGGTTGCAGTTTATTTTAATTTATCTTGAAATCTTCAGCGTTAATAACATGAGAATTTGTCATTTCCGGGCGATTTGCTTCACGAGTGACAGATGATGGAGCTTAACGGGATAATTACCGATGCTGATTAAGGAACGCACTGTTTGTTGCGGTGAAAAAGGAATATGTTTTCGCTGGACACATCCACTTGGCGCTGTTCCATATTTGTGAAAGACAGAACGTGTAATTTTTCTGGGTCGAAGTTTTACGAACTACGTTTTATCTTTTAGATGCTCAACGCCCCATAGAAAACGGAGTCCAGCGTTGCAAATAAAGTGAGGAACTGTGTTTCACGAAGCTAGACGGCTGGGTCATTTTAGGGCATGTAAAACATTTTGTCTTGCCATTAAATGTCAAATGGATTTTGTTGTAAATTCCTGTAATCGAAAGGAGAGCATCTTCATCGTTTTTATAACATCTCCCCGGTACTTACACATATCTCACTCGGTCTGCATTGCAAACGTATACACCCTGCACAAAATATATATATTGTTCATGTATTTTTTGGGTACGTGCAATCTAATGAATTTATTGATAATAATTGCTATTTCCAAATAAATTTCATCCTTATGGTTTAATTGATCGAGTTTTGTTTTTGTATCAGAATTTTGAACGTAATCCATAGTTAGAGATTCTGCGTTTATACAAATTTTCATATGCAAACTTGGTGTGTTAACTACCGGGACTAAAAAAGAAAATGATTGACGGACTCTTTGCTCAGTTGCGGATGAATTTCGTCTCATTCTCCCACAAGATGTTGTAATACAAATTTGGCCAGCAATCCACAGCAGTCAGAAAGTAATTACGTATCTGTTCCGAGTAATGATCCTGTAAGGCAAGTCGTAAAAGGACCCAGTACTATCGAACGTGATGAAGGATGCAGAGAACTCGCACATAACTCAGACTACATGCAATAACTTCTTCTAGTGTTCCCATGTAGGAATGTGTCATTTCATAGGTTCTGATATCTGCTTCTTCAAAATATGGTGTACATAATATCTGTTAAACATGGGTCGGAAATCATGTCACTGTCATATTGTCACCCTTACTAAAAATATCTGTCAACGTTACGACCACTGACAAAAAGTAACAGTTCCAAATTCTCTGAGATGAATGTCACGGTTTAGTTGTGCCCGAGCAATGTCTGAGTTACAAAGTCAATGTTGCGTCATAGTTCTGGTTACCATGTCACCATATCTAAATAGTTTATCTCCTTTTGAAACATCATAGATGTTGCTAGTGATGTGAGATTTCTTTCAGACTCCCCTTTTTCCCACGCTTAAGGTAGTTTTTGTTTTGGCTTTCACTGTGCGTTCGCTTGTAAACAAAGAATTTCAAAGCAGAACAATTGTTACAGTGATTTTGTAACAGTTACAAGCGAGACGGTGACTCACCGTTTGTTACTGCTTTGTCACCCTTGTGTGTTAACAGTAAATTTTTTTACCAGTATAAGTAATACTGTATTTCATAATTTCGGCTTCTTTACAGCTCCGTCACCACTGTCATAAATTGTGATTTAGTCACGTTTAAAGTTACTATTACTTCCGCGGAACTGTCACCGTTGACACTTTAAAGTTACTATTACTTCCGTGGAACTGTCACCGTTGACACTTTAAAGTTACTATTACTTCCGTGGAACTGTCACCGTTGACACTTTGATAGGGAAATCCTTTTAAGCCCACCTTTAATATTAATTGCTCCGCAGTGTTTCCTGTAGCAGGCACTCAGTTATGGTGTTGAGGATGATTTTATGTGTGGAGTGATGGCCCTGCGAAAATCCATTGGTGTAAAGCCTTGCAACAGTACCGGTGTTTCACTTCCATTCATCGTACAGTAGAAACATTCATCAATAATCCGCATATGTGAACTAGACATGATGTTTGTTGCCAGCGTCTAGTGTGGTTGTTCAAAGAGTATTTTAGCGAACGCACGTGGTTGGCGGAATATCCATTTCTGACATACCAGCAATACTCTGCATCCACACAGTTTGTGGAATTGGGCAGTTAACAACCTTATAGAAAGTTCTGCCAACCGAGAATACGCTAGCAATGCCTCGTTACTCAACATTTTCCATTGCCATGCTCTGCCATTATTTTCTCTATTTAGAAGTTGTAACATTTATCTTCTATGTAATACATGCCACACTACAACTTTGAAACTCTTCTGTTCTCTATCTGCGATATATCATTATTTCTTTTTGAGTGTATCATATTTAGCCTTCACTAGCGCTACAATTGTTTTTTTATCGGGAAGAGAATACAAGCCTTCCTACAGGACTCCCTAATTTCCACGCCAGTTGTATTACATATTTTTGAGTAATTATCCTCAGTAAATGCTTTGGGTACCACCAAGTATCTATATATAATTCCTTCGAACCCTGCCGAGTAGGGTAATTTCGATTTTTCAGATCCCCTGACAAGCCATGGAGAAACACCACAATCGGAACTCTTATTACAACATTGCACTAGTCCACTTTTTGGCTTTCTCTTTCACTCGTTGCTTTAACTTTTGGCCACTTACACTTAAATATCGCATACTATATGCAGCTCATCTGGAAAACGTAAACTACGCTCTTCTACCAGTTCATCAAATACCGGCTGGCCCAGACTTCAGGTTAAGTGAGGTTGTGGCTTCACCAGTCAAAAATTCGTTAAATTGGAGAAGGAAAAGTCGTACAATGTCAGATATTGACTCAAGTCTAACCGAGTATGAAATGAGCTGAACCATCGTTTTCAAGCTGCCTGAACACGGGTTACAAAGTACTGAAGATTGCGTGCGAGTTGTCTTTCAGTAGCGAGTACGGATGAACACATAGTTCGTAAAATAAAATAAAAATATCAACGTTTGCCACAATCAAAGGTTTAGTTTACATCGACTATAATTTCGCAGAGCTTTTGGCTCGGTTTCATCAGAACGAATGGAGCGTAAACATTTAAATCATTGTCACATCATCAGAGTTATGACGGTCGCAATTTTTGGTGAAATGTTTCCACGCGCTTGAAAGAAAAGGAAGTCGACGTCATGTCGTTGACAAGACATGAAGAGTTCCGGTATATGTGAAAATTCCTAATACATTAAGCTTGATAGTTGAATCAGGTTTATCAGTGAGCGTAGCTTTTCGAAACAGAAATTTATGGTTGTTTTCGTGACAGTGCTGGGCTATATAATAAACCTTTGGTAATAGATAATAAACCTTTGATTGTGGTAAACGATGATATTTTTATTTTATCTCAACACCACAAGGTTGTAGTCATAAATTATACATAGTTCGCATTCACAACATTTACTACATTCGCTCAGTCAGAAGAGTTTGCAGAAGAAAACATGAAAAAAAAAAAAAAAAAGAAGCCGAAGAAGCGTGACACATGGCCACACATAGTCTACTATGTACGTATTTCACAAAAACAATTCTATGGCGACGCTCACGCAAACTCCGTACCAGTTCGATTTAAAACCTTTAGACTTTTTGTTTTGTTTCTAAACACAAAAACTAAGTTAAAAGAACCACGTGGTTACCTCAGTGGCACAGTTGAATAGATCCTGGCCTCTGACCATTCGTCTGAATGAGGCTGGTTTCCGAGCCTCGAATGAGGCATGGGTGATGCTTTTATTTGTCTTAGAATATTGACCCTTATCGCTCCTTGTAACCAGTGACCCCAAATTATGGAATAGCGGTTGCTCATGGAGGTCGTTAATACACACCCCCTTCCGCAAAAGAAAGAAAGAAGGAAAGAAAGAGCGTTGCGCGCATGATCGTGAAATTTGGAAGGACTGCTGCAAAGATGGCCATGCTTAGTACAGTGGAAACCGGGTTATGATTTTTCCGGTTATACTTTTTTCACTTTTATACGAAATTATGCTCTAGTTTCGATATTTTACTGTAGTTTCTATGGCTATTTTGAATTCAGTTGTGTGTAATTCATTTACATGCTTTTGCGACTGAACGTTACATTTTGAATTTTAGATTATCAAAACATCACTGTTCTTTGATTCTTTTATACGCTACCCGGTATGTTACAACTTTGAGATAATTGAAAGACCATTTTTTGTGCAGTTATGAAATAGTTGAGGCAATTAAAATTTACTTAATAAAGTTCACAGTTGTCTTTTTTCTCTGAATTGAAGAAATTTGAAACAAGCAAAGATTAATGAATATTTCACTCGACACTAATGCTAAATCAACGACTGGATAAACTACTTTGAAAAAAGCGATTCTTATAAGTAAAGAATATATCAAATATAAAACAAAATCCTGTTCAAATTTACTAAGTAGAATTTCATACGTAAGGGAGTTTCTTTCACATACTGAAAATACGAAATCGTACAGAATGCTTTAACCTAGTTTTTATAGTGAAATTAGAATGGAAAAATTAGTACAAAAGTCCAAAATCGACATAGGCTTAAGGTAGAAAAACAAAGTATGCCTGTCCGTCTGTATATATCTATGCCTTATATTATAAATTAGCGTAATCTAAAGTCACTAGGTTTTTTGCCCCCTTTTTTTGAAGGCATTCAAAATTGTACACAGTGTTTAATGTACACATTTCTTTTATGCGGTTTTTACATTTATACGTTTTTCTTTCAGGCTATCACCAAGAAAAACGCATAACTGTATTTGTGCTTTTTCTTTTCGTTCACTATATTTTGTGCTTTTTCTTTTGTATGTAAATCATTGAATTCCCAATACCTACTTTTTTTTTCCAATAACACTGATCTTTGTTAGCAGCTCGTTCGGATTGTTCGCTGTAATTCATAGTCTTGAGTTACGTCAATTCACATATTCGAACTTCGAATTTAGTGAACATGTTTCAATTTTCTCTTTAATGTACTTTATATCTATGCGTGTTTTCAAAATTATAGGGGCTAATAATCCCAGCTCTGAGTGCATACATGAGTGAGAGTGAAGCACAAGCAAAATTATACGAAATCTGATCGGGAATAGTAAGTGAAATTTTTGAGAATGTTCCACCCCTTGGGTTTAGTTACACAGTACTTGGTTTTGAGGGAACACCTTTGTCGTTTTTTTCTTTTCATGCAATGTGAGAAGATTTTACTTATAACTGAAACGTGAACACGGAAAGGAATAACGCAAACATTAAGCAAGAAAAAGTGTAGAAACATATTTAAAGGAATTTACGCATTACCTTGTCAGGGATGTACCCACGCCGAAGTTACACGATCTTAAAAAAAAATAAAAAAAAGAGACAAATACCTGTGAATCATCACCTTTCTGTCACATCAGTCACAACACATTTCTGTCAAACTGACTGCACTTGCTATATATATTGCAGTTCTCGTTGAGATAGTAGATACCTGCAACTTGCTTCTAGATAAATCGAAGTAATATTACTGATGGGTTTTATTAAAAATATTTTACGCAGGAGACTTCATTTCCTCTTAGTGAGAAGTGTCACTGATTTTTGTTAATGATCGAGACCACTGTTTCAGCTGAATCACCAGCATTTATTTGCTTATTTGTTATTGAACATGCAAGTACAACACACACACACACACACACACACACACACATGGACTCGTACATACGCATTCATGCACACAGGACTTACGTAATTCATTTGTTGTAACGTCACCTATCGTAACATCCAGTAATGTTGATATTTTTGTACGCACGCCTTCCTTCTCCGGAAGTGACTATTCTTCCAACTGAACTACGCCGGCAAGACTTATCTCTGCAACTTTCCCGATTTGACTCATACGTTACCGTAGTAGTGTGTCATCTACGCCATGTTACGTAGTCCGTTACGTCATCCCCCCTTGGAAAATGCGGGGACAGGAAATCGCAGGTTTTCGGGTCCGCCGAAAACCTTGCTTGAAGGACCAGCTCACTGTAGAAGAAGGAATTTTTTATTCATTGCATACGATGTGTGGAAGAATCCTCACACATATTTTCGAAACTCACCGCCAGAAGCTTCATTTTCGTTCGGCCACAAGTATAGCGTAGAAACTTTCTGCCAGTGGGGAGTTTCGAAACCACGTCTTTCTACTCCTGAGATGGCTATTCTACCGACTGAACTACGTCGACAAGGGTTATTGCTTCAACTTGAACGATTTGACTCTTACGTTAGAGCAGTAGTACGCCATCTACGTCATGTTAGGTAATACGTTACGCTGTGAAAAGTGAATGATCGCCGCCCCAGTGGCGCAGTGGTCTAAGCGATGGCCTCTGATCACTCGTCCGTTCGGATCCCGGTGAGGCATGGATGTTGTGTTTGTCTTATGGCACTGGCTCTCTCCTTTCCCTGGTACCAGTGGCCCTAACTAAATAAGGAACGGGCGACTGCTTATAGTCCATTGAGTTGCTAACGGTGGTCATTAAACCTCCAATAATAAAAAAAAAAGTGAATGATCATTTAGTCAGCCATTTTTGCGGTACACACTCAAGTCGCAGCATGTTTAACTTTCTTCCGTCAACATGAGTTCGGAAACGAATTGCCATTAAGAAAAGTAACGTCGAGATTTAAGAAGTGTCAGCCATTATGTGAGTGAGCAATCATCAATCAGCTAAGAAATAATGCTGAAACTTAAGAGGGCATGATACGCGAATGACACTAATTTGAATGTTTTACCCAAATCGTAAATCATTCATCGTTAACGGTTAATGCTTAAGAGCTCGAGGTCTTTTGCGCAGTTTGCCAAAAGCTCTTTGGTCTTAAACAGGAGACTTCTGCAGTTTACCCAGTGAGAGTAGTGATAACCTGGAAATTGAATGGACATTCGTTTGAACGATTATTCGTGAATGACTCTTTTGCATGAATGATGAATGAAATCCCAAGAAGGAACGATTAATGCCGTCACTAGTCACTATTCCTCTTTCATCCTTATTTAGCAGGAGTCACGTGATTCCATATTATAGGTGTCACTGCTTTGTTCTTATAAGCTGTGCGATTATTAGAAGCTTTTCTTTCTTTTCCAGCCGCTGGTGCGCCAGAATGACTGCTACGTCTACGGCAGCCAGTAGCCTTCCTCCAGTGAGGACGGCTTATCACGTCCCTTTGTCCCTAATGGCGTCTATCAGCGAGGAAACCATCTCCCTGTGGTTGAAACTCGGAGCTCTAGAAAAGCTCGAACAGGCTGTGCTGGACGGTTACGGTGACCAACTCTGCGGCAAAACTTCCAGAATACCGCAAGTCAATAAATTTCTTAGACAAATTCCACTTTTTCAGGTAGGTGATTTCTATTTCTGTTTCCAACTTATTTTTTGATTGTTAATTTAACACCAGATTGCTCAGAGCTCAACATCAAAGAAATTATATTACGATACATGGCGTATACCTCTAATTTAATCTACCTTTTGAATTTTTGTGTTCTTATGTTAATTTGGTTTCTTCTCGTTAAACGCTTTTTTGACTTAACGACACATTATTTTCACCCACGGTTTTCTAGAGTTGGCATAACTGGAAGTGAGCCAGATGTAAATAAAATGTAATAACGAAAATAAACAGAGTGCAGAGCTGAGAGATTGATAATTAGCGCTAAAGGCAGAATTGAGATATCGATTTCAGTTTCTTTCGAGCTAACGATTCATAATGAACAGTCTTTTGAGATCACAATTTGTTAACGATAAGCGGATGTTGGTTTGAGCGATTTAATGTGGTGAATTTAATTGATTTGAAGCCAAAAGTGTTTTATGGCTAGTATGCTCAACATGTGATGACGTTCCATAGCATCAAAGAGAACCAGTGGATTCATCGTAAGTCAATATCGATTCATTTTGTATCCTTGGCCATCATTGTATTTTATAGTATAGTTAGAAGTGTTAATAGCATGTGTACAGAGCTATAGCTTACCCCTTTAACGGGCGAATACGAATTAACTCGGAGTTATCAAAGTGGGCTGAAATCAGCTCGCTGTCTAAGATGTAGACCGAATGCTGCTGGAAAGAGAGAACTTGCGCACCAGAAAGCGTTGCTTTCCGTTTAGCTTTGGTATTCAAAGTAGTCATTAAGAGGGATGAATAATACTAACCCTTCCCAACTGATTATCTGCTAAAAGCGTTATAAAATAGCACAAACCAAAGAAAGGAGAGAGAAGATGTTTCAGTCGCTTGTTTCTATCCAGTGGCATGATGTCCGTGTCAGGGGCACTAGAGCTTTCTCATCATTTCTTGGAGCAGAAAATAAAGGACTAGAAGGCAGCGCTTACTACACCTGAAATGTTAATGTTCAGTACTGAGAGGGGGAAGGAAATTATTTTGCCGTGCTTTCGTAAAACTCTAACACCTATATGTGAACATTTATGTTTTTGGAGGACATAAAATTTTGGGCACCATTTAGTTCATATACACTGGCAGTTTAAATATATTTACCCAACCTTACAAAAAATTTCTCATCTATAAACTAGTAGAAATTGTATGGAAAACCTAAAAAAAAAAAAAAAAATCCAATCCATCTTTTAGAAATAGAGATATCTTGCGGATGCGTTTATAAAATGTAACGCAAAACAAGTGCGAAAGTTAGGTTAGACAATTCTTCTATTTAATTTGGAAAGAATGTTCCCAGTCTATCTTGCAGAAAACCTGACAAAATCAAACGTGTACTTATGTAATGAAAATTGTGCATCAAAAACTGTGGGACTTCGTTGTGTTGAAAAGAATTCCATCGGCAATAGAAACAGAATTACGTTCACAGAGAATCGGATAAATTAACAGAAAGATAATGTGAGCATGTGACTTTTTGCTGAGATAATATGACCATGCTTTTTTTTTAAATGTCAAAAGACAATTTAAGAAGAAGGAGAAAGGTGGTCATTTCAAATCTAAAGTATTTAATATGATTAGAATTGCAAATTCGAATCGTTTGCCTCCGAATAACTTTTCATATTTTCAAAGTCGCAATTTTCCTTACTTTCACGTCATGCATCAAAATCAACCTGAAACTTTATTGTGCTTGAATGCAGTTCCTTTGATTGAAAAATTAACACCTACCTGCTGTTTTCAATCCTTATCTCAGAAGTATGCGGTTGTAACTGTGTCCTTCTCGCTTAATGTCAGCGGCTTTGCTCTCAAGGACCGGCCAGACACTATATGAAACACTGTTACTGAAAACATACTCTGCTTCCAGCTGAATAACTACTGCACCAATATTACTTCGTCGGGAGATTTTTTTTTTTTTTTTAATTTCAGACTTTAACGACTACCGTGAGAAACTTGATGGACTATAAGCAGTCGTTCGTCCCTAATTTAGGGCTACTCGTTCCAGGGAAGGGAGAGGGCCAGTGCCATAAGACAAACACAAAATCCATGCCTCACGGGATTCGAACCTGAACACATCTCAGACGAATAATCAGAAGCCAGCGCTTAGACCACTGTGCCACGGACGGCATTCAACTTGTTCATTCCTTCAGTTGCAAAAATTGGAATACCTTTCATTTGGGTTCATAACTCCTGAGCACCACGAACCTTCATCTATTTAATCTAAATCAAACTGCTTTTGGGCAATTTTGTAAAACGCGTAGGCTCGTTTTTTTTCTTATACTAAATAATATATGGCGTTTTAATTAGTAATCATTATGACTCTTTCACTTTGTTAGAAAATTTGAGTGGCCTTAAAACCTGAACTGAAATTTTAACTTCTAACGCACTTTCATCATTAGGTTTTAACTGTAAATCAAACTGGCAATTTTTTTCCAGGCCTGAGTGCCACCATAAACTCACACTACCGTGGAGCTTCTTGAGATATATTTACCAAGAATGTATGTAACTGAATCGGTAAATCATAAGGTGCTGAGGTGGGCCATACAAGGACACCACTCACACCCCCACCTTGACTCTGGACTCTGGCTCAACACTGAAGAATGATCAAAAGTCCGTGCTTTTGGCCACTTAGCCACCGGGGCGGTATTTTGAATTTATGTTCACATCAAGTGGCTTTGAGTTGTATTTTTATTATCTCAGTTCAAGACCAGTGGTGACGAATTTAGTGCGAAATGCAGTTTGAACATCTGTAAGTTATGAAGAATTATAAAACGTATAAATCTCAAGTGTTTGAAATGCATGACAAAATAACAATTATGTGAAATGTGGTGAACAATTACCACTGTAATATTTTATTGTTGATTGTATTAAGGTAGCTAAAATCATTTGATCCTCTTCGAGGATCATTATAGGTAGAATCACGCCCATATAGTCACGATAAATTCAGAGGCAGTATGATGCCATATTATCAGGTATAAAGGGAAGAAACTAGTTCACATACTTTTTACGGTGAATGCAAAAGTTATGTTTGAGTCCTTTGACACGGCAGTGAACCTGAATTTGTTAGCGGTGGTGCCATAATTTGTTCTAGTTTAGAATGCAATACATCATTCAGCATGACTCACTCGTATGATACAACGTAGGAACTTTCATAGAAATCAGTTCAGGCGTTGAAATGGTTCAGCGACAAGCAACATTTTCTGCTTTTTCAGTGTCGTATGATAAAAAACTGTTTGGAACACGCATTGCAACAGGACCTTAAAAGCTCATCACAAGTTCTATGTGAGCTAGTTTGGGCATTCTACCTATCCGTTGCTTACAAACGAGTCTCTGTCTCTCCCTCTGGTATTTAGCACATACAGCAAAAGCAGAAGACTGCACCGGTTCTGGCATTAATGTACTATAGTACATTAAGTACAAAAGCGCTTCACAAGGAAATGATCTACGAAGCCTAATTTACTGATTGATTTTCAGTAGCAACATATTATGTACAGTGTCTAATAGTGTCACTCTCGAGGGTAGATGATACCGCCCCAGTAACTCTGTCCACTGGATGGGACATGCGGCCCTAAGTTAGGGACGGACGATTGTTGTCCAACAAGTTACTCATCGTGGTCGTTAAACAGCAAGAAAAAAGGGAGTGGGTGAAACTTGAGTAGTGGAAAAATGAGTGGTCTGCAAAATGTGATGCATAGTGTATGTCTCTAAGGTGTAAAGGTAGTCCATGCATCATGAAGTGATGCATTTCTAGCGTTGAATATTGTATACAGACAAACACAACCATCTTCCACACACTCCTTCCCCTCCCCCAACGCCAACAGTAATGTAGGAAGGGGAGAGTGGGGAGGGAGAACACTGTGGGATCTGTTCTCACGTGATTCTTGGTCGCTTCATGATGCATGAATCACGACCTAAAAACTAAATTTTACTTAAAACTTGAAAACAAAATACGCTCCATACATCATTCAACACTGGAAATGCATCACTTACTGATGTATGAACTACCTGTACACCTTGCGGGCATACATCATGCATCACATTTTTCAGAACATTTATTTTCCTACTACTAACTTGAGATGCTCATTTGTGAGCCTAATGGGCTCGGTAAATTTTTTTGATAATAATTGTGAGTTATTCAGTACTGAAATATCAAGGTGAGTGAAATGTTCGTGTAGCTTCAATTAAGTTACTCCTATTGATGAGCCTCCATTCCCTTGCGAAACGCGCGTAGACTGGGTACCGCAATGACATGGAATACATGAGGCTGATGATGTTGATTTGGTACTGAGTGAAGGTCGATAAACGTGTCGTTCGAGTGTTCTTACGCTGTTATTGGATTGGAAAAAACTGTTAAGCGTGGCAGCAGCAGCGTGAGAAATGTGTGCAGTGTAAGGCGAAGAAACAGTCGGAAGCATCACTACATGAAAAAGAATCAGGCATATCGGTGTTGGGTATACCAGTCTCAAAAGACAGAGTTCAAGACGTCCAACGATCAACAACGCTGACATCCTGGTTGAAGCTGTGACAGCGAAACACAGTACTAGTCTACGGCAATTAACAGCTGCCGTGGGGTTTTCTCAATCCACCATTGTTCGTCACCTGTACCAGTTTGGTTTCTCCTCCAGGTGCAGTCGAATGGTT
The DNA here is from genome assembly GCA_039090855.1 of Macrothele yani. NCBI lineage: Eukaryota > Metazoa > Arthropoda > Arachnida > Araneae > Macrothelidae > Macrothele > Macrothele yani. Next base: position 84,553,137 of record CM077025.1, read on the forward strand.
TATCATGAATTGACACCCCAGGAGGCAGAGCAATGTGTCGCTCTCTGCCGCAGATAGCTTTCATATCCACAGGTTTATAGGTTTTCGCGCCGTTTCGTCACAGGTGATGCAAAGCTGGTATTGCTACATTATTCTACCACTGGGAACTAGTGGCTGAGGCCACGCCGAGAAGCAAAGAAGCACCGTTAGTGCTGCAAAGAGGGCTCTTCGAGAGAAAAATTATGCTATACATTTAGAGGAATTGTGCGGGTCATGTTTACTGGGAACTCGTGCCAGATGGTCGCTGTGGAGGAGAGCCAAAGTCGAGTAACTGCCCTGAGTCCATGATGATATGCTCCAATGCTAAGCAGCGCTCATCAATAGGAAGCTGGCGCTGCTACAACTGGATAATAAATGTCTCAAGTCACACCTGCAGAATGTTCCGCCGAAAACTGCAGGAATCTGATGGGGTTAAGATGCTTATTACCCCACCCTCCATACAGTTCGGACCTTGCGCCTTCCGACTACCATCTGTTTCGTTCCACGGCCCATTTCTTACAACGATGGTACTTGAGAGGACGAAAATAGAGACTTTTGATGCCAGATGTTTAATCTGGCATCAAAAGTTTCTACCCTTGAAACTTTCTGATGGTTCCATCCAAAGTTTTCATGTGGTGCTGTCGTGGATCTGGTGGTGTTGTCGTGGATCGAGTGGTGCTGTCGTGGATCGAGTAGTGCTGTCGTGGATCGAGTGATGCTGTCGTGGATCGAGTGGTGCTGTCGTGGATCGAGTGGTGCTGTCGTGGATCGAGTGGTGCTTTCGTGGATCGAGTGGTGCTGTTGTGGATCGAGTGGTGCCGTCTTGAATCGATGTGGTGCTGTCGTGGATCAAGTGGTGCTGTCGTGGATCTGGTGTTACGTCAGCAAAGGACCATAGAAAACAACTGCCTGAACTTTGGCTTCCTCGCTTCATGTATCATGCATGGCTGTCTTGCATCATTAAACCTTTTAGCTGTACACGATGAGAACTTCGGACTCACCCTGATACAACAGGCAGCAATAATAGGTTGTTTTCTACTAAAAACTGGTGTTTCGAAGTTTCCGGTTCGATAGGATATGTGGGAATATACGGTATATACACTATATTGACAAAAGTCACCGGACACTACTTCAAGAGCAAATGAACGGATCCGCTGTGTTGTAAAGAGGCGCGGTACAGCTACAAACGGTATAAAAACAAGTTTGCAGCTGATTGCGATCATATTGCACTGTGAGGTTCAGTGAAAATGTCGCAGCGGGAGAGAACTGACTTTAAGAAAGGAAAGATTGTTGGGTGTTATATTAGTGGGTTGTCCATAAGAGAAACCGAGAGGCGTTTAAACATACTCAAGTCAATTGTTTTGGATGTACTGAATAAGTGGAACACACATGGCGTGCCTGAAGCAGCAAAACATACCGCCAGACCAAAGAAAATCAGTGATAGAGGACGTCGAAGCCTCAAGAGAGTCGTTACAGCTAATCGATGGAGTACTGCACAAGACCTCAGTGTACAGGTGAGTAAAATGCTGGAACCTCGGTATTTACACGTACAAATCGCAGATAATTTTATTCCATGAGTTACCGTTGTCGTGCGGCAGCTCATAAGCCTTTCATCTTCACTCGGAATGCTACTGGTCGTTTAGCATGTTGTAAAGAATATTTATCGTGGACCGTAGATCAATGGAAACAGGTCCTATAGACTGATGAATCCAGATACACGATCCATTAGTCTGATTGCCGTGTGTGGGTATGGCGGCAGCCGGGTAACGCTATTTACCACAGTGTACTATTCCTTCGGTCAAGTTTGGAGCTGGCAGTGTACTCGTGTTGGGGTATTTTTCGTGGTATGGTCCTGACCCATTGGTTATCGTGGACAAACGTGTTAACCAGCAAGTCTACCTCGATATTCTGGACAATTATGCCCTACCAACTCTGAGGCAATACTATGGAACTGAGCCTTGTTGGTACCAGCGAGATAATGCACCGAGGCATAAAGAAAGGACTGTTACGGCGTGGTTCAACGATAATTTCTTATCGTGTGTGGACTGGCCAGCACACAGCCCTGACTTTTATCCCGTAAAGCACCTATGTGGTGAATTAGAGCGCCGCATAAGAAGTTTGGAACCAAGGCCTACTACTAAACAACAGTTAGCAGCATCATTATGCACTGAATGGAAGCGTATAACTACCGCTGCGTTCCAAAACCTTGTCGAAATCATCTGTCGAAGGTTCAGTACATGCATTAAGGCCAAAGGTAGACAGACAGCCTACTAACGTATGTCAATAAATGTTGTGTTTCTCTTTTATGTGTCCGGTAACTTTTGTCAATATAGTGTATATCCGGTGTATGAAATTAACCATGATTCTTGTGCCCAACCCCTTACAAAGCTCGAAAATTTCCTTATTCATGTTGGGACGGGCACATGCACTTCTTGAGCTCCTCACAGAATTGTCTTTTTCAATGCTGTTTTTTTTATTTTCTCCTTTAAATACTCAATAAAAATAATAACAGAGGCGCCACTGGAAGTAAAAAGTTGTGCTTTGTATGGGAAAACATATCTAGAACTCAGCTGAGTTGATTGGTTTCTGATCATCTCAAGAACTTTCAAAGTCGACGGATGGAAATTTAATGTCTTGAGAATACAATAAATTAGTAGCTTGGATGTCGATTTTAAATTATTGCATACGATAAACGACTTTGGAAAGGAAAGAATGATAGTCTTCCTGTATGAAGACGAAATCGATAAAGAACTCTTCCAACCGACCTTAATGAGTGGCTCTATGTGTCATTTCTTACGACCGCACGAGACCTTACAAAAGAGAAATTAATCGCATAATCTATTACGGCGTCTCAGGTAAAAACATGCAACGTGATGTCGAAACATATAAGTTATTGGAAACAAAACGCAAGACCTACTTAAACGACTTAGCACTTGAGTACATGGAACTGGAACAAGAATGGAAAATATCTAGTCCTAATAAAAGTTATGTATAACACTGTGCTCAACTACTTTTCTCTAACCACTTGCGAACTAATAATGGCCACCCCTGTGGCGCAGTGGTCTGATTGCTGGCTTCTGACCATTCAGCTAAGATGGGTCCCGATTCAAATCCCGGTGAAGCATTGATGTTATGTTTGTCTTTCAGCACTGGCTCTCTCCCTTCCCTGCAATCAGTGGCCCTAAATTAGGGGCTGGCGACTGCTTATATCCCAACGAGTTGCACACGGTGGTCGTTAAATCCACGAACAAAACAAAATTAATAATGTGACGATAAGCCTCTGCTGTAACGCCAACGGTTATATTATTACTACACGAGTGTTTTGTGCCTACGATTACATACATGTGTTGTGTGGCTCTGAAATTGGTAATGACGTTATCCACCATTTTGAAATACTAACTTCAGCAGTGACGTCCTTTGTGGTACTTGACAACTTCCTGAAAAACACAAACAGAATTTAAGCGCTAACATATGGCGAATCGGATGTTCTAGTTATTATATCCTGTACTGCTTTCACATGTCTAATCAGTTAGTTCCACATTGTCACAAGGACTGACACCATCGGTATAATTTCCGAGGAAAATCACTTCTTACGTCAGATGATTGGATAAGGTTTCCTATCACTTTGTCTGTGTTCATTGCGTCCACGTTCACTTGGTCCAGTTCATTTCGTCCGCTGTTCACTTTGTCCTCTGTTCATTTAGTCTACTGTTCATTTTTTCCACGTTCATTTCGTCCTCAGAATAGATGGAGTACAATGGAAATTTTCTGTTTCGATGCAATTTTTTTTACTAGGCAGAAAAAAATAGTCAAAGAACATTGCTTACATGCGATTTTTTTTCCTGTTTTTAAGATTTTCATTTAAAATATAACAATTTTAAATGTTATCTAAAGTAAAAAAACGAGAAACTGAACTTGGAAGGCCTTTTTAACTCTTTTGTGTGGTACGATGTCAATCACTATGACATTAATCAGAGTTTAGTCGAATGGCTAAACTTTGATTAATGTCAATGTGTTGGATTGAAGAGGAAACTTTTAGATTCCGTTTCTGCTTTACGTAAAAAGTCTCTATTTTCGTCCTCCCATACCACAAATTCACAGTAAATATCAATCTAAACTTTTTTTTTCACCATTATACTTTTATGGATTTTTGTCTCACTTTAAATAGCTGTGATGCATACAGACAGCATTATACAGTAGACTGTCGCGAATCCGGACATTCCTTGCACAGAGGGGTGCAGGATTACTGAAAGTGCATAAAAATTCAGTTTAATTCATTAAATTTAATGTTACAACTACAAGTTTACTATGTGCAGTACATAGAGTATGTATTGAAAAAAAAACATGAATAAAAGACAAGCACAGCAAAAGAACACTATCAGTACTATAACGAAGTAAATTTCTCCGTCATTTTTATCCGCGCCGGGGTTCGAACCCGGATCCCCTCATTCCGGAACAAGTCACTCTACCAATTGAGCTACGCGGACGTTTTATTCTGATTCCTATCTGCCTTTATATCGTGTGCCTCCTTCTGGCAGGTACGTCACATCTCCTGGTACGTTACAACATCTCCCCCTTATTTTTATTTTTTTTATTTTTTTGAAGTGCTGGAGAAGGGATTCTCTTAATTTTCCTATCTCGCGGTGTGGAAATAACATCACACCAATGCGAGATTTTGAACGGTCGGGTCATCCGGATAGTTCGGGCGCCATTATAACGAAGTAAATTTCTCCATCATTTTTATCCGCGCCGCGGGGTTGGAACCCGGATCCCCTCATTCCGGAACAAGTCACTCTACCAATTGAGCTACGTGGACGTTTTATTCTGATTCCTATCTGCCTTTATATCGTGTGCGTCCTTCTGGCAGGTACGTCACATCTCCTGGTACGTTACAACATCTCCCCCTTATTTTTTTTTTTTTTTTTTTTTTTTTTTTTTGAAGTGCTGGAGAAGGGATTCTCTTAATTTTCCTATCTCGCGGTGTGGAAATAACATCACACCAATGCGAGATTTTGAACGGTCGGGTCATCCGGATAGTTCGGGCGCCATTATAACGAAGTAAATTTCTCCGTCATTTTTATCCGCGCCGCGGGGTTCGAACCCGGATCCCCTCATTCCGGAACAAGTCACTCTACCAATTGAGCTACGCGGACGTTCTATTCTGGTTCCTATCTGCCTTTATATCGTGTGCGTCCTTCTGGCAGGTACGTCACACCTCCTTGTACGTTACAGTACGTACTATACTGTCTCATTTACAACAATGAAATGACCTTCTGATATTATCAGTACAGTAAAGCACAATATGTATGTGCACGTACTGTACATAGCAAAAGAAACGTACAATTACAATATAGCACAGATGAAATCTTATATTTTCTACTTAGTGTGGTCACTCCGAAACATGTCACAGATTTTTTTTTGCTTTAATGAAGATGCTTTTTGTAATATTCTTAATTATTTTGAGGATCCTTCGTACTTTTATTTTCAATTGAATTACATGAACGTTAGTGCCAATTCAAAACAAAATATAACGTTAAAATTGTAAACTTCACTCGTGTGCGAAGTGCAATTCATTCCGGTCTGATATTAACACTATTTATGCAGCCAAAAACCACGCAAGGAGAAGGAGGCCGGATTATCGAGGGCCAGATTAGCGAAAGTCTACTGTAGCTCATTCGTATGAAAATTAGCAGTGCGGAAATTATAAACAATTAATAATCAAATTAAAAAATAAATATACTGAAAGCTAAGAACTATATGAAAACAATGTACAAGACGTATTTCAAAACATTAACAGATTTTTGTAAAACTCATTTATGTCATAGTGATTGATATCGTACCACACGAAAGGGTTAAAAAGAAAGTTCAATTTCTCTTTTTACTTTAAATAGCATTTAAAATCGTTTTTTAATCAAAAAACTTAAACAGGAAGAAAATCGCATGTGAGCAATGTCTGCTGACCTTTTTTTTTCTGTCTAGTGAGAAAAAATCCATCAAAACCGAAAATTTTCATGGTACTCCAACCATTCTGAGGACGAAATGAATGTGGACAAAGTGAACAGTGGACTAAATGAACAGCGGACAAAGCGAATGGTGGACTAAGTGAACTGGACCATGTGAACGTGGACGAAATGAACACGGACAACTCATCCGTCACAATTGGATGACAGCTTCTCTATTTGCAGATCAGACCACTACAGGAACTTCAGCGATATGCAATTCCTGGTCTTCGATAACAGGTACCGCAGTTAGACGAATTTTTTTGATTGGAGGTTTAACGACCACCGTGAGCAACTAAATGGGCTATAAGCAGTCGCCCGTCCTTAATTTAGGGCCACTGGCTCCAGGGAAGGAACAGAGCCAGCGCCGTACGAAAAACACAACATTCATGCTTCCGGATTCGAGCCCGGACCCCTTTCGGACGAATTATCAGAAGCCATCGCTTAAACCACTGCGCCACGGGGGCGGCGCTGGACGAAATGACGAAGTTGGTAGAGTGGCGTCTTTAATCGACGCTTTTTCAGATGCTATGCTTAACATCTTACACATGAAAATTACTATTTTTTGACACTCGGAAGTCAATTTTCCACGAATATTACGCTAAGAATATTGACACGAAAATGGGTTTGTAACGTACCACGTAACATGACTTAGATGACGTACTGCTGAGGTGACGCAATAGTCAATTAGACAGTGAAACAGCGGTACTCCTGTCAGCGTAGTTCAGTTGGGAGAACAGCCGCTCCGGAGTAGGAAGAAGTTGGTTCGAACCTTGCTGCAGGCAAGGAATAACGAGTAACTTTACACTTAAAATAGCATAACTATATCAGTAATCCGAATTTCTTGGCTTAGATCATAAATCAAAGTTTCCAAGCTTTCGCACATGAGCCAGATGTATTCTTCAAGGGAGATATTGCTGCCTACCTTCCTTAAAAAAGACATCTGGCTGATGTGCAAAAGCTTGGAAACTTTGATTTAGGATGTACGCCAAGAAATTCGGATTACTAATATAGTTGTTCTTGCCACCGCCAGTTAGGTAATATATTACGGACTTGATAATCTCATGCTTTTCTTACACATTGGTTCCTTTTTAGTGTTTCGGGCCCCGCATCTTCGCAAGATGGGTCTTGCCTTCTGTAAAGAAGCACCCAGTTTTTGCTTAATTCCAAGGAACCTGTAACGTACCAGGAGATGTGACGTACCTGCCAGAAGGACGCACACGACATAAAGGCAGATAGGAATCAGAATCAATGTCCGCGTAGCTTAATTGGTAGAGCAACTTATTCCGGAATGAGTGGACCCGGGTTCGAACCCCGGCGCGGATAAAAATGACGGAGAAATTCACTTCGTTATAATGGCGCCCGAACTATCCGGATGACCCGACCGTTCACAATCTCGCAATGGTGTGATGTTATTTCCACACCGCGAGATAGGAAAAATAAGAGCAGCACTTCGAAAAAAATAAATAAGGGGGAGATGATGTAACGTACCAGGAGATGTGACGTACCTGCCAGAAGGACGCACACGACATAAAGGCAGATAGGAATCGGAATAAAATGTCCGCGTAGCTTAATTGGTAGAGCAACTTATTCCGGAATGAGTGGACCCGGGTTCGAACCCCGGCGCGGATAAAAATGACGGAGAAATTCACTTCGTTATAAACCCAACATAGCTTAGGCAGAGAGAGATCGCATGAGGCAAAGCAACGCTTTCCCAATTCAGCTTAGGCAGAGAGAGTGAAAGAGAGAGAGATCGCATGAGGTAGAGCAACGCTTTCCCAACACAGCTTAGGCGGAGAGAGAGAGAGAGAGAGATCGCATGAGGTAGAGCAGCGCTTTCCCAACACAGCTTAGGTGGAGAGAGAGAGATCGCATGAGGTAGAGCAACGCTTTCCCAACACAGCTTAGGCGGAGAGAGAGAGATCGCATGAGGTAGAGCAACGCTTTCCCACCACAGCTTAGGCGGAGAGAGAGAGAGAGAGAGAGATCGCATGAGGTAGAGCAACGCTTTCCCAACACAGCTTAGGCGGAGAGAGAGAGATCGCACGAGGTAGAGCAACGCTTTCCCAACACAGCTTAGGCGGAGAGAGAGAGAGAGAGAGATCGCATGAGGTAGAGCAACGCTTTCCCAACACAGCTTAGGCGGAGAGAGAGAGATCGCATGAGGTAGAGCAACGCTTTCCCAACACAGCTTAGGCGGAGAGAGAGATCGCATGAGGTAGAATAACGCTTTCCCAACACAGCTTAGGCGGAGAGAGAGAGAGAGAGAGATCGCATGAGGTAGAATAACGCTTTCCCAACACAGCTTAGGCGGAGAGAGAGAGAGAGAGAGAGAGATCGCACGAGGTAGAGCAACGCTTTCCCAATTTTTTTGGTACTTCTAGGCCAAGATTTGCCGTCCTCTGTAACTGAAACCATTTACACTGAACATTAGGGTGCATTGCATTTAGGACACATTTTTCACTAACTTTTGTTTTACTTAAAGCGCAGCACAGAAAGTTGCATTTTTAAAGCACCAGCTTTGCGTGTCTCGCATTTTGCATCGAGTGTGTCTCTTCCAGGTCATTTTGATCTAAATTTTTATTTTATTAATGATACTTCGCGGATAAGATGAGACTCTTCGTGCAGCAAAAAGTATTTTTTTTGCGTGATATGGCATAAAATATTTACAAAATATTACCAGCTTGTTAAGGTGCTCCCCTACCTAAGTTTTACACGCTTCATTATTCACAATTCCTATGTGCGTGGTACACCTTTAACGTGCTTGACACTTGACACTCTTCTCTGAGCAGCTCCAAAGATTCATGCGATATGGCAATTACGAACAGTGAAATTTCTTTCTTTAAAGCCACCTTCTTTACTGGTCCTGTCATGTAATAAATTCTTATACAGTATTTTATTCTGAAATGGAATTTGCTCGAATTATAATTTTTCAATACACCTGTGAACTTTCGAAAGCATTAGAAAAATATAATACTCTTGAATATTTTATTATTTTTCAAATAATTTACGTTTGTGGGTAATGCACTTTGTTTTTGGTTAAACTCAAATGGGTAAAGTGTATAATCTTTTTATCCGTAAATCATACCGATACCTAATCAATTAAAAAATATTTTTTTATTATGGCAATCGTTTCCACAATTTTGACATTACGTGAAAATCAACACCTGTGCTGTGTTTTTTCATAACTTCTTCTGAGGTAAAACAAAAAAGCTCTGTCTGTCAATAGCTTACAGAAGAAACTACTGAACGTAGAAACTAGAAATTTGGCAGAAGCATCCAAGGTAAGATCTGGGTGAGCACCATGGAACTCCTTTTTTACACTTTCCAACGGTGAATTGAAGAAGCGTATATGCTCCAGCTTTGTCCGTCCGTCCGTCTCTCCGCACGATAACTGACGTACAAATGGTTCGATTTCGATGAAATTTTAGTATGTGGTAGGGGACCACCTGGGGACGAACCCTATTGAAAATGGGACAAATGGGGTCAAAAGTCACGACGTAGGAGCGGAATCATTCCATTGCCCTTATGCGTCATAACTTGCGTAAATATGGTTCGATTTCAATGAAAGTTTACTATGTGGTAGGGGACAACCTGGGGACGAGCTCTATTGAGAATGGGACAAATGGGGTCAAAGGTCATGACGTAGGAGCGGAATCATTCCATTGCCCTTATGCGTCATAACTTGCGTAAATATGGTTCGATTTCAATGAAATTTTACTATGTCGTAGGAGACCGCCTGGGGACGAACCTTGTTGAAAATGGACGAAATGTGGTCAAAGGTCAGAACATAGGATTTCGAACCATTTCATCGCCCTTATCCCATATTATTAAGGTGGACGTCAAGTAATTTTGCTTTCTATACTTCCAATGGAAAAACTTTTGTACACATTTCCTTCACAATTAATGTGTTCCCAAAGATCAAAATTTGAACATCGATTAAAATAACTTCATATTATAACTTGGAAAACTTAATATTTTCTAAAACATAACCATAATTATATTAAAAATCAATAACTTTTCCTTTGGTGGTGTTGAAACCAGGAAAAAGATGGCGCGACCTATACTTTGATGACATCAGTGGACAAATAAATGTTGGATTGCGTAATTATGGTTATGGTTTAGAAAATATTAAGTATTCCAAGTTATGAAATGAACCTATTTTAATCGATGTTCAAGTTTTCATCCTTGGGAACGCATTAATTGTAAAGAAAATTTGTGCAGAAGTTATTATTGTAAAGAAATTATTGTAAAGAAATGTGCTCTAAGAATTTTGATGAAAGTCGCTAACTGATCGTTTTCTGGTACTAGAAATCGATTTAGCTTGATCTCGACTTTAGGAGAATTCGTTTAGTGGGTTAAATAACCACCCCGAATCATAACGTTTTTAGTGTCATGGCGTTGTTCCATTAATGTTAAAAATGCTTAGAAATCTTTTATGACTTCACAATCTCGCGTTTGAGAATGTTGGCGCGCGGTGACGCCATCTGTCTCATTACTTCACGCGTTGTGTGTGGATCCTATTAAAGTTTTATGACGTCACACTCTTGCGAGCAGATGGTCGCGATTCCCATCTGCCTCAATACGTCACGCGTTGTGTGCGTATGTCCGTCCGCACGATAACTCGCATAACAATCGTTCGATTTCGATGAAATTTTAGTATCCGGTAGGGGATCACCTAGGAAGGAACCCTCTTTAAAGTGAACGAAATAGGGTCAAAGGTCAGTACATAGGAGCGGGATGCATTCCACTGCTGTTATGCGTCATAACTAACGTAAAAAAGGTTCGATTTCGATGAAATTTTAGTATGTGGTAGGGGACCAGCTGGCGACAAACCCTGTTGAAAATGGGCGAAATGGGGTTAAAGGTCAGGACAAAGAAGCGGAATCACTTTCATCGCCATTATGCGTCATAACTGACGTAAAAATGCTTTGATTTGGATGAAATGTTAGTATGTTGCAGGGGCTTGCCTGGGGACGAATTCTATTTAAAGTGGGCGAAATGGGGTCAAAGGTTAGAACACAGGAGCGGGATCTATTCCATAGCCCTTATGCATCATAACTTACGTAAAAATGCTTCGATTGCGACAAAACTTTATCATGTTATTTCGGAGGCATACCCAACCGGTTCTGTTGAATATCATCGAAATGGGATCAAAGGTCAGGGCACAGGACCGAGATTTATTCCACAGCCATTATTCTCATAACTTGAGTGATAACTTGAGTAATGATTTCTGGTATGTTGGAAAGCGTATTATAATCAATGCATTGCATGATTTTACAAACTTGTTTGAAATTCGAATTTGCAAATTCGTAATTAATTGATTAGTTTCTTAAGTTTTCAACCATTGTTAAAATGTGATCTGACAGTATGCTATCCCATGAGCTGACGCAGCTATAGTTCATTTCTTTGTTACGCACCAATATTTCATTGCACTATCGTCTAAAAATATTTCACTGCACTATTGCCCAACAAAACATCATTCTACTTTGCATAAACGTAATAATATCTCATTGCACTACATGGTAAAAACCCAAGGTTAGTAGACTACTAGGTTTGCTCATACGGGAGTACGGGAAGAGCTTTCCTGCAGAACAGTCCGTCTGACGTCACCAGTCTTACAAGAGGACACAGCGAACACGAGTTTTGTGCGCTGTCTGCTGACACGCAGGCAGTTTGTTGCTAGAAGCAATGCGTTAGCGTAAACACTTCATAAATTTAGTTCTGTAATAAATGAATTTATAATTTGTCTTAGAATTTGATTATCACTAAGTATCAGCATGGTCTCAGAAAAAAAATAAAAAGATTTCTTATGCAGAATGCTGTAAACAAACCAATGTGAGAAATAGCATACCTGAAAAAATTCCTTTCTTCATGTAGTTATCTTCACAAGCTTGCGTTTCCTACTTTTTTCTCTTTGTGCTACGAATTGACGTGCCTCATTCTCATCCTAGTACGTGCTTTGATGAAAAGTTTAATACCTCGGCTGAATTTTAGAGGAAATTTTTTTCTATTACCTCTGATACATTTCTCGTAATATTTTTAATTTCTTTAATTTCATGTTCGTCATGGATTTGGAGAAACATCCGCTCATTGCTGTCGACAATGGTCATCCATTCATCCGATGGATGCATAAGTCCTCCCCTGCTGATGATACTTATCCAGTAGGGTAGTTGACAACCGTTTGTTGATAAATTTAAGGGCTGATTATGTCCTAAAACTGTGCAGGAATCTTTGCATTTAAAAGCTACGTATCCAGCAACGTACCTGAGAGCTTCGTGAGATACAACATCAGTGGTTGTACTTACAGTGATATCACAATCATTTGATAGTAACTGAGAAATATCAACGAGCTTATTTTCTGATTCATCTGCATACAGAGATGCTGAAGAAAAAGCAGCACTTGTAATGAATTTTTCTTCTTCCAAGAGCAGAACGTTTGTTTTTGTCGCAGTCGCGGTATTTCCAATTGAATTACGAATCAGCAGCAATTCCATTCGATGCTTAACTTCTAACGCTGTTGGATGGTCGTATGAGCAGCCTAACGAACGCACTTGGGAGAAGAAACTTTCCGGAACATCTTGATTTAGCCTGTGCATTAACAAATAGCGTATATCATATTTCCCCTTTAATTCGTTGAACAAGTCTAGCACAGATTTAATACTTACTAAAACTCGTTTTTGAAAGGGAAGACGTGTTTTCTTGCCAACGACACGCATTCCAGAAAAAAATGAGTAAGCTTCCTTTAAGAGATCAAACTGTGGTCCAAAATTTTCAAGCCCTGATCTATAAGGTTTATTATCAAACGGTAAATAGGAATTCATCACATCAAAAAATCGATCGATAAGAATTGTAAAATCAGCAGTAGCACATTCGTTAGGAAATAAATATTTTTAAAGCGTTCCCCACTGACAATAATTGCGTAGCATATTTCACGATTTCTCTTTCGGATCCTTTCACATCCAAGTGCTTTGATGTGACTTTGAACGCCAATTTTAATTCACCGCTATCCTGTTCCAAAATGCATTTAAAGAGTTGGCTATTAATCATCGATGTGTTGATTAAAATACCACTATCCAAAATATGGTTTCTGAGTAGTTTTACCATGTGAGGCACATCTGCAAAAACATACACCTTTCTCTCGGGATTATCGGAATTTTCAAAAACATTATTATCAGGCGAAATGTTCAAATCTTTTCACAGTCTCTGATTAATTGGACCCGGGTCGGATACCAGTGCTGCAACTCTGAAAGCAATTTTTTTCTAATTCTTCTATTGTTTTTAGAACGACATTTGTTATTTCAGTGTGTTTGATATCAAACTCATAAAACACGATTTGTTTCCAAGGTTTTATCAGGCCTCGCACCATGCAAACTGTGACATATAGTTATGTGGACCTATAATACTATCCGTTTTGATGTCATAGCACATTCTTTCTGAAACCTTCATTTCGTTGATGGAAATAACACATGTCCTTTCGGCTTCATTCATTTTATTCCTTTCCAGTTTCATGAGTCTCAAAAATGATTTTGGAAAACCACGGGAGCAGCTGATTTTACTAATCCATCGGCGTAGGGTGGAAAGTCCTGGTAGAGGTATTTTCACTTGTTTGCGTAAATAATTGTACGCTTTTCTGGAAACTGCTCGCAAAGAAATTGCAGCGCTTATATCGCCGACATTCCATTTAACTTTTTTCCTACCTAAGAACATTTTTATTTGTCCTTCAGTGAAAATCGTCGATAAAATAGTTTTGATCCTCTTCTTTGTGGTTGACTACGTCCAAGATTCCTTCCTTTATGTTTCAAAAAACTCTTTTGGCGTCGCAAAACCCGAATTTGGTTGCTTAGCTGACATATAGATGTTTTCAAGTTCTTTATTTCTGCACTCTTTCTGGCGTATTTTTCTGTAAGGGATTCAATTTTTTGCCTTAAATTTATTATAACGTCTTCACTTGCTTCAGCCTCTCTCAAATCGTTACAGCTGGGCATCGGAATATCACTTTCTTGTCCCAATATTATTTCTCTTGCAACATTTTTCCTTTCTCTTTGTTCATACCGCAAATTCCTACTGAATTCTCCTTTTATGGCATTTCCATTTCGAGGAAGATTTAGAGTTGGAATAGCATCTTTGCGCAATTTCTTTTTCTGCGCAACCCCAATAATTCATTTTGCATATCTCTTTCATAGTCTTCTTCTGTAAAATGTTTGGAGCAAATAGCAGCATTCTGGATTATAAAAGCATCACTTCGTTTGCAGCGCGATTTCCATAACTTGCAGAGCTCAGTCACTTTCGGAAATCTATTATATGTGATCGGCGATCCTTTAGTATTTCTGTAGTTATTTTTGCAATCTGCAACAGCGCAGGAACTTGAAGGCATCACGAAAAAATAAACTATTTGCAAACAAACCAAGCTATTCTACTTATGGTACATGTACACTAAATTATTCAAGAAACAAGAAAACACAGCGCGCTTTGAACAAGAGTCAAATGACATTTGCTACTGCTTTGACATCTGCTCGAAGGTCACATCACGTCCGGGGTTTCGGTGACGTCATCAGACCTCCTTACGGACATAACCTTGTGTGTTAAAGAACCTTGGTAAAAACCTTTCTGAAGTTCACGAGTCACTTTCCGTCATTTGTTTCGTGAATTAACGAAGGAATTTTATGAGGAAATTTGTCATCTAAATAATAAAGGTAAGCATCACTTAAAGATAATTATGGGCGATTTCAATGCAAAAATAGGGCAACAGCAACAGAATGAAACTTCAGTAGGTAAATTCGGTCACGGCAACAGAAACCAGCGTGGAAATACTCTCGTTGAGTTTGCAGAGGCAGAAGGGTTTTTCATCTTGAACTCCTTTTTCAAGAAAAAGCCACACAGGAAATGGACATGGAGACATCCAAATGGGACGACAAGTGAAATTGATTTTATTATGTGTAACAAAAAATTCGTCATAGAAGACTGAAGTGTGCTAAACAAGTTCAACACAGGTAGTGACCATAGATTGGTGAGATGTAAGATGCACCTCAACACTAAACTTGAACGCAGCAAGCTCATAAGACAAACAAAATGTATTGACATAACCAGCCTTAAAAAACACCATAATACCTTCAAGTTGGAACTGAAGAACAGATTCTCTGCTTTAGAAGGCCTAACATCGGAAGAAGTGGATATTTCTGAAGTTAACCGAAAAGTAACCAAAGCTCTGAAAAGCTCTTATGGAAACAGCAACAAAATTAGCTGGGTCTAAGAACAAGTTGCATGTGAACAAATTATCAGCGAAAACCAAAATGTTGATGCAAAAAGGAAGAGAGATGAGGACAACTAAAGAAGATGTGACTTCAAAGTGGAATATATAGAGCTATGCAAGACAGTACGAAAAAGTATCACTGAAGACGTAAGGAAATTCAATTGTGAACTAGTAAGGAAAGCAATTGAAAACAACCAAAGCCTAAAGATAGCAAAGGGACATCTCAGTAAGGGAAGAAAACAGATTATGGCACTTAGAAAAGAAGATGGTTCTTTAACAAGAAATAGAGGCGAAATTTTGACAAGAGTGAAAGATTTCTACTCCAAGTTATATGAAAGGGATGATACATGTACTCCAGACATCATGAAAGGTACCAGTACCAGAGTTCTTCCAGTCCTCCCAGCAGAAGTTACACATGCAATCAAGAACATGAAGCGGGGAAAAGCTCCAGGAGAAGATGGAATTACTGTAGACATCATACAAGAAGCAAGTGGAGAAATCTAGACAGTACTCGCCCAAATTTTCACTCGGTACCTTAATGAAGGGAAGATTCCTGAGGAATGGAACAACGCTACAATGATCTTGCTACATAAAAAAGATGACATTGAGGATCTCAGGAACTACAGACCTATCAGCCTCCTATCAGTGGCTTATAAAATCTTCACTAAAGTTCTTTCACACCGCTTAAAAGTGACACTGGACATGGCTCAACCGAGAGAACAAGCTGGATTCAGGAGTGGCTACAGTACAATAGATCATATCCACGTACTGAGAGAACTAATTGAAAGAGCGAGGGAATACGAACTTCCATTGTACATGGCTTTTATCGATTATGAAAAAGCCTTTGATTCGGTGAAACCATCAGCAGTTACAATGGGCCTGAAATCCTGTGGTGTTGAAGATGCGTACATTAATATTTTTAATAACATCTATGAAAATGCAAGTGCAAAGTTTCGGCTGTTTGAAAATACAACACACATAAAAATTGGAAAAATAGTGAGACAAGGTGACACCATATCTCCGAAGCTCTGTAATGCCACATTGGAAAATGTCTTTCAATCACTGAACTGGAAAAAAAAGGGATAAAGATTAATGGAGATTATCTAACCCACCTTCGTTTTGCTGATGACATAGTCATTTTTGCAACTACCCCATCAGAGCTGCAGAGTATGATCCAGGAACTTGCTGACAAGAGTAAAGAAGTGGGATTAAAAATGAACTTTCAGAAGACAAAAGTGATGTTCAATGCTTTTACAAGAAATGAAGATTAATCGATTGATGGGGAAAAGCTGGAGATAACATACACGTACGTTTATCTTGGACAGCAGATATCAAGTGAGGGTCACGTTGATGAAGAAATTAATCGGCGTACAAAACTTGCCTGAAGAGCTTTTGGAAGAAACAGCATAATTTTCAAGAGCAATATGCCATTATGTCTTAAAAGAAAAGTGTTTTATCAATGCATCCTTTCAGTGCTTACGTATGGTGCAGAGACGTGGACCTTAACTAAAAGAGACATACAAAGGCTGCAGACAGCTGAAAGAAGCGTGGAGAGGTGCATCCTTGGTGTAACCATTAGAGATAAGAGGAGGAACTCGTGGATCCGAAAAATGACGAGAGTGGAAGACATCATGATCAGAGTTTAATCCCTGAAATGGCAATGGGCTGGACATACTGCCTGAAGGACAGACCATCGATCGACACCCGAAGTTTTAGATTGGATTCCAATGGACAGGAAAAGACCCAGAAGAAGACCACATGGAAGATGGGTGGATGAAATTCGAAAGTATGCGGGAGTGACATGGAGGAGACTGGCACAAGACAGACCTTTGTGGAGGAAACTTGGGGAGACCTTCGTCCAGCAGTGGATTGATAATGGTTTACAATGATGATGATGATGATGATGATGATTTCCGATTCAACCTTTTCCGCGAAATGACGAAAGGAAACCTGAGTTTCACGGATTTTCCGTACCACGGGAAAATTCTGAATTTTAAGAAACCTTTCCGCAGTCTTTTCCTTTTATTGATGGTAAATTACCGTTTTACAGATGTGTTAACCGAAAATTCTGAATTTTCAGAAACTTTTCCGCAATTCCTTTCGTATATTAATGGAAAAACTCCGTTCTCACTTTTTCCATATCGGTATGACGAAAAATTACTGGTAATAGGAGCGATTGGTGAGAATACTTGAGGTTTGATTAACTTTTAAATTTCAATCGTCTGTCTAATTTTCATGTTCCGTAGCGAGATCGGATATTGTGGATAGCATATCGCATGAACTTCGACCTGAGTCGGTCACGTCATGATTTAGTGTGTGCAGCTGAGAGAAAAGCAACGGGTTCACAGTTCGGAGTTTTCTTTTGACGATGAAAGACTACGCTTGTTTTTATGGGCGTGTTAAATTAGGGCTGTGTTTGTGTTGAAGAACAGAAACTTAGTGGATTACACTTTTCGCCATATGTCAAGTAAGGAGATCATGCTATATCAGCGACGGCCGATATGTTTATTGATTTAAAGCAAAGACAACATACTAATTCACGTATGAGTTATTCACTGTTTATTCAACCTGTTCGTGCGGTATCTTATAATTACGAACCTGTATTTTTAATTAATAAATGTTGCCGTCATATTTGTTGGTTTAATGCTTTCTACTGAAAGTTTTTATGTGCTCACTCTCTTCTTTACTACTCTCCGATCCAGATGTCGAACCCGACAACACAGATGGAAACGGGTCACGGATCAGTGGCAGTGGCGTAACTACCACCCCCGCAGCCCCCGTAGGTGCGGGGGAAGGGGCGCAGGTAGCGAAAATTGAAAAACTATAACTGCAGCTGCCAGTTATAGTTTTCTGAAAAATTCGAACACGCACAATAATTAACCCAAAGATTCATATTTTGCTTTAAGATATATTTAGCTTTACCTAAACAAATGACTAGTTTCACTTTTAAACCGCTTAATGTCCCACAGATTGAAAGTGTTCGGCTCTTTGACTTCGGGTTTAATACGATTGCTCTGCAATGTGTTATAAATACACTGGTGTGCAAAAATTAAGGACGAAGAGGAGAAATTAGCATAACAGCAAAACGAGCGTGCAGAAGGGACCGAAGTACCACTCAGGAGATAGACTAGGGTCCGGTACGGTACATGCGCATATATGCAGCATGACGTAGGGCGGGGAGGGGGATGTGTCGGAAATGTATAAAACACAGGGCGGTGTACGCTCAGCAATTCAGTGAAAGCTATTGCACGGTGAACATCGATTTGAATGACGTCGAGTTGCTGCCAACGCGTGATATGGCCAACAGGCAATCCAGTAGACGATACCTGAATGACTTTACCCGAGGTCGCGTAATTGGGAAGTTGGAAGAATGTCGAAATGTGACTAGTGT
Source organism: Macrothele yani (assembly GCA_039090855.1). NCBI lineage: Eukaryota > Metazoa > Arthropoda > Arachnida > Araneae > Macrothelidae > Macrothele > Macrothele yani. Next base: position 84,571,798 of record CM077025.1, read on the forward strand.
GGCCGAGGATTTCAAGATCGCTCACAGCATCGTTTTACGAGCTTGGAAAGCATTTCAAACGACAGGAACAGCTGTCCGAGAGTTTAGCAGTGGTCGTCCACGAGCAACCACGGCGGCAGACGTCCGGTATATTGTCCTACAGGCGAGAAGAGACAGGCGGCAGACAGCGGGAGAAATCGCAAGGCACATGCAACAGACAACTGGACGTCCGTTATCGCGTTTTACCGTGGCCAGAAGGCTGCACAAAGGTGGTCTATTTGCACGGCGACCAGTACGGTGTGTGCCATTAACGCCTGCTCATCGGAGACGGCGGTTTCTGTGGTGCCAGGAACACAAGAACTGGACATATCAGCAATGCGGTCGAGTTCTCTTTACGGATGTGAGCCGATTTAGTCTGACGAGCGATTTTGGACGTATACACATCTCGAGAGAGCAGGAAACACGCAATCACACCTCCAACATCATCGAAAGGGATAGGTTTGGAGGTGGCGGAGTTCTCGTTTGGGGCGGTATCATGTTTGGTAGCCGTACTGACCTTCACATGTTCCAAGGTGGTTCAGTCACTGGTGCCCGCTATTGCACCGCGGTTCTCCTGCCTCACGTGCGTCTGTTTAGAGGTGCTGTGGGTCCTGCGTTCCTCTTCACGGACGACAACGCTACACCTCATCGTACAGTGGCTGTCGCACAGCTGTTGGAGAGTGAAGATATTGAACGCACGGATTAGCCCGCAAGGTCGCCGGACCTAAATCCAATCGAACACGTGTGGGACCTTCTCGGGAGATGCTTGGCTGCACGTCACCAGCCGTCAGCAATGATTCCGCAGCTGCGATTGGCGCTACAAGAGGAATGGGCCGCGATGCCTCAACAGCTCCTTCACTACCTCGTACTCAGCATGGACAGACGTTGTAAATCCTGCAACGCAGTCAGGGGTGATCATATCTCCTACTAAAGACTGGATTTTTCTTGGCAGCCGCCTGTGACATGGACGTTTCTGTCTTCTGTACAGTTGTGCCCGAAGCTACCATTTCAATAAAGTGCCTTTGTATCCTTTGGATTCCTTGTTTGGACAGTTTTGCTCACTTGTCCCAATTCTTACATCTTGGGGATCTTATGGTATGATTTGAGTCGATGTGGAGCACTTCTGCACGACGTTACATTCGAAAAACCCTCTCATCCCTAATTTTTGTACGCCAGTGTAATACGATCGCTCTCCAAGCGCCCTCTCTCTGCGCTTCTGAGGAAACGCGTGAGGCCACAGTGGGATTCCTTGTGGACAATGTGGGAAAACTGTCAGTTACCTAGGACTACGTGCACGACAGGCATCAACATTTATTCACAGAAGTCATAGATCTGTCATATGTACGAGGGTGATTTCTTCAAGAGATTTATTTTAGTTTTGGAAAAAGCAATCACACGGTTTTTTTTGTTTTTGTTTTTGATTGAACGTTTAACGACCACCGTGAGCAACTCAACATGTAATAAGCAGTCGCCAGCCCATAATTTAGAGTCGCTGGTTTCAGGGAAGGGAGAGAGCCAGCGCCGTAAGACAAACACAACATCCATGCCTCACCGGGATTCGAACCCGGACACTTCACGGACGAGTAATCATGAGCCAGCGCTTAGATAACTGCGCCACGTATTGTCAAATCTATCACTTAAAAAGTTAAAGCTACAGGGCTCTAAGTACCAGCTTTACTTTTGCAGACACTCTCCCTGACTTTCTAACCCCTCCGCCCCCCAAATACCACACACACACACGGCGAAAAATGATTTGTCATAAAAAATATTGCCGTCTCTTTCTTGGAGCAAAGAATATTTCCACCGACCGAGTATACCATAGCGTAAAACGATAACTCCTTTGCGTTTGTTTTCAGTGTGATTGTCCGGAGCGAGATGCAGGCAAATGCTGCCACCTGCTTCTCTGCTGATCAACTCTCTCACACCCCGCGTGTCACATTGTAAGACTGAGAGTTACTTTTCACTTCGCATCTTTTGTATTGAGCATTCAGATGTTTTCGAAGTTTGACGTGCTAACATCCCGTTTCATTGCATATCGTGTCGGAATTAATGCCTTATTTGTTAATATGAATAAATTTAATATTAAGAAGATTAAAAAAGGCGTTGAGGCCAACAAATACGTTCTTGTTGAAAACAAAAAGGAGAAGAGTGAATGCTAGAAGTTGTTTCTTCTAATTAAGAAACCAGAATATGTTTCACAGCAACGCCAATTTTCACAAGCTTGTGATGAATCGAAAGTTTCCAAAATGTGAACGCTGATTTCATGAGTGTCCCTTCCTTCTGAGGGACAATGATGAAATCAACATCCACGTTTTGAAAACTTTCAACTCATCAGAAACTGTTGAAATTAAAGTTAGTTTTATCGATGTGCAAATTTTCATCCTTGGGAATACATTAATTGCGAAGAAAATATGTAAAGAAATTTTACCATTGGAAACATAAGGCAGAGATTTTAGGTGGAACCAGTTTAACAGAGTTCACTATGAGATGATATTTTCACCGTTTCACGGCCTTCACATGCGCCGTCGTTTACCTGGTGTCGCTACGACTTGCATAAATGCGCGCAGCACTCCGTAATAAATAACTTCAAGGCGCATTTAACATCTGCACTGAGTTTGATATGCGTAAGTGTGTAATTGAATTTCGAGATGCTGTGATCGTCAGTAGATAGACGCACATGGCTTATTATTATTTTTATGATTGGCTTTCATGATATTTGCCATCTATGAGCTCATTTAGAGACCTTGTTCTATTCATTTTGTCACAGAGAAAATGCTCAAACACTTACTAATTAATGCCTGTTGATGCATTTTAAAACGTAAGATTTTGCTGAAAGAATTGCACGAAAAATCTGTGGTTTAGGAATACTGGTTTAGAATTCTGACAATCTCATGCTGGGCAAAGTTAGAATGACACCAGTCGATCATTGTTTCTTTCAGGAAGAGCTTCGAGAAAAATTTGGGTCCGCCTCTACGTTCGTTCATTCGTTGTATGTGTGGTGTACGAATCAGCCTCTCGTTAATAACAGGATAAAAGCTGACGGACTTGATCCGTACACGAAATGTGCTCGCTTGAAGTACAACAAAAAAAACTTGACGAAACAACCAAATTCCAAAACTGCAGTGCGATGTTCGTCATCGTCTGCTTCGAGATCGGTGTTCGTGTCTGATCGAATCAGCCTCCGCCGCCGCCGCCGATGCGTGCCACCCTTGAAGAGGACGTCACGTCATCGAGGAATGTCCAGGTTCCCTGCCCGCTCCTTTTAATTCAAACGAGCGTTAGAAGCCACTCACTCGGAGGTACCTTGCAAACATAGAGCAGAGCCCACGCGCTGCTCAATGGCAGCCATTTCCTGCACAATAAAATTCGTTTTCGCTTCCTGGGTTATAACTCAGTCTGCAGTCCTGCGACGCCATTTGTTTGACGCCCTGTTCCGTTAAAGACGTTTCCACGAAAAGAAATTGAATAACAGCACTTTTTTTTAATAGCATGACAGAAAAAAATAAAACTGAAAAATAAAACAGCGATCAGGACCTTGCTGCAAGGGAAAGGCATTCCAGGTTCCGAAGAACAGCCGCGGGTTTTCCCTTTTGAGTAATGCAATTCTTCCCAAGTGCAAATTGCCCAGTTCAAAAGAAACTCATTAAAAATAAGTAAAACTCAATAGAATTTCTAACTACGGGAAGAAATTTTGCACGTGAATGAAAATCAAAATATCAAATTCCTTCTGAAGCGATGCATTTGACGTATACGAATTCTGAATTTTAATGCAACGATAAGGTTGATGTTCGTCAGAAATAACTTTCTTTAGAGCACACACGCACACACAAAAGAAACGTACGTCTTATATTCCCAAAATAAGTTAATGCTGAAAATCTGAAAGGAGACCATTGCCATCCAAGAGACATTGAAAATTATTTCGGGAGCATTGGAGATGACAGAATGGGTATTACGTAAGCATAGGTTATATTGTCGAGGCATAACTCAGTGCCATATTGGCCTAAGATGGTAAAAACATCTATTACTTACAGAGGCGTAGCCAAGGGAAGAGTCCGAAGGACCTGGAACTCTCTTTAAATGTTCACCAGCAGTATTTTCTTGATTGTTTTCATACAGTTGTTTCAAAATACGTTTTTTTAAGACAGAATTGCATACAGTTTGTTCATTGTTTTTCTTCTCAAGTTTGTAAGATTAATCCGGTTAGTTGTAGTTAACACAGCGCTCAATTTCTCATGGCCAAATAACTGAATTTCAATAATGATTGCGTTGCACGCTCAGTGTTTTTTCTCTGATCATCACAAATTTTATGTGTGTTTTTTTCTCGTGCCGTATCTCTCAATACTAGTGCGAGAACACAGGGTTCTCTGTGAAATACCTGTAAAGTATCACTGGACAAGGTAAACTTACTGCATCATTTAGATCCTACATTTGAAAATCTGTGGTTCGTATAACAGTAAAGTCACAATGTTTTATGTGGTGAACAAAATAGAAAAGGAAATCGACACCAGAAAATTTAATACCCCTCGGCATTGCTAAAGCTGTTGTTACTCGTGAACAAGAATTCTACCCAAGTATTGGGAGATAATTGAAAGTTCACAGTATGGAGCTTTAGTGTTTCGTGGCGTGTATTATTAATTTACTTAATGTTTGAGGTTCAAACTAAAACTCCAACATAACTTCACTGCAAAGCACTATTCTTACTGAAGCGTAAAGCTGCTGCAATAACTGGCTTTATTGTAAAGCTTGCTGAAATGTTCCGGATGGCTAACATCATATTCCGGATAGCTTAATAACACACGAAAGAGTTAACTAGGCGCAGAAAAATAATGGCCAGGGGAATTGGCTATGTCCACTATTTCTTTATTGGTCATTTGCAGGCATATATATTTCGTCAACACAGACAGTTCATTTGAAATTGATAAACTACAGTAATTGGATAAGCATATTATTCAATTTGATATGGAGAAACAACGTTTCTAAATGCAGTTTATGGCCCAGCTTCCTCAGGACTAGGGCGTGTTCTTTTCTTGTGACAATGATTGTTCGTTGCATGTGTCTTATGTTAAATGGCGGTTATCGATTTTTATAGTGCTTCGACAGATACGACCATGAGGATTTAGTGTATTCTTCACTAAGGAACGACGGTTTTGAAAAATGTTAAAGGCTTCTAAAAAGTCAAGGTCAGATATATATCTTGGTCTTTGTAATATTTTTTTCCACATTAAACAAAAATTGGTGGACATTTTCCCATTTCTCTCCTCAGAATTTTCTCAGTGCTGAGCTATGGAAGATTTATTGAGATCACACCTTTCAACATATGGCTGATGTCCTTTCAAACTGAGTCCAAGGGATCTGCGTGTCTGACCTATGTACTGTAGGCCACACGGATGCGATAGATTCCCCAAGAGTATATTTGTCAAGAATTGTGTCCCTTTTTTTGTAGGGCAAATAATCTTAGTTGCAGGAGTGAAAATCCCTTTGAAATTTGATGAATTAAGGGGGGGGAAATGTCAGGAAGACCAAGGTATATAACTGGCCTGGACTTTTTAGAAGCATTTCACATAAAAAAAAACCCCTTCCCTGGTGAATGATATAATCTCATCGCTATATCTATCAAACTATTGGAAAGCACTCATTAAAACAGATGACCACCGTTTAACATAAGGCACGTGCAATGAATACCATCGTCACAAGAAAGCAACATTCCATAGACCTGAGGAAGCTGGACTATTGTTTCAGCAAAAATATAGTAATAAATAATTGCATTTACTGACGTTGTTTTACCATATCAAAGTGAATAACACACAGTTCAGTTAATCATCGTGATCACTGCAAACATCAAATGCGGAACATTACTCCAATTTGTAATCAATTAACAATCGCTTCATCAGAATAAATAAATTGCTCGTGACACAGGATAATCGTAAAGTCTCGCCAACGCTCGACAAACAATTTAGACTTATAAAACAAAGAAGCTTAAACATTCAGCATGACTGACTCGAATAAAATCTTTTATACAAATCAACTCCTGCGTTACATAAAATCAACTCCCTCCGTACAAATTAACTCACGCCAATACTTTTCAAAACAGCATTTTTAGCATTTGTTTTCGTATACGTCATTCTCTTGACCTGTCGTCGTCAGGTTGCCACAACACATATTCGTAGCATAGGAAATGTAGCGTTCAAGGTGAAAAATGCTTAAACAGAAAAAAAATTACAGAAGAACAGGAATTAAAAAACTGGTTAAATTAGAGCACGACACAAAAGTTAGTTTCCGGTTTCAACAGCAAATAAACAAATCATTTCGATGACGAAGAGGATTAAGCCTTTTTTAATAAATAAACTGCACTGTAGTAATTGAGTGGTTTTGCTCTTTCAGTACATTCAGATGTTCTCCTTATGCAGACAATATCTTAGATGCAATGTCTCTCCTTCCGAAGCGTCTCCCTTTCTCTGCCCAATAAAATATTGTTATGGTTATGAAAAATTCCCAAATAGTTATAACAGAAAAAATATGTCTGCAATTTTTGCCAATTTCTTTTTATCCACAAGTGTTCTTTCATTCTTCAAAAAAGCAGTTTTCATTCTACTTAGGTAAACGTTTTTTTTTTCCTGTTTGAGTAAGAAGACGGAATGATATAGCCTTCCGTCTTCTCACCCAAAGACTTTTTAGTAGACAGCATACGTAAGGCTTTCTTAGCCGCTGTTTAATTAATATTATTATTAACTGAATTGCCATAAAAGAAGACTTTATGTTTCCTAAACTCAAACAAAAGTTATTTTCTTTTAAACGATATATATATATTTATAAATTTCTTTATATTTCAAAGTAATTCATTCGTATAAGGCTGTGTTAAACCTAAAATGCCAAACTGAAGAATTTCATTTTTCGAATTCTTGTGACCTTTCATTTCTGAATTATTTATGTGATTTGTTTTTTGGACAGGTGGAAATTGTGATCCCAAATTTAGTATACCTAAATCGATCAGATATATTGTCTTATTCGATTTTTAAATTTCTCACCTTTACCCTAGATAAATACTAAGGACGAGAGGATATTTTTGAATATGTCTCCTCCTTTTTTACGCTTTCCAACCGTAGGTTGAAGAAGCGTATATGCTCCAGCTTTGTCCGTCCGCACGATAACTCGCGTAAAAATCATTCGTTTTCTATGAAATTTTAGTATGTGGTAGGGAAATACCCGGGGACGAACCCTATTGAAAATGGGGTTGATGGGGTCAAAGGTCACGACATAGGAACGGGATTCATTCCATTGCCCTTATGCGTAATTAGTTGCGTAAATATCGTTCGATTTCAGTGAAATTTTAGTATAAGGTAAGGGACCACATAATGACAAACCCTATCGAAAATGGGGTTAATGGGGTCAAAGGTCACGACATAGGAACGGGATTCATTCCATTGCCTTTATGCGTCATAACTTGCGTAAATATGGTTCGATTGCGGTGAAATTTCAGTATATGATAGGGGATCGCATGGGAACGAACCCTGTTGAAAATGGGTGAAACGGGGTCAAAGGTAAGGACATCGGAGCGGGATCCATTCCGTTGCCCTTATGCGCCATAACTTGTAAAAATGTTTCAATTTCGATGAAATTTCAGTATAGGATAGGGGATCACTTGGGACGAACCCTGTTGAAAATGGGTGAAATAGGGTCAAAGGTCAGAACATCGGAGCGGGATCCATCCCGTTGCCCTTATGCGCCATAACTTGTAAAAATGGTTCGATTTCGATGAAATTTCAGTATATGATAGGGGATCACCTGGGAACGAACCCTACTGAAAATGGGTGAAATAGGGTCAAAGGTCAGGACATCGGAGCGGGATCCATTCCGTTGCCCTTATGCGCCATAACTTGTAAAAATGGTTCGATTTCGATGAAATTTCAGTATATGATAGGGATCACCTGGGGACGAACCCTATTGAAAATGGGTGAAATAGGGTCAAAGGTCAGGACATCGAAGCGGGATCCATTCAGTTGCCCTTATACGACAAAACTTGTAAAAATGTTTCGATTTGGATGAAATTTCAGTTTATGATAGGGGATCACCTGGGGACGAACCCTTTTGAAAATGGGTGAAATAGGGTCAAAGGTCGTTCAGGGCAGCGGAGTGGGATCCATTCCCTTGCCCTGCGCCATAACTTGAGAAAAATGCTTCGATTTCGATGAAATGTCAGTATATGATAGGGGATCAACTGGGGACGAACCCTATTGAAAATGAGTGAAATGGGGTAAAAGGTCAGGACATTGGAGAGGGATCCATTCCGTTGCCCTTATGCGTAATAACTTTAATAAAAAAGGGTTCGATTTCGATGAAATTTTAGTATGTGCTAGGGAACCTCCCGGGGACAAGCCCTACTGAAAATGGGTGAACTGGGGTCAAAGGTCTGGACATAGGAGCGGGATTTATTCAATTGTCCTTGTGCGTCATAACTTACGTAAAGATGCTTCGATTACGACAAAACGTTTTCGTGTTGTTTCGGAGGTATACTGAACCAATTATGTTTAATATCATCGAAATGGGGTCAAAGGTCAGGGCACAGAAGCGAGATTTATTCCACAGCCATTATCCTCATAACTTGAGTAATGATTTCTGGTATGTTGGAAAGCGTATCATAATCAATGCATTGCATGATTTTACTAACTTGTTTTGTCTAAAACTAGTCAAAATGTGTGATCAATATACTCTATAATTTGAAATACCAAGATTATGAAACTTTATTAGGTACCAATTCAAATGTAATTTTCATAGTTGTGCACTGTACTTTAATAAGAGAAAAGTAAGCCCAGTAATTCATGAGCAAAATCTAGGACGTCGGCGTCACTGAAAATCAAATTTTGTCAAGCTTTTAGAATTCCTACGGCACGCGGCTTCTTTATTTTATAGAATTGTACAAATATTCACTTTCAAGAGGTCAGGCACCTACTAGAGTTAGTGCATTAAGTGACGAGGGTAAATTTATCCATGTTTATGCCCTTTTTGCCATTTAATATAATCATACTTGTACGGTTTTTGAGTTTTGAACCTTGGTTTCCATTTGCTTCACCAATTTTTTTACTGAAATTAAAGTTTTAAAAAGTTTTAAGCGAATAATTTTTCGTGACACAAGAGATAGAATTGGATTCGCATCTATTTCCTAATTTTGGAAAATATGTTGATCTGAGGGAGCTTCTAGTAATAAAACAGGGTGGACTGACTCAGTTGTACATGAGACCATCACGCCGTTCTCCCATTAAGAAACTTTTTAGTGAAAAATCTATGATAGCCGCCCCGGTGGCGCAGTGGTCTAAGCGATAGCTTCTGATCATTCGTCCGAGATGGGTCCGGGCTCGAATCGCGGTAAGGCATGGATGTTGTATTTGTCTTACGGCGCAGGCTCTCCCTTCCCTGGAGCCAATGGCCCTAAATTAGGGGGCGGGCGACTGCTTATATATAGCCCATTGAGTTGCTCATGGTGGTCGTTTAACCTCCAATAAAAAAAATCTATGATATGTAGAAACAAGGGGATTGTGGCATGATGCATGAAAACTAATTGAATTTGTTTTCTTCATTGTTAGTATACCTCCACATAAGAGCTGCTCGTGGCCTGGAGCAAATATAATCGGTATTCAATTTCTTGCCATTTCTTGTCATGTTTTGTCTAACATCTCTTGGGAGACTGTGGCAATCGCATCAGTTATTCTCCTCTGCAGAGTTTTAATATCAGACACTGGTGTTGATAAGGCTTTTTATCATTAATATAACCTCCACAGGAAAAAGTCTAGGCGTTTTATATCGGATGACAGTGGCGGCCATTATGTTGGACCGTTTCTCCCAATCCGTTTGTTGGGAAATGTATTATTGTGGAATTTTTGAACAGTTAATCCTCATTGTGGTGGGGTTCCATCCTGCTGGAAAATTACCCATGGTTAACATTCGTCCAACTGAGGTGGAAAGAAAGGCTCAATCAAGTCCAGGTACACAATTGCTGTTATTGTGTTCACGAAAAATATGCTGGCTCTCAAAGAAAACATGGGAATTTCTCCGACCTTCATATATGCACATTGTGTCCGTTTACTTAACCAGAGGTGTGTGAAATGTAGCCTCATCCGATAAAATACACACGCTGTAGGTAGTTATTGTGATTGATACGCTGTAAAATCTCAGCAGCACGACGTGGGAGTCTTCCACCTGCAAGGCTTTAACAGTCTGCACTTTATGAGCATACAAACGAAGCCTTTTGTGTAAAAAAATTCAGTATAGTACAGGGGATTCCGAGTTCAGACGAAGCTCTGTGGGGTGGGGGGGATTTCGAGGGACTGCGTACGAAAACTCTCAACACTGCATCAATCGTTTCTTCAGTAACACCCAGTCGGCCCATCCGTTTTAGATCATCAGCGCTTCCTGTATCCTTAAACGTTTCATAACAAGCTGTTGAGGTAGACGTCTGTACTCTCTTCTGAAATTACGCTGAACAGTTATCGGTGATTTGGTCTCGTGGTACCACTGAACACATTGCGCCTTTTCCTGTAAAGACGCCATTTTGATTTCTTGCGCTAGTAGGGCCACCTGGTTATTACCAAGCATGCACCTACCTCGTACAACAAGAAGACGAAACCTCTATTGGTTTACATGCATCATGCCACAAACAGCTTTTTCTTTCTAATTATCATAATTTTTCAAATAAAATTTTCTCAATGAGGGAAGGACTTTATGTTCACCCTGTATTACCCAAGAAAATGCGTATCTGAGTGTCAGCTTTATAATGTCTGACACACCTATTCTTTACGAGGTTACAAGGTTGATTTGAGGAGAGTGAATTTTTCAGAAGGGCGTGTGAACTACGAATCAACTTGTACTGATGTACTTGCTTGGAAATGCGCCGTAATAGAAGATAGAAGGTTGAGCATTTAGCTATGAAATTCAGGAGATGAGCTATTTGATTCACTGTGATGGGCACTGTAATTTAAAAATTTTCTAAGTGCTGAATATGAGTAATAATAGCGTGTGCTTAAAGTAACAATCTAACTAAATCTGACTTCCATGTTTTTCACTTCTTACCTGAAGTAATGGGCGTTTTGGACTGGAACACAGTGCTCGATTTGTCAAGGCTAGAAATTACCCGACAGAATTTTCTTGCGTGATGAGCAGCACTTTTGGTTTCAGAAAGTTTCAAATCTAATAATGATCAACATTTATTGGAATACCAAATATTACAAATAAGGCGTAATTTTAGCAATTCAACCAGAACTAAACCACATGTAGTAATAAAAATAATTCTTATTTTTAATGTTCGATAGTCAATTTTACATTACTGATTATTTTGAACTTCATTTAAAAGGAATTTTAAGATGTGCAAATTATTATTTCTCTAAACTCTAAAAGTACCACCAGCGCTTTTGTTTTTTTTACCGATGTTCTTCATAACAGAAAGAAATTTGAGCAATTAATTCCTGAGATAAACTCGCACTTCTTCATATTTTTTATTTAGGGGTTAATGATCACTGTGAGCAAATTAATGAGCTATAAACCTTAAAAAACACCTTTAAATACTTCGCCCGGCACTAATTTAGGGCCGGTTCAGGGAAGCAAAAGAGCCCCTGCCACCGTAAACTAAACACACCACCCATGCCTCTCCTGGGATACGAACCCGGAGTCACCGCAGATCAATGATTAGAGGCTAGGCTTCGTATTAGTCGGCAACCGGGGTAGCCCACTTCATTTAGAGAAAGCAGATGTCAAATTGCTGTTGATATAAAGACTCAGTCTTGCTGTAGGTAGAATATGCAATCAAACGAAAGAAAGAAAGAAAATACTAAACATCATGGACAAAGAGAATTAAATTACCTGTAAAATATTATGATATAGTGACCTTAATTTGGCCACCGTATCAAAAGTTCTGGCGGTAATTAAACTGCGATTTGCTAAACGAACATGCTCAGTTGCTTTCTCAATTTAAGGAAGCTTCATTTTTTTTATGACTTACATTTCAGAATTCTATCTGAGTCTTTCCGCTATGATGACAGAATTTCTAATTGGCTTAAGCGTGACCGTCATACCTGTTTTGCAAAGACAGAACGTGTAAGGCATGCTTATCGTGCCCACGAGGTGGAGCTTCTGGGCCACACAATACTTCTAAAGAGAGGAAATACTTCCGAAACATATTCTGTGGTACTGTAACCCGAAACAACTCCAGAATCTCCAATTAGATGGCATCAAGGAATTTTTTCTGTTGCAGCATCAGTTAGTTTTTACTCTCCGTAGCGGAAAAAATGATCTCTGATCACGGAGCACTTCACTTTGATGAAAGAAAGATTCTTTACGTATGTTTTATCATAGGTTTTGTTAAAACTTTCATCTCAACGAGGAAAAGATATCGTCATTTTGCAGCAAAAAGTCTAAATCTGAGGAAAAAGGTTTTTATCCGGCGGCGCTACTGTAGACTTCGATGCGGGGAAACGATTCATCTTGCCGCATTACATCCCGATGATCAAATTCTGATTTAGACCTAGCAGCTTATATTCTCCGCCTCCGAGGAGCAGCAATTACTTATTTCTATTTACAAGCTTTAAATTTTGCGACATTTTACTATGCTGGCGTGTTGTTGAGTGTTTTTGATGAAAAACCTGAGCTGTCCCCAACGTGAGAAAATCTACTTGATATTTTTGCCAGTAAAAATGAACTTCGTGATACCAAAGTTGTATTTAGTGCTATTCACGTTCGTGCATACGGATCGTGCCATCATAACATTGCGGAATTTTTAACGCCAAAACGTCTTACTTCCTGTAATAATAAGATGTCTCACTGAAATTTCGTCTTTTTTTGTGGAGGAAGAGAGCTTACCACCACCATGAAGAACTCTGAGGGCTTTGAGCAGTGGCCGATCCGTGATTTAAGGTCACTGGCTCCAGAGCAGGAACACAACCAGAGCCATCCGAGAAGTACACCACTCAGGACTCATTCGCGGCTCAAGCCCGGGTCCACCTCGAACGACTGATACGAAATCCGCATTCCCAATCCCTTGTTCATCGGGACGACTGAAATTCCTTCACTTGCCGCTTTTTGTTTTTTGATTGGAGGTTTAAAGACCACCGTGAGCAACTCAATGGGCTATAAGCAGTCGCCCGTCCCTAATTTAGGATCATGGGTTCCAGGGAAGGGAGAGAACCAGTGCCGTAAGACAAACACAACATCCATGATTCATCGGGATTCCAACCCGGACCCCTTTCGGACGAATGATCAGAGGCCATCGCTTAGACAGCTATGCCACCGGGGCGGCGCTTTTGTTTTTACTTCCTGCCGTCGTGTTTCTTTGGAGAATTGGAATGGTTTGCAGTAACAAGTATTTGAAGCCAATCCTTTAAAAAATTAATCTCTAGGACGCCAAATCATGGTACAATAGTACACCACGACAAAATTCGGAAGGTTTTCATTATGTTTTGCAGACAAAATGTTTACCCTAGCTAGATCAGATCAGATCATATGTAGAGGATTTTAGGAAGGGAGTGTCTGACTCCAGGTCTTAAATAACCCTTAGAAATAGGAAGCTAGGAGATTTGGGCTAGAGTACCCGATAGGAAAGTGACACGGAAGCGAAGTAGAAAGGGGTCGAAAGACTCCCTTATTTATTACCGGGGGGCCAGTACCCGGGGTCCGACGGCTTAATGTGCCCATCCGACGCCCGGCGGATACTTAGTGGATCGAGAGTTCGCACCTGCCTGGGATCGAACCTGAGGTCCTCTCTGTGACAGTCACGAACGATGCCCACTAGGCCACCCGCGGCCAAAATTTACCCTAGCTAAGTAACTAACCTGAAGTTAAGTCTTTGAGATTTCTAGAAATGATGTGATTAGAACCATCAACAACCCCCCCAGGCCGCAGTAGTCTAAGCGCTGGCCTCTGACCATTTCTTCCGAGATGGGTCCCGGTGAGGGGGTGTGAGGGAGGTCGTCTTACGGCACTAGCTCTCTCCCTTCCCTAAAAGCTGTTGCCCCAAATTGGGGACGTGCGGCTGCTTATATCCAACAAGTTGCTCATGATGGTCGTTAAATCCTCCTGCCCCCCCCCCCCCCAAGGATCATTGTACCATGACACTTGATTTTTGAGGAATTGTTCTTAGAAGTGCCAGAAGGTAAAGCAGAAAGTTTATCCACGGATGAGGACTTGCAAGCTTTAAATGCTTTATTGTAATTTATTTGACGAGTGGCGCCGAAAAGGTTGGAATGATTTTGCTGCTAAACATGGAAATGCCCCGCAGCAAGTAATTTTACAGTATGAAACATACACTTTCATAAGTAAAAGTTCCCTTGAACCTGAATGTTCACATTTTTTCTTAATCTTTTTAATTTGGAGTTAAACGACCACCATGAGCAACTCTGTGGGTTATAAGGCAATCGCCCATACCTAATTAGGGGCCACTGATTCCAGGGAAGGGAAGTAATCAGCGCCATCAGCAAACAACCACTCGTTCTTCACCCGAACTTCGAACAGCAGGAAGCGATCTCGGTCGAATTGTCAGAAGTCAGAGCCTCAGAACACTCAGCTGCCAGGGTGAAGACAAATTTTGTTTTTACCGTTTTGTTAGATCTTACGCGTTTCTGGTGCTCCTTGATTCAGCCCGGCACCGATTAATATACTCTTTTTGTTTTTTTGATTGGAGCTTTAACGACCACCGTGAGCAACACAATGGGCTTATAAGCAGTCGCTTGTCCCTTATTTAGGATCACTGGTTCCAGGGAAGGAAGAGATCCAGTGCCGTAAGACAAACACAACATCCGTGCCTTACGGGATTCGAACCCGGACCCCTTTCGGACGAATGATTAGAGGCCATTGCTTAGATCACCGCGTCACCGGGGCGGCACTCTTTTTATCGCTACCTAATTTAGGTTAAAGTAAGTGGGTTTTTTTTTGTTTTTTTTCATTGGGAGTTTAACGACCACCTCACGTGAGCAACTAGATGGGCTATAAGAAGTGACCCGCATCTAATCTTGGGTCACTGGTTCCACGGAAGGGTGAGAGCCAATGCCGTAAGACAAACACATCCATGAATCACCGGGACTCGAACTGGGACGCATCTCGGATGGTCAGACCACTGCGCCCCCTTAGACCATCTTAGACAACTGCGCCACCGGGGCGGGGCGACTTAGTATCTTTCAGCGTATTACGATATGAAATAAAAAATTTGCGTTAAATAAGCTCTCAGAATATATTCAACAGGGAAATAAGACAAAATTTTATCGTCGCCCTGTGGCGCAGAGGTCTAATCGATGTCATCTGATTATTCGTCCGAGATGGGTCCGGGTTCGAATCCCGGTAAGGCATGGATGTTGTGTTTGTCTTACGGCACTTGCTCTCCTCCTTCCCTGGAGTCAGTGGCCCTAAATTATCGAGAGGCGACTGCTTATTACCCATTGAGTTGCTCACGGTGGTCTTTAAACCGTCAATAAAAAACAACAACAACAAAAAATCAAACAAATTTGGGTGTGTGTTTACCAACACACAAGTCACTTCTTGAAACCACTTTCTCAGTGGTCTGAGCTGTTGTTCTCCAATGGGGCGCAAATTATGTAACTTGCCCCAAGGCGCCAATCATTTTCGCTACGCCTCTGGGTTCAGGTATAGTTTCACTATTGTGTCTGAGTTAATACGGCTTTCAGTAATTCCTGATGTATGAGACGTATTCTTATGTCACAGTACTGAAACCTAGTGAGTTTTCATCACGCAGTAGTATATCCTGACGAAAGAAAAAGACTCCTTATTTGACTAGAGAAAAGAAATTGTTTATTGTTCAGCCCTACATGTAAGAAAAATTCCACATTTAATCACTTCTTTGTAATGAAAGAGAAATATCTTAATAAATATCTTAATAAAAAAAAAAGAAACATGCAGAACTATATCTTAATAAAGAAGAGTAAGAGACATCATCTCGCAATGTTATACCTTGACAGAAAAAATGACTCGTCATGTAGTCCTACATCTCGTCGACAAAACGATTCGTCATGGCTCATGTTGATGATATCGTAACGTATATTTTCCCCACTTTTTTTTACGAGTATAACAGGTTACAGAACGTCCCTTCGAAGGGAATTAATTTCAGCCTGTTTTCATTCCTTTTACCCATGGCATATTTCTACTTGCGCAAGAGTTGTGAGGGCACGTTTGCAGAAGCTCATCGTTACAGGTGATGCATTTCGGCGACGTGATATTAATGCTAATGAGGTCACTTTACTTTCCCGATGTTGTCGGCGAACACGGCGTGCCATCGTATTATGTAAATGAGTTGCATTACTGCTTCTCCCAGAACTATTTATTGAGGATTTACTTTCGTATCATAATAGACGAGCAATTTGGATGGATGCCGTTTTCTTTCCTTTTCTTTCTTTTTTTGTAGTAATCGTCATTAATCAACTAACTGGTATGAATTATGGACGACTAGTTTGCATACACTCATTTCAAGGCGTTCATACGGATAATTGCTGAATAAGGTGTTAAACTTCCCGTTTTCATGTGGTCATAACAATAGATAGAAACAGGCATCGAATCAATAATTTTTGTAGCTTTCATGCACACGTTAAAATGGAAGTACATCTCTTTCAGTCTAGGTAGGTAAAGGATTTGCTGGAATAGCTGGTTCCTGAATTCGTAAGTGGAATGTTACTTCGATAATTCGTAATTTTTGCTACCGCTTTAGTCTAATTTTGTTTGAATTTCAGAAATAGCTGCAATAAAATTAATTCGTCAGAATGTAGGAAATTTAAATTATATGTCTCATTTTAGCGCGTAGTAATTGCAGTGTAATATCCAAAACTACGTAATAAGGACACAAAAATAAATTTAAAGCGTTTTCTTTATACTCCGATGGAATGAATCTTTTATAGGTAGTTTTAGTTTCAAAATTGCGATACATCAATTCAAACTGTCATATTTTGCGGAGAGTACTATCGATCGGCTACATGCGTATCCAAATGATGAAAGCGTGCAGTTCAAAACAAGAGCATTGTTTTCCTGAGTTACAATGGTGTAGGACAGAAATTTCCGAATCCTAGTTCTGCTAGGCTTGTGTTCGAATCCAGCCAGTGCAAGACATGGGTGATTTATTTGATCTTCTGGCATCGATTCTTCCCCTTTGCTGGAATCAGTAGTTCAGATGTTCATGAGACGATTGTTAAACCACTATTTTCTCCTAAATATAAAGAAAAAAGAAGATAAATAACAGAAGCACTATGCTGGAAAAATTCTAGTATGCACTGCCATTCTTTAAAAGTTATTTCCCAGTGCCATATTTCTTTACGAAATTTTGTTGCTTAGCCATATTTTTCAAGCTTTGTTGTGTTGTGCAACCTCACAACTTACTTTGGCACGCTTTTTATATAAGGTTACAAGTGAATAGCCTGTGACGTATAAGTCTAATCGACAGTGAAGCAGCTGTAAGACTGACGGCGTAGATAAATTGGGAGAACAGTCGCTTTGGAGCAGGAAAATGTGGCTCCGAATATGCCACTTTCGACAAAAGAAAGGTTACATAAGTCTTGTGTATCCTTTCTACTATGATGCGCATTTTCTTCTTGAAAGGTACACACAAATAGAGATAGAAACGGGTTAACCGAACGACAATTTCTTGCGGGTCCAACTGTTCCTGACCCGATTTTGACCCGTTTTTATTCCCGTTTTATTTTTGAAAAGAGAAAAATATTTTTCAAGGAAAAATGCCCGTTGTGGAATTCTGCAGTCGATACTGGTGCCCACGGAGTGAATACTAATTTGCCATGCAAAAATATTGTCGTCTCTTTCTTAAAGCAACGAAGATTTCCATTGACCGACGTCAGACACACCATATCGTAAAAAGATCCTTCCTTTGCGTTCTTTTACAGTGCGATTGCCCAGGGCAAGGTACAGGCAAACGCTTTTCGCCTGCTTCTCAGCTGATTCACTCTCTCCGTGCGAATTTCACTGCATGACTAAGAGTTACTTTTCACGTCGCATCCTTTACATTGAGCAATCGGAGGTTTTATATTGATGTACTAACATCCCATTCCCATGACATGTCATGTCGAAATTAACTCCTTATTTGTTAATATGGATTGATTTAATGTTAAGGAGGTTGAGAAAGACGTCGAGCCCAACAAATACGTGCTTCAAACAAAGATCCTCGCTCTTTCCACGTTTATAAGTGAGTCACGGAAAAATTCTCATTGGCCGCCACCGGGAGTCGAACCCAGGGACTTCCAGTTACGCGCCGGATATGCTTCCGCTACACCACAGCGGCCTCGAATTCCTCCAGACTCACACACGCTAACTGCCAAGCCAATTTGGCAGGTTGCGTCTTGGAGCCCCACACAATGCTGGGGATTCACCAAAGATGGTAAGCAGCAACTGAAGAAATAATTAGAAGGCGAATGAATAGTTAATACAAATATTTAACGAAGACCAGGAACATCAAACAAAGAACCTCGCTCTTTCCACGTTTATAAGTGAGTCACGGAAAAATTCTCATTGGCCGCCACCGGGAGTTGAATCCAGAATCTTCCAGTTACTCGCCGGATATGCTTCCGCTACACCACAGCAGCCTCGAATTCCTCCAGACCCACGCACGCTAACTGCCAAGCCAATTTGGCAGGTTGTTTCTTGGAGCCCCGCACAATGCTGGGGATTCACCAAAGATGGTAAGCAGCAACTGAAGAAATAATATGAAGGCGAATGAATAATTAATTTGTGTGACTCTGAAGGAATTCGATGCCGCTGTGGTGTAGCGGAAGCATATCCGGCGCGTAACTGGAAGACCCTGGGTTGGACTCCCGTTGGCGGCTAATGAGAATTTTTCCGTGACTCACTTATAAACGTGGAAAGAACGAGGATCTTTGTTTGATGTTCCTGGTCCACGTTAAATGTCTGTATTAATTATTCATTCGTCTGCTAATTATTTCTTCAGTTGCTGCTTACCATCTTTGGTGAATCCCCAGCATTGTGCGGGGCTCCAAGAAGCAACCTGCCAAATTGGCTTGGCAGTTAGCGTGTGTGAGTCTGGAGGAATTCGATGCTGCCGTGGTGTAGCGGAAGCATATCCGGCGCGTAAGTGGAAGACCCTGGGTTCGAGTCCCGGTGGCGGCCAATGAGAATTTTCCCGTGACTCACTTATAAACGTGGAAAGAGCGAGGATCTTTGTTTGATGTTCCTGGTCCACGTTACATGTCTGCATTAAATGCGTGCTTGTTGAAAACCACAAGGGGAAGAGTGAATGTTGGAAATTGTTTCTTCTCGTTAAGGAACCGGTGAATAATCCTGTGTTGTTTGGTCTTGCTTGTTGTTCAAAATGTGTAAAGTGTATAATTACAAAGTAAGATGTCGACGGTGTAATGAAAGATGATGGAACCAAAAATCTAATGGACCATATGAAAGTATGCGGACCTCCATCAATGCGTGGAAAGAGTGAACAATCTAAATACATTAAAAAAAATACATTTGTGTAATCGTAAATAATGATTCCCGTTTGTAATATACTCTATGGTCATGGTCATTGCCAGGTATTACTTCTGGATTACGCAAAATAGTGGCACTAAAAATACCCCTAAAATTTAGCAAGTAACCAAATTTTATTATTAAGGTATTTCAGTTATTAAATATCAAGCAGTTATTGGGATGAATATATCATCATCATCATCATTGTAAACCATTATCAATCCACTGCTGGACGAAGGTCTCCCCAAGTTTCCTCCACAACGGTCTGTCTTGTGCCAGTCTCCTACGTGTCACTCCCGCATATTTTCGAATTTCATCCACCCATCTCCCATGTGGTCTTCTTCTGGGTCTTTTCCTGTCCCTTGGAATCCAATCTAAAATTTCGGCTGTCCATCGATGGTCTGTCCTTCTGGCAGTATGTCCAGCCCATTGCCATTTCAGGGATTTAACTCTGATCATGATGTCTTCCACTCTCGTCATTTTTCGGATCCACGAGTTCCTCCTCTTATCTCTCCTGGTTACACCAAGGATGCACCTCTCCACGCTTCTTTCAGTTGTCTGCAGCCTTTGTATGTCTCTTTTAGTTAAGGTCCACGTCTCTGCACCATACGTAAGCACTGGAAGGATGCATTGGTCAAACACTTTTCTTTTAAGACATAATGGCATATTGCTCTTGAAAATTATGCTGTTTCTTCCAAAAGCTCTCCAGGCAAGTTTTGTACGCCGATTAATTTCTTCATCAATGTGACCCTCACTTGATATCTGCTGTCCAAGATAAATGTACGTGTCTGTTATCTCCAGCTTTTCTACATCAATCGATACATCTTCATTTCTTGTAAAAGCATTGAACATCGCTTTTGTCTACTGAAAGTTCATTTTTAATTCCACTTCTTTACTTTTGTCAGCAAGTTCCTGGATCATACTCTGCAGCTCTGATGGAGTAGTTGCAAAAATGACTACGTCATCAGCAAAACGAAGGTGGGTTAGATAATCTCCATTAATCTTTATCCCTTTGTTTTCCCAGTTCAGTGATTGAAAAACATTTTCCAATATGGCATTAAAGAGCTTAGGAGATATGGTGTCACCTTGTCTCACTCCTTTTCCAATTTTTATGTGTGTTGAATTTTCAAACAGCCGAATTTTTGCATTTGCATTTTCATAGATGTTATTAATAATATTAATGTACGCATCTTCAATACCGCAGGATTTCAGAGCCATTGTAACTGCTGATGGTTTCACCGAATCAAAGGTTTTTTCATAATCGATAAAAGCCATGCACAATGGAAGTTCATATTCCCTCGCTCTTTCAATTAGTTCTTTCAGTACGCGGATATGATCTATTGTGCTGTAGCCACTCCTGAATCCAGCTTGTTCTCTCGGTTGAGCCATGTCCAGTATCACCTTCAAGCGGTGTGAAAGAACTTTAGTGAAGATTTTATAAACCACTGATAGGAGGCTAATAGGTCTGTAGTTCCTGAGATCCTCAATGTCACCTTTTTTATGTAGCAAGATCATTGTAGCGTTGTTCCAATCCTCAGGAATCTTCCCTCAGTTATTAAATATCAAGCAGTTATTGGGATGAATATATGTATATAAATTGAGTTTAGAATTTATAGTTCAAAGCAGATTTGTCCGGGTCAGTTATGGGTCCGGATCGGGTTCAGTTATGGGACGCCCGGTTCCAAAATTTTTGACCCGTTTCCAACTCTGCACACAAGCAGGTAGTTTATATTAAAAAGGTGAGAAATTACATTACACTGATCTCTTTGTTATGGAAAATAAAGTTATTCTGTTCGTTGGTTGTGTCAGACAATGGATAGAAAATCACAACTTACTCATAAATTGTTCAGCCTTCTAATTATTCATTTGTGTGGGTGATATGAGGAATTTTTGGGGATGAATTTGGGAAGTCCAAAACCGGGAAAGTGAAAGAATGTGAACTACGAAACAAGAGAAGTATTTGTACTTTCATTTATCTTATTAGATATGTCATGTGCCGTACTGAATTTATATTTCATGAGTAGTAAGACTATAGTTACTTCTAATGGCATGGAAACAAATTATTAATTTTTGGTGCATAAGAAACGGTGCCGAATATAAAGTTCATGTTCTTAAGGTTCGTCTCCAGGTCAACTGAAGAAATTATTCAGAACATCTTTGACGATCGCTCTGCAATCTAGTTACTAGATGTCCTGCCACGGCAAACTGCTGGGAGAATACCCTATAACTGGATAATAATATGCTCTTTAATTCCACATGGTGTCTTTTATTTTAATTAATAGGTAAATGCTGAGGTTTTTCTTCATTTTTTTAAAAATGCGTACTTACCAACTATTCGGAAATGAATAGTTTTTAACATATTACCGTTGTTTCAAAGTAATAACATCTCTACTAGGCGTGTAAAAATAGGACAAATATGTTACATTATGGCTCGAAGTCTCATCTTCCTCATCCTCTGAGGCATTCCATGAACTTTAAGTTTGATATACGTCGCCTCAGATGCAATTATATTATTCTGTATTTCAAATAAATAATTGAAGTTCAGGACTGGAAAATGTTACAAGGTGGCGCAGAGGTCTAAGCGCTGTCTTCTGACAGCGCTTAGACTTCGAATCTTGGTGTGGCAGGGATGTTGTGTTTGTCTTACGACACTGGCTGTCTCCCTTCCCTGGAACCAGTGGTCCTAAATTAGGGACGGACGATTGCTTCTAGCCCATGGACTTTCTCACGGTGGTCGTTAAACCCCCAATCAAAACAAAGTTACAAAAGACAGGTAATATTATATACCTCACACTTTAAATGTAGATACCAAATAATACTAGACATGCTAAATTGAAAATATTACCAACAAACTTTATTAAGGAGAAAATGCCTTAAATTAGTGTTTCCCAACCTTCGGTCCACGAGAAATGAATGAATTTATTTATTTTTCTTTTGAGTCAAAGTAAGAGGAAACGCAGATCTAAATTTTTTTGAACATCTGTCGCGTAAGATTAAAGAAGACTTGTGTGTGTATAGCTAATCTCTTCACAGAATATCTGTACTCCTGTAGGCCAGGAAAGGGAAAGCTTTGTGGAATTTCCTTCTGATACCAGTCTGGTATCGATATTCAGATCCGAATCTCAGGTTCAGTTTTGAGATATTATGGAGAAAGGATACCTAAGTCTCAGCGACAAAGCTAAAATTTTTTGGTGACTGTTTGGACTACGTATTTACTGCGAGAAAACCTTTTCAGCTGTTTCAGAAATCAAAACAATGCACAAGAACACAATGGACATTAAGGCTGCACTGCGCCTAGCAGAAACGACGCTGCAACCACGGCTTTAGAAGATAATGGCGAATCAGCAGTAACAGACGTCGCATTGGCCCCGGAAAAAATATTACCGGTAAGGAAAATACTGTGGTATATTGATTATGGATTACACTTATTAATCATTACAGAATATTGACAGATTAAATAATATTAGCTGTAAGTAGGTGACATGGAATTATCCGTGATCATTATAATATACGTAGAATATTACGAGATTAAATGCTCAAAAACAGCCTAAAGGTTTTGTTTTGGCATCGCCGGTCCGCAAAAGTTTCCCAAAACTTTTGCCGGTCCTAGAATGCAGAAAGGTCGGGAACCATTGTCTTAAATCATTGAATTACTTCAAATCTTTCGACATGAGCCAACGATTGAAGGACGGTGAACTATGTTTGGTTACGGTCGCTAGCTTATTTGCAAATTGCTTGAGGTAGGTAAACACACCTAATTTTAATCATGCTCAGATGCCTTAAGAAAATCCTTAAGTTCATCCCTTTTCATCCACTTCTTCAGCATTAGGAATTATATAGTTAAGTGGAATTACTTTCGCTGATTTTCCTTCTGCGATTAGTTCTGTTCCGCGTCATCTAACTATCTCAATTGTTTTTCTTGGTGTCATTTTTTAAAAAGTCCCTCCTTCTCTTATTAGTTCTTTCTCTGTACCACTTTCCTAGAGATCCAAATTAATATTTTTCTGTGTTGCGTAATTTATATGCGCCTTATTAGTACATACCCCCACACAAACGCTGTTTTTCTTACTAACATTTCCTCGTGATCTTTGTCTATTTAATTACTGTTCTACTTCTCTCATTTTATTTTTTCTGGTAACATTACACATCCATCTCAACAAATTCATTTCCAAAGGGCGAGAGAAATGGTGAAAATCTTCCAAATACGTGGAGACAATGTAAATAGACAAAGTCATCGCTCTTTCCACGTTTTTCTTTAATTAACACACATCAACCGAAAAATTATATTTCGAAACCGCTGGGAAATACAAGCGGTGTGAAATGCAATTTTTCGGTTGCTGTGTGTTAATTAAAGAAAAACGTGGAAAGAGCGATTACTTTGTTTATTTAGATTCATTTACTGTGCAATACGTTATACCCCAATGAAATAAGGAAATTTTTAAATATTTATTTTCATCATACAAGTAATAATGAAATATTAATTGCGAACAATAGAACGAATGAAAAATATAAACCTAGATTTTCTACTTTTTAGTTTTGTCGATAGTCACAAGTATTGTGTATATGTGAAATACAACATGTTGATAATACAAGGTGAAAACTTGTTACGTTCACGCGATCCTCGTTCGTTTCCGTTAGAGATGCGTGGAATTTTTTGCAAGTGTCGTTCCGATTTCTGGCTTTATTTGGAATCAGAAATTGGAGAGAACATTCGACCTGCTCTAAGCCGCACTTACCTACGGCATACACAGAGTCCCCAGTTTGCTTACCAAATAAGGTGTTGGATCATCTTTGACTTTCGGAACAGCAGTAACTCATTGCGGCATTAATTCGATTAAGATTCAGTGATGTTCCGTTGAAATATTGGACGACGAATGTCGAATACCTTCAAACTCATGGATATTGAATGATAGTTAATCCGGTTGTCAGATGTACCGTTCGACTTTATACCACGAATGCTCCATGGGATGGAGGTCTGGTGACTGAGGTAGCCAATGAACGAAAGACTCCATTGTATTCCGAAACCACTCCGAGGAAGTGTGAGCATTGTGTCATGGGGTAGTGTCTTGCTAGAAGTATTCAACACCACGGCAGTGCAGAGTGACCATGGCTGAGCGAACTTGACCTGCAACGAAGGTTAAATACGTTTGGGCCTTCCAGCTTGGGTACCAGCCTGAAGTTTCTCAGAAAAGTATGGCCCTCACCATCACATAGCCTCTTCCAGAAGCTAGAAAGTCACGACTATGTATGCTGCTTCCTCTAAATCCCCACCCTTCCATTCTACATGATTCAGCTAAAAATACAGTTTTAAAACCACATGTGCCTTTCCCAATCACCGATCTCACTAGAGCCATTTTGTCTTGTTCGCTATCGAGAGCAATGTTGTAAGGAATGTTCTTCTGCTGTTGTAATGCAGAACGTACAATGGTACCACATGCAGAAATATCTTTTAGCAGTGTCTCTGATTTAAATCTTCTGTTATTTAACTCCTTCAAATATGGTCATGATGTGCTCAACTGGGAACGTCTACTATCCGTGTCCGATCACTGCGCATACGCTGATTTTCAGATTTTTGTAGCATCAATCATTCTTTGTCTATTATTACCATTGTTGTTCTTCCACTTTCCAGAAGTGCAGAAGTTTAGTTGACACTCGCATCGGTCCTGCAAATACCCACTATCATCTCATGCTGAAAGTCTGTTAGACAACGCGTTTTTCCCACTAGACCTTCAGAAACGTGTTCCGAACTACTAATGGTAGTGTTCCAATTCACTGGATTATGTAGCCACTAGGACTCTACGAGAGCGGATGAGTCATCAGCTTATCTGAATAAAATGGTCTACTGGTCTTAGTAAATTGGCCACACAGTAAAAACTACCACTTTCCACCTTCTGAACATAACCTGTAGGTGTTCTTTCTCGTTTAGGCATCCCCTTTTAAATAATCACAGAGGTGGGTGTGAAGAGAAACAAGACCCTATAATCAAGACTTCCACATGATCTTTGCAACCTTGTTACTCTGAAAACTGGATATCATTTGTTCCAGCTGATTCCTCTTCAGGAACACCATTCAATGGTTTTTTAATGCAACCATTAATATAGTAACAGGTAGGCATTATTTAAGCATGTCTACAGGATGAGGTTGCATATGATGCACGAACTAAAACAGCAATAATTTATTTGATTTTGGCGATTTCGTAAACTTCTCGACTTAAGACCTAGCTCTGTTGCAGTTTTTCTAGGGAAGCTTACATAAATACAATATACGGGATCGAAACTGACATAATATTGAAGTTGTCATCACTAATATTCGTTCAGTCAAAGTACTAAATGTTATGTCTAAATGGCATTAACAAAATTACTCGTAGATGCCATTATAAGCTCTTGTCGAATTATCTGCGGCAGAGGAAATCATAGGTGATATAAGGATATAACCTCCTAAATGATTTTTCTGTTGGGGCCATGATGCTATTCAGTGTCATTGAAATTTTACTCTGTTCATCAGTTTCAGACTTGATATTTTCCACATTCTGTTATAAGCTTACCACATGAATACGAAAGTCGTTCATAAATGAATGGGGCTTTTAAAAACACTGTAGGATAGCTGGAATCTAGGCAGCTGGATATTTCCCACCATGGATAGTCTTCGAGTAGTACAGATTTACAACACAAGACGACAGCTGTGGATTGATGAAATCACGTGTAGCACACTCATTTCTCAGATTAGTCTCATACTAGGGCATTAAACGGCATAGAAGGAGATTTTAACGAACGACACTAGGCCGTGCAACAGCAAAAATACTAACATGCCTGGATTTCAGTCTTAAAAACATCCGCCATATTCACTTCATCAGGCTCCATCAGATTATGGACTGTTTAACAAGATTAAAGAACAACTGTGTGGCCGACGATTCCAGAATGATGATGACTTGCAGAGAAGTGCTTGTTAGTTGGTGCGTGCTGTTCACAAAGACTGGCATGCCATAACCATTAAGAAGTCATTAGAAAGATGGCAAAATTACACTGACCTTGTTGAGGAGTATATGGAATGTGTTACAATATGAAGTGCGACTACCATCATCTTGAGTCTTATATTTTATGTAAGTCCCAATCATTGATGAACGACCCTTGTATATTCGTATGTTTACGATAATCTTTCTTTCTTTTCTAATCAGAGTTTAACGACCACCTTGAACAATTATAAGGGATATAATCAGTCACTCGTCCCAAATTTGGAGACACTGGTTTCAGGGAAGGTAGAAAGTCTGCGCATTAAGACAAATATACCACACATGCCTCTTCCGGGACTCAATCCCGGGCCCACATCAGACGATTAGGTAGAAACTTACGCCTCTGAACACTCGCCCACCGGAGCAACTGTGATAAGATGACTTAATGCAGTTAAATGACTTAATACAGTTAAGATGACTTAATGCAGTTTTAACTTGTCTATCAAAAGTTCAGCACGAAACATGAAAATCTGCGTATTCAAAAAGTAATTAACCAGTTCTTATAAAATTTCATAGCTTTGTACGGCAGTGAAACAAACCTGTCTAAGCGGCTGGAACTATTTTCCGTTATAGAGAGGATTCCGTTTTGGATCCATGGGAACCACTGAACCGTTAACATTTGAATTTTTGTGCATCCATGGAAACCAATGAAATGTAAACATTTAAATGTTTGCCATTATTATGACATATTCTACATAATTAGTGATTACTTAATAGAATGTATTGTTCGTAGTATACCTTAATCAAGTAAATATCGCAAACTATTATTTTTTAAATAATCCAACATAAATTTCTGTACAGTAACAGAATATGACGCTGAGGGGGAGAACATGCGCTGCTCATTAACCGAAATAATTCAATCATCTCTGAGAAGTGCAAAATTTCAAATATCCTGAATATTTTTGCAATGCTTGATGTTTATAATTTTTGTATGTAATGTGAAACTTTTATCTTTGATGTCTACCGCTTCACTACAAATTTTATTGAACAAAATGTTGTGTCTCTTCCGAAAACTCTTCAACCGTCCCCATGGAATTATTTTTCAAGTTTGTTTTTAGCTACATTTCTTGCTCGTCTTTGCAGAATAGGACCTTTAATTGGCAGATTTCTAAATCTTGCATTAACAAACTATTCCCAGACAATTTTATTCAATCGATTATCCCGACCTCTTCATTTCCGGCTTTCTGCATTTATCTGTCCGTTAAGCTTTACGCCAATGCGCTATTATTTCGACTTTTCGCTTTGAAATGTCATAGATTTGTATTTTTTGGCATTAAAATTCTCTGTCAAATTCTTGATACTCACACATTCTGTTTCGTGCATTTCAATAACTTTAACTCTGGTATCCAGAATCGAGAATGCTATTCTTTGGCGCCATGGTAAGCGACCTAATGCAACTTACATCAAGCCCAAAGGTTGTTAATGATGATCTCAATTAATAAATGCTAAGAGAATTAAATCGGAGCACTGCGTTGAAATACTTACGAGGTAGCCAGCTGTGAAGACTTTGGACTTTGCACTAGCAAAGAGAGAAACGCTGGTCACATGACCTAAACCTGAGTCGCGGCACGTGCTTAAGAAGCAAAACTGACCGGTTTGTGCTTGTGTAAACAACTCAAAGGCACTCTCTCTCTACTTAATTATGTTACCTACAACTTCAAGCACATTTGTTCAATGTGAATTCATAATTACACTATATGGTGTAATGTTTTGTATTCAATTAAAATACTTGACGGCACGATAACATCTGGGAACTTTCCGCTGTTACCAGGTAGATTTACTCTCTTGCCATGTCCGTTTCTGCGTTAGACAGGCTCCGTTATATAGAGGTTAAACTGCACGCAATTTTCTCTTTCATTTCGGGAACAAAAGAAACTTCCATTTCGGGAACAAAAGGAAGTTCCATTTCGGGAACAAATGAAAGTTCTATTTCGGGCAGGTTCCCGTTTTATACAAGTTCCGTCTTAAATAGGTTTTACAGTAAAAAGAATAACTCGTTCTTGTACACCTTATAGGTACGAGACAGTATGGGAACATACACTGAAAGGACAAATCATTACGCACACCCCGGTGAAAATACGCAGAGCAGCAAAACAGCAGCAAATCACGGTGTGCAGGAAAACCGGTGCTATACATAGAGTGGGTCGGTACGCACAGCAATACATTCCGTCAAGTGTCAGCATGGGTCGAGGACGAGACTTAAGTGAGTTTGATCAAGGTCAAGTCGTGGGAGCCAGGAAGGCCGGATGTTCAATTAGCGCAACGGCGAAACTGTTAGGAATTCCGCGACAAACCGTAGCTGGTGTGTACCTGGAGCACGTGAAATGCGGCAAACCCGCTAACAATCGGATGAAATGTGGCCGTAAAAGTGCATTGGATGATCGAGGGCACCGAAGATTGGCTTGCATCGTACAGACGAATCGGATGGCTTGTTTGCAGCAAATTCCGTCACAATGTAATGAAGGAGCATCCACAAACCTATGCTCAAAAACAATCCGTCGACACATAGCACAACTCGGCTGGGGCAGTTGGCGATCATATCGTGTCCCAATGTTAACGGCACAGCATCGCCTGATTGGGCTGCAGTTTGCGAAGACCTATCGAAACTGGAGCATGGAAAACGCGTCATATGGTCTGAAGAATCCCGTTTCACACTGTATTGCACCGATGGCAGGCAGAGTATGTTACTTAAACCACACGAAGCTATGGGCCCTGTATGTCAACTTGGGGGGGGGGGGGTACTACAGGCAGGTGGAGGCGGTGTACCTGTTTCGGCAGCTTTCACGTGGTCCGGCCTGGGTCCCTTGGTACTGTTTTTTTTTTTTTTGATTGGAGGTTTAACGACCACCGTGAGCAACTCAATGGGCTATAAGCAGTCGCCCGTCCCTAATTTAGGGTCACTGGTTCCAGGGAAGGGAGAGAGCCAGTGCCGTAAGACAAACACAACATCCATGCCTGACCGGGATTCGAACCCGGACCCCTTACGGACGAATGATCAGAGGCCAGCGCCTTAGACCACTGAGCCACCGGGGCGGCGGGTCCCTTGGTACCTCTCGAGTCTTCCGTCACTGGTTCCAGCTATGTGCAGCTCCTGGAAGACCATTTCAACCCTTTCATTGTGTCCCTCTGTCTGAACCAAGTTCCGATCTTTCAACAGGACAACGCTTCACTCTATCGGTCCCGGCTAGCGACCAACTGGCTTCAAGATTACAGCAGTGAGCTTACCACACTCGCATGGCCCCCCTCGCTCACGGGACATCAACCCCATACAAAATTTATGGGACATATTGGAACAAGCTGCTCGTTATCAACCATCCCCTCCTACATCTCTGCCTGCTTTACGCTAAGCACTCTTAGACTGTTGGTCAGCGATACCTCATTGCGTCTTTACCACGACGTTTGGATGCTGTACTGCGTGCAAAAGATGATGCCACACACTATTAGGTGGGTGTACGTAATAATTTGTCCTTGCAGTGTATGAACCAGCGAACATATGCTTCAAAGAAGCAGTCCCAAAAATGGAGTTGTATTT
Organism: Macrothele yani; assembly: GCA_039090855.1. Classification (NCBI taxonomy): domain Eukaryota; kingdom Metazoa; phylum Arthropoda; class Arachnida; order Araneae; family Macrothelidae; genus Macrothele; species Macrothele yani. The sequence continues at coordinate 84,601,812 of CM077025.1, forward strand.
GGTATGCAACACGTACAGTCATCGTGAAATACGGCTCTATCGAAAGTACTGCAGGCCTGGCACCGACGAATTGTACCTTTGGTAACATGGTTCGAATAGTGGGATGGCATTAATTGCCATTGACGAATAAGCTATCTTGAGATTTCGGAGGGTTAGCGGACGGGACAAAGGCAATACTGCAGGAGCAATCTAAAACAGCCCACACGTGTTAAATGGAATCGAGATTTAAAAGAAAATCGATACCACTCCATTCTTATGTTTACCTTGTTTTTCAAGACGTGTGTCTACGATGTTAAGTTTGCGTGGACGTACGTTATCTTCCATTAGGACGAAATATGTACTAAATTCACTGGCATACGGCTTCACGTTGGAATCTAAAGAGAGAAAATAACATGGAGGTAGGTGTGACTACCCAATGAAAAACCAGCACTCACAGTCACACTATCACTTGAAAAAACTCTTTGTTTGATAATTTTACGACACATATAGCAAATTTCCAGCCTCTCGCTAGGTTAATAGGCAACTGCTGTCCTATTCCAAAGAGAAACGTGACTCATCCATAAACACGACATTACGCGAAACAACATTTCCCGTACTTTCAGGCAAACGACAAGACGAAGGCGTGGATGTAGGACGTCCCCAAGAATAACAGTAACCAGAATTCCTCTACAAAAGGAACACCTGCGTACCACGCTATTGAAAGGCACAAGGAAAATCTACAAGTAGTAACGCCCTTTTTGTTCTAACATCCAGTCGATATAATCGTAACACCACCTTAAACAGGCGCTCCTGTAATTGCCATGTTGCAGCGCACCTAAAGCAGATCTATGGGCGTAAAGTCAGTAGTTATGGATCGATCTGTTCAGAGCAGAGACGAATACCTTGCTTCTTGTGACAGTAATGAAGCCCGACTGAAAATTGAATGCTGTCGTTCTCGAACTCCTTCTTGGAACTTATGATGTGGAGAGGCCATATTGCATTGTACGGACTCGAACCATATTGTATTGTACGGACTGGAACCATATTGTATTGTACGGACTGGAACAGGTCTCCGGTCCATAGCCACCGACAACGTGGATGCTCCGAGGCCCAGGCACCCATTGAAATTCATCAGTGGGTGTTCAAAACCCATTAAGTTACGGATAAAAAAGCATCTCCCACCAAAAAAAACCATAAACAATTAAATCGTACTCCAAATTCGGGTATAATCGATGTTTCAATGTAGATTTATGCATGTGTGTGAGCCTTCGTTGGCAGCTCGAGCGTCAATTCGACTTCATCGTTTTCACCTCCAGCATAAAAAAGTTCTTATCTAGAGCTCGAACAGTCAGTGGACTTCGTTCAGATCTCGGGAACACATTGGATTTCTGAAAGGTCGAAGTCTATGCTCTGGAACGACTGCTTTCGAATTAGTTCCAGAGCCTTGGAAGACATACACTGAAGTGCCAGAAAAACGGGTACAGACGAGCTTATGCAAAATACATAGCAACGTCCCCTATGCGCGTACTCGGTTGCGTCCGTCAGTGCGTATATAAAGCGATAGACAACCTTGCCAGCTGTCAGAGCTGTTTTCGGCATGAGAAGGACAAGTAATAACGATTTAAGCGATTTTCAACGCGGTGTCGGTATCATAGTGGGTGCTCGTGAGACGGGCCAGAGTATTTCGGAGGTAAAATAGAAACGAAGTTCGGACTTTCACGGATGACCATTGCAAGGGTGTACCGTGTGACTACAAGAATTCCGGCAAAACCTCCAACCAACGATGCCAGTGTGGCCGTAAAAAGACATTGGGTGAACGTGACCATCGTCGGCTGTGAATAATCGTTTCACGCGATAGGCGTGCAACAGTCTCGCAGGTATCATCGGAATTAAATGCTGGAGCATCAATAAGCATCAACGTCCGGACTGAGCAACGTACCCTGCACGATATGGGCTTTGGGAGCGGACGCCCAACTCGAGTCCCCTTGATGGTTGCACGACACAGAGCTATGTGCCTCGCTTGGGCACGGCAACACCGTCATTGGACACGTTATGACAGGAAACAAGTAGTCTGGTCTGACGAGTTGCGTTTCCAACTGTATCGGGCAGATGGAAGGATTCGTGTGTGGCACAAACCCCATGAAGCCATGAATCCCGCCTGTCAACAGGGAACTGTACCTACTGGGGGGGGGGGGGGGTCCGTAATGGTATGTGGTGTGTTTAGCTGGACTTCACTGGGACCCCTGGCACGTCTAGAAACTTCTGTGACCGGCCAACACTATGTGCGCATCTTTTCTGATGAGGTACACCCGTTCATATCCTGCATTCATGCTGATGAGTTGGGCCTGTAACAACAGGACAATGCACCTCCACATAAGTGTCGGGAGGCCACATTATGGTTAGAGGAGCATTCATCTGAGTTTGGGGTGTTGCCATTCCCACCCAAGTCCCCAGATCTGAACGTGATAGAACACATTTGGGATGCCATGCAACGCGCTATCGAACACAGAAATCAGAGACCTCAGAATACACCCGAACTGTTGAACGCTCTGCAGGTAGTATCGTGTGCATTGCCTACAGCATATTTCCAAAAGCTAGTGGAATCCATGCCTCGTCGTTTGTCGTTTTCTGCTGTCCTGCATTCCCGTGGGGGAGCTACCAAGTATTAGCCTGGTGTATCAGTTTTTCTGGCACTTCAGTGTACTTCCGTAATGTTTGGCTATAGGCACTGTTCCTCCTACAGGATTTCTGAAAATTCGGCATCTTTGCTCTGAAACGACTGCTTTGAAATTAATTCCAGAGCCTTGAGATCAGAGACTGATTGACAGCACGGAATCGATGTAATTTCGTGAATGGTTAACCAGGCTCTTTTCCTCTAAATCTTCTAGAGTTCTTTGTGTCGAAAATGTCTGTTCCCGATGTAATATGGGCCATATTTCATATTTTACTGATTGCATCCCAAAGAACTACGGTTATCAGGCTTTCTGGTTTGCATGAAGTGCGATTCAACAAATGGTTTGACGTTTACGAGGTTTAGCACAGCGGCGCAGTGAGCACGTGCGTAGGTCTGTATTGCTGTTTGTTATTTCCACTTTTGTGTTTCGTGCTAAACGTTTGACGGGCAGCGTACGATTCATCACAGTTGATTCGTGCGTGGAATGTGCCTGCGGTATTGCCCGCGAAGAGTTTCACCACTAAAAGCATTATTTTGTTGTTGTGATAAAAGTCCCCTGGCAAGTAGCAACGAATTTTCAACTCATGTGCGTTCCATTGATTACTGCTGAAGTAATCAATTTACTCTTGTGGCTTTTTGGCTCATTGTTGAAAATATCGGCGTTAAACCCAAGGATTCAGACGGCTGCTTTTTGATATAGAGTACAATCAGGGCCAGTGCTACTATTAGCACGACAAGCCCCGTTTTGGGAACTTGCGGGCATAAATTTTGTTAATTTATTATTATCGTCTAAAGTTGCAACAATGACATTAGGTTTCCTAGAATTGTCGACCCAGTCGCATCATTGGGACCCAGGGTCGCGGATGGCCTAGTGGGCAGCTTTCGTGACTGCCACGGAAAGGACCTCAGGTTCGATCCCAGGCAGGTACGAACGCTCGATCCACTAAATATCCGCCGTGCGTCAGATGGGCACGTTAAGCAGTCGGAACCCGGGTACTGGCCCCCCCGGTAATAAATAAGGGCGTCTTTCTCCCCCTTTCTACTTCGCTTCCGTGTCACTTTCCTATCGGGTACTCTAGCCCAAATCTTCTAGCTTCCTATTTCTAAGGGTTGTTTACGACCTGGGGTCAGACACTCCCTTCCTAAAATCCTCTGCATATGATCATGATGATCATGATCATTGAGACCCGTAAACTTTGTGATCATTGGGACTCGTACACGTACGAGGTTGTCACTAAAACTAATGTGCCCAAAGAAATTTATGATGTTTCGATCGTGGTACCTTCGAAAGAAGGAAAACTGTTAACCTTAAAATAAACCAGAACCCGACACTCATACTCATTTGCAGAGCAGCAGAGAAAAAATACACGTTTGTTTTAAGAAACAACTATAAAATTTATTTTGACATATTTCTTAATTTATGTACAAATTAAAGGTGGGACCAGATTAAGTTATATTAAATCATCACTTCAAAAACAGCTAAAGTTAAGCCCAAGGTTCCAAGAAACGTTTTCATGCAATCCAATTAGTACGAGGTGAGCAAGAATATTTTATTTCCAAATTTCATTGATTACTCAGCATGCAAGAGATTGAAAATTTTGAATGAATCCTTTGCTATTCATCTCTTGTTCCTGGAGTTGATGATGGGGCTACTCATTGGAGCGTTCCTACTTGCGTCAGCAATACGGGGCTGGTATCCTCCGTGGATAAAACGTAGCCCGGGAGCCTGATACTTCTGCAGCTTTTTCTCCTAACACTATTTTTTTCTTTTCCACTACTATCAGCTTGGCTTCTTTTCCGCTGCTATCTTCCAATGGCACCTAACATAATACAGAATTTGTGAGTCCGACTTGTTCACCAACACACGGACATGCATCCCGATACCTCCAAGCTTTTGCTTTTATTTCCACCGTCGTTTTCGCTTTCTGCCGTGCTCTTAGGCGTGCTTTCACTTCTCGCAGGTGTCACCTTCGCCTCCACTGGTTCCTGAGGATGTCTCCCTCGTCCACTAGTGGTCCGCCGTCCGGTGGACGTTGACCAGTGACTATTTCTAGGAGATGTGGTTTTGGCCAGTTGATCATCTGCCGAGCTAAGCCCTTCAAAAATTTATTTGGCCCATGACTCACCCTGTTTCGGAGTTCTATTATCAGGCTACCCGAGATTACCTTTCTAAATCTTTAAGTATGCTCCGAGTTATGTTTACCAACACAGAGACTGGATGACAGCTATTACCTAAATTTTACCTTCTGACCAGATTTAGGCAGGGCTTTTTTTCGTATTATTACCGTGGCAAGCCACGTTTGGGAACTTGAGAGCATAAATTGTGTTATTGAATTTCGATCGACTAAATGGCAACCATGACATTGGGTTTCCTAGTATAGGTGACCCAGTCTCATCGTTGAGACCTGAAAGCGTTGTGTTTCATACGAGCTCGTACGAGGTTGTCGCAAGAACTCATATGGCGCAAAGAAATTAAGTTTAAAAACTAACATTTCAGTATCATGCTTGAAAATTGGGGTATCTACAAAGAAAGAAAACTTTTACTTTAAATTAAACCAGAAACACCGACACTCGTATTCATTTGCAGAGCAGCGAGAAGAAAACACGTTGTTTAAAGAAACAAATATAACATTTATTTTGTGCATATTTCTTAATTTATGCACAAAGTAACGGTGGCACCAGATTAAGTTATATTAAGACATCGCTACAAAAAAAGTTACGGTTTATCCTGAGATTTATAGAAATAGAAACGTTCCTATCAATGCAACTAGTACGAGGTGAGCAATAATATTTCATTTCTAAAATTACAATGAATACTCATCATGCAAGGGATTGAAATATTTGAATCATATCTTACCCTAAAAATCTTCGACTGTGCAACACAGATCCGAGGGTTGATGAGGGAGCGAGTCTTCTTGCGTCTGTGATCTTGGGACTGGTATCCTCCGTGGATAAAACGCAGCCCGGGAGCTCTGGACAAATGTCTTCTCTATTTTCCTTGGATACTACCAAATTTGGGTCCGACGACTGACTTCTCTCCATTTCTACGGATGACAATTACGAGCAACAACACCAACTGCAACCACAACACCCCGATTTCTCCAAGTTTTCCATTTTATTTTAGTTTCGGTTTCGCTTATTACAGCCATGCTGCTAGGCGTGTCCGTCCTTCCTGGAGGCGTAACTCGCACCTTCATTGGTTTCTGGTCCCCCTCCTCGTTCGCAAGTGGCCTGCAGACCATTGGCTACTTCGAGCAGATGTTGTCCTGGCCAGCTGACCATCTGCTGAGCTAAGTATTTTAAAAGTTTATTTGGCCCTAACTGTCACCCTGATTCGGAGTTCTATTATCGGACCGTCCGAGAAAATCCTTTTAAATCTTTAAGCATGTTTGGATGCACGGGCCTGACTGAAATATGTTCCCCGACTCAGAACCTGGGTGACATTTGTTACTTAGCCTTACCTTCTTACCAGATTTAAGATTCTTTCTTAGACTTCCATCGTATAGTCACCACTGACCCATTGTTAGCTAGGGTTACATTATGTAATCCGCAGTGCTGTTGCTTCGCAATTGCCGGGAAATAAAAAAAATACCTTTCGCTTCGTTTGCGGAATTTCGCACCTGGCCTAACGTTTGCATTTAGACCTCCTTCTCACGCACCTAATTAGGAATTACTATTGTGATGATGTAAAAAACTATTGAAGACAGGAAAAATGGGAAAAATCCAAAATGGGAGGTGGAACGCCATTTTATCCTTGCAGGAAGAAAAATGACTTCAGGTCGGCCATATTGTGTGCAGAGGGTCCCACGGAGAGGAGAAGGGGAAGGAAATTCTTTCCTTGGTGAATTCCATGCTGAGGCAGGAGTTTACAGAACATTGGGATGTCTTACTGGCGCAGAAAGTTTGAAGCAGCGAGAGACAGCTGAGGAGGGAAGAGAGATTTACCACATGGCCTCTTGCTCCGAAGATTGCGTGGTCGGGATTGGCTGTGCGCTATCCGGGCTTCAGCAAGTTTAAGCGGGAAAAAGTTGTAACAAACTTTTAGAGCACCTTTTCTCTTTTTGCTCGAATAGGAAGAGGACGTTCGTTTTGTAGTCGTCGCTTAAGATGTACGTACGATAGTTGGCTGCGGCTGACTAGAGAGTTAATTAGGTGCCTACCTGCGGGTTAAGGCCACTAGAGTATATACGTTGCATTACCTGTGGGTAATTGATTATAACTGTGTAATACTACTAAACGCCAGACTGCGGTCTGCCAGGGAACTACTCCACCTGAGTGAGAAATCTAGCCACTTGTGAAGAGCATATAATTGCTATGTATAAATGGTATGTGCATACTCATAATGCAAAGAATGGACTGTGAATGAACTATGATCGTGCTGGAATGTCGACTTGCTCAAGTTCAAGAACCGTTTTTATCGTTTGACATGTATCTTCAACCTACTCGTCACCAAAGTTGTAAATAAACCTGTACATATTTTTCAGCTCTAAGTCTGTACTCTACAAGTCGTCTTTTCCTTCACCATGCCTCTGAGGAGAAAAACAACGTAAGTTTGACCGGGACTGAAATATCCTGGTCTGGTGGCAGCGATTTACCATAAGCAAATATATTAAAAATACGTATAAGCATAACACCCCACGAAGGGCGATTATGACAACTATAATTAAGAAATAAATAATTAACTATGTTAATTAATTAACATAATTAATTAGGTAATTAAATCCCGAATTCGGGTATTTCTTTACCAGAAGCAATGTGCCCGAAATTAGAAGAATTTTCGTGGCTACAGTATAGTCGTCGCTGGCCTATTGTTAGCTGAGGCTGTAGTATGCAATTCTTTGTGTTTGTTCTTTGCAAAGCAATGGCAATGAAAGTACCTTTCATTTCGTTTTCGGATTTTTGCATCTGGCTTGGCGTTCGCTTTCCGATCTCCTTTCCCACGCGAAAGGAAAGCAAGAGATAAAAAAAAAAACTGCAAATCTTTATGTGACCTGGGGCTGGATAACCTCCCTACAAACCCAATCAGGAACTAATCTAATTAAAGTTATTCATTAATTATACCAATTAACTGGGTTAATTAATTAATATAGTTAATTGGGTAATTAAATAACGAATTTAGGTATTTCTTAACTGAAGTAATGTGACCGAAATTAGAAGAATTTCCGCTGCAACACTTCTGTTAGACCAACTAGTCAGCTGCCTAGGGTACAGACCTCAAAGGGTGCAGTACTGACCCTTGATCGGTACAGTTTGATACAGATTAGTTTTTAACCCATGTAAAGAATTCTGCTGACAATTTATATTTTTATTTTAAGATAAATACCAGAACAGTGCTATTGAATATAATTAATTATTAAATTTCATTAAAATTTTCTATACGCTGTTTATTATGCTTTTTTATATCTTGTTTTCTTTTCCTTTTCAAAACTTAGGGAAAATTGAAATTGATAATTCGGGAGGGCGGGGGTTGCATGCAGTTAGGCCTCGCCTCGCGTAGGGCGTAAAATAACCTAGCACTGAGTATAAATTAGGTGATATACCTGGAATTTTCTCCCCAGAAGTAAATGAAGATTCTAACGTTTAGATTCACATTCACAAGAGCTCTGCAGTATGCGTACCGTAAATGCGTACCGCAAATGTCTACTGGCTTTTGGGGAATGGAGCCCACTGGTAAAATATAGTAAATAATAAGAGGAAAATTTATGTGAAAGTGGAGAGAGAAAAAATAAGGCTTGTGATTCTATGATCAATGCCTACTGCTCTCCAATGCACTGAAATGAAAGAAAGCAGAGCTCTAATTGCACTCTGATGCAAGTTCGGTAGAAAGCAAAATCACCAGACTGCGCGGAGAAGAGATGATTACTACTACTTGTGCCACACTGTTAGGAGGATGACCTTTGAAACGAGAATCATTAAGATGATTCATCATCAGCCTTCGCGCCAAAAAACATCAGTAGAATAAATGATCTACGCTGTTAGTGGGAATCGTTTCAAAAGAGCTCAACGAAAAAGAATAGGGTGTAAGCAATTGCGTTAATAAGTTGTAACTTCTGGTCTGGCGAACTGGAAATTGTACGTGGCATGTTCTGAGTACACCTTTGTTGTACACCAAAAACTGTCTTGCTTGCACTTTTAGTTTTACTTTTGTTTCGGGACAAGATACCAGCGTTTGCTTAAGTCGCACTGGAAAAAACGTATTTTAAATTATCAAGAGAGAGAGAGAGAGAAAGATTTGGAGATTTGGCATATATTTTTCAATTTTTTTTGACCCCGAATAAATGTGCATGTGCATTTGTCTTGAAATCTCTGATTCTGAAAGGCAATTTGAAAGTAAATTAGCGTTGAATGGACGTAAAAAAACATGCCCAATATTCTACACATACGTATTTTGAGCTTTTTCTGGAGAACAACTTTACAGCTGGTGTATTCTATAAATGCATTTGAAAACTCAGCAAGATATGCCATATGCTTTCAGGTGATTTACTGAAAAGTGAGAAAAAGTATCTGTTTCTTCGACGCGAATGTAAGAATAAATTCTTCAAAATGTATACGTAATAGTTGAAAATTCGCACTTCTTAGCGACATATGTATTTATATAAAAGATACACTGGAGAGTTTTCTATTTTTTATTTGCTTGTACATCAATAAGTAGATGGGGAAAAAATTCCATTTCCCTACCTGCGAGAATACAGATTTTTTGGGCTAAAGCACTTTTGAAAAAATTCTGTTTTGGGGTTTACGACTACCATCAGCAACTCAATGGGCTAGCAGTCGCCCATCCCTAATTTAGCACCATTGGTTGCAGGAAAGGGACAGAGGCAAGTCCGTCAGATAAACACAGGGACAGAGGCAAGTCCGTAGACTCAGCGAGATTCGAACCTGGATGCATCTTGGACGAATGTCAGAAACCACCGCTTAGTCTGCGGCGCCACTGGGGCGGGCTTTCAAAAAAGATAACATAATGTTATTTTTCTGTCAGCAAAACATTCCCATTTCTACGGTTCTACGCGTAACTAGAAGTCACTAAACTATTTCATGAGGTTTAAGCATTTTCTAATTTCTTGTAATGCCTCCGCTGTCATAACATCGTTGCAGCATGCGGCTGGTTTTGAAAAAAGTTTTGTGCAGTTTTCGGGTGATGTGAAATTGACAAAAAGAACCTTCTTGGTGTGAATAGAAGTGCATGAAACATGGTGAACAATTTTAAATTCTCGAGACTTAATGCGCACAAGAAGAAAGCGCTGTTTTTCATAGTTCAAATACGTATGCTGAAGATACAAATAAGGTACCCTGAGAATCTTTCGTTACATACTACTACACTGCCGGACAATTGCTAAGGACGGATGACAATAGCAACAATAGCAACCATAAAATGGAAGGCAGGAAAATGTGGAAATTAGCATAAGTGAGGGATACAGTAGGACATGTTGTGCGTATGCAAATTTTGGATTGCCGAACTTGTTCGTGACGTCATAACGCTGATAAGAGATATAAAGGATTTGACGCGTATTGACCGCTGTTGTTCAAACGCAAAGTTGAAAGGGAAAGAATCAATTGACGAACTTGCAATTTTCAGTATGTCTTCCCGACATCACTTAGATTATTTTACGCGTGGCTGTATTATTGGCAAGATTGAAGAAGGGCGAAAAATAACAGATGTTGCCAAGGAGTTCGACGTCAGCCACAGTGTTGTTTCAAGGCTTTGGAAATCATTTCAAACAAATGGAGAGCGTAGCAAACGTCACGGGGAAGGTCGTGTTCGCAGTACGACACCTGCAGAAGATCGGTACATAGTGCTATCAACAAAAAGACACCGGCGCAGCACAGCTAGTGAGGTAGCAAATCAGTTTATGGCTGCTACTGGCAAGCGGATCTCCCGAAAAACTGTCGCCAGACGTTTGCATGAAGGAGGACTATACGCCCGCCGTCCTGTTGTGTGCATCCCATTGTCCAGACGTCACCGTACCACCCGTTTGCAATGGTGCCATCAAGATCGCAATTGGACTGATAACGACTGGTCTGCTGTCCTCTTCTCAGATGAGAGTAGATACAGTCTATCGTCAGATTGTCGACGACAACTGATCTCGCGTGATAGTGGTACTGCATATTGTCCAGAAAACATACAGGAAAGGGGCCGATATCCGACATGTAGTGTCAGGGTATGGGCTGGCATCATGATCAATGGCCGTACGTCCCTCTATGTGCTTCCAACTGAGACTGTGACTGGCCAACGATACATTAATGATGTTCTGCTACCTCATGTTCGCATGTTCCGTGGTGCTGTCGGTGATAGATTCATTTTCATGGACGACAACGCAACATGTCATCAAACAGTCGCTGTCCAGGAGTGTCTTGAGAGCAAGGATATTCAGCGCCTCGTATGGCCAGCACGTTCTCCAGATCTGAGTCCCATTGAACATGTGTGGGATGCTTTGGGGAGGAGTCTTGCTGGTCGCCAATGCCCTCCAATAAACAAGGACACCCTCATCCGTGCACTGACAGAGGAATGGGATTAATTACCCCAACAGCTGCTTGATAATGTTGTGCAAAGCATGACACGATGTGTTGAATCTTGCATCGCCCTCCATGGTGGCCATATCCTGTATTGACATCTTACGCCGGAACGCCTGCGGTCGGTAATTGCATTTTTTTCACGTTTACGTATTCTGCACAAAATGGCCTGTTTGTTCCTTGAACACGTTCCAAAGCCTTCTGGATTTCAGAGCACAATAAATTGTCTTTCTTGTAATGTCCAGGCATTCTGACATTATTTTATTTTACTTGGCATCCAACCACATTTACTTTTTTATGCGCTATATAGCCGTTTATGATCCGTCCTTAGCAATTGTCCAGCAGTGTAAATACATGGTCGAGTCATATTATTGTGACCACCAGCTAATATCCAGAGTAACCGCGCGGAAATCAGCTAGACGGGATGGGAGCGACTCAGTAAGGTGCTGGAAGGTGTTCACAGGTACTGTACGTGGAGCCATGCTGACTGCAATACATCTGACAGCTGCTGGAGGGTGCGTGGTGGAGGATCCATAGAGTGAACAACACGATCGAGGTGGTCCCACAGATGCTCAATTGGGTTTAAGTCTGGGGAATTAGGGGGCCAGTTGAAGTTTTCATCGTGCTCTACCAACCACTCTTGGACATTTCTAGCGGTGTGACACGTCACATTGTCGTGCTGGAAGATGCCATCCGTCCCAGGGAAGATAATCAGCATGTATGGGTATACGTGGTCTGCAAGGATGGATTCATACCGAATTCGGTCTATAGTGCCTTTCACAGGTATGAGTGGACCCAGGGAATGCCACGAAAACATTCCCCAGACCATAACGCTGTCCCCACCTATTTGTGTTCTGCCAGGAGTGGTTGAAGAGTGTTTGTTCTCCGAGTTTTCTCACTTTATACGCCAACGTCCATCCGTTCGATGAAGCAGAAAACGTGACTCATCGAAGAAGGCAATCCTTTGCCAATCAGCGGAGGTCCAATTCGGATACTACCGTGCAAATGTAAGCCTTTTTTACCGATGCACCTTCGTTAGCATAGGTGCAGTGACCATCCATGTGCATCGGAGCCCCATACGCAGCAGGGCTCACTGAACTCTTGTTTTAGACACACTTCCGGTAGCCCCATGGTTCATTCGGCCTGTGAGTTGTTCCACTGTAGCGGCCCTCACGCACCTTCGAAGCCGATGTTCTCCTCTCACATCAATGACACGAATTGTTCCGCAGTTTCCACTTCCCTTATTCGCAATGTAGCCATTTCTCCAATCACGATACACTTTAACCACAGCAGCACGGAACAGTTCACAAACTGCGCTGTTTCAGAAATACTGCCACCCTTGGCCCGAAAGTCAATAATTATCTCTTTTTGGAAATCTGACAAATCTCTCATTTTATCCATGACAGCAACGAGTGATATGCTTTCAGAATGCCTACAGCACATACTCTCCAAGCCAGCTCACGACACGCGCCTTCTTTCATTGGCTACGCGCTGTTGACGTCAAACGTAGGAGGTGGTCACAATAATGTGACTCGACTGAGTAGTTTACCGGCTGGACAGAATACATCATCCCTACGTTTTTGGTTTTACTTAGTAAAACCATATTTATCTTTATTGCATCTAGCTGTTAACAAGGTTGTATTTCAAAGACAGTTTTCCTCAATACGTTTCAGTTGATCAAGGGTTCGTGAACAATAAATTACTCATCCCGCTGCATATCCACTCTCCCAGAACTTCGTCACACTCAGGTGGAGAGGCATATTCTACTAATACAATATTATTTCTCTTAAACATTTCACTGCGTTCAATAAATAAAATTGCACAAAAGACTATTGATTCAGGAAAAGAATATTAATGATATCGTTCTTTTTCTATTTTTCTGAACTGCTAAGACAGACTACGAATTGCATCGAAAATCAATATTTCTCCTATGTGATTTGATGCCAACAAAATTCATGTTTTATTTATCTGATCTTGAACTGAACAATATTTCTTTGAATACCAGAAATTAGTATTTTACGCAACTTGCTTGTATGTAGTTTTGAATAACAAATGTTTAGTCCCTAAAATATTGATAAATGATTACAGTACAAATTGCGAAGTGCACGCCCGGTGGCGCAGTGGTATAGGCCATTCGTCCGAAATTGGTCTTGGTTCGAATCCCGGTGGGGCATGGATGTTGCGTTTGTTTAAAGCAACAGGTTCTCTCTCTTCACCGGAACCCGTGACCCTAAGTTAGAGAAAGGCGACTGCTTATAGCTCGTCGAATTGTTAATGGTGGTGGTTAAACCTCAAAAGAAAAAAAAAAAGCCAGCAGGTAAAATTTACGAAATATGTCACATGACTTCATAATAAATGAGATAGCTTAATTAGTTGTTTGTATAAGCAATGTGTTTAAAAATCACAATGCACAAACATAACGATATTTTTACGGGAGTCTTCAGATGGGCCCCCAGCGGGGATACGGAAACCCAATAGCTCCACTCGGTGTTCCACACCGAATAGAGCTATGCTCTTAGAATGCTACAAAACCATGAAGACAGACAAGTTGTATGTTTCTTAAATCCCATTTAAAGTTTTTTCGAAGTAAGTGACTGAAAACAATAATGTTCCAATTATGCAAAGGCTTTCCATTTCCTTTCACAGAAATGTAATTTATTCAAAACACAAATTCAATAAAAGTTCTCAAAATGTAAGTCAGGAATCCTTAAACCAACAAATTTTGCTCGAAAAGAACCGTTTTTCTGTTTGATTTGGTATCTCTTCAAGGGCACTGAGATTTCCCTGTCTTTTGTATACCTAAAAACATTCGACGTCGGTGCACTAATTTTGTCTGTCCGTAGACACTTTACTTATGCCAGATTTACTTTTAAAAACTGTTTTATGTAAATTATCACCCCAAAATAATAATTTTCACTTAATTCTTTAATACTCCGTGTGCATCAAACAAAGGTCTTCGCTCTTTCCACGAAAGGTCCACGTCGGATGTCTGTTCCTGGTCCACGTCGGATGTCTGAATTAATTACTCCGTGTACAGCTAAAGTCATAAAACGTTTTAACGTTGAGCCTGGTTCTTGGAATTAATTTTTCATTCCGGAGAAAAACAAATTCAACTTATGTTTAATAAAGTTTGGAGGATCCAAGATTTGGGCGAGTCTTAATTTCCTAATGTGCCATTCTTAGCCCTTTTATCGTTATTAAATTTATTGTTGAGCATAGAATGCAATACAGCTGCCATGAAAAAACCATTTCAGCAGGTAAGAATTATCTTTTAGTTTTAGGATATTTCATCGGAATAAATTCCTTTTTACTTTGCGCGTATCCCTATGAGAAAGTTTACGCCATCTGAAGATGCTCAGGGATGTATGTGCGTCCCATTTTTCAAGCTGATCGTGCTGCTTGCCTTGGGGTTGAGAATCCGAAGACACACACACCCAGATTCACCGCTTTAATTTGTATTTCACCGAGTAGTTGCACCCTTCTGCCCACGTGACTTGGTATCAGGCTTTTTTTGTCAGTGTTAAGATTTACTTAAAATATTTCCGTTTATTCAGAGCAACAAAAACTTATAAGGAACATGTATATTTCAAAAGCTTAGCGGGCATGTATAATTTTTACTCTTTATTTCTAGTTTATTAAAAACCGGCATGATAGATTCAGTTCAGTGATCATGTTTATGACAAAAGGCTGAACTTATTGACATAAGTTTTTGGTACTGTACGCAGACAATACCCTACGTCACCGTGGCCTAATAATCAGGGCCCCGGGCCTTTGACTAGTCGTCCGAGCTGGATCCGGGTTTGAATCCCTGATAAGGATTTTTTTATTTTTGCCTTATAAAGCTGGATCTCTCTCTCTTCCCTGAAACCAGTGACCCTAAATTAGGGACATCGACTGTTCATGACTCTAAGAGTTGCTCACGGTATTCAAACTCCGAAACAAACAAACAAACACAGAAAAAAAGATATCTCACCTGTACACAAACCAAAGACTTTAGAAAATACACTGACAAAAAGCATGCTACTTCTGGCATACGTTGAAAGACGCCATTGTAGGGAGAAACTTGTGTGTTGACGCGTTCGCATGCGGGTACTTGAGTTCTAAATCTTTAAGATTTTGACATATCTTTAAGATATTAGTGTATGTAATGCGAAGTTTTCCCATTTAGTCTTTCTTTTTCTATTTCTCTGATCTGCGTATATTTCCGGGTATTTTTCTTCTTACGAGTTTTGTTTTGTTTTAAGTACTTACTAATTTCAATTTGATCTAGAAAGTTTTCGGATTGTACGCGAACATTCTTTTTGCGTAATTTCTGTAGTACATTATGAATTGAATCAAACACTCTTGCTTTCTAATAGGCATCTGTTCACTGCTGATACTCCTCATTCATAGATGGCGCTGCATCTTCAGTTGATCCCCGTCGTTTCAGAACCGTTAGTCTTACGTTTGTCAGTCTACACTCCTCTAATGTCTTTGACACAGACCCGTAACATGCTAATACGACAGTGTGCAGACGCACAAAGACAATATAAGGCCTGTCGTTTGCATTTTTTTCTGGTATCTAGGACGTTACTACTACTTGTGATGGGATTCTACGAGGGTTGTACCGAAAGTAATACAAAAGCGGGCATAACGTTTTTATTAACTGACAGAGGACGTTCAAATCGTACATGTTGGTAGAGTAACTCTTCCTCTATAGTAAACCTTCTTCTTCATTGCAGGTAAATAATGGATTCCAAGCAGAAGCAACGTGCTGTCATTAAGTTCTTGACTAAGGAAAGATGCAGGCTGTCTAACATCCACAGACGGCTATAGAATGTTTAGGCAGATGACACCATTGACAAGAGCAATAAGCACAGATGGATGAAAAAGTTTAAAGAATGGGAAACCATCATTGAAGAACCACCATCCAGTGGGAGAACATCTGCGACCACTGACACGAATCGTCAGCGAGTGGATGAATTGATTCGCCCGGAGAGACGAGTCACAATCCGTGAGCTTGTTGCACAACTGGACTGTGGCCACAATGTCATACAGAGGATGGTGGAAGATTTAGGGTATCGGAAAGTGTGTACAAAGTGGGTACCTCGGCAGTTGGCACCCCATTTGAGGGAGAGAGGAGTGTAGATCTGCTCTAATCTGCTGGAAACGTTTGAATCCAACGAAGACACGTTTTTTCCGAACTGGTGACAGGGAATGAAACGTAGGCGTACCTTTACGATCCGGAAACGAAGAATCAATCCATGGAATGGCGTCACACCTCTTCACCAAGGCCTAAGAAGTTCAAGAGCCACCAATCAGCACAGAAAGTCATGGTGACTGTTTTTTGGGATGACAGGGGTATCATTCTCCTTAATTTTCTGGAACGTGGCCGTACCGTGCCCCAGCGAGAGGTACATTGAGACATTTAAGAAGCTTAGAGAAGCCAAAAGAAAGAAGAGACCGAACAAGAATCTGAAAAGGATCAACATTCACTATGACAATGCGGGACCACACACATCTTTGGAAACAAATCAGGGGATCAGCCAATTAGGCGGGTCGGTGTTTCCCCATCCACCGTACATCCCAGATCTGGCACTCTCTGACTTCCACCTGTTCGGTTTAATGAAAGACGGTCTCCGGGGAGAACGATGTGATGACACAGACGAGGTGAAAGTGGCTGTGAAGAAGTGGGTACAACAGTCCACACCTGAATTATTTCAAAGAAGTTCAAGAGTTGGGTTCAACGATGGCACAAATGCATCGCTTGTGACAGAGACTATGTTGAGGAGTACCTCTGTATACAGAAAGAGTTATTCTACCAACATGTGCAATTTATACGACCTCTGTCAGTTAATAAAAAAATTATGCCCACTTTTACATTACTTTCGGTACAACCCTCGTATAATAGGAAATTATCGAGATCCTTGTCATGACGAACACGATGACATTAAGAAAGAAACAAGGCAGATGACACCGAATTTTCGGGTGTAATAAGCACGTCTTTTGAATCCGTTCTGACGCAAATTAAATTTATCAAAGCTATTCAAAGTCAATGGAACCGGTATGGAAAACAATAGTATCTCACGGAAGAAAGAAGTTTTTCAATCGGGTCTTTAATCCCTCAGATATTGGTGTAAACGGAATCTTGAGCTTACGAACTCTTAGAAACAGAGTTATCGACAAAAATAAGATGTGACTTTACGTCCTCTGGTGGGAAAACCATGCATTATTTTAGGAAGAAAATATTCGCAAAAGGTTTATCCATATGAGCGGTATCGGTCCAAGAAAAAAAAAATTTAGTCGAGTTTTCAGGAGCCCAGATTTTGCTACAAATACATCAGAAGCAGAAATTAACACTTAGACCCCTGGTGGCCAAACCATTCTTTACAAAACATTAGAACTTATGTGAAAAATATTTTCCATCAGGTCTTGTATGCGATACAGGAAGAATTTTTCAAATCGGAGTTTTAGGAGCAGAAAACGCAATTTACCTTTATGCGCCCTAGCGGAAAGTCTTAAATGATTTAAGTGAAAATTTTGAATTTATAGGAAAAACATTTCGCATCGGAAACACTATCCAACAACGAAGGAATTTTCAAATTGGACTTTTAGAAGTAGAGATATTGACAAAAATAAGATATACATCTACGGCCCCTGGCGTAGAAACCATGTATTATTTCAAGAAGAAAGTGTTCCTAAAAGGTTTGTCAACATGAGTAGCATCGGTCAACAAAAGACTTTTTTTTCAATCGAGATTTTAGAAGCTCATATTTTGCTACAAATACATCAGAAGCGGAAATTAAGTCTTACGCCACCTGGTGGCCATACCATTTTTTTTTCCAAAAAATAGAAATGATGTGAAAACGATTTCCCATCAGGAGCTGTATCCGGTGCAGTAGGAATTTTTCAAATCGGAGGTTTAGAAGCAGAGAAATAGTGGGAAACGCAATTTACTTTTACGCCCCCTATCGGAAAGCTTATGAAATACTTGAAAATTTTGAATTTCTAGGAAAAACATGTCACACTAGAAACACTATCCAACAAAGAAGGAATTTTTTAAATCGGACTCCTAGATGCCGAGATATTGCCAAAAATGAAATATACGTCTACGCCCTCTGGCGCAAAAACCATGCACTGTTTTAAGAAGAAAATGTTTCTAAAAGGTTTGTCGACACGAGTTGTATCGGTCTACAAACGACGTTTTTTTCAATCGAGAATTTAGAAGCTCATATTTTGCTGCAAATACATCAGAAGTGGAAATTAAGGTTTACGCCACCTGGTGGCCAAACCATTTTTTTTTTACAAAAATTAGAAATTATGTGCGAACGATTTCGCATCAGGAGCTGTATCCGGCGCAGAAAGAATTTTTCAAATCGGAGATTTAGAAGCAGAGATACAGGGAGAAACGCAATTTAGCTTTACGCCCCCTAGCGGAAAGTCTATGGATTACTTGAAAATTTTGAAATTATATGAAGCATATGTCATACTGGAAACACTATCCAACAAAAAAGGAATTTTTCAAATCGAACCCCTATAGGTAGAGAGATATTGACAAAAATAAGATATACCTCTACGCCCCCTGGCGTAGAAACCATGCACTATTTTAAGAAGAAAATGTTCCTAAAAGGTTTGTCGACATGAGTAGTGTCGGTCTACAAATGACGTTTTTTTTTAATCGATAATTTAGAAGCTCATATTTTGCTGCAAATACATCAGAAGCGGAAATTAAGACTTAAGGAGATACTGACAAAAATAAGATATACATCTACGCCCCCTGGCGTAGAAACTGTGGAATATTTTAGGAAGAAAATATTTCGAAATGGTTTATCGATGTGCGTGGCATCAGTCCACGAAAGAATTTTTTCAATCGATATTTTAGAAGCTCAGATTTTATGGCAAATACATCAGAAGCGAAAATTAACACTTACGCCCCCTGGTGACCAAAGTATTCTTTACCAAAAATTTGAAATTATATGCAAAAGGTTGTGCATCAGGAGATGTATCCGCTGAAAAAAAGATTTTTCAAATCGGAGTTTTAGGAGAAGAGTTATCGGGAAAAATGTACTTTATTTCTACGCCCCCTAGCGGAAAATCTATGCGTAATTTGAAAAGGAAACTATATCTAAAACATTCTTCGACATAAATGGAATGAAAAGATAAAATAATTTTTTCAATCGGACGTTTAGAAGCAAATATGTGGATTAAAACGTAATTTTGAATTCGACATCATCTGCATTTAAGTCCCCCTAGCGGCAAAATTGTACATCGTAAAAAAAAAACAAACGAAATGAAGGATCATCATTCGCATATTCCAAGCTTCCGAACGCAAAAAGAATTTTTTAAATCGGACTAATAGTTGCAGAGATACTGTGGGTGCAGACGGACGGACGGACAAACCGATAACAGAAGCACGATCTTTTTTTAAAAATGACGTGCTAAAAACCGACCCAATAGCGTTATGTCCTAAGCGTTGGCTTCAGACCGTTCGTCTTGGGGTTCCAGTCCCGAATTAGGTGAGGATGGTTCTTGTCTTAAGGAACTGGCTCTCTCAATTTCCTGGAATCAGTGCCCTCAAATTAGGGAAGGGCGATTGCTTATAGCCCATTGAGTTACTAAAAATTGCTGATAAATCTCCCCCCTTCCAAATGAAAAAAAAAAGTTTTTTAATTCGTCTCTGAGAAAGAAAAATATCGTGTCTGACAAAAGTGAATACTTACGTCGTCCTGAGCGAAAGTTATTTTTTTTTTTTTTTTGATTGGGTGTTTACGATCACCGTGGGCAACTCGATGGAATATAAGCGGTTGACCGTCCCTAATCTAAGGTTCGCTGGTTCCAGGGAAGGGAGAGAGCCAGTGTGGTAAGACAAACACAACATCTGCGCCTCACCGAGAATCTAAATCCGATCCAACTCGGACGAATGATCAGAAGGCAGCGCTTAGACCACTGCGCCACCGGTGCAGGCCCTGTGAACGATTATTCGAAAAAAGAACATAAAATGCAAGGAAAATATAAATAAGGTGATGTCTAACCATTTCAGAGAGGATACCTCTAATTCTTTCAAAAAGCAAATGCCATGCAAAACACAAATCCTATTTTTTTTAGAGAAACTGTGCACCAGCAAAAGTTGGTAATGAAAAATATTGACTATGCTTATGTGGGACTATAGTAAGATCAGTGAACAAATGTGAGCAACCCAAAGGTGCAACCAGTGATTATAATTTCCGGTTAGTTTATTCGGTGTTAAATCTGCGCTGTGGTCGGTGAGTTGAATCTTCAGGAAGGGTTTTTTGTTAAATAAATCTTAAATGTGAATAAGATCTATTCCGCATAATCACGTAGATCGGTTTCCATAAGCACACATGTGCATAATATTAGGTGTGCAACTTAATTCGCGGCCACAGGCACGACACGTTGACAGCAAATTATAGCAAATCAAATATGTACCTAATCAGGGAAATCATCCCCGTCGTGTTGGATACATTTGAGCCATCGGTCAGGGAGCTGCCGAATGCCACTGCCGAAAAAAAAAACCCGGCTGTTTCGAGTTGATAAAGTCATCAATACTTGTGTGGACCTCCTCGACAGAAGTGAAGTGCGTATCATTCAGGTGATGTTGCAATGAGCGAAAGAGGTGATAATCCGACGTGGCGAAGTCTGGAGAATACGCCGGGTGGGACAAAATCTCCCATCCCAGGTCGGTGATCGTGTTCGAAGTCGTTTTAGTAGTGTGAGGACGCGCGTTATTCTGAAGCAACAGGACTGACCTTCTGCTCTTGCCGGTGTATGGCCTTTTCGCCTCCATTGCGTCACTCACACGAATGAGTTGCTGAAAATAACACTCAACATTGACCGTTTCACCAGGTGTGAGCAACTCATAGTGTACGACACCGCGCTGATCCCACCATATGCACAGCAACAACTTCCTGGGATGGATATTCGGTTTGGGGATACTGGTGGTAGGCTGATCTGAATAAACCCACGATTTTCGCCGCTTAGGATTACCGTAGAGATCCATTTTTCATCACAGGTCAAAATGTTGTGGAGGAAATCCTTCTTCTTGAATCTGGAGAGCAAGGACACAGTAAAATCGTAGCGCCTAAACTTGTTCGCAGCTGTGAGTTGGTGGGGCATCCAACGGCCATCCTTGTGAATCCGTCCAAGCTTGTGCAGGCGCTTTGCAACGGCTTGTCGTGTCACTCCGAGTTCCTGATCGAGCTCTGACTGTGTGCGACAGGGATCCGCGTTCAACAGCGGTTCCGGTTCCTCATCGTGAACTTTCTGTGGCTGTCCCGGACGTTCTGCATCACGGAGATCGAAATTTCTCTGCTTAAACCGTTGGAACCACTTCTTACACGTACTGTAGGACACAGCAGCCTCACCCAAAGCAGCACAGATCATTTGCTGGTCTTTCTCGGCACTTTTGTTTCAGTTGAAACGCGAACAGGAGGCAGTGCCTCAAAAATGTTGCTTCTCGAACGACATTGCTTTCACCGTCAATTTTTGTCCCTTCTGCCACTGCTACAGATGTAAGCAGTTGCGGTTGCCTGGAAAGCTGTTGGATGGCGCTGCAATCAGCCGTTATCGCACACAGCTGTTTGAATTTGCCGGCGTTTTATGATCGCTTGCCGTTAGGGGCCGATAATTAAGTTGCACACCTAATATTCTCTCTTTAATCAAAGTGCACCCCGTCGGTGAACCGTGCAGCGTGAGCAGAGGATCAGTTGTACGCGACAACAAAACAACTTATTCCCAGAGAGAGGAAGCAGGTTGATGTGTGCTTGTTTCTGTTACGCTAGATACAAACAGATGCACTGCCTTTCTCACATTATTCATCAAACAGCTGTAAATCACCAAGAAACCGTTATTTCGCGCCCACATTAACAGTTTTACAATATCACTGTGTAATGTTTTTAGTGTAATAAATTGAAGATATCAGTTAATTGTTTATGTTATACCAACACACTACCATGACTTCGATGTAAATACTTTGCGTACTGAAACATTCCGTAAAGTCGTGCTCCGAATAGCTTCACTCACAACAAGAACACTTATTTACGCACTTAATGGCTCTAACGGCCAGGTAAAATGACAAGTCTCATACTTAGATATACTGTTTATTGGACCCACTTCAAACATATACATCTATCTCGTCGGCCCATGGCGGGTTGAGGCCCGCAAAGACGACGATAGGCCTTTGGGGGTTATTGGCAAATTAAAGCAGCCGGTTTGCCATTCCTCTGCTGCATACGGATAGCGGACAGCGTGCGTGCGGGGCGGACTTCACGGAGAACCATCTACGCATTCCTGCAATCAATCACAGGGAACCTATGGAAAACCCCAGAAAAACCGCAGACTAGATGGCCGGCAGGACTGGGATTCGAACAGCAGTCAGAAACGTCCTCCTCCCACACAGCGCATAGCGACTTAAACAACTATGTGATGCTAGTGGTACTTCAAACATATACGACAGCATAATATCAATTGCCGAAATCACTTCAATATTACTTAATCAATGGTTGCTTCAATAGCAAATTAATTCAATACCTGAAACACCAAATAAACTGGTGTCCAAAATTAACATGACAAATATGAATTCGAGAATATGTCCAAAATGAGGCGACCGATTGTAAAGATTATTCAAAGACATGTGCACGGGGAAATGCTTAAAGTCGACATACCGAAGTGACATTGTACTACCCGCTACGGAAATATGCAAATGGCGTCCGTACGTCATAGAACTGGCAGGCACGCAATAACAGTTGTTCTGAGCGGGGTGCGGAAACTGAAGCTTGAGTTTGACTATTAATGGAAGAATGGCTCCACACCATTGATCAGGAGACTCGTTACGGTGGAGAGCGTCGATAGATTGGAAGCAGGGCAAACGCAACCTGAGGTACTAAAATGGCTGAATGTGTTGTGACAAGTGGTTTCCAGTCTCTGGAGACCGTTCCAGGAAACCAAAACAATTACTTGAAGACCGGGATAAGGACACCCACGAGACACAACAAGTCAAGGTGACCCGTATTTGTCTTTAACAGCTCGCCGCCACTGGCAGTCGACAGCCAGGAAATTCTTGCAGGAGCTCTCCATTGCCACAGGAACAGTGATATCGAGACAAAAAATTTACAGGAGACTCCACGAGAGAGAGGTCTGTATGCAAGATCAATGGCCTGCATGCAAGAAGGTCAATGGTCTGCATGCAAGAAAGTAAATGGTCTGCATGCAAGAAAGTAAATGGTCTGCATGCAAGAAGGTCAATGGTCTGCATGCAAGGTCAACGGTCTGTATGTAAGAAGGTCCATGATCTGTATTCCACTCGCCGCATCGCACAGAAGGGTCAGTCTAAATTCGACCCGACAACATCAGCCCTGGACTCCTGATTAATGGGCCTGAATACTCTTGAGTGACGAATCGCAGTACAGCTTAAACACGGATTCTTGACGTGGGTATATTTGGAGAGAGGCGAGAAGAGGAAATCATTCCTCCACATTTGGCTAATTGACCACTACGGTGGTGAAGAATTCCTGCTTCGGGCTGGCATCATGCTAAATGTGTGCACGCGCTGCACATGTTTCCAGGAGGCACCCTAAGAGGAGCACGTTGCAAAGATGGCATCCTAGAGCTATATGTGCCGCTTTTCAGGGGAGCTGGTGGCTCTCACTTCCTTTTTACAGATTATAACGCCCGTCCCAATAGGGCTTGACTAGTAGACAAATATTTGAAAAGCGAGGAGTAGTCGACAAATATTTGGAGAGTCGTTGCTCACAGGATGGAATGCTCAGCGAGTTCTCCTAACATGAACCCAATAGAGCATGTCTGGGGTGCCTCAAGAAGAGCAATTGAAGGCCTGTAGCTCCCTCCCAGTATCCTCCCTGGACTTCTACGCGCCTTGGTGGACGAGTGGCCCTTATTGCCACAAACTCTCATTCACAGCCTTGTAAGCATAATGACGACTCATTGTGCAAGCTGTATCCCTGTTCCGGGGTAATCGCACTACCTATAGCTCCTTGAAGTCCGAGCCACTTGCTGGATCACTTTTGGACTACCGTGATGTCATGAGCATGCTTCTTCCTCATGCGCTGATGACATTCCTTTGTATCGCTGCGTTATCGATATATGATGTCAGTACCAACTATCATTAAACTCTGTTGTGCAGATTTTGCTTTATTCATGAGTTTGTGTACGTCTCGTTAATGTTGGACACCAATGTAATATCCAAGGTCCATTAACTCGATAACAATTTGACTTCAGTTATCAAACAAACGTCATATTCAACCTGAAATAATTAATCATTTCATTTCATTTATTTATTTATTCAGTTACCACTGCTGCAACTAGGAAAAGGAGGGAAAAGGCAGTAAGGCCTGACATAGCCCTCCTCTTCTCAGAATACAAAAAACATGAAGTTTAACAAGAAAGACCAGCCAACATACATGGCAGGTTAATATGTGAATAAAACATAAACTACCTCATAGCCAACACATATACATATCAATATGTGTTGGCCCAATATGTATATGTGTTGAATCAATATGTTCCACCATTAATAACCTTCATTATATAGTTAAACAAACAACAAGTATCGTTTGCACCTCACTATATAATCATATATATATATATATATATATATATATATATATATACTGCCATCTGATGCTGACCTTGGCAACGTACAATGGACGCTCCCTATCTTCTGATTCAAGGCTTCTTGAATTGGAAGAGGAACTACAAAGGATCAAGTGGGACATCGTGGGGCTAAGTGAGGTAAGGAGAAAAGGAGAAGATCTCATCGAACTGAAAAGTGGACATCTCTTCTACTATCGTGGGACAGATACTGGCAGAACTAGTGGTGTTGGATTTATAATAAACAAGAAACTGAAGGATAAAGTGGTAGAAGTTGAAAGTTCCTCTGACAGAGCTGCACGACTCGTTATCCAACTATCGAGAAGATACCAGGCTCAGATTATTCAAACTTATGCACCCACCACAAGTCATCCTGAAGAAGAAATTGAAGAATTTTATGAGGAAATTTGTCATCTAAATAATAAAGGTAAGCAGCACTTGAAAATAATTATGGGAGATTTCAATGCAAAAATAGGGCAACGGCAACAGAATGAAACTTCAGTAGGTAAATTCGGTCACGGCAACAGAAACCAGCGTGGAAATACTCTCGTTGAGTTTGCAGAGGCAGAAGGGTTTTTCATCTTGAACTCCTTTTTCAAGAAAAAGCCACACAGGAAATGGACATGGAGACATCCAAATGGGACGACAAGTGAAATTGATTTTATTATGTGTAACAAAAAATTTGTCATAGAAGACTGCAGTGTGCTAAACAAGTTCAACACAGGTAGTGACCATAGATTGGTGAGATGTAAGATGCACCTCAACACTAAACTTGAACGTGGCAAGCTCATAAGACAAACAAAATCTATTGACATAACCAACCTTAAAAAACACCATAATACCTTCAAGTTGGAACTGAAGAACAGGTTCTCTGCTTTAGAAGGCCTAACATCGGAAGAAGTGGACATCTCTGAAGTTAACAGAAAAGTAACCAAAGCTCTTATGGAAACAGCAACAAAATTAGCTGGGTCTAAGAATAAGTTGCATGTAAATAAATTATCAGGAAAAACGAAAATGTTGATGCAAAAAGAAGAGAGATGAGGACAAGTAAAGATGTGACTTCCAAAGTGGAATATATAGAGCTATGCAAGACAGTACGAAAAAGTATCACTGAAGACGTAAGAAAATTCAACTGTGAACTAGTGAGGAAAGCAATTGAAAACAACCAAAGCCTAAAGATAGCAAAGGGATATCTCAGTAAGGGAAGAAAACAGATTATGGCACTGAGAAAAGAAGATGGTTCTGTAACAAGAAATAGAGGCGAAATTTTGACAAGAGTGAAAGATTTCTACTCCAAATTATATGAAAGGGATGATACATGCACTCCAGACATCATGAAAGATACCAATACCAGAGTTCCTCCAGTCCTTCCAGCAGAAGTTGCACATGCAATCAAGAACATGAAGCGGGGAAAAGCTCCAGGAGAAGATGGAATTACTGTAGACATCATACAAGAAGCAATTGGAGAAATCGAAACAGTACTCGCCCAAATTTTCACTCGATGCCTTAATGAAGGAAAGATTCCTGATGATTGGAACACCGCTACGATGATCCTGCTACATAAGAAAGGTGACATTGAGGATCTCGGAAACTACAGACCTATCAGCCTCCTATCAGTAGTTTGTAAAATCTTCACTAAAGTTCTTTCACACCGCTTGAAGGTAACACTGGACATGGCTCAACCGAGAGAACAAGCTGGATTCAGGAGTGGCTACAGCACAATAGATCATATCCATGTGCTGAGGGAACTAATTGAAAGAGCGAGGGAATATGAACTTCCATTGTGCATGGCTTTTATCGATTATGAAAAAGCCTTTGATTCGGTGAAACCATCAGCAGTTACAATGGCTCTGAAAACCTGCGGTATTGAAGATGCATACATTAATATTATTAATAACATCTATGAAAATGCAAGTGCAAAGATTAGGCTGTTTGAAAATACAACACACATAAAAATTGGAAAGGGAGTGAGACAAGGTGACACCATATCTCCGAAGCTCTTTAATGCTACATTGGAGGGTGTTTTTCAGTCACTGAGCTGGGAAAACAAGGGGATAAAGATTAATGGAGATTATCTAACCCACCTTCGTTTTGCTGATGACATAGTCATTTTTGCAACGAGCCCATCAGAGCTGCAGAGTATGATCCAGGAACTTGCTGACAAGAGTAAAGAAGTGGGATTAAAAATGAACTTTCAGAAGACAAAAGTGATGTTCAATGCTTTTACAAGAAATGAAGATTTATCGATTGATGGAGAAAAGCTGGAGATAACAGATACGTACGTTTATCTTGGACAGCAGATATCAAGTGAGGGTCACATTGATGAAGAAATTAATCGGCGTACAAAACTTGCCTGGAGAGCTTTTGGAAGAAACAGCATAATTTTCAAGAGCAATATGCCATTATGTCTTAAAAGAAAAGTGTTTGATCAATGCATCCTTCCAGTGCTTACGTATGGTGCAGAGACGTGGACCTTAACTAAAAGAGACATACAAAGGTTGCAGACAACTCAAAGAAGCATGGAGAGGTGCATACTTGGTGTAACCAGGAGAGATAAGAAGAGGAACTCGTGGATCCGAAAAATGACAAGAGTGGAAGACATCATGATCAGAGCTAAATCCCTGAAATGGCAATGGGCTGGACATACTGCCAGAAGGACAGATCATCGATGGACAGCCGAAATTTTAGATTGGATTCCAAGGGACAGGAAAAGACCCAGAAGAAGACCACATGGGAGATGGGTGGATGAAATTCGAAAGCATGCAGGGGTGACATGGAGGAGACTGGCACAAGACAGACCGTTGTGGAGGAAACTTGGGAGACCTTCGTCCAGCAGTGGATTGATAATGGTTGACAATGATGATGATGATGATGATATACTGTTTATATAAACAGTATATATATATATATATATATACTGTTTATATAAACAGAAAATATCATTGCATCTCACTCTATCCCGGTGACGCATGGATGTTGTGTTTGTCTTACGGCACTGGCTCTCTCCCTTCCCTGGAACCAGTGACCCTAAATTAGGGACGGGCGACTGCTTATAGCCCATTGAGTTGCTCACGGTGGTCGTTAAACTTCCAATCAAAAAAAAATCTCACTCTATAATCACTAGGGCGCGGATTTCTATGTCATGTCATATTTTATCCTAGAAATTCATATTTTGATCTTTTGAAAATGTTAGGTCATATTTTGACTAATTTTGTAATAAACGGTATGTTTGGTCATATTTTAGCCAATCGTTGGCTATGCAAATATACGAAATGACGTCCTAAGGACTCCACGACTCGTAACCGAAGCATTTCGAACGGCCTGACTTTCCCGTGGGAAAGTTTTCCTGAAACTTTTTTTTTATTTAGTGTCTCCTTTGGATTATTATTGGCATCTTGCCAACCACTGAAACTAGCCTAGCGCGGTGGTGTCTTCACGAGTACTTGTAAATCAGAGCGGAATTCTCTTTAATGTTTGGTTTACTACACCGAAGCTAAAAGTATAACTCCGATCTCAACTTCAGTTTAATCTCAACATGTCCAAAAGCGGGTGTTCGATTAATGTGAAATTATGGCGTTTTGATATTTGCTTTTGTAAATTGTGTGAAGTCAAAGTATTGGCTCAAAAGCGGTTTAATGTTCAACAGTACTGTGCTACCGCGAAACATAGGTGTTTAGCAAGATTTTCCTGTGCTGAGAACAGGCAGCGTCTCCTTTTCGAGACATTTTCAACTGCAGGTTATTCAAACACACACAGTCAGAATATTGTAAGGACCTCTGTAAAATGATGATTACTTCTAATATTCCCTTAAGGAAATTAAATAGTGGTAGCCTCAGAGAATTTTTGGAGAAGTACACCAGTCATCCGATTCCAAATGAATCAACTCTTAGAAAAAACTATATCCCTGCCTGCTATGAAGATGTTTTAGGTAAGACAAGATCTGCTGTTGCCAACAATAAAATATGGGTTTCAATAGATGAAACAAGTGATGAAGATGGAAGATACATAGCTAATGTCATTATCGGCACTCTGAAATGTGACAAGCCTGGTGAAGTATTTCTTCTAAAGTGCGAAAATCTGCAAAAAGTAAACAATTCTACTATTGCTATGCTCTTCGACGATTCAATGAAATTACTCTGGCCAGATGATGTACAAAGAGAAAACATCCTCTTGTTTATAACAGATGCCGCTCCATACATGACTAAGGCAGCAAAGGGACTGAAACTACTTTATCCAAAAATGGTCCATATCACATGCCTTTCATATGGTTTACAGAGTGGCCGAAGATATTCGAAGTAACTATCCTGATGTAGATAAGCTAATTTCAAATGGGAAAAATTTTTCATAAAAGCTCTGCTTCGAGTGCAGAAGTTCAAAGGAATTTCTCCTAATTTGGTACTTCCTCCCCAACGTGTCCTAACGCGGTGGGGGACCTGACTGGATGCGGTTTGTATTGTTGCACAAATTATGATTCCTTAGACAGGACAGTTAAAGAATTTGACTGTTGTGATTCTTCTTCCATCAAAATTGTGCAAGATTACTTTTCTGATACCTTGGCTGGAAACTTGGCATATATAAAATGCAACTTCAGTGGAATATCTAGTGCTATCACTCGCCTCGAAACTGTAGGAATGAAACTTAGCAATGAACCAGAAATTGTGAAGAAAACTGTGGGTGATTTAAAGCAAGTAAAGGGTAGTTGAAAAAGTTTGTGGCAAACTGCAAAGAGTGCTGCAATGTAATCCGGTTATTAAACACTTTGCAAAATAAGTGACATTCTTTGTGTAAGTAAAGCAAACTTTGATAACTTCGAGCCAGAATTTTCTTGAGACGAGTTAGCGTTATTCAAATTTGCCCCTGCAACCACGTGTGATGTCGAGTGGAGTTTTCTAGTTACAAGAACATACTGACGAGCAATAGAAGGAGTTTGAGTTTGATAACCTGAAGATGCGAGTAATCATCCAGTGCAATTTAA
Source organism: Macrothele yani (assembly GCA_039090855.1). Taxonomy (NCBI): domain Eukaryota; kingdom Metazoa; phylum Arthropoda; class Arachnida; order Araneae; family Macrothelidae; genus Macrothele; species Macrothele yani. Next base: position 84,631,556 of record CM077025.1, read on the forward strand.
TAATCGACGAACACCAGTCCAGGTATGGCCATTATTTTACTCTCAAAATGTTCATTTGATTCCTTCAAATGAACATTTTATTAATTAAACATTAGTACTAATCAGTGCACTTGCACTGATTGGTACTAATTGTTTAATTAAATAGAAGTCATCAAGTTGTAGAAGTGATGAAGAATAAACCTTTTAGTTAAAAACTACAATTTATATGTGCATAAGCATTGAGTTTTAAAAATTGGGTGATAATTTCATAAAATTTATTAAGTCATATTTTCGGTTTAATTGGTCATATTTAAACGAATTCAAGGTCATATATGCCTGCATATTTTTGAAATTTTTAGGTCATAAAAATCCGCGCCATAATAATCACATTAACCAACATTTCTTCAGTTTTACTCTTTTTAATTAGTCTTGGCAGCTATACTTGTATCCTTTCCCTTTATATTATAGTTATTATCCTTTATCCTATCCCTTTTCCCATGTAACTTATGCGTCGTAGTGTAGCGTATTCAATATACTGTATACAGCTGACAATCCACTACCCAGTATCATAATCCATTCAGTCAAAATTGCCTATTGTTTACTAACTATTTCATAAGATGTGCTTTCAATTTTATTTTAAATAAGTTAAAATTATTAATAGATGTTAGTTCTTGAAGCAATGAGTTCCAAAATTTTTGGGCCACTATAATATATGTTCATTTTAAGTTTCTCAGTTTGTGGGAACATTGGAATTAGTAGAGGTCTATTCCTAGTATTGTGGTAATGAGTATGTATATTTAGTGTTATTATATCATTGCGTAAACCATTTTTAATTATTTTACACAGTATTTTTCCCAAGTTATAGTCATATAATTGCTTTATCGTTAAAATATTATATGTAATAGGGTTCACTTTTAACAGAATAAATGAGATTGATTGAAAATTATTTGACGTTTAAAGGTCTATTAGTCTTATAAATCTATTTTGCAATATCTGTAGTTTATTGATATTATATTGTATAGTTTGTCCCCAGGTTAAAATGCAATAATTAATATGCGGTTGAACTAGTGTATGATAAATAGAGATTAATGTTTTTGGTGTTAAATTTAGCAAGGTACTACTGACCACTCCGATGTTTCTAGAAATCTTGTTACTTAAATTTCCATGTGTTTGTTTCTTTAATAAAATCAAATGCCAATCGAAGAACATTAAAGTAGTCTGCGTTCTCTCAGCATCTCTCTCTTCATAAGCAATTACAACGATCTCAAGCTCTAGCTGACTTTTTAACGAGAGAGCTCTGATACAATCGTAAACATCAATCTTATCAGTCTTGTTAACATAAGTCGCTCACCCTTTCACCTAGCGTCAAATTGCCGAACCATCATGCAGCGAGAGAGAAAATATTACGTTACGTTAGAAACTGCTTAAAGATAATGAAACAAAATTTGCATAAGATACACGTAACCAAAAACGAAAGTTAAATTAGAGTGTACATCACAACGGGTACTACAATGCAGACGACTACTACGTGAATGACTCGAGACAGGGAACCTGTTGTAACGGGTACCTGTCTCGAGTCATTCACGTTACAACGGGTACTACAATGCGTGAATTACTCGAGACAGGTGACCCGAATCATTATTCACTATACAGAAGATGACACGCGTCGTCAGATATTCAGCTACAATTGTGCAAGTAGTGAAACAGTAGAAATGGGTAAATGAGAGGAATTGAAAGAGAAACGAATTGCTGTTTCTCAAGTTATAAGAATCACTGATTCACTTATTTTCGTGAGATCAATGGTGGAACATGTATGCATGCCATTCCAAGAATCACAAGACTTGATTTGATGCCTTTGCTTCATCATTTTTGGATCGAAAAATAACTACACAAACTGGAATCTCCTAAATGAACTGTCTTTACTAGCTTAAGTTCCCATTTCTTTGACCATCACCTTTGCACATCTAGGTTTTTTTTATGTGGCGCTATAAATTGTTACTTTCCCTCTACCAGAGATTGTGCAACGCGACATACAAAATTTTCCCTTCGTAAGGAATAGTACAGTGAAGAATTTTGAGCTTGGAGCTATTCAGTAAATTTTGGACAAAATTTTCCTTTCGTAAGGAATAGTACAGTGAAGAATTTTGAGCTTGGAGCTAGTCAGTAAATTTTTAACAAACATTTTCCCTTCGTAAGGAATAGTACAGTGAAGAATTTTGAGCTTGGAGCTAGTCAGTAAATTTTTAACAAAATTTTCCCTTCGTAAGGAATAGTACAGTGAAGAATTTTGGAGGTATCTGTTACAATCGCACGTCAAACACAAGACAGCGAACGAAATGATCGCAAATACGAACGTTGAAACATTAAATACAAATTCTTTTCTGTGTGATGAAACAACACCCTGTTCTTCTCTATGCAAGAGCTCTTTTAGTAGTGAGTGCCTATTGTCTGTTCATTTCTGCACTGAAGAGTCCCATTTCACGCGCATGTTCTCATTACTGCCATGATGACGCGTCGCTAGCACATGGAGCCTGTTCGATGCACATACGCGGATTTCCATAAAACATTATACCTGACGCTGATAAACCTCCATCTGCAAGTAATTTCGTTCCAACTCATTTTGCTTACCGGGAGACTTATATCTGTTCTGAGTGCACTGCCATCAGATTTACTATTTTCAGAAAAGCAAGAAAGACATCAGTAATATTCTACATTCGTAGGAAACACAACAGCTATTATTTAAAAAGTATTGCATTCTTTGTCCATATTTTATATTAAATTTATGACTCTAACATATTTTTGTGAATTACTAGTAGCAGTTAAATAAGCTCTGGTCAGAAATGTGAGAATGCTGAATTTATTTTAAATGAGTAAAACGGAAAAAAATATTTATTTGAGGATGTGTTGTAGTAGACCAAATGTATCTTACATGTTTTGCTCACAAAACATTAGTGTATTGTTGATAAATCAATGATAAGAATTTCAAGTCTCGGCGTTGTTCTGAACACACTCATATGATCTTTACGCTTCAGTCCTGTTTTCTCAGTTCTGAATAATGAAAATTATTTCGAAATAGAGTTTTTGAAACATACGCGTTTTTCATGCTTGTAGAGGAAGAAATTGATGTAGACTGGTACATAATGAAAAGCTGAAAAGGTTGTTTACCTTTTCAAATATTTATTTAAATATCGAAATATTTAAAAGGTAATCGACATTCTCTTATTTTTTTAGGATTATATTTTGATAAGTTATGTACAAAACTTTTAAAATTAACTACGCAAGCGATTTTACTTTCATGAATCATAAAAATCGATAAGGATACTCTCAGTGATACTTATTTTTCTCTAGAATCACTGATCAAACCGCTTCAAAATGGTATCAGTTTTTTCCATTCATGTATACATCTACTGCAAATTTGTAATAGAAAAAATAAGTTTTTGTTCTATCTTATTTTTTCATGTGTGCCACTTTTTCTGCTCTTTTTCTTACTTTGCCATTTGCCAGGCATTATGCAATACAGAGTATAGAAGATTGCAGTGCCCACTTGTAAGGATACCAAACTAAATATTCTTCTCCTATTTCAGAATAAAATTAAAGAAATACACAGAGCGGTGTCTGACGGTAAACTTCGAGATGTGCAGCATTTAATTGACCGGAAGAAACTGGCTTTCTGCCGGGACGCTACTGGGGCCACGCCATTGCACAAAGCCGTCATCTTCGGACATCAAGACATCATCGATTACCTTGTAGACAGATATCCTGGAGTCATTCATGTTCGTGATCACGTAAGAGCATCTAACTCAATATACATTTTCTAAAGAGATGGTTTGTGGTTATTGCTTAAGTTGACTGATATTAGAACTCATCTGATGCCTTGCTCATCAAATTATTATGTAGTGAATTTGCCTGACACTTTCACAGAGCACAAATTGTTGACCGCGCAAAAGGTTACACAAGAAAAATCTTTCAACAGTTTACGATAGCCTGAAACTGTACAGATTTTACTTAACCCTTAACATTATAACTGTTACTCATGGTGAGAACTGAAATCCTTCAAATCAGATAAAGAGAAGATTTGGCGATACTGTCTGGTGTCTTCCTGAAAAATCAAATGAGTATTTTAAAGGTATATTAAATCAGATTAAATAACCACGCCCGTAATTAGCCACTATTTCCATGTAAAAACTATCGTGACGAATGGAAATGTAAAGAAGACAAATTTTGAACTTTGACTTCTATGACTAAATACAGTCCTGCATTAGAACTACCTGCGCATCGTTCTGGAAACCATTTTGCAGTTACTATGCCAACGTAAGATTCCCTAAAGGGTCAAGGTTAAGTAAAACTCAACTTCTAAGGGGCCATTTGTGAAATTCAAGATATGGAAAGTCAAGGCTATTGTACTGTGGTGACATTTCCTTTGATGATTATTGCGTGTGGCCAGTGATTCGCGTGGAGGTTGTTTCATGCACACGCTTTACTATTTTTTACGTCATTTATTTGCATTACTAATCTGGTTTTATGTTATTTATTTGATGTTTTCGTGCTTTGGTGACATTTGCTTACTTTAATCGCGTATTTTTGTACCTTTGCATGCCTTATTTTCTTTTTTATTACATGTTTTTGCGTGTTGTTATAACATTGTTTGTTTGCCTTCTTTTTGTTTACTTAAAAAAAAAGGGAAATCAAGTGGGAGGGTAAGTTCACGCAACACAATCATAGGACTTTTTTAGAATCGCAGCAAGCGGTGGAGAAAAACACTTTTGGCTTGTAAAAAGCATAGGAAACAAATCTTGGCTATGATGACGCAATAACAGTCGTACTGAAATGGTTCACCTGCATCATCAGTTGTGGGGCCCGAAGTACATGTACTATGTTGTTAAAATTATTGTAGTTTCTTTTAAAAAACGATGACCCCTTTTTTATAAAACAAAGGCGATCTTTCATCTTCCAGTTGACCATTACGGTATCAAAGAATATCAACATTTGAGAATAGTAGAGTTGAAAATATGACAGAATAAAAGAGCGCTGCAGGCACCACAATATTTAAAACATTCTCTAGAAGATCACTTTAGAAGATAAGAGAAGAGATTCTTGGGAAATACTGTCCTTTCCTCCCAAATATGAAGCCATTGAGATGATTTTCATCCGATATAAACTTCCCATGGGGGCATAGCAATGAAAAATGTCCATCCTTAATTTTTTCTGGTAACAGATTAGTAGGAAGAAAAGGGACCAGTTTTGTTTTTGTACCAGCATATAATTCAAGCCTTCGGTTGTGTATAGCTATTTCAGCTCGGTCGAGCACAAAACCTACATTTTTAAATCGCGTTTCGGGACAGCCTTTGTTGTGTCTTTTTGTGGTGTAGCAATTGGGGAAGAGGGTGAGATTACTATGACCTAGCAGCCGGGGTTTCGTACCATCTTGGCTACAGCTAATAACAGCAAGTTCGGGCTGACAGCGATAAAAAAAAGTTACCTCGTTTGAAGTACTTAGATTCGAAGCAAGATTTACGCGTTTACGAATTTCTTCAGAAAGGCTCTTATAAAATTTGGGCTGGAAGTATGTATAAGAACGTATGTCATTGACACGTACCAGAAATGAGAATACCGATGAAGAGGTTGAAGTATACTCCATTCATCTAAAGTACGCTTACGGCTCTCGTAAATATTACGTGGGCATGACGAGGACGTCATTTGCAAGGAATGCAGAGCAGGAAAGAGATGAAAAAATGGAGGTGCTTCTACAGCCCTCACCCAGCAGGTTCGATTAAACGCTGCTGTCTCTGAGTAGAGTCAGGTCAAACGAATTGAATCCCCTAATACGATAATTGAATTTCCGTTTGTTATTACCACAACTTGTGTGGCCCCGCGTATACACCCCATTGCCGGAATTTTACCTTTGCCGACGTGTCATTCCGACTAGGAAATGATACGTCGGCAAAGAACAATACAAAAAGGTCGTGATATCCAAGAACGTCGCAAGGTCCTTTTATATTTTATTTCAGCATTGCCTATACGAAGATGACATAAAAACAAGACACTCCTACTTAAACTAAAAATTGAAATACCGAGAGTCACGTCAGTACACTACTACGTCTGTTCTTTACACCCTTCGCTTTTTTGTACTAATCTTATGTAACGTACAAATATCTTTTACTATTCTTGATTTGATTGCGGTTCTTACGTCACACGTACAGCAAACAAGAATCACTAGCGTGCTATTGCTGCGGTTTTAACGATTCACGTGCAAGCGATTGCGGGTTGCCGCCCCGGTGGCGCAGTGGTCTAAGGCGCTGGCCTCTGATCATTCGCCCGTAAGGGGTCAGGGTTCGAAACCCGGTGAGGCATGGATGTTGTGTTTGTCTCACAGCACTGCCTTTCTCCCTTCCCAAGAACCAGTGACCCTAAATTAGGGACGGGCGACTGCTTATAGCCCATTGAGTTGCTCACGGTGGTCGTTAAACCTCCAAAAAAAAAAAAAAAAAAATTGCGGGTAAGCCGAGAACATACCCCACCAAAAACAACATCTAACATATCACTCCGAAAAGATCTAACATACCACACCGAAAACAACATCTAACATATCACACCGAAAACAACATCTAACATAACTCTCCGAAAACAACATCTAACATAACTCTTCGAAAACAATATCTAACATTCCACACCGAAAACAACATCTAACATACCACACCGAAAACAACATCTAACATACCACACCAAAAACAACATGTAACATACCACTCCAAAAACAACATCTAACATACCATTCCGAAAACAACACCTAAAATACCATTTCGAAAACAACATCTAACATACCACACCGTAAACAACATCACCTCAAGAGACTATTGAGAGCTTATTAAGACCAAGTTCAAGAATGATTCTCTCTTTGGATTTGTCTCCCAATGGATGGATTTTTTAAGGAATAAACAACACTTGCTTTTGAATCACATCCTTTACTTTATTTCATTACTTTGTCCTTTTTAATTATTTTGTCCTCACGAACTGCTACCCAGTGCCGGAGTGCTTCTATTTTTGCACTAGTATAAAATATACTTTATCAGAATTTGATATTTGAATCATACCATTGGTGTAATAAACGAATTGTGCATTTTCCTTTTTGGCTTTGTTATATGCTTCGCAAAGGCCGTCGTCCCCTGACACGCTAAAGTTTGTTCTTCCTGCGTTTCTGTGCGACCTACACCAATAAACGAATTTATCTCAATGTTATAGTGAAAAGAACATCTGGCTCTTAAGCTGCTTAGGAAGTCACGCTCCTTAGGTACAAAATTGAGGATCTCAATGAAAATTGTTCCATGATCGTACATTTCTCCACGCGTTCTCATAATGGCACACTTAAACCCCCAAATGGAAGACTGCTATGCTAAACTAAGAGGCAAATGTTATTTAACTGTGTTTATTCTTACGAACGTACAGTAAGCAGAAAAAAATACTCTAGCCTCGCTGAAAATTATGAGTTACACTTAGGCATATTTTTCATACAAATGTGAACTATTTCTTCAAGTTCTATGATTTCCTGTTGTTTGTCACATCTGCTGTGAATATAGGCAGAGTAGGGAGATTACATGAAATTAACACTGGTCATTCAGATATAAAATTCACTTATTAACTAATCCTACATCCCTATCATTGGTATCAGACGGACTTTAAATCAAGAGGTCAATGATTCGGGGTTTTGGTTAATCGAGTCAGGATTCTGGCCCCGGAAAAGCCATGTGTAGTGCAATTGCTCAATTGTGCTGGTTTTGAGCATTCTCTGGAATCAGCAGCACCATATACGCACTGAGTTTCTACTTCATGAGCTACGATCTCATATTGTGTTTGCAGGAATAAACACTGGCCAATTCAGTGTAACAGCTACACTTCATGAATGTTCAACCACACTCACAAAAAACAAAAACACTATAAATTGCTCAAATCTGCCGTAGCTAACTTTTCATATCTCAAGGGTATGCGAAACTCAACATAATACACTGAAGAGCAATTGAATTAGAGACAGCTGGCGTTATGCAAATGTGGCGCTCTGGGCGGCCCTGTAAACGCAGTATGGGTAAGACAAAGGTTCTAAGCGCATTTGATCGTGGGCAAATTGGTCACTCCATCTCGGAAGTCGTGCAGGCACTGGGATTTTCACGAGCCACTGTGTCACGGGTGCACCGTCAGTACATCGAGTCCAGTAAAACTATCCCTGCAAGGGCCAACTGCCGTGGACAACAGCGTGTGGATAAGCGGGTTCATCGTCGGCTAGCTTGCATTGTAACAGCGGATAGACGTGCCACAGTGCAAGAAATCACTCGGCAATTTAACGCTGGTGCACAAAAACGTGTAAGCAGCCACACCATCCAGAACCATCTCCTCGCTATGGGGTACAGAAGCCATCGTCCCACGAGAGTACCGTTGCTGACCGCACATAACATTGTGCAAAGATTAGCATGGGCGCTGGAACATCGCCACTAGACCCTAGACATGTCAAAAAATGTTGCCTAGACTGATGAGTCGAGATTTACGTTGGTACATGCGGATGGCAGGACACGAGTACGGCGCGAACCACATGAAGCGTTGTATCCTTGCCAGCAGGGTACCCTTTAAGTTGGTGGGGGTGGCATTCTCGTCTGGGGACTGTTTACCTGAACTGAAATGGGACCCTTGGTATGTGTGACATCGTCCCTCACAGGTCAACGTTACTGGAATATTCTGGATGACTACTTGCTCCCGTTTGTGCGTCTTCAACATCCCACTGGGTACCTCATCCTGCAACAAGACAATACACCGTGCCATCGCTTCCGAATTGTATCCGAATGGTTGGATGAACACCGACATGACCTCGCTTCCTTGGCCAGCTAGGTCACCTGACCTCAATCCCATCGATCACATCTGGGATGCCATCGAGAGATATGTTCGAGTCTCTAACCCCCTCCATGAAATCTTCGTGAACTGTGGGAGCTTGTTCAGAGGTCGTGGATCCGTATGGCTTCCCAACGCTTCCGGTGTCTTGTCGAGTCCATGCCGAGACAAATCGCCGCCGTCATGAGGGCGAAAGGTGGTGCTACACGTTACTAGACAGGTATCTCTAATTCAATTGCTCTTCACTGTAAGTCGGTTCTACGTGTCACTTATTCTGTTAAGAAATTTAATTACAAGGAAGTAAAAGAAATCAAAGCCATTGCCGGCACGAGTTCAGTGCGCACAATAGGGAGAATGGACAGGTTTTTTTTGAAGTTTTATCTAAAGCCGAGGGAAAAAGTAACTATCCTCGAAATCGTTTTCAAAAGTTGAGGTCTAATGTTCTTGCGCCGTCCCAGTGGCGTAGTGGTCTAAGCGATGGCTTCTGATCATTGTCCGAGATGGGTTTGGGTTTGAATCCCGGTGAGGCATGGTTGTTGTGTTTGTCTTACGGCGTTGGCTCTTTCCGTTCTCTGGAACCAGTGACCCCATATTAGGGACGGGCGACTGCTTATAGCCCATTGAGTTGCTCACGGTAGTCGTTAAACCTCCAATCAAAAAAAAATATTCTTGCAGTTTAATAAGTAACTACGGTCATAATTCAACGCGTAAGATCAAGGATAGGCAACTTGTGGTACGTCCCGCCGTGTTAGTTTGCGTAGCCCGTCATAAAGTGTATCAAAAACAATAAATTAGCTGAAAAGTCTGCAATGTTAACGCCTTTCGCAGAAACTCGCCCAAACTGCTACTACAGCAACTTTTAACGTCTTCTTCCAGTCATGGCACGAAACATGAATCGAATTCTGAACTCTGTTTCCAAGAGACAAATTTTCTGAACTAAATGTGTTTTCTACGAGAATGGCTTCCGTGTTTAGAAGCACGTACGTGCGTGAATGAACATTTTCCTTAATGAAGGTGATCGAATCTTGGCAACGAAATCGATTAACTAACGGTCACCTTCAAGACTTACCGCAACTATTTTCAGCTGACTTTGAAGAACTTGCGAACACATAGGATAACCCCCACATTCTCATTAGGTCTCTCAATAGAGATTGATTTTTAAAGTTAATTTTTAATTTTACTTTTCTTTAATATTACTTGCACATTCTGTTTGTGGGTGTGACATTCGCTTTCTAAGCATTAATATCTTCAACTTGTGCGCAGCTACGATGTGCTGAGACGATAATAAATATTAATAACAACTTAATGTTTGCATCGTGTTATATACTTACACTCGATCACATGCTTTATATGTATATAAATTACGTTAATTTCGATTGGCCAGGAATTTACGTGCAACCCTCAGCTCCTAATATTATTTAGCATTACTTATTTGCCTTAGATACTTAGTATTCACTTCGACTCTTTTCCATCTCGCAGAACAATTATTTACATGTTACACTGAGTACGAGCTTTTATTTCAAAAGACATAACACAAGGATGTATCTACTAAAATAATCACACATCGTACATTTTTTATTGAAAGGTGAATACCATTGACAACGTATCGTCTTGCCCTTCAGCATTGTTTGTAAAATCTCGTGCATTTTAGTCGAAATTATACACTGAAGTGCCAGAAAAACTGGTACACCAATCTAATACTTGGTAGGTCCCCCACGGGAGCGCACGACTGCAGAAATACAACGGGGCATGGACTCCACTAGCTTCTGGAAATATGTTGTAGGCAATGCACACCATACTTCCTGCAGAGCGTTCCACAATTCGGGTGTATTCCAATTCTCGGATTCCTGTGTTCGATAGCGTGTTGCATGGCATCCCAAATGTGTTCTATCATGTTCAGATCTGGGGACTTGAGTAGGAATGGCAACACCCCAAACTCAGATGAATGCTTCTCTAACCATAATGTGCCGTCCCGAAACTTGTGTGGAGGTGCATTGTACTGTTGGAATAGGCCCAACCCATCAGCATGAAAGCATGACATGAACGGGTGTACCTCGTCAGAAAGGATGCGCACATAGCATTGGCCGGTCACAGACGTTTGTAGACGTACCAGGGGTCACAGTGAAGTCCAGCTAAACACACCCCATACCATTACGGACCCCCCCCCCACCAGCCGGTACAGTTCCCTGTTGACAGGCGGGATCCATGGCTTCATGGGGTTTGCGCCACACACCAATCCTCCCATCTGTCCGATACAGTTGGTAACGCGACTCGTCAGACTAGGCTACTTGTTTTCAGTTATCCAGTGTCCAGTGGCGGTGATGCCGTGCCCAAACGAAGCGCATAGCTCTGTGTTGTGCACCCATCAAGGGGACTCGAGTTGGGCGTCGGCTCCCAAAGCCCATATCGTGCAGGGTACGTTGCACATTCCGGACGCTGATGCTTGTTGAGGCTCTAGTATTGAATTCCGATTATACCTGCGAGAGTGTTGCACGCCTATCGCGTGAAATGATTCTTGACAGCCGACGATGGTGACGTTCACCCAGTGTCTTTTTACGGCCTAACTGGCATCGTAGGTTGGAGGTCTTGCCGGAATTCTTGTACTCACGGTACACCCTTGCAATGGTCGTCTGTGAAAATCCGAACTTCGTTTCTACCTCCGAAATACACTGGCATGCAAAAATTAAGGACGAGACGGTTTTCCGAATGTAACGTCGTGCAGAAGTGCTCCACATCGACTCCAATCATACCATAAGATCCCCAAGATGTAAGAATATGGGCCAAGTAAGCAAAACCGTCCAAACAAGGAAACCAAAGGATACAAAGGCACTTTATTGAAAAGGTAGCTTCGAGCACAACGGGACAGAAGACAGAAACGTCCATGTGATAGGTGGCTTCCAAGAAAAATTCAGCCTTTAGTAGGGGATATGATCACCCCAGTGAGTGCGTTGCAGGATTTGCAACGTCTGTGCATGCTGAGGACGAGGTTGTCAAAGAGCTGTTGAGGCATCTCTGCCCATTCCTCTTATAGCGCCAATCGCAGCTGCAGAATCGTTGCTGGTGGATGGTGACGTGCTGCCAAGCGTCCCATGAAAAGGTCCCACACGTGTTCGATTGGATGTAGGTCCAGAGATCTTGCGGGCCAATCCATGCGTTGAAAATCTTCACTCTCCAACAGCTCTGCGACAGCCACTGTACGATGAGGTGTAGCGTTGTCGTCCATGAAGAGGAACTCAGGACCCACAGCACCTCTAAACAGACGCACGTGAGGCAGGAGAACCTCGGTACAGTAGTGGACACCAGTGACTGAACCTCCTTGGAAGATGTGGAGGTCAGTACGGCTACCAAGCATGATACCGCCCCAAACGAGAACTCCGCCACCTCCAAACCGGTCCCTTTCGATGATGTTGGAGGTGTTTTTGCGTGTTCCCTGCTCTCTCCAGATGTGTATACGTCCAGAATCGCTCATAAGACTAAATCGGCTTTCATCCGTAAAGAGATCTCGACCCCCATTGCTGATGTGTCCAGTCCTTTTGTTCCTGGTACCACAGAAACCGCCGTCTGCGATGAGCAGGCGTTAATGGCACACACCGTACTGGTCGTCGTGCAAATAGACCACCTTTGTGCAGCCTCCTAGCCACGGTCAAACGCGATAATGGACGTCCAGTTGTCTGTTGCATGTGCTTTGCGATTTCTCCCGCTGTCTGCCGCCTGTCTCTTCTTGCCTGTAGGACAATATACCGGTCGTCCGCCGCCGTGGTTGCTCGTGGACGACCACTGCTAAGCTCTCGGACAGCTGTTCCTGTCGTTTGAAATGCTCTCAAAGTTCGTGAAACGATGCTGTGAGCGATCCCGAACTCCTCGGCCACACTAATCACACTTCGACCTTCTTCCAACTTCCCAATGACGCAACCTCGGGTAAAGCCATCCAGATGTCGTCTACTGGATTGCCTGTTGGCCATATCACACGGTGGCAGCAACTCGTCGTCGTTGAAACCGATGTTCACCGTGCAATAACTTTCACCGAATTGCTGAGCGTACACCGCCCGTGTGCTTTATACCCTTCCGACACCCCCCCTATGTCATGCTGCATATATGCGCATGCCCTACCGTACTGGACCCTAGTATATCTCTTGAGTGGTCTTTCGGTTCGTTCTTCCTGCTCGTTCCTCCGCTGTTATGCAAATTTCTCCTCTTCGTCCTTAATTTTTGCACACCAGTGTACTATAGCCTATCTCACGAGCGCCAACTATTACACCGCGTTGAAAATCGCTTAAATCGTTATTACTTGTCATTCTCATGCTGAAAACAGCACTGACAGCTGGCAAGGATGTCTATCGCTTTATATACGCACTGGCGGACACAACTGAGTGCGCGCATAGGGGACGTTGCTATGTATTTTGCATAAGCTCGTCTGTACCAGTTTTTCTGGCACTTCAGTGTACGTAGCTACCCAAGGCTATGTATGAATGAGACTCAGTTCGACTAATGTATAGGACAGGAATCTAAATTTCTATTGCAGTTATGGCAGTCGCGCAATTCGAAGGCTCCAATGAAACAACATAGTATGTGGACTCACTCAATTTTAAACACATCCTATTTATACCTCTAATAAAAACAAAAATACATATTCAGTAGGTATAAAATTTATGGTGGAAGCTTAGACCAAAAACTACCTAGGGCACAATGGTAAACAGGAAGCTTAGACCAAAAACTACCTACTTGGCACAACGGTAATACTACCCGAGCACATTTACCTAAATGCAGTTGAAGCGTTTTGAACTAATTAGCAAATGTACCACAAGTCAAAAAGAAGAAAGCCTTTTTCTTGTTTTCATTTTCTTACCTATTTAACCATTTCTTTTTACTTTTATTGCAGCAAAACGGTTAATATGTGTTGAAATCATAAATATCTGTTCCTCCGGGCAATTACGGGGTAAGATTCTTAACATCCAGATTAGCTAAACATGAATGCCGGTTACTTCGACTAGCGAATCCTGTGATGGTTTTATTCAAATTAATCGGAAACTTGCGACTTTGTCGTTCTGGGTGGTGTAATGGTTAACATAACCGGGTGCTATGTGGGAGACGTCGATTCCCTCTCAAGGACGACGAAATTTTCAAGTTTTAAGATATCATCTGACTTACCATTTTTTTTCACAATTACACCAAAAGACGGATTGTCATTTTCATAAGTGTTGAAATGTCTATAGTTTCGGTATCAGTCTGAAGAAATCGCGTAATGTTTTGGAGGAATGATGCCGACAGTTGGCACTATTTTAAATTCTAATCGGTTTATGCCTTTTCGAATCCTTTTTTCGTCTTCACGACCCCTTTACCCCAAAAGCCGGCTTTACTGCATCAGCATATTTACGTCACTGAATTGTGATATTTTTGTTCTGTCCTCAAAATGGACCAAAACATTTAGCGCTGGAGAAATTTTCTGAAAACTTGTGTTATGATGTAGCACATGTAATTTTGTATTCTCAGAGAATTGCATGAAGTTTATTTTCAGATAATGTCAGTCTCGTATCATTTAACTTAATGCGCGGAATGTGGACCAGTGAAAGAAATTATGTGATGTAATGAGACCATTAGTGTGGATGGTCTATATCTGTAATGCACTTTAAGAGGACTACACCAACGTACTGCATTTTTGCAAAGAAGAAATAGTAAGATTGTCAGTTAATTTCTTTTTAAAGTTAAGTCGTGATTTTTTTAAACTATGGATATGAAATCAAACAAATTTCTGTTTAAAAATTACAAGATGGTTTTTCTGTAAGAAAAAGACCTACCTTTCCCATTACGTGTTTTCAGTTAGGAAGCACATTCTTTTTTTCAGAAGGTCTTTCGATGTATATACCCCATGTATGCGCGATCATATGTGTAGGCAAATATCAAGCAGCAAACACAGTAATTTACTTTCCCTCCAGTGAGTATAAGAGCTGCAAATATTACTAATTCTTATCAGAACTGTATCAAAAATGAGACCTAAATGAAATTAAGAAAATGAGAAAGACACTGTTGTGCACGTCACGGGCCTGCATAGTAGCCGCGTTTGATTATGAACGTTTGACCCCACATATGTTTTCTGTAGATGGAATGTAAATATGTTCTTTTTCTGTAGATAAATAATTATGTGCATGTCGAAGATATTTATTTTGGCTTTACCTACTACACAAACTTCCCGTCAGCTGGCATGGATATACATTTGGATTTACGATATTGCTTGTGCTATAAAGCGGATTTTAAAAATTATTTTTGGATCCCTAAGATTTCTTATCTGTTTTTATCGATTACTGGATAGTTTTCTGATTTTTCAGTGATACGATATATTGAGTAGGAAGCGCAAATTGTATTTCCCAAATACCAGCATCCCCATTAGAGCGAAGTTCTTTTTTGTTTTATATACAGCAAAATCTATCAAGGCATTTTAATTTTTCAAAGTAACAAAAAATTTCGTAACAGGATTTTCTCTTTAGAATTTACAAAGGCAAAGCTTATTCAACAAAAGCAAATCATAACGTCTGTCAGTAGACACGGTTTTCTCAATCACAATGCTCCAAATGAGCGCAAAATCTTTCAGTTTCAGTTTTTCGTTACTTTCAGTCGTCTGGAAACTTATGGATGTTTCACTCAGGGGCGGATTCAGAAATTTACCCTACGGGGAGCAGTTGCTCTGGTCTAAAAAAAAAAAGGATTAATACACAGACTTTGTGGAAGGGTCTCTCCTTCTGCACATACACTAACAGGAAGTGCCGCCCCTCCTGGTGTTGCACAGCTTTTCAAAAACTTTTTACATAAAAAACTGTGCTAAATGTTTATATCACAAAATGGGAAAAATAACTGAAAAGAACAGCTCTATTTTCCTAGTGTCCAATTGCCTGCTTTGCGAGGAAACGGACTTTCTACTTTTTAAATACACTCATTGTCATACAAATCCACGCACCAAGAAGGAGGTGTCGGGTTGAAATGAGATTTTAGTAGTGAAATGGTACATACCAAGGACAGAAGTGATTTCAATATCACACCAGCAGGACGATTTCCCGCTGACATACGGGACACATTCCGATCAGCGTTAGTGCCGCGTCGGACAGCCTCGTGCTCTGATATATGCGGTAATACGGTCCCGCATGGAGTCAAAGAGACGCCGTATGTTTTCCTGGGACAGATTGGCCCACACTTCTTGCAACTGACGCTCTAAACCCCGAACACTGGGACTTGGAGAAAGCTGGCGTCCCATTTGGTCCCACTCGTGCCCGATGGGCGAGAGATCAAGCGATCTGGTAGGCCACGGAAGCTTCGAAACACGAAGTAGACAGTCCTGGGAAACCCGAGAGGTGTGCGGACGGGCGGTTTCTTTTTGGAAAATAGCTCAGGCAGCACATGGGGCCACAGGATCTCCTGTGCTTAGCGCTGGGCTGTCAACGTCCCTCGGATCACTGCGAGGGAAGTCCGACTGTCATACGCAATGGCTCCTCAGACCACCACGTCGGTAGTTTGGAACGTGTGCCCCTGTACAGTGAGGTTGGGATTGTAGCGTTCACCTGCGGTCATCCGTACTCTGACACAGTGGTCGTCCGTTCCCATACAGAAGCGGGTTTCGTCGCTGAACATTATACGTCACTAGTCCGTAGCATTCCACGTTGCTAGCTGCTGACACCACTGCAATAGACGCTGACAATGGTCAAGTGTTAATGGCAGAAAACGTAAGGGCGATCGAGAGTGCAGATTCGCCTCCGCCAGGCGTCTGGAAATGGTTCTGGCGGACACTTGTACAGCCGCCACATGCCTCTGGATATTGGACAAGGATGTCGTTGCGTCTGTGCGTGCCGCTCTCACTATCCCACGGTCATCTCTGCTGGTGGTGTGTCTGGGTCATTCAGAGCCAGTCCGCCGTGTCTAGGTGCTTTTCCGTGTCCATTGCTCCCAATACGATCGCACCGTACCTGCCTAAATGGCGGCAGATTCGGAGAGCCGGATACCCTGCCTCTCTCATCCTGACGATATGTCGTCGTTCAAACTCAGTCAGTTGCCCGTACGCATATCTACGGCGGCTCCTCGGCATATATATCGCTCAGAGAACTCACCTGATTCCTACCGTGCACTTTGGCACGAATACGGAGTCCCCTGCGCGGTGCCTTATAAGCCCCAAGGATTGCGATTGCAGCGCTGGTCCTGGACGCGCGGGTTTGCATGTCTGCCCTCCCTGTAGCTATTCGCCGAGTTTCGCGTAAATCGCAAAGTTTTTCCTTGGTGCGCTGAATTTTATGACAATGAGAGTATAAAGTCTGGATAGAATCTCTCAAAATAAATTTGAGTCCTTACACTCGAACTGCTTAATTAACAGAAAAATTTCCAACTTTAATCACCGAATTATTCCTAAGCAATATGACCTGTAATTTCTTTTTAAAACATTCGTTTGTTCTTTCGCAACGCATGAATCCCACTCCTTTTTTTGAAAAGAACTTCCATCTACTGCAGTTCATGAAGTTAATCCTGCATCAGTCATCGCGCTGGCAATTTTCTGTCCGAGTTTGTTACATTAAACAAAGCACACCATTGCTTTTCATGATCAGTCAAAATTTCTTTTCCCTTCCTCTCTCAGCTTCCTCTGTTTCTGAAACTCTAGCTTTTCTTTGTGTTCTGAAACTAGAACACAACATTTATTCTTCAGATTCATAGCAATATAAAAACTTTTACGAAAGTCTTCGCAGTTATTACCATAATTTTGCAAAAGTAAATACATTAATAATTTACAATCTTGGCCATTTGGAAAGGGGATGTCTTTGTGTATGTGTGGGGTTGGGGAGGGGGGGGGTGTCGCTTCGCTCACTGAATCCACTACTGGTTTCACTTGAGAACAAAAAAATGCTTGCTTACTCTCCTCGCATTAATCAAGAAGATTCTAATTTTCATGAGATTTCGAAAAAAAAATTATTTTTGCCCATCCGCAGCAGTCACAATAGAAGTCTAGCGATGAGAGTATTCCCATTTCCTCTAATGAGAGATCAAAAAGGACTCCGTGGAAATTACGAACAGAGCTGAATGAACCGAAATGAATCAATATTGCTCTCTTTGTGAAATGATACGTGATCCCACAGCACATCGATGACAGGAATAAACCTCAAAACGGAGTGCTCAAAGAAAAAAAAAAGAGCTCTGACCTGATAGGGCAACGACCGGTGTTGACATTGGTGCCGATGCTACTGAGATCTGTGTACATAGTCCTTTAGAGCTTTGCGCGTCACAACGCCTGCTAACGACAAAACATAATTTTGTCCTTCAATAAGAAAAAGCGAGAGAGTCTTGCGTTCGGGGAGTTGTGTACAGAAATGCGAAGCACACGTAATTACTGTCTGAGCACTAAAAGGCTGTTGTTGTGAAAGCTGATAGCACCCGTCTGAAGCAGTCGGCAAGGTTTACTTCCCGTATTCTGGGCATGCTGCCAGATTCGTTCGTCTCCATGACATTCGCAAGACATCCTCGGTCTTTCAGTAACCCACGTGCTACCGATGTCAAATGCCGTGGGGATCCTGAAATCGATTTCGCTATGTGACGCAGTATCACAGTTAATTTCACCATTTAAACGTCTTTCTTTCCATCTATCTGAAAAATTAATAAACAACAATTTGTAAGAGTCCAGTTGAAAACTAGATAATATCCAAGTTATTGACGGTCAGGAAGTAAAACGTGAGCGCTGCCTCCTCAACAAAAAAATTATCTGGGGCCATCAAATATTAATGAAAAAAAAATTGCGTCAAATATCTTTCGAACAATATCTTTTAGAATATCGTCATGCTAAGTCTGTGTCTGCCGCCCCCCCCCCGGTGGCGCAGTGGTCTATGGCGATGGCCTCTGATCATTCGTCCGAAAGGGGTCCGGGTTCGAATCCCGGTGAGGCATGGATGTTGTGTTTGTCTTACGGCACTGGCTCTTTCCCTTCCCTGGAACCAGTGACCCTAATAAATTAGGGACGGGGGACTGCTTACAGCCCATTGAGTTGCTCACGGTGGTCGTTAAACCTCCAACCAAAAAAAAAAAAAAAAAGTCTGTGTCTAACAAGGCTTTTGTATGAAAACTTTCTTGAGCAGCACACTCGATCGCTTGCAGAAGCTGAGACTGATTGGTTTCAACGCAATTCTTAAACACATTCAGGCATCTTCTCGGGGATGCTCCCCCCCCCAGAAATCCATGAATGTCCCCACCCCCTGTAGGTTTTCGGGCAATCTCCAAAAAACCTACGGGATTGGGGGGGGATCTTTTCTAATTTCTAATTGCGGTCGTTCACAGCAGAATATTTCGAGAAATTAATTTAAGAAGAACTGAGAAACTGAGGGAAAATACACTGAAGAGCAATTGAATTAGAGACAGCTGGCGTTATGCAAATGTGGCGCTGTGGACGGCCCTCTGTAAACGAAAACGAAATGACGTATGCAGTGATCCGACAATATAAAGAGTGATGCGACGTGAATCAGTAAGAGTTGGACGTAGTATGAGTAAGACGAAGGATCTAAGCGCATTTGATCGTGGGCAAATTGTTGGGGCCCGACGATTGGGTCACTCCATCTCGTAAGTTGTGCAGGCACTGGGATTTTCACGAGCCACTGTGTCACAGGTGCACCATGAGTACATCGAATCCAGTAAAACCAAGGACCAACTGCCGTGGACAACAGCATCTGGATGAGCGGGGTCATCGTCGGCTATCTCGCATTGTAACAGCATATAGATGTGCCACAGTGCAAGAAATCACTCGGCAATTTAACGCTGGTGCACAAAAACGTGTAAGCAGACACACCATCAAAAACCATCTCCTCGCTATGGGGTACAGAAGCCATCGTTCCACGAGGGTACCGCTGCTGACCGCACATCACAGGGTGCAAAGATTAGCATGGGCGCGGGAACATCGCCACTGGACCATAGACATGTGGAAAAATGTTGCCTGGACTGATGAGTCAAGATTCACGTTGGTACATGCAGGTGGCAGGATACGAGTACGGCGAAAACCACATGAAGCGATGGATCCTCCTGGCCAGCAGGGTACTCTTCAAGCTGGTGGGGGTGGCATTCTCGTCTGGAGACTAAAATGGGACTCCTGGTACGTGTGACATCGTCCCTCACAGGTCAACGTTACTGGAATATCCTGGACGACCATTTGCTCCCGTTTGTGCGTCTTCAACATCCCACTGGGGACCTCATCCTGCAACAGACAATGCACCGTGCCATCGCTCCCGAATTGTATCCAAATGGTTGGATGAACACTCCACCGACGTGACCTCGCTTCCTTGGCCAGCAATGTCACCTGACCTCAATCCCATCGAGTACATCTGGGATGCCATCGAGAGAGTTGTTCGATGCTCTGACCACCCTCCATCAAATCTTCGTGAACTGTGGGAGCTTGTTCAGAGGTCGTGGATCCGTATGGCTTCCCAACGCTTCCGGTGTCTTGTCGAGTCCATGCCGAGAAGAACCGCCGCGGTCATCAGGGCAAAAGGTGGTGCTACACGTTACTAGACAGGTATCTCTAATTCAATTGCTCTTCAGTGTATTACAATAATAATACAAGAAAACATCCACATAGACTTCAATCAGAAATTTCTATCAACCTTCAATAAAACATTAAACAGTCCTCTCTGAAGGGGCACTTTTTCAAGCATTGACAACTGGAACCACTCCCACAATGAAAACCTAATCCCACAGAGTAGAGATGTTAGCGCTGCAATACATCATCATATTTTGTTTCAGTCTTCTGGATGGAGATTTTCCATGTGTAGGGTTGATCCTTAGTGTAGCTAACGCGACGTGAGTGCTTACAGAACAAGAAAATATTTAGTAAGTAGTCTTTAACAAGAGCAAATTATTAGAAATTGTTTCCATAATAAGGTTTATTTATTTATTTTTTTGGTGAGCGGTTAACACTCTGTGAAAACAAAATCGAGGCACCTTAGACTGGCATCAAAACAGTTATTTTTTTACTCTCCAATATGTGCTAATCCAAATAATCTAAAAGGGTTGATACCATGTGGCAGGGGAATGGTTTACACTGTACGTTTTCAGGTAACACTGTAATGATTCTTTAATAATCAGAAACGCGTTAGCAGTTAGGAGAGGACATTTTTACCCCTCCTAACGTTTTGGGGTAGATTTTCTTCAGCATAGTGTTGTCTTACCAGCATCCTCAATATTTTACACCATCAAATGGTGAAATCCGTGGAGCATTACTGAATTAAGCAAAGACATTTTTACATTTTTAATCACTTGTATGTTGTATGTGTAGAATTCTTGGTATTTGCATTTGAGATATACGAGCATAAGACAATTTTTATACTCTATTTAAAAATTTATATGGAGCAGACTGGCACAAGACAGACCGTTGTGGAAGAAACTTGGGGAGACCTTCGTCCAGCAGTGGATTGATAATGGTTTACAATGATGACGATGATATGTATAATAAAATTGTGATTATATGTATATAATCAGTCAACAAGTTTCAGCCCCTCAAAATTTGTAATTGCCCTCCCGGAAAAAACGTTCTGAATGCAACACTGATTACACAGCGATCGTCATCAGTCAAGCAGTAATACTGCTCACATTTATGCGGTTAAAATTAGGGTGAGGATAATGCAATAAGTCGCATTTTGGAAATTTTGTCTTTTTTTTTTGGGTAAGTAACAAAGTGTTTATGCCAAATACCTGTAAGACCGAAATCAGCCTATTAGATTCCTGTTATTAGAAAATAACTAGGTGAAATCCCGTCATTAATGACAGGACAATATAAAATACTTAGAGTAATTTTTTAAATCATTTATTTATTATTTCTTTGGTCACGTTTTTCGTGAACATTCATTACTTAGAATTTTACCTTGATATGGAGGGTCACAAACATACACTAGTCCTATACACGAAACCATGTTTCGCCAAAGTGAAACAGATGTGTTCCAAACGTGCAAATATGTTTCATGAATATTACAATAACAAAAAGACATATCGGGCGAGGCAGAGATTAGACAGGGTAAACCGCCCAGCACTTTTCCCACTGCACCACCAAAGTGGGAAAAACGTTCCAATATTCATACAAAGGTAATTACATTGTTTTTTAGATTATATAGATAGATGCCAAAATAACCCCGAAAAAATTCAGAAGATAGTTCTCCATATGCATTTCAAAAAATGGAAACAGCCGCCATCTTGGTTGAAAGGATGACTCTTGGCATAAAATCACAAAATTGCGCAACGCCGGATGTCCTCGGAAGTCCCGTACGGCAGGCACGTGCTCTCCGCCGAGGCCGTGGAACACCGCACCTCTCGCCGGCACACGCACTCGGATGAGTAGCCGGACACGAGCTACGTCGTCGACCAGTCGTGCGAAGGCGAACTGGCATTGCGCCTCTAAAGTGGGACAAGCGTTCAGACAAAGGAAATTATATTACTTTAGATCCCGAGGAAAAATTCCTTTTGTCTTTGTTCTTTATCCAAATAATTGCCGTAATAAATAATATCTCGATATTTCTTCCATCTCGAAATTTATTTTTTTGAATGGAGGTTTAACGAGCACCGTGAGCAATTCAATGGGCTATAAACAGCCGCCCGTCACTAATTTAGGGACACTGGTTCCAGGGAAGGGAAAGAACCACTGCCGTAAGACAAACACAACATCCATGCCTCACCGGGATTCGAACCCGGACCCCGTTCGGACGAATGATCAGAGGCCATCGCTTAGAGCACTGCGCCACCGGCGCGGCACCTCGAAATTGCCTCAGAAAAAATAATTTCTTTATCGAGTTCGACAGAATATTTCCTCGGAACAGCATTTGACATAAATAAAATTCTTAATCTAAATATTTGCTTTAATAAATAATATCTCGATATTTCTTCCACCTCGAATTTTTTTTTTTTTGGAATGGAGGTTTAACGACCACCGTGAGCAACTCATTGGGCTATAAGCAGCCGCCAGTCCCGAATTTAGGGTCACTGGTTCCAGGAAAGGGAGAGAACCAGTGCCGTAAGACAAACACAACATCTATGCCTCACCCGTATTCGAACCCGGACCCCGTTCGGACGAATGATCAGAGGCCATCGCTTAGAGCACTGCGCCACCGGCGCGGCACCTCGAAATTGCCTCAGAAAAAATAATTTCTTTATCGAGTTCGACAGAATATTTCCTCGGAACAGCATTTAACATAAAATAAAATAAAGTAGCGAAATATTAGGAACACCTACCTAATAACGTGTTGGCCCGCCCTTTTCCTTGAAACCAACATCAGTGGCATGGATTCAACAAGGTGCTAAAATCATTCTACAGGTACGTTCGGCCAAACGGACGTAATGGCGTCGAACGTTCGTCGGAGGAGGATCTATGTTAGGAATGCCTCTCTTAATTTCATCGCACAAGTGTTGAATTGGGTTAAGAACTGGGGACTATGGTGGCCATTTTACCACTTTGAAGTTACTGTCGTGCTTCTGGTGCCACTATGTGAAGATCCGAGTGTTGTGGATCTGCGCATTATCCTGCTGGAAGTAGCCCTCCCATAAGGAAATACCACGGACATGTAGGGGTTTAACTGATCCGCAATGATGTTAAGATCCCTTGTGGCATCCAAATGCTGTTTCAGAGGTATTAAGGAACCCAATGCTCATCATTAAATAGTCATCAAACCATTACACTGCCACCACCAGCTTGTACAGTTAATGAGAGGCAGCTGGGATCCATCGATTCGTGCTTTTGACTCAATATTGTGGTCCGTTCATAGGCGTGTATTAATTTATAACGCGATTCATCGAACCAGGTCATTTTTGCAGTCCTCAAGGGTCCTGAGTTGTGCTCATGTGCCCACTGCGGACGAATTTGTCGGTTTTTAGTAGAGACGACTGTAGGTACACGAAGGGGACGTTTGCTGTTATCCCTCATTCGCGCTATTGTGCTTTTAGTTGTGTATGCTGAAATTCTTCTCTCGATACTGTTACAGTGGACACCCCCCCCCCATCCTAAAACCTGAAGAAAACTCTAAAATTTGTCCGCCATGTCGCGTATGGTATGAGGCAGCTTGGAATCACAGTTCGGCAGGCTCACATGTTCTTTTACAGTTCAGTTTTTTTTTATTTATTTCTCATTTACGTTGTTTTTTCTTTCGGATGTTCTCTAAAATTAATTATCAAAATTGCGGGATAATTAGGAAGTCGCTCCAATGCTCTTGAAGGCAAGAAATGCAATATTTTTGCCATTTTGAATTGTTTCTACCTGTGGGAAAAGGTAGCACTCAATGGTTGCTCTGGAAATTGATAAGAGCAAAGCGATATGCCCAGAAGAGGACTTCTGGATTTCTTGAGGAAGGGCCGATGTTACGACCCACCCCCGCCATTAATTTAGTAATTAATGGGCGTGGTTGATGTGTGAAATTAATTAAGTATTAATTATGTTCGAGGCTTGATTGGAGTTTAAAAGTGTAAACATCAGATAAAGTTTTATCTGCTGGTTAGGAAAGAAAAGAGGCGAAGAATTCTCTCTCTGGCTGGGTGGTCTCAGAATAGCTCTGTTAGGTCATAAATATCAGGGCGCAGCTAACAGGAAGTCTAAGCAACACGGAAAGGGAAAGAGGTACATTTCGAAGAGGGGTCCACTTGAGTAAATGAATGAAGATGGGGACAAAAGGTTTAGCGAATAATCGTAAATTCGTCGATTGTTTGGGGCATTTTCGAGAACAATTGCTCTCTGTGTGGTCCGTGCACAAAAATAAGAGTTCGCACTTGGCATGAACATAAGGAAGAAAGTTCAGTTGTCTGTATGCTCTCCGATGTGAAAGGCTGGATGCCTTGGATCTGCAAAAAATGAATTGGGAAAAATGAAGCAGCAAACCTCACCGCATTTGGTAAGAAATGGAGACAACTGGAGGCGGCTGATGGAGATGCCAGTTTGCCATAAAGACAGCGGAATGCCTAAATCCGCGTGATAAAGCTGCAATTTCTAGGCTGGAGCGTAATGGAAATCAGCGACTGTTTGTCCTAATGAAAGCCAAGTTACAGGGGAATTAAGAAGTCTGCGAGTGGACAGTGGTCATTCCAATGAGAAGCGAAGCCAAGCAAAGTCGGGTTCGGATGCCAACCACTGCAGTGTGGAATTGTCACCCCCATTCATCCCCTACTGTGGAGGAAGTGAAGAGACGCGCTTGTCTTACGGGGCGAAGCGAGGCCCCATGTGTGCGTGTGTGTGGTCACGTAAGCAGCGAAGCCACTACGTGTAAGTGCGACGGGATAAAAACATGGCGAAAGAAAAATATGAGCGTAAGAGCGGTGGCTTCGATACCTAACAAATATACAGGTGAAATGTTGAGTTGCTGATATACGCTTAAGGTAAAAGCACGTCTGATTTCGCTCGGCCGAGAAAATTAATCTCAGGGCTGGCGGTCGCAACTCGATAAAAAAAATGGAAAAAAAACCTGCGAGGGGCATATTTGAACTGCGTACTCAGGCAGGGTAGATGTTATGCTAACGGAAAGGAACTGACTGAATTGGGAATGAACGGTCAAAAAGGATGGAAGGTAGCGACGGACGGAATCTACTATAGCAGCAGCGGAATTGAATGTGTCCCACTCTCCCAAACAGTTGATGGTCAGAATTATTTCTTCACGACAACAGAAATCATTTCCCAGGAACACAGAAAATCAATCTCGGAAACTGCAACAGCAGATGTGAGAGGGGCTATTTTGTTTAACGGCCACCTTTAAATCTTCACAAGAGTGGATCCGTGTATACTCGCATCAGCGCAACAAATTGCGGCGTGATATCACCATTTTAATTGTGTGCTTCATTTACATCAAGCGTCAAAGTGAAGTGTTAAATCATCGGTGCTGCCACATGGTGCAAGTGTCTGTGTGTGTGTGCGTATTTTTTTTTTTGTCGTGTGATATTATGTGATGCACAACGGATTTGCACAGCAAAGTCACGAAACTGTAAGTAGATGAATATTTCCTTTTTCTTTCTTCTCACATCTGCGAACTTGTGCCATCCCGACACCCAAAGCTGCATGGACATAGATGCAGTAATGCTGAGTGACTGAACCTCAGAGGAAATACCTGCACATACAGATTTCAATTTCTTACCGGACCCATTTCCTGATTATTTTTTTTACATGAATAAGGGAGAGGGTGTGGCCACAAATTCCGCTGGGCGGGACAGTTTCTTTTAACTTTGGTTCAGGGCCAAAGCTAGCGGGGCAGGGTTCTGCATGTGCATGCTTATTAGATTTAGTTAATTAACTTTGGCAGTATTTCGCACCTATAATCTTATACCGCAAATTAACGTGCTTGTGTATTTTGTGTCGCGAGTATTTTTAATGTGATCGTTTGCATATAATTTGGTTTTCATTCTCTAAGTAATTGTATATGAATATCACCTGCAGCTCTATTTAGTGTGTAAACGAGTAGTATCTCTTGTTCAGATAGTCCGGTGGAGACTCAGTCGGCTGCGTCTTCCGACAGTAAAGTGTGACACCGTATGCTGCCCACATAAGAGGGGCAATGCGCCTAGAGAGCGCCGTATCTGTTTAAATCTCGCAGAACGTTATTAAATGTTGTGTTGTGTATTTGAGAATCATGTGTTATTTGCGAAAGTGAGTGTTGTACTGGCTGGTTGGGGATTGAATGTACCGGAGTAAGATCCGGACCACTACACTCAGTCACGAATTGGTGATTGCGGGTGAACCTCATCACAACTCTGATCCCAAAGTATTGTTACAGTGGACACCCCCCCCATCCTAAAACCTGAAGAAAACTTTAAAATTTGTCCGCCATGTCGCGTATTGTATGAGGCAGCTAGGAATCACAGTTCGGCAGGCTCACATGTTCTTTTACAGTTCAGTTTTTTTTTATTTATTTCTCATTTACGTTGTTTTTTCTTTCGGATGTTCTCTAAAATTAATTAACAAAATTGCGGGATAATTAGGAAGTCGCTCCAATGCTCTTGAAGGCAAGAAACGCAAAATTTTTGCCATTTTGAATTGTTTCTACCTGTGGGAAAAGGTAGCACTCAATGGTTGCTCTGGAAATTGATAAGAGCAAAGCGATAGGCCCAGAAGAGGACTTCTGGATTTCTTGAGGAAGGGCCGATGTTACGACCCACCCCCGCCATTAATTTAGTAATTAATGGGCGTGATGGATATGTGAAATTAATTAAATATTAATTATGTTCGAGGCTTGATTGGAGTTTAAAAGTGTAAACAACAGAGAAAGTTTTATCTGCTGGTTTGGAAAGAAAAGAGGCGAAGAATTCTCTCTCTGGCTGGGTGGTCTCAGAATAGCTCTGTTAGGTCATAAATATGAGGGCGCAGCTGACGAACACGGAAGCAACACGGAAAGGGAAAGAGGTACATTTTGAAGAGGGGTCCACTTGAGTAAATGAATGAAGATGGGGACAAAAGGTTTAGCGAATAATCGTAAATTCGTCGATTGTTTGGGGCATTTTCGAGAACAATTGCTCTCTGTGTGGTCCGTGCAGAAAAATAAGAGTTCGCACTTAGCGTGAAAATAAGGAAGAAAGTTTAGTTGTCTGTATGCTCTCCGATGTGAAAGGCTGGATGCCTTGGATCTGCAAAAAAATGAATTGGGAAAAATGAAGCAGCAAACCTCACCGCATTTGGTAAGAAATGGAGACAACTGGAGGCGGCTGATGGAGATGCCAGTTTGCCATAAAGACAGCGGAATGCCTAAATCCGCGTGATAAAGCTGCAATTTCTAGGCTGGAGCGTAATGGAAATCAGCGACTGTTTGGCCTAATGAAAGCCAAGTTACAGGGTAATTAAGAAGTCTGCGAGTGGACAGTGGTCATTCCAATGAGAAGCGAAGCCAAGCAAAGTCGGGTTCGGATGCCAACCACTGCAGTGTGGAATCGTCACCCCCATTCATCCCCTACTGTGGAGGAAGTGAAGAGATGCGCTTGTCTTACGGGGCGAAGCGAGGCCCCATGTGTGCGTGTGTGTGGTCACGTAAGCAGCGAAGCCACTACGTGTAAGTGCGACGGGATAAAAACATGGCGAAAGAAAAATATGAGCGTAAGAGCGGTGGCTTCGATACCTAACAAATATACAGGTGAAATGTTGAGTTGCTGATATACGCTTAAGGTAAAAGCACGTCTGATTTCGCTCTGCCGAGAAAAATTAATCTCAGGGCTGGCGGTCGCAACTCGATAAAAAAAATGGAAAAAAACCTGCGAGGGGCATATTTGAACTGCGTACTCAGGCAGGGTAGATGTTATGCTAACGGAAAGGAACTGACTGAATTGGGAATGAACGGTCAAAAAGGATGGAAGGTAGCGACGGACGGAATCTACTATAGCAGCAGCGGAATTGAATGTGTCCCACTCTCCCAAACAGTTGATGGTCAGAATTATTTCTTCACGACAACAGAAATCATTTCCCAGGAACACAGAAAATCAATCTCGGAAACTGCAACAGCAGATGTGAGAGGGGCTATTTTGTTTAACGGCCACCTTTAAATCTTCACAAGAGTGGATCCGTGTATACTCGCATCAGCGCAACAAATTGCGGCGTGATATCACCATTTTAATTGTGTGCTTCATTTACATCAAGCGTCAAAGTGAAGTGTTAAATCATCGGTGCTGCCACATGGTGCAAGTGTCTGTGTGTGTGTGTGCGTATTTTTTTTTTTTGTCGTGTGATATTATGTGATGCACAACGGATTTGCACAGCAAAGTCACGAAACTGTAAGTAGATGAATATTTCCTTTTTCTTTCTTCTCACATCTGCGAACTTGTGCCATCCCGACACCCAAAGCTGCATGGACATAGATGCAGTAATGCTGAGTGACTGAACCTCAGAGGAAATACCTGCACATACAGATTTCAATTTCTTACCGGACCCATTTCCTGATTATTTTTTTTACATGAATAAGGGAGAGGGTGTGGCCACAAATTCCGCTGGGCGGGACAGTTTCTTTTAACTTTGGTTCAGGGCCAAAGCTAGCGGGGCAGGGTTCTGCATGTGCATGCTTATTAGATTTAGTTAATTAACTTTGGCAGTATTTCGCACCTATAATCTTATACCGCAAATTAACGTGCTTGTGTATTTTGTGTCGCGAGTATTTTTAATGTGATCGTTTGCATATAATTTGTTTTTCATTCTCTAAGTAATTGTATATGAATATCACCTGCAGCTCTATTTAGTGTGTAAACGAGTAGTATCTCTTGTTCAGATAGTCCGGTGGAGACTCAGTCGGCTGCGTCTTCCGACAGTAAAGTGTGACACCGTATGCTGCCCACATAAGAGGGGCAATGCGCCTAGAGAGCGCCGTATCTGTTTAAATCTCGCAGAACGTTATTAAATGTTGTGTTGTGTATTTGAGAATCATGTGTTATTTGCGAAAGTGAGTGTTGTACTGGCTGGTTGGGGATTGAATGTACCGGAGTAAGATCCGGACCACTACACTCAGTCACGAATTGGTGATTGCGGGTGAACCTCATCACAACTCTGATCCCAAAGTATTGTTACAGTGGACACCCCCCCATCCTAAAACCTGAAGAAAACTTTAAAATTTGTCCGCCATGTCGCGTATTGTATGAGGCAGCTAGGAATCACAGTTCGGCAGGCTCACATGTTCTTTTACAGTTCAGTTTTTTTTTATTTATTTCTCATTTACGTTGTTTTTTCTTTCGGATGTTCTCTAAAATTAATTAACAAAATTGCGGGATAATTAGGAAGTCGCTCCAATGCTCTTGAAGGCAAGAAACGCAAAATTTTTGCCATTTTGAATTGTTTCTACCTGTGGGAAAAGGTAGCACTCAATGGTTGCTCTGGAAATTGATAAGAGCAAAGCGATAGGCCCAGAAGAGGACTTCTGGATTTCTTGAGGAAGGGCCGATGTTACGACTCCACCCCCGCCATTAATTTAGTAATTAATGGGCGTGATGGATATGTGAAATTAATTAAATATTAATTATGTTCGAGGCTTGATCGGAGTTTAAAAGTGTAAACAACAGAGAAAGTTTTATCTGCTGGTTTGGAAAGAAAAGAGGCGAAGAATTCTCTCTCTGGCTGGGTGGTCTCAGAATAGCTCTGTTAGGTCATAAATATGAGGGCGCAGCTGACGAACACGGAAGCAACACGGAAAGGGAAAGAGGTACATTTTGAAGAGGGGTCCACTTGAGTAAATGAATGAAGATGGGGACAAAAGGTTTAGCGAATAATCGTAAATTCGTCGATTGTTTGGGGCATTTTCGAGAACAATTGCTCTCTGTGTGGTCCGTGCAGAAAAATAAGAGTTCGCACTTAGCGTGAAAATAAGGAAGAAAGTTTAGTTGTCTGTATGCTCTCCGATGTGAAAGGCTGGATGCCTTGGATCTGCAAAAAAATGAATTGGGAAAAATGAAGCAGCAAACCTCACCGCATTTGGTAAGAAATGGAGACAACTGGAGGCGGCTGATGGAGATGCCAGTTTGCCATAAAGACAGCGGAATGCCTAAATCCGCGTGATAAAGCTGCAATTTCTAGGCTGGAGCGTAATGGAAATCAGCGACTGTTTGGCCTAATGAAAGCCAAGTTACAGGGTAATTAAGAAGTCTGCGAGTGGACAGTGGTCATTCCAATGAGAAGCGAAGCCAAGCAAAGTCGGGTTCGGATGCCAACCACTGCAGTGTGGAATCGTCACCCCCATTCATCCCCTACTGTGGAGGAAGTGAAGAGATGCGCTTGTCTTACGGGGCGAAGCGAGGCCCCATGTGTGCGTGTGTGTGGTCACGTAAGCAGCGAAGCCACTACGTGTAAGTGCGACGGGATAAAAACATGGCGAAAGAAAAATATGAGCGTAAGAGCAGTGGCTTCGATACCTAACAAATATACAGGTGAAATGTTGAGTTGCTGATATACGCTTAAGGTAAAAGCACGTCTGATTTCGCTCTGCCGAGAAAATTAATCTCAGGGCTGGCGGTCGCAACTCGATAAAAAAAATGGAAAAAAAAACCTGCGAGGGGCATATTTGAACTGCGTACTCAGGCAGGGTAGATGTTATGCTAACGGAAAGGAACTGACTGAATTGGGAATGAACGGTCAAAAAGGATGGAAGGTAGCGACGGACGGAATCTACTATAGCAGCAGCGGAATTGAATGTGTCCCACTCTCCAAACAGTTGATGGTCAGAATTATTTCTTCACGACAACAGAAATCATTTCCCAGGAACACAGAAAATCAGTCTCGGAAACTGCAACAGCAGATGTGAGAGGGGCTATTTTGTTTAACGGCCACCTTTAAATCTTCACAAGAGTGGATCCGTGTATATTCGCATCAGCGCAACAAAGTGCTGCGTGATATCACCATTTTAATTGTGTGCTTCATTTACATCAAGCGTCAAAGTGAAGTGTTGAATCATCGGTGCTGCCACATGGCGCAAGTGTCTGTGGGTGTGTGTGCGTGTTTTTTTTTGTCGTGTGATATTATGTGATGCACACTGGATTTGCACAGTAAAGTCACGAAACTGTAAGTAGATGAATATTTCCTTTTTCTTTCTTCGCACATCTGCGAACTTGTGCCATCCCGACACCCAAAGCTGCATGGACATAGATGCAGTAATGCTGAGTGACTGAACCTCAGAGGAAATACCTGCACATACAGATTTCAATTTCTTACAGGGCCCATTTCCTGATTATTTTTTTTACATGAATAAGGGAGAATGTGTGGCCACAAATTCCGCTGGGCGGGACAGTTTCTTGTAACTTTGGTTCAGGGCCAAAGCGAGCGGGGAAGGGATCTGCATGTGCATGCTTATTAGATTTAGTTAATTAACTTTGGCAGTATTTCGCACCTATAATCTTATACCGCAAATTAACGTGCCTGTGTATTTTGTGTCGCGAGTATTTTTAATGTGATCGTTTGCATATAATTTGTTTTTCATTCTCTAAGCAATTGTATATGAATATCACCTGCAGCTCTATTTAGTGTGTAAACGAGTAGTATCTCTTGTTCAGATAGTCCGGTGGAGACTCAGTCGGCTGCGTCTTCCGACAGTAAAGTGTGACACCGTACGCTGCCCACATATGAGGGGCAATTGTCTATGCGCCTAGAGAGCGCCGTATCTGTTTAAATCTCGCAGAACGTTATTAAATGTTGTGTTGTGTATTTGAGAATCATGTGTTATTTGCGAAAGTGAGTGTTGTTCTGGCTGGTTGGGGATTGAATGTACCGGAGTAAGATCCGGACCACTACACTCAGTCACGAATTGGTGATTGCGGGTGAACCTCATCACAACTCTGATCCCAAAGTATCGTTTTTTTAGTTTATTTTATTTTTTATTTGTTGTTGTTATTTTGTTCACACGGTGGATTCACCCAAGCCTTATGCTTCGGGTCATTCTTCAACTTTTCATTTTTTATGTTCTGGTGTGAATCTTTGAGTGCAGCAGTGCACCTGAGATTCTCACCTGGTGCCGCGGCCAACTAAATTGTACTTCAGGTCTCAAGCACCGTTACCGGCCGACTCGGCAGGAACACTGCTAGTGCCGTGTAACAGTATCGTTTTTTTAGTTTATTTTATTTTTTATTTGTTGTTGTTATTTTGTTCACACGGTGGATTCACACAAGCCTTGTGCTTCCTGTCATTCTTCAACTTTTCATTTTTTATGTTCTGGTGTGAATCTTTGAGTGCAGCAGTGCACCTGAGATTCTCACCTGGTGCCGCGGCCAACTAAATTGTACTTCAGGTCCCAAGCACCGTTACCGGCCGACTCGGCAGGAACACTGCTAGTGCCGTGTAACAGTATCGTTTTTTTAGTTTATTTTATTTTTTATTTGTTGTTGTTATTTTGTTCACACGGTGGATTCACACAAGCCTTGTGCTTCGGGTCATTCTTCAACTTTTCATTTTTTATGTTCTGGTGTGAATCTTTGAGTGCAGCAGTGCACCTGAGATTCTCACCTGGTGCCGCGGCCAACTAAATTGTACTTCAGGTCTCAAGCACCGTTACCGGCCGACTCGGCAGGAACACTGCTAGTGCCGTGTAACAATACAGCTGTCGCACTTGCTCTGTAAGTTGACGCAATGTTTTTTCCAAGTTAAGTTAAGTTTGTTAGTTTTTCCAAGTTAAGTTAAGTTTGTTAGTTTTTTCCAAGTTAAGTTAAGTTTTTCCTGTTAAGTTTGTTAAATTTTTCAAAGTTAAGTTTTTCAAGTTAAGTTTGCTAGTTTTTCCAAGTTGAGTTTTTCAAGTTAAGTTAAGTTTGTTAGTTTTTCCAAGTTAAGTTTTTCAAGTTAAGTTAAGTTTGTTAGTTTTTTCCAAGTTAAGTGTTTTGAACTTGGAAAAAACTAAAAACTTAACTTTTTTTTATTAAGTTTTAGTTTTTTTCAAAGTAAAGTTTTTAAAGTCAAGTTTTTTAGTTTTTCCAAGTTAAGTTTGACGCGATGGTTCTTGTCTGTGACCTCGTGAAATTTTCTCAAGTTCATTTCTTGATTTTCGAGGGAATGAGGCATATCACTGTACATGATGATGGAAAAGTTTCCGTTCGGAGTCAGTAAGTTCAGATAGGCTACAGATATTTACAAGTAATCTTCTAAATTTTCTGCCCACAGGAGAACCGCTGACTGCTTGTTTTGTTGTTTGTTCACCATACACCCTCTGTGACATAGAACAACTGCATAAAGTCTATGCAGTGGTTCTTGCATAGGCGAGAAGGTTTCCCGTCTCTGAGATGTTTTGCAACTGCCTGCCTACCAACCACTATCATGCCTCCTTCAAAATCACGGAAATCATGAATCTTCTCCATATTTCGGTTATTTACGTTTCGTGTACTTCTGAATCCTTTGCAGTGAACTGTTTACACACTGTAAATTTTTTTCTGAAATTCGCGAGCCACGTTCCGTGAATTAACGAAGCGTATTTCTGAAAAAAACAACCGTTTCCGTGAAATGACTGACAGAAACCTGAATTTCATGGACTTTTCTTAAACCTTTCCGCAATTCACGGTAAATTTCCGTTGTTAAGACGTCTTAACGGAAAATTCTGAATTTTCAGAAACCTTTGCACAATTCGTTTCGTATATTAACGAAAAAACTGCGTTCTCACTTTTTCCCTATCCATATGACGAACACTTTTCGGTAATAAAAGAGATTCAGAGGAATACTTGAGGTTTGATTAACTGTTAATTTTTTTTTTTTCTGATTGGAGGTTTAACGACCACCGTGAGCAACTCAATGGGCTATAAGCAGTCGCCCGTCCCTAATTTAGGGTCACTGGTTCCAGGGAAAGGAGAGAGCCAGTGCCGTAAGACAAACACAACATCCATGCCTCACCGGGTTTCGAACCCGGACCCTTTACGGACGAATGATCAGAGGCCAGCGCCTTAGACCACTGCGCCACCGGGGCGGGGCGGCTGTTAAATTTCAATCGCCTGTCAAAGGAACTGATTTTGAAGTTCCAAGACGAGATCGCATATTGTGAATAGAATATCGCATGAAATTCGTTTATTGTTGCGCAGGGTATTTCTTCTCCTCTCTCGCATTTTGTGCACCATCTATTATGCCCTACATAGACAAATGTCACCGGACACCTAGAAGAGAAACACAACATAGCATTTACTGACATACGTTAGTACGGTGTCGGTCCATCTTTGGCCTTAATGCATGCACTGACCCTTCGAGACATGCTTTCGACAAGGTTTTGGAACACAGCGATAGGTATGCGCTTCCATTCAGTACATAATGCTGCAGCTAACTGTTGCTTA
Source organism: Macrothele yani (assembly GCA_039090855.1). Lineage (NCBI taxonomy): Eukaryota > Metazoa > Arthropoda > Arachnida > Araneae > Macrothelidae > Macrothele > Macrothele yani. The sequence goes on from CM077025.1 coordinate 84,666,116, forward strand.
GTAGTAGGCCTTGGTTTCAAACTTCTTACGAGGCGCTCTAATTCATCCCATAAGTGTTCTATGGGATTATGATCAAGGCTCTGTGCTGGCCACTTCACACACGATACGGAATTATCGTCAAATCACGCCTTAACAATCCTTGCTTTATGGCTCGGTGCATAATTCTGCTGGTATCTACGAGGCGTGGTTCCATAGTATTACCACAGAGTTGGTTGGACATAATTGTTCAGAATATCGAGGTAGAACCGCTGGTTAACAGGATTGTCCACGATAACCAATGGGCCATACCACGAAAAAACACCCCCACACGAGTACACTGTCAGCTCCAAACTTGACTGTAGGAACAGTACACTGTGGTAAATAGCGTTCCCCGGCTGCCGCCATACCCACACACGGCCATCAGACTGATGGATTGTGTATCTGGATTCATCAGTCCATAGGACCTGTTTCCATTGATCTTCGGTCCACGATAAATGTTCTTTACACCAAGCTAAACGACGAGTAGCATTCCGAGTGGAGATGAAAATCTTATGAGCAGCCGCACGATCACAGTAACCCATGGAATGAAGTTCTCTGCGAATGGTACGTGTACATACCGAGGTTCAAGCATTTTACTCGCCCGTACACTGAGGCCTTGTGCAGTACTCCATCGATTAGCTGTAACGACTCTCCTGAGGCCTCGACGCCCTCTATCACTGATTTTCTTTGGTTTGTTGGAACGTTTTTCTGCTTCAGGCACGCCATGTGTGTTCCACTTATTCAGTACATCCAAGACAGTTGACTTTGGTATGTTTAAACGCCTCTCGGTTTCTCTTATGGGCAACCCACTAATATAACACCCAACAATCTTTCCTTTCTCAAAGTCAGTTCTCTCCCGCCGCAACATTTTCACTCAACCTCACAGTGCGATATGATCACGGTCAGCTGCAGGCTTGTTTTTATACCGTTTGCAGCTGTATTCCGCAGTTTAACAACACAGCGGATCCGCTCATTTGTTTTTGAGAAGGGGGGGGGGGCGTCCGGTGACTTTTGTCAATATAGTGTATACTGTGTTACTGTAAGAAACCGGGTATTTAAATTATTGTACAGGTGATTGTATGATGTCTATGAATCAGTCTGTCGAATTCTTAAAATAAAAGCTATTATAAGCTATCATGAGTAAATTTTATATTCAAAAGTTTTGTGAAATAATACTATAAAGCAGCACATTTTAATTTTTCTGAAAGATAATTGTAAGTCATTGTCAATTTAAAAAATCCCAAGTTTCAAGGTATTCCGTTGCTTTGAAATGTCACGTTGAAAAAACGTACTTAATTTGTGGAATCCACCTACAGAAAAAATAAAATTATTAGAAACGTATTCAAAAAAATATTAAGCTCCGATAGAAAAAAAAAGGACCAAACCACTCGCCCATTAATAAAGTAAAAAAAAAAAAAATCATCATCGCGCAATTAGTTTAAACTTAAACGTGGGTGTGACTGCTAAGACTTTCTGGCTCAGTGGTTAAGGCGTGCGGTTTGTGTAGACCAAATCCAATTGACCTCGGTTCGCTTCCGACGCGAAAGTATTATCTGGTATACTGGCCGAAAAATTCAGCATCTTTGAATTTGAGAAATTTCTGCATAAATGCGGAAAAACTTGAAACGGACTTTTCTGAAATAAACGGAACTACTGACTACGGTAAATCTGTGAATATACGGGTTTAAAAAAACGGGTACTTTTGAAAAACGGAAATTTCGTTGGGAAACGGACACTTACTGGCAACTTTGATACACGTTATTTTCAGAAATTTTCCGGGAATTCACAACACGAATTTCTCACAGTGCAAAATCTCATTGCAATGGACTAAGAAATATCATAGATGCGCACTACGTATGTGAAGATGGCATGTCTGATTTTTTTTTTTTTTTGATTGGAGGTTTAACGACCACCGTGAGCAACTCAATGGGCTATAAGCAGTCGCCCGTCCCAAATTTGGGGTCACTGGTTCCAGGGAAGGGAGAGAACCAGTGCCGTAAGACACACACAACATCCATGCCTCACCGGGATTCGAACCCGGACCCCGTTCGGACGAATGATCAGAGGCCATCGCTTAGACCACTGCGCCACCGGGGCGGCTGTCTGATTTCCCTTTGAATGTTTATAATAATTTACTACTTCAGTGTAAATTCCAAGTTTCACCTCTTTCGGAATTTTATTTTCACATACCCAGCAGTGTCCGAAGTTTTTTTTTTTTTTTGATTGGAGGTTTAACGACCACCGTGAGCAACTCAATGGGCTATAAGCAGTCGCCCGTCCCTAATTTAGGGTGACTGGTTCCAGGGAAGGGAGAGAGCCAGTGCCGTAAGACAAACACAACATCCATGCCTCACCGGGATTCGAACCCGGACCCCTTACGGACGAATGATCAGTGGCCAGCGCCTTACACCACTGCGCCACCGGGGCGGCACAGTGTCCGAAGTGTCAACCCTCATTGGTGTGTTACGAAAGAAAGCAAATCTCATGATTATCACTAAACATTTTCTAGCACACAAGCAACAGAATTGATTGTGCAGAAGCATGTCACCAAGCAACGAGTTCATATAAAAATGTTTTGAATTTTTTAAGCTTAAGGGAACGAATACCCTGCCACTAATCAAATTCGTTATTTTCGCTGTCTTGTTCATTGTATTTAAGAGTTTTAACGAAGACTCACATAACTCATGTGGGTTTACTATACAACGTAACATTTCAGGTTCGTTCATCCGGTTTTTTTATTATCGTTTGGAATTTAACTACTACCATGAGCAACTCGATGGGCTATAAGCAGTTGCCCATCCCTGATTGAGAGCCACTGATTCAATGAAAAGGAGAAATCCAGTGCCGTAAGATAAACACAGCACCCATGCCTCAGCGGATTTTAAACCCGAATCCATCTTGGACGAATATTGAGGAGCCAGGGCTGAGACCAGTGCGTCACCGGAACTGCCATTTCAGATTTGATTTCATCTCTTTTCAGTCAAAAATTATATTTGCTTTTTTCTTCGATTGGGAGCCGCATAATTTGGTTCCGCGGGCTACTAGTTGCACTGCACTGCTTTAGAGGATTTGTTTCTGGTGATCAGTTCTTCTGTGACGTTCCTGTCTAGCAGGACGCACACGACATAAAGGCAGATAGCAGTCAGAACGAACGTCCGCGTAGCTCAATTGGTAGAGTGACTTATTCCGGAATGAGGATTGGAGGTTTAACGACCACCGTGAGCAACTCAATGGGCTATAAGCAGTCGCCCGTCCCTAATTTAGGGTGACTGGTTCCAGGGAAGGGAGAGAGCCAGTGCCGTAAGACAAACACAACATCCATGCCTCACCGGGATTCGAACCCGGACCCCTTACGGACGAATGATCAGTGGCCAGCGCCTTACACCACTGCGCCACCGGGGCGGCACAGTGTCCGAAGTGTCAACCCTCATTGGTGTGTTACGAAAGAAAGCAAATCTCATGATTATCACTAAACATTTTCTAGCACACAAGCAACAGAATTGATTGTGCAGAAGCATGTCACCAAGCAACGAGTTCATATAAAAATGTTTTGAATTTTTTAAGCTTAAGGGAACGAATACCCTGCCACTAATCAAATTCGTTATTTTCGCTGTCTTGTTCATTGTATTTAAGAGTTTTAACGAAGACTCACATAACTCATGTGGGTTTACTATACAACGTAACATTTCAGGTTCGTTCATCCGGTTTTTTTATTATCGTTTGGAATTTAACTACTACCATGAGCAACTCGATGGGCTATAAGCAGTTGCCCATCCCTGATTGAGAGCCACTGATTCAATGAAAAGGAGAAATCCAGTGCCGTAAGATAAACACAGCACCCATGCCTCAGCGGATTTTAAACCCGAATCCATCTTGGACGAATATTGAGGAGCCAGGGCTGAGACCAGTGCGTCACCGGAACTGCCATTTCAGATTTGATTTCATCTCTTTTCAGTCAAAAATTATATTTGCTTTTTTCTTCAATTGGGAGCCGCATAATTTGGTTCCGCGGGCTACTAGTTGCACTGCACTGCTTTAGAGGATTTGTTTCTGGTGATCAGTTCTTCTGTGACGTTCCTGTCTAGCAGGACGCACACGACATAAAGGCAGATAGCAGTCAGAACGAACGTCCGCGTAGCTCAATTGGTAGAGTGACTTATTCCGGAATGAGGAGACCTGGGTTCGAGCCCCGGCGTGGACAAAAATGACGGAGAAATTTACTTCGTTATAATGGCGCCCGAACTTTCCGGTTGACCCGGCCGTTCAAAATCGCGCAATGTTGTGATGTTCTTTCCACACCGAGATAGGAAAAATAAGAGAATCCCTTCTCCAGCGCTTCAAAAAATAATTGTGTGTGACGTTGCATTCCACACACTAGATTGACTGGGAGTTCTCAGGTGCACGTTCTACAGCGGATGGCTGCCTGCAACGGTTCATGGTCACGGCTGACCCGTGGGCCATGCCCCTTCCCTCTTTCGGGGGGGATGTGACGTGCCTGTCTAGTAGGGCGCACCCGACATAAAGACAGATAGCAGTCAGAACGAACGTCCGCGTAGCTCGATTGGTAGAGTGACTTATTCCGGAATGAGTGGACCCAGGTTCGAGCCCCGGCGTGGACAAAAATGACGGAAAAATTTACTTCGTTATACTACATAAATCTTGATGAATTATTCATAAGAAATATTCCAACCTTAAGTCGTCAAGGCATCATTTGTTGTTCCTTAACCTGCTCACGGCGACGTGCCTCATATGAGGCCCGAACGTAGTCTTGCGTGCGAAGACTACGCGCCTCATATGAGGTTTTCCCATTGGGCGCGTAATTGTTCGCATGCCGAGGGCGCCAATAACGTTTACACTCACGGATAATGAAATCTGCGCAGAAAGAAGGAAGCATCGAATTGAACTGAAATTTTATGGACGTAATGATAGAGATGAAGAAGGATACACATGATGGAAAAAACAGAGCTGCAGGACAATTACAGAGGGATCTGTAGCATGCAGTCTGGTCATTCAATAAAAAGGAGAAAGCCCCCGAGCCGTCGGCGCTGGCATTATCCTGTTGGTATAGCGCACCTGGAATCGCGGCCAGAAATGGGAGCATACGAGACCGCAGGATCTCATCCACATACCGCTGGCCCGTCAATGATCCACGTACCACTACTAGAGCTGATCGGCTATCGTAGGCAATGGCTCCCCAGACCATAATTCCTGCAGTGGGGGAGGTGTGTCGCTCGATAGTGAGGTTGGGATTGTGCCGTTGACCTGGAGACCTCCACTCCCGGACACGATGATCATCTGTCCCCAAATCGAAGCGGCACTCATCACTAAACACCACACGTCGCCAGACTGTGGCGTTCCACGTCTCTCTGGCCTAGCACCACTGCACACGCAGCCGGTGATGTTCCGGTGTTAATGGCAGCACACGTAAGGGGCGATGGGATCGCAAATTCGCTTCTGCGAGGCGTCGGGAAATGGTTCGTGGGCATAGAGAAGCCGCTACGTCTGCTTGTATAGTGGACCGGGACCTCGTGGAATCCGTTCGTGTCTGGCGCATGATCTGTCGATCCTCTCTACCAGTGGTCCTCTTGGTCCGTCCGGAGCCGCTCCGCCGTGTGGAAGTGTTGTCACGTGTTTACTGCTCCCAACACAGTCAGACGGTATGGTCAGAACGATCCACGTGGCGGGCTATACAGCGCGCCGACCACCCTGCGGTTTTCTGCCCGATGATCAGATCTCTCTCAAAGTCCGTAAGTTCCGTAAATCGACGTCACTGGAACCTAGCCGGCATTCCTGTCACTCTGTACACGTTCGTGAGTCGGCCAGTGCGTTACGCTTTCATGGGGCATCGACTACAGGCCGGTTTTCAAGGCTGCCGGTTTGTGATCACAGAGCCACCACAGGGTGCGCAGTTATGCGCACTCGCACCGAAAGTGGATCATTTGCATACCAGTACGCACTCTAGCTATTTGCAAAGTTTCGCGGTTGTAGCATGTTTTCTTCTAGGTGCGAAAATTTCATTGTCTCTGAGTGTATATCGCTCCTGCCATCTCAAGGATGGTAGATCAACTACCACGCATAGTGCTTGCAGCACGTGAGAAGGAGCACTGCAATAGCCAAAAAACCAAGTCCTCAACAGATTAATACATACAGCCTACTTTAGATTTACTACGAAACCGCACTATCATAGACAGATTAAAGTAATTATGTTTCCGTTTCTACGTCCTTAAATGACACAATTTAAAAACTTAAATATCACAATGGGACCACGAATGCTTAATTAAGTATTTTGGTAATTTTGAAAAGACAAGAATATTAGAATTCTGGGTATTTAAATGAGAAAAGAAAGTAATAAGAGTAAATCGAAAAACATGACCAACCCATTTTCATCCTGAATTTCGTTTTCAGCAGCGCAGAACTAGTGCTGTACACACACACACACACACACACACACACAAAATGTGTGTGTGTGTGTGTGTGTGTGTGTGTGTGTGTGTGTGTGTACATGTAGCGTAAATACATACATGTTAAATCCGAAATATAAGTACTAATAGGAAGAACGCATCCTTTTTTAGATGACAGTGGCATTTGCATAATTATGAAAGACATTTCACCACGAATTATCTATTTATGTTTAAAAAATCATACTTTAAATGACAACAATGTTTGTTATTCTACTCACAGAAATAAAAATGTTATTTACTAAAAAACGTTGTAATGCAAATGTTACAAAACACAGAAGTACTCGTTACCTTGTGCTGCGTGAATTTGTAGTTTGTCTCGAGCAGCATCAATTATTTTGCTAATAGCGTAATATTAACCGTGATTTAAACGTGCCCACCTTATGTCTGTCTAGTGTTTATGTGAATGGATGTTAACACCCAGTTTGAAATCACCTTCACAGGTACACGTTCCTGTCATTAGCGTGTACACGCGAACACATTGCGAGATATGTTGATTAAATCAAAATAATCTTAGGTGCACAAATGTTATTCAGTTGGTTCTCTCACTTCTGAATCTCAGGCGTGCTCAGAAATGGTTGATGAATCAAACATTTTCATGCGGGGCTTACTTCTGACACGCAAGACCCAAATCTTGAAAGATTCTGTAAAGTTTCTGCTACCGTTGAAGAAGTAACGTCCCAGCAAAAACACAAGTGCTGGGAAACTGCTGGCTACCAGCTGGCAGTGATGGGTCACTGCTGGCTGAAATCTGCCGCTCACGGCCCGGTATTGGTCCGTTGGTAGCAGCGCTATCAGTTGGCGAGCCATTGATGGCCCTGCAGCATCGCCGTGAATTATGGGCCTCCAAGCAAGTGCTACTAGTGGCCCGTTGCTGGCAACCAATGCAACCCCCAACAGCAGGTGGAAGCATCGGGACTGCGCATGCGTAGAAGCAACACTTGATGTGTCTCTCATGGTACCAGTTAGTTGAAGACGACGCTATCGCCATCGTGTTATTTTAGTGGATGTTAAGAAAAAAATCCATATGTGGAGAGGCGAATTAATATCCTAATGAAATTTTACGTCGACAAAGATATCAGATTAAGCCCTGAAATACTAAATTACAGCCATGAAATACACCCACTCCATTCCCATGAATAACAATTCATGGAATCCTGGAGTGGATGAATAACAAGAAAAAAATTTAAACCGCTTGAAACACATATCCTGGGAAACCATTAAAATAGCGTTTGTTGGGAAAAAAAAGTAATTATACGCGTACAAAATTTATTAATTATTTGAAATAAAAAAAAAAAGCAACGCTATGTGGTGTACTCATCCATGGGTTGAATACACAAGACTGGGAGGAATTCGCTTCTAAAAATAACGAGAAGTAAGATAAAATATCTTTTACTCTTCAAAACAAATGTAGCTTCGGACAACGGAAAGGAAAGACACAACGTTAAAAATGTAACAGAATGTGACATGAACCCGGGTAAATATATATTTATTCAACAATCTCTTTTCAAGACGGCAAGAACAGTACAAAACTTTGGAAAGCGACTCTAATCTAAGTATGTACACGCCTTGCAAATGAGTGAAGTTCCCTTAACGTAAAAAAAAAAAAAACTATCGTTACGTTGAAAAAATTAATTTATCAATTATATGAAACTGACTTTTATGAAAAATACCTCGCAATATTGTAAAATGAAAGAGGGAAGCATTCGATTACAAATTGCATGCCAAACAGATAGCTTCCAGCACCTATCCAAGCGTAGTGAATTAGTCCGGTCGGTAGCGAGCGCGGCTTCCACGCAAACGGCCAAGGATCGAATCTAGTCAAATGCAACCGGGCGTTTTTCCGGTCTGGCGAGAAAATTTCCCCTGCGCAGTGCGTTAGTTTACAAGCTTCGTATGGGTAGAAAAAAAAATGTAGCTTTAGGAATCTGCTGTTATCCTTGCTTTTCTTTTTTTTTTTATTATTATGGCTACTACTGGGAAATTGGCGGACAAGATTCGGCAAACCACCAGTTACGTCACGTGGTTGCTGGCTGCCACTAACGGCCCACTAAAGGACCACATTAGGCTAGCCATCATTTCTGGCACGTGCTTGCAGGGCCACTGAAGGGCCACTTGTGGCAGCTACTGCCTGTGATGGACCACTGATGGCCCTGTTGTGGCATATGACAACTGATGGGGTGCCAACTGTTGGCCAGCTGTTAGCCTGAACTGCTGGCCCTTCTGTTGGCCGCCCGGACATTTTATTGACGGTTCGGCAGCGGCAACATAGTGCTGGGCCATTGCTGGCTGCCATCAATGGCCCACTGCTGGCCCAGCAAGACTGTTTTTGCTGGGGTCGGTCACCAGAAATTCATCCGATAGCGATTATAAATCCCTTGAAAGCAGATTTCTCCAATTTTATCTGCTGTTTCATTGTTCTCTATTTGTCATTCGCTTCTCTGAGTAATAATTTAATCCCGATTGGTACAGCGGATTTTACATCCAGTGGTACTGCTGGTCCAATACTCATTCGCGTTACGATGCCCTCAATTTCGTTTTCGCCGCCCGGTGGTGCAGTGGTCTAAGCGCTGTCATCTTACCATTCTCCCCAGTTGGATCCCAGCTGAAATCCCAGTGAGGCTTGGGCAGTGTTTTGGCTTACAGCACTGACTCTCTCTTTTCCCTGGAACCGGTGGCATAAAAAATTGGGTCGGACCACTGTTTGCACCGATCAGCCATTGTATTATGGCCACCCACAGCCTAGAGAAATGAGCTTGCCTGGAGACCGAACGGTGGCGCAGGTGAATTTCACAGAGCAGTATATATACAAGCCGAGGACTGGCTTTCGGTTAGAAGACTGTTCGGAGTCAGAATGGAAAAGCTGCCGATTTATCGGCAGCTTTTCCATTCTCACCATTGTTCAAAGTGACTGCAGGGCCACAGTGCGACAAATCACTCGCAGCTACAACACTGGTGATCAGGGCAATGTGTCACAGCACACAGTTTATAGCAGCCTTCTGCGCATGGGCCTGCGTAGCCAAACCTCCAGCCGGGTCACCATGCTCACTGCACGTCATCGCCAACAACGCATGAAATGGGCCCAAGATCATCGAGATTGGACCGTGGATGATTGGAAGAAAGTGGCCTGGTCTGACGAATCAAGATTCTTGGTGCATCAAGTAGACGGCCGCACTGTTGGGCGGAAACAGGCCGACGGCGGAGGTGTCATGCTGTGGGTGATGTTTTCTTGGACTTAAAGCCCCATTATCCCAATAGCACAATCTCTGACAGCTGCCAGGTATCTTATCATCGTTACGGACCAAGTCCACCCATTCATGGCAACTGTGTTCCCTGCTGGTGATAGCCAGTACTAACAGGATAATGCGCCATACTATACTGCCAGAATCGGCAAGAAGTAGTTCGAGGAACATGCAGGTGACTTTTTGTTGATGTCCTGGCCTCGAAATTTACCTGACATGAACACAATAGAACATTTCTGGTTCGACTTGGAAAAGCGGGTTCACGCTAAATCACCACCACTTCGAAATGTACGGGAACTGGAGAACCTGTTGTTGACATTATGCTACCAGATACCTTAGGATACCTGTCGTCACCTCATCGAATCGGCCTCGCCGAGTGGCTGCTGTTTTTTGGGCTAAAATAAGATCCAACAGTTTATTAGGTAGGTGATCATAATCTAATGGCTCATTGGTGTACTGTATATCCCAATGAGTTGCTCACGGTCGGAGTTAAACCGCCCCCCCCAATCAGTTTCTTCAATATCTAGTACACTCACGGACAATGAAATTTGCGCACCTAGAAGAAAACATGCTACAACCGCGAAACTTTGAAAATAACTAAAATGCGTACTGGTATGCAAATGATCCACGTTTGACCGAACACCCTGTTGTGCCGCTGTAAGCACGACCCGGCAGCCTTATTAACCGGCGTGTAGTCGATATCCCATGAAAGCGAAAAGCCCCGGCCGACGCAAGCAAGAGTACAGAGTGACAAGATTGCCGGGTAGACGCCAGAGACGTCGATTTACGCAACTTTCAGACTTTGACAGAGGACTGTTCATCGGGCTGAAAACCACAGGGTTGTCGTCGTACCGCATAGCTCTCCACGTAGATCGTTCTGACCATACCGTCCGACGGTATTCGGAGCAATGGACACGTGAGGGCCCCGCGACACGGCGAAGCGACTCCGGACGGACCAGGAGGACCACCGGTGGAGAGAATTGACGTATCGTGCGCCAGGCACGAACAGATGCCACGAGGACTCGGTCCACTATACAGGCAGATGTAGCGGTTCCTGTGTGACCACGAACCATTTCCCGACGCTTCGCTGAAGCGTATCTGCGATCCCATTGTCCCTTACGTGTGCACCAGAACATCTCCGGCTCCGTGTGCAGTGGTGCCGGGCCATAGCGACGTGGAACGCCACAGTCCGGCGATGTGTGGTATTTAGTGTTGAGTGCCGCTTCGTTTTTGGGACAGATGATCATCGTGTCAGGGTGTGGAGGTCCCTGGGTCAACGGCATAATCCCAACCTTGCTATACAGCGCCACACCTTCCCCACTGCAGGCATTATTGTCTGGGGAGCCATTGCCTACGACAACCGATCAGCTCTAGTAGTGGTACGTGGATCATTGACGGACCAGCGGTATATGGATGAGATCCTACGGGCCCATGTTCTCCCATTCCTGGCCGGAATTCCAGGTGCGCTATACCATCAGGATAATGCCACGGAAGTGTAGGACTGTCTGCGTCATGTCCATACACTTTCATGGCCTTCCCGCTCTCCGGACGTGTCCCCAATCGACCAGTTGAAATGCAAGCTGCCGCCGTGCCGAAATATCCGGAATTTGGAGCACACCCTATAACACGTGTGGGCCAGTCTGCTGCAGGACAATATCAGGCGTCTGTTAGCCTCCATACCGGACCGTATTTCATAATGTATCGCCGCACATGGCGGTGCGATGCGTGAAGATGACCGGACGGAGTGCCACAGAGTCCTGCAGCTCTGTTTTTGACCCATCAGGTGTATAATTTATCTGTATCATTACGCCTATAAAATTTCAGTTCAATCCGATGCTTTCTTCTTGGTGCGCAAATTTCATTGTCGATGAGTCTAGTTCTATGGTACAACTCCTTTAATTTTATAACCCCCAAATGCAGATTTGGCTGTTGTAAAATTAAAGGAGTTGTACCATAGAACTAGACACTTCGACAATGACGCTCTGCCTTACAATTTTTCGGTTTCCCAGACTTTTAATTCTAATAACTTACATTTAAATTGATAATTCGACTGCCTCCAAATTACTGTACATTTTATACATGTAAAACTTTTATTTAGAAAATATTTCTTTCGTATGCTGTAAGAAATAATACATGATACGAATTTTATATTTGAGTTTTTGTTGAGAAGTATTTGTCTTTGTAGTATTTAATTCTAATAATAAAAGAAATGCTTTTAGTGTAACTACCCGTTATTGCTGTCAGTCCCCAACTTCATCTGCTGTTTTATATCTATTTGACATTGATTTCTTTGAGAAATCAGTTTCGTAGCTGTTTGGCTTTCTGCACAAAATATCAAAGGAATGATAAACGTTGTTAAAAGTTAATAAACCTTGATAAACGTTGTTCTCACCAGTGTATAGCAGTTGAAGCTTGAGTTGGACTGTCAATGGATGAATAGCCTCCGCGCAATCGCCTAGAAGTATATTTACGATTTAGAGCGATAGGTAGAGGAGAAGAAAGGCAATCATAAGCTGAAGTAGCAAGATGGCCGAATGTATAGAGTCAAATGATATCCAATCTTTGGAGACAGTTCCAGGAAACCGGAAAAATAACTAGATATCTGGGACAAGGAATCCCGTGTGCCAGAAGTCAAGACAACCAGTATTTGTCTCTAACAGCTCTCCGCCATAGGGAGTCGACAGCCAGGTAACTGTCGAAGAAGGCGTGGCCTTCGAGATCTCAAGAACTGAACCCGATAGAGCATGTCGGCGATGCCCTGGAAAAAGCAATTGCAAGTCGGCAGCCCCCTTCGCAGAAACCTCCTAGGACTCCGACGATCCTTGGTGGAGGAATAGCACTTATTGTCCCAAACTAACATTCACAGCCCGTAAACAGCATGAGGGCTCGTTGTGTGAACTGCACCGCTGTTTGGGGTAATCAAATTCCCTGTAAGCTCCTCGAAATTCGGGTGACGGATCACTTTGTCCGTGTTCATTTCGTCCACGCTCACTTCGTCCAGTTCATTTCGTCCAACGTTCACATTATCCGCTGTTCACTTAGTCCAATGTTCACTTTGTCCACTGTTCATTTCGTTCACCGTTCATTTTGTTCACCGTTCATTTCGTCCACATCCATTTCGTCCACCGAATGAATGGAATACTGTGAAAATTATCTGTTTTCATTGAGTTTTTGTGGTATTTAGAAGAAAAGGTCAGCAGACATTGCTTGCATGCGTGTTTTTTTCCCTGTCTGAGTTTCTCGATTAAAATATAACGATTTTAAATGCTATTTAAAGTAAAACAAGGAACTTAACTTTGAAGAACTTTTTAACTCTTTTGTACGGTACGACGTCAATCACTATAGCATGACACACGCTATGTTCATAAAAGGAGTGTAAAGTGGGATTTTTTAATAACGATGCACTTTTACTTAGGCACTAAATATTTACATAAGATGCCAAGTTATTAATATTTCTCTTTTACTTACTTAAGGCACTAAATAATAATTACTATGCCTCATGCGTAGGCCCTTTTGACATTTTTTATTCTGCCAATGTCATATTAAAAACGTTTACATATCCACTCAAGGTAATCATATTGTGCTTTTACTGAGGCACGAAATATTAATTCATGAGCCCTAGGCTTAGGCCGTTTCAACAGTTTTTATTCTACGGATGTCATATTCATATTGCTTACGTTTCAAGTCAGGGTAATAATATTGCGCTTCGCTCAGGCAGTAAATTTAATTTAATAGGCCCTAGGACTAGCATTTTTCACAGTTTTTATTCTGACCATGTGATATTTGTAACGTTCACGTATCAACTCAATTTAATTATACTGCGCTTTTACTTTTGACACTAAATATTATTTCATAGGCCGCAGGCCAATGCCTTTTACAGTATTTATTCTACGGATGTCCTATTCATAACGTTTACATATCAAATGGAGGTAATAATAATGCGCTTTTGCGCAGTCATTAAATATTATTTCATAGGCCTGAGACCTAAGCCTTTTTTACATTGCTTATTCTACGGATGTCATATTCATAATGTTTACATATCAAGTCATGGTAATAATATTGCGCTTTTACTTAGGCACTAAATATTAATTAACTGGCCTTAGGCTTAGGCGGTTTAACAGTTTTATATCCGCCGATCTCATATTCATAAAGTTTACATGACATAAAAATTTAGTAATATTGCGCTTTTTACTTAGACACTAAATATTAATTCAAAGGCCTTAGACCTAGAATTAATATTTAGTATACCGATGTCCTAGTCCCTAGTAATTAATATTTTATGGCTAAGTAAAAGATCAATATTAATAACTTGACATGTTATGCAAATACTATGAATATTTAGGGTAATGCCTTAAAAACTGTTAAAAAGGCTTAGGGTATACTAATTAATGTTTAGAGCCGAAGTAAATGTGCAACATTAATAACTTGACTTGGTATGTAAGAGTTATGAATACAATATAGTTAGAATATAAACTGTGAAAAAGGCCTAGGCCTAGGGCCTATGAAATGAAATTTAGTGCATGAGCAAAAGCGCAATATTATTACCTTAATTTGATAAAAAAAAGGTTACGAATATGACGTACTTAAAATAAAAACAGTGACAAAGGCCTAGGCCTAGGGCCTATGAAATAATATTTAGTGCCTGAGCAAAAGCGCAATATTATTGCCTTGACTTGATACATAAACATTATGAATATGACATCCGTAGAATAAATACTGTTGAAACGGCCTAAGCCTAGGGCTTATGAATTAATATTTCGTGCCTCAGTAAAAGCACAATATGATTACCATGAGTGGATACGTAAACGTTTTGAATATGACATCGGCAGAATAAATAATGTCAAAAGGGCCTACGCATGAGGCATAGTAATTATTATTTAGTGCCTAAGTAAGTAAAAGAGAAATATTATTAACTTGGAATCTTATGTAAATATTTAGTGCCTGAGTAAAAGTGCAGCGTTATTAAAAAAATCCCACTTTACACTCCTTTTATGAATATAGCGTGAGTCATGCTATAGTGATTGACGTCGTACCATACAAAAGAGTTAAAAAGTTCTTCAAAATTAAGCTCCTTGTTTTACTTTAAATAACATTTAAAATCATTATATTTTAATCGAGAAACTCAGACTGGAAAAAAAATCGCATGCAAGCAATGTCCGCTGACCTTTTCTTCTACCTATCACACAAACAGATAATTTTTACAGTATTCCATTCATTCGGAGGACGAAATGAATGTGGACGAAATGAACGGTGGACGAAATGAACAGTGGACGAAGTGAACATTGGACTAAGTGAACAGCGGACGAAGTGAACAGTGGACAAAGTGAACGTTGGACGAAATGAACTGGACAAAGTGAGCGTGGACGAAATGAACACGGACGAAGTGATAGGGAACCGAAATTCGTACCGTTTGCTGTATCACTTTTGCACTGCCATCCTGTCATGCGCATGCTTCTTCCTCATGCGGTGGTGTCATTCCTTTTCTGTTATGTTTTGCTGTGTTATCCATATACTGTACACTGAATTGCCAAAACTCGAGGGATAGCAGTATGCAAATTTTTAACTGGGCGTATAAAAGCTTCGACGGATGCCACGATTTTTATCAGTTTCTCGTGAGTCAGGCTGAACAACCATCAGCAGTATTATGTCAAGCCGACCTGAATTATCGGAGTTTGAATGAGGCATGGTAGTGCTGGCCAAACCGATGGGGTATTCAGTTTTCGAAGTGGTGCGAACATTCAACATTTCTCCATCCACGGTGTCACGTGTGTACCAGGAATACCTTATGGAAGGCAGTACTACCCACCGTGGACAGCGCAGTGGCTGACCTCGGGTGCTGAATAACCATGGTCAGCGGCGTCTAACCAGGATACTCCCCACTAACAGACAAGCAACACTGGCTCAAATAACATCCACATTCAATGCAGGAGGTACCAGGGACTTATCCATCAGGTCAGTGCAGAGTAATGTAGCGTCCATGGGGTAAAGGAGCAGAAGACTCACCAGAGTGCCTTTGTTAACACCAAGATATTGGACACAGCGCATCACATGGGCTCGTGAACACGGTAATTGGACTCTGGAAGACTATCAACATGTAGCGGGTCCGATGAGTCATGCTTCCAGTTGTTATGAGCTGATAGCAGGATTCGGATGTAGCCCTTCATGGACTACATGTACCCTAACAACGATGAGATTTTCCAGGAGGATAATGCACCATGTCATCGGGCCCAACTTGTCCAAAATTGGTTCGAGGAACATTCTGAACAGTTCCGACGGATGGTGTGCGGCTACCACGTTCGCCCGACATGAACCCAACAGAGCACTTATGAGACGTGGTGGGAAGGTCCATTCGCTCCCAAAATCCTGCATCTTCAAATACCAGGGAATTGTGGGCTGCTGTTCAGACGGCATGGGCTCAACATGTCTCCTGAAGTTTTCCGGCCACTTGTTGAATCGATGCCACGTTGAGTTGCTGCACTTCACCGGGCTAGAGGAGGTCCTACACAATACCAGGTTCGTATCCCATGACTTTTAGCACTTCTGTGTATGTATGTTCGTACCAACTGCCATTAAATTCTGTCGTGTGGATTTTGTGTTATCCATGATTTTGTGTTTGTCACGTTAATTACATGAGCGAACACGTCCATAATCGCCACCGAGCTGTGAGAAAGAATGTGGCACAGCATGTCGCAGCATCTGATGTAGGGAAACTTTGTTAGCTAGCAAAAATGCAGCAAGGAACCAGTGTCAAATTCTGCTTCAAATTGGGCCATTGCTGCGTTGAATCACCCGCCGTATTCGCTTGCTCTGGCACTGACTGACTTCTTTTTGTTTCCCAGACTGAAATTAGCGTTGAAAGGCAAGAGCTTTATGGACAATTCGGACATTCAAGCAGAAGTGACAATGCATTTGCAGATGATAACAAAGAAGGATTTTCCCTTAGCTTCTAGCGGTTATATGAACAATGCTAAAATCGTATTGAATCCTAGGGAGGTTATATCGAATGCCAGTGAAGTATGTTTTCTTATACCTTTTGATCATTTTTGCTGTGCTTTTACTTAAATTTATTGACGCATCTTGTGTACTAATACCTGTTGCATGCATTAGTTTTCTATTTTATCCCAGAAAAAACATTGCTGGGCCAGCACTGGCAGCCAGCAGTGTCAACCGTGGCACAACAGCTGTCCAACAGTTGGTACCCCAATTATTGTCATATGCCAGAACAGGGCCATCAGTTATCCATCACAGGCAGTGGCTGCCACAAGTTGCCCTTAAGCGGTCCTGCAATCACGTGCCATGAATGATGGCTAGCCTAATGTGGTCCACCAGTTTCCCGGCAGTGGCAGCCGGCAATCACGTGACGTAACTGATGTCTTTCCGAATCTTGTCCGCTAATTTCCCAGTAGTAGCCATAAAAAAAAAAAGACAACCGCAGTGTTCCAAAGGCACAACTACTTTTTTTCCCTAACGAAACTTCTGCACGACGGCACGTCGCTGGAGATATTTTCTCAACAGGCCCTGAAAAACGCCCGTTTGGCTCTGGCTGGCATCGAAGCGACGACGTTCTGTGTGAGCATTGGAGTCTTTAACCACTACACTGGTTTGCCACGCACGAGCCTTTGCCTGAAGATGCGTCTCTTTCCGGTGCGATGTGAAACGAAGGGTTCTCTTTTTAATTTAAAAAAATTGCAAGGTATGTTTCGTAAATGTCCGTTTCATATAATTCATAAATTATTTTTTCAACGTAACTATTGTTCTTATTTACCTTAAGCGAACTTCACTCATTTACAACTAGTGTACCAACTTGAAGACGCTTTCAAAGTTTTGTGCTGACCTTGTGATCTTGAAAGGCGATTGCTTAATTAATATATTTACCCGTTCATGTCCCATTTTGTTACATTTTTAACGTTGTATCTTTTCTTTCCACAGTCCGAAGCTGCACTTGTTATAAAGAGGAAATATATTTTATTTTACTTATCGTTATTTTTAGCAGCGAATTCCACCAATCTCGTGTATTCAACCCAAATTAGTAGCCATAATCCCAGTAGTAGCCATAAAAAAAAGACAACCGCAGTTTCCCAAAGTAGCCATAAAAAAATTCGCTGTAGTAGCTATAAAAAGTATATTATATCCGTATAGCGTTGCTTTTTTTCCAAATAATTGATAAATTTTGTACGCGTATAATCCCTATTTTTTTCCAACATAACGATTTTTTAATGTTTTTCCCGGAGTTTTGTTTGTAATGAAAGATTATGTTAAAACGAAAAATTACACAGAAATTATTTCTTGTTATTCACGTGCATGTTAAAACAAAAATTTACATAGAAATTATTTCTTACTACTCATGGGAATGTAGTCGGTGTGTTTCATGGCTGTCTGTATTCTCGATTCTTTGTGTGTTAGTGCAGGAAGTTTGCTACGAAATGAGTTTCTATAAATACATGAGAGTAATTGACTATTCCTTACAGTTTATTAATAATTATTTATATAATTTTCTTCCGACGGTAATCTTTGTCGACGTGGCATTTCATTAGGAAATTAATTCGCCTTTCTACATATGGCTTCACCCCCCCCCTAACATCCACTAAAATAACACGACGGCGTCGTCTTCAACGAACTGCTACCACGAGAGACACAGCACGCGTTGCATCCAGCTCGTGCTGGGGTTGCTTCGGTTGCCAGCTACGGGTCACTAGTGACACTTGCTTGAAGGCCCGTAATTAACGACGATATTGCAGTGCCATAAATAGCTGCCAACTGATGGCGCTGCCACCAAGGGACAGCTACCTGGCCGTGACCGGCATATTTCAGCCAGCCGTGACCCATCACCGCCAGCTGATGACCAGCAGTTTCCCAATACTTGTGTTTTTGCTGGAATAGTGGGACGCAGTTTGAAGTGTTTCACATGCATTTCACTCTTGTGTTTGCTTTGTATTTTTACGTTTCAGCGTTGATATTTGTATGTGCTTAAACTTTTGCAACGGACCTTATGATGTGCAGTCAATGCAAATTACAGCGCTCTTCAACTCAGTCACGATTTAAGTGCGTAGGGTGTATGACGTAGAAGTCTTTTCGTACTTCTACGTTATTTAAAAAAAACATAACCATAAGATAAAATAGTTCCTAAATTAAACCTTAATGGCCAGACGAAACATGTAAACAACAGAAGTCAAACTTACGGAAAAGATGCTTTATTCAGGATGTAGCACTTCCATAACAAATCATAACATCACATAGCATATTGCATTAAACGCTCTACACACCACACAGTTCCACAACGCTCTACAACACAATGCTTTTCAAGCAACGCTCTCCAAGCAACACTCTCTTTAACAACGCTCGCTTTACAACGCTCGCCAAGCAACAGTTTAGTCGTCCCTTTTATCTCACGTTCTTATCTTATATCAGGTATACGTCACGTTCATTCGACCTCAATTATGTTGCTAACAGTATTCGTTTGAGAGAAAAGATATCACGTTAAGAGTGAAGTATAACTGAGAATAAACTCAAGATTTTCATAGGGAAAGAAACTAAAAAGGAAAGTTAATTTAGAATATACGTCACGTCATCTCCCTCGTAATTTTTTTTTTTTTTTTGCCAAGAACCTATCAGTTTTGTAGAGGTATCCTTTCAAACAATCTGATCTTTCATTCAACTCTTTCAGATAAGAACTTACAAAATGGATGAAGAGATTTGTTGATCAGCTGCTCTAGCTGACTTTACATCAGTACACATAGTCTCTAGACACCAATAGTTCAATATCGCGAACATTCATAGAAAAAAGAAACTTTCTGTACATCAAATTTCCATATTATAAGTCACGATAAATATTTCGTCACAATGTGTGCGGAGAACACTCATCAATATACATGTCAGAAGTAGCATAGTAGTAAAAAAAACTGCGTATGGCAGGAAAAAAAAACTACAACATTTTTAACGTGGTTAATTTACACATTCGTCCACTCCTGATAACTTCTCAGGGAAGACAAAACATTCAAACTAAGTTAATTGAATAGTCGAACATTGTAACATGGTGTAAATTTAGTTAGTTGAAAAAAAAAACTGCACTTGCAGAAAAAATTCAACACCAAACAAACAAGTGTCAAGCACACAAAAAGGTTAGTCATAGAATTACAACACATAAACCTTTAAGTGAACACTTGGCGGCCAGGGCCGACTCCGAACTACTCCCATGCATTCGCACATCAATTTTTAGATGGGATGGGAGAAAGCCTGGAAAACCCTATTCTGGGAGTGAAACATCTTTATAGATATCAACAAAGGCAATGGCTAATATTTATGTTATGCCGAAAAGACAACATGCACAAAATGAGTTGACAAGCATTTTAGTACTAAAAAAAATTAATGTGGCGCCACACCAAAAAAACAACAACAACATTACATACTGACAAGGAGATAATGTGTGCGATATTTTGTCCTCAAAGTCTGTCAAAAAAGTTCTGTGATACTTTGAGTACAGAGAAAAGTTCAAATAAATAGCCTTTATAAAGCAAAGTTCTGTGATATTTGTTTGACCTCACAGTCCGTCACAAAGGGTTCTGCGATAGTTTTTGAGGACAGAAAAGTTCAAATAAATAGTCTTTTGATAGCAAAGTTCTGTGATACATTTTGAGTATAAGGAAAGATTCAAATAGTCTTTATAGAGCAAAGCTCTATGTAGTAAAACGTTCCTTTGAGCTTGAAGGTCAATTCTAATAACAAAACTTTTTTAACAGTACCTGTTGCTAGCAAAGAATACCCGTGTGCGGACATTCTTACTTTGCTGTCGGGGCGACAACGGTACTCTCGAAGCTTCCCGCGTCACAGGCTGTGGTTGCAGGTCACTGGATGGCCGGGATGTGTCAGGATTTCTCGTGAACAAGGCAAGTTGACCTGAAGAAGCAGGGTCATCAGGCTGTCGCAAGGAAGTCTCAGGCTGGAGCAAAGAGGTCCCAGGCTACAGGAAAGAGGTCCCAGGCTGGAGCAAAGATGTCCCAGGCTGGAGCAAAGAAGACACAGACTGGAGCAAAGAGGTCGCAGGCTGCTGAAGCAAGGATGTCCTAGGCTGGAGCAAGGAAGTCTCAGGCTGGCTTGGAGACGAACCCGGAATCTGAGACTGGTGAAGATCGGGTCGTTTCTTTGGCGGTCGAAGAAGCGGTGTAAAACTGGAAAGGCGCTTCCGTGAACGACGAAAAACGTTGGAGGAAGGTATAGGCTCCGTCCGTCCCGAGAGAAGATTCCAAGGATGAAATCCTGGCGGATGCAAATGCTGGACTCTATGTCTTTATTGTAGCCCAACACTAGAAGTTGCACCAGGGGACTGTGGAACAGGAAGGGGAAATTCAGGCGGCGGACGCTTTGTAGGTTTAGATGGCACAGATGGCGAAAGAGGACGTTTTTGCCCTACTTCAGATTGATTAAATGTTCCTAAAGTAGGCGGCTTCTCAGTAGAAACAGAAGGAAGGATTTTTTACTTGGAGATTGAAGAACCTCAACAATATTGTTCGATGATTCAGATTCAGCAATTGGTACGACTCTTTTAGGCACAAGAGAGATGGAACTATCTGAAGATGAAATGTCAGTTCTTGTTCTTTTTAAGTTTTTTGATTTAAAACCAAACGCAGGCACTATGCGTGAAGAAGTAAATGGAGCGATTGAAGTATGAGAAGCAGATGAAAAAGAACCACGTTGCACATGACAAGAATATCCAGAGGAACTGGAAGTACTGGAACTCTCGTCTTTTGTGAAGGCAGGAGACGGAGGAGTTCAAATAATAACAGCACCCCGAGTGAATGGAATAATGTCAGAATGAGAATCGTTAAAAGTGGAAGCAAAGACCCGCTCAGAGGAAGGTAGAGAATCGGACAGGATAGGGGTAGGGTCAATAATTTCATCATCAACTATACATACTTGTGAAGAAGTCCCACCCTCTGCCTGAAGATTCCTACTAGATTTAGGGTGAATAATTGCATCATTGCTTCTAATAACCCATTTCCTACATTGTTGACCATGGGCAGAATGTAGGGAGCCATCTGGCTTCTTTATTATGACATTATTATTGTACAATTCTACCAATTCAAAGGGCCCTTCATATAACGTCGCAAATTTCTTTACGAACGTATGTGCAACAGAGGATTGAAAATGAGTTTTTAATAAGACCAGATCTCCAACTGCGAGATCTGGTTCTCTCCGTTTCGCATTATAGTGCCTAGCTTGGCTTAATTGAGCTCGACTGATAGCAGCCCGTGCCTTTTGCGCAAGTAGTTTTACAGATTCAGGTGTTGGTCTTTGGTTGATTTCATCGATAATGCCAGTTAAATTCTCAAAGGGGTGCGGATTTTGCGCCCTAGAAAAAGTTCAGCGGGTCGTCAGCCGCGTTGATTCATGAAATGATGAGCGAAGGGCGAAGCAAAACATTTCAACGTGTTCGTCCCAACGCTCATGATTATTGCCAATGAAAGTTGAGATCATCTTTAGTAAGGTTCTATTTACACCTTCAGCCGGATTGGCTTGAGGGTGATATGGACTGATAAATTTGTGTTTTATTTGAAGCCTCGCACACATTCGCTCAAATAACTCCGAAATGAACTGAACCCCGTGGTCCGAGACTACGGTACGGGGACATCCAAAACGAGAAAAAACATTATGTATTAAAGTATCACATATTACATCAGCCGTAGCTGCTTTAATGGGGAATGCTTCCACCCATTTAGAAAAGTTATCTGTAACAACTAAAATATAACGAGACTTAGTTTTAGTTGATAATGGATAAGGGCCCAATAAATCTATAGATATGGTCTCAAATACATAATTATTTGAACTACAAATAAGGTGACCGGCCGGTCGTTTATTATCATAATTGTACTTTTGACAGTACTCACATGAGCGAATGTATGCGAGGATACTATTGTACATACCCGGCCAGTAGGCTACGTCTCGAAGTTTAGTACGAGTTTTCTGTATGCCTAAGTGACCGGCAAGAGGAATATCATGGAACTCGTGGAGTAAGGCCATGCGGAGAGACTGAGGTATCGCAGGGCGGTACTCAGCTCTCGAATTCACAAATTTTGTATAATACAAAATACCATCGATGATCTCATAATTTTGACTACGACCCGCTAAAGAAGGTTCACTAGGAGCAGAAGAACCAGCGAGTAAAAAATTATAAATTTCCCCAAAATCTGGATCATTCGGCAGTTCAGAAATTCTTTGATCCTTTGAAGTGATTTCCAAAATGAGAAATACGGAGGGAGGTTCAGTATCCGCGTGGCCACCAGAACTGACCGGACAGGGAGACAGTGCGTCAGGCATTTGGTTTGATTTACCAGGGCGATACTGAATTCGAACATTATATTCCTGAAGTCGAAGTGTCCATTTTAACAATCTTCGAGACCGATTCTTTGCAGTGGTTAAATATCGTAGTGCCGAATGATCCGTAATGACATTGACAGTTAAATGATTGAGATAGCATTTAAATTTGGTGACAGCAAATAAAAAAGCTAAGCATTCTCGTTCAGTAGCAGAGTAATTACTTTCTGCTTTGTTAAGAATTCAAGAGGCATGTGCAATAGGATGCCCTCGTTGAGATAGAACAGCTCCTAGACCAACACCTGATGCATCGGTAAAAATATTAAACATTTCTGCATGGTTAGGAAAGGCTAACACAGGTGGCGAAACCAAGGCATGTTTAAGAGCATTAAAAGCAGTCTCTGCCTCCATGGACCAAACAAACTTTCTTTTTAACGCAAATAAATGTTCGCGTAGAGTAGCGTACCCCGGAACGAAATGTTGGTACCACCCGGTCATGCCTAAAAATCGCGACAATTCTTTTGCCGACTTAGGCCTCGGGAAGTCCGAAATTGGCTTGACCTTTGAGTCGTCAGTTAGAAGACCATTAGGGGTAATTTTCAATCCGAGATATACTAGTTCGTCCCGTACAATTTGACATTTGGCAGGTTTTAAAGTCAAACAGAGACAGACGCTCTTCAAAAGTATCAGAAGAGACAATTATATCGTCCAGATAGACATGGACATTAGGTCCGGACACAGGACGTAAGACTGAGTCCATTAGGCGCTGAAACGTTGCAGGAGCATATGCCAAACCAAAGGGCATTTGTTGGAACTCATATGCTCTAAACGGGGTAATAAATCCAGTTTTTTCTACAGAATTTGGGTGGACAGCAACCTGCCAATAGCCACTAGCTAAATCCAAAGTTGACAGCCAGTTTGTTGACGATAAGTCCTGGGGAATATCGCTAATTATAGGCAACGGATAATTGATAGCTTTAGTCACCGCATTGAGTTTACGATAGGATATCACAAAGCGATACTCTCCAGATTGTTTTTTTTTTTTTTGGAACAAGAAAAGCAGGTGCTGCAGAAGGACTGAGTGATTCTTTAATTATTCCTGAATGGAGCATGTTCTGAATTTGTTTACGGAACTCAGCTTTTTTCTGGTTCGGACATGGATAAGGCTTGCATGCAATGGGATTAGCCCCTTCCGTATCAATGGTATGATACACCACCTGTGTAAACCCTGGCGTATCAGAAACTAACCCTGGTCTGCTGTGTAAAACCTGACCAAGTTGGCTCTTGTGTTCAGGCAGTAATCTGTCACTCGCAAGAACTGCAGAAAAATCAATAGGCTCTTCTGAGGTGGGAGGACTAATCTCAGGCATTAAGATTAGGCCATGCTCGAAATCAAGTGTAAGCTTAAACATTTTTATGAAATTCACCCCCAGAAGGCAATCCACGGGTAACTCTTGGATCAAAAAAAGTATAAGAAACTTGAACTTTGCCAACCTTGACAGGTGAAAAACTGATCCAGAGATTGAAAAAACATTATTGCAGGCACCTCGCAGACATTGCTGGGAGGGCTCGACACACGCATTTGGAAAGGTAGCAGCACAGAAATCAAAATTTAATGCAGAAATTATAATGAATAAAGTCCTCCGCTGGACGTGTAGTGCAGGAAGCTTACGTTAAGTCACGTTAGGGTTATTGGAAGGTTACTTGACGTAGCTAAAGTATGCCTAACCTTCAAAGTGCTAGAGTTTGTTTAGGTAAGACACGCACGTGCAATAAATTCATTGAATATGGAACTTCTTTTTACTCAGCCTTCCTCATTATCTTGAATATCAGTACTATAACTTCGGTTTTAGTACATTAGTACCTTGAAGGCTCCTTATTAGAGCGGTAAACACAATATACCCTGGACTTAACGTAGACACTCAATGAAATAGACTTAACGTCCAGACAGAGGTCTGACAATAAAATGATCTAAGAAAACGTACTCATTTTTAACCTTTTATTGGGAAACTCCTGGTATTACTGAAATACACTCCAACAAAACACAACTACTGATATTCCGAACTTTCGTACTATCGTAGATAAATCAAATAACAATAATAATGGAAGAACCTATCACATCTAAAACGAAGCTGCTTGGTATAGTTGAGCGCGCCTATATATACTGCATACCACCACGTCATGACTTACACTCGTTGCCACATATAATTCAGAGGGAGAAATAACATCTCATTAAGTGAGAAGATAATTTGCATAGGAAAATAAAATAACAAGAAATAGTAAAATCAAAAGGAAACTGAATCTAGAGTATACGTTACAAAATGTCAGATCCAGAATCAATTTTAGTGGACACCACTACTTTACCCAAGGTGACAAGAATATCAGGCAATAGCGGAGCTTGAATTGTTAAAAAAGAGATTTGAGGTTTTCAGAAAAACGAGGAGATAGACTCGACCCATCTACCTCCTGCTGAAGTTTAAATTGTCGTGAAGCCTATTAGTATTTTTTGATTGATTTTGCAGATTTACCAAAGCACCAGAACGTGCTGACTTATAGTAACGTGCAGGAGAGGAATCATTAATATCATTAGGATTGGCTTACCCCCAGCACGGTGTTTTGGATAGGTCTTGTCAACCGGCTAGTAATTATCTCGGGGACGAGAAACTTGGTTATCCTGGTTTCCATAATGGTCAGGGTGTCGCACCCCTGGTGCCCGACGATGCGACGGCACGTATCTAGACTGCTGATAGGCGTTCTCCCCCTTGACTGATAAGCAGCCTGCCTAGGCTGATTGAAAAATTGTCCGTGACGAAAGTTCTGTTTTGACTGCTGATACCTATTAGTCTGAATAGAAGGTTCATGATACTGCGTAGGTTGGCGTTACTCTTGAACCTGTGAAGGTTGCCCTTTGCTGTGGCGTTCTTCATAGACTCGAACGAGTTTTAGGCACTCGTGAATGGAGACAGGACGTTGAACTTCCAAAAACTCCTGCAGGAAGGGATCCAGCTGCTGTAACAAAGTGTCACAAATATCAGACTCGACTGCAGCGGGATTCCATAAATTGTAAAGTCGAACTGTTTCCAGAGCGAACGAGACTGGACTATCTGATGCTCGCTGTCGCCTGGAAAACAGTTGTTGTGCAAGGCCGGTCTTATTGGTGCCACAAGAAAAGACATCCAAAAATGCAGCTCGAAATTGCGGATATGAGCCCTCTGGGTTCATTCGACGCCACTGTCTGTACCAGACCTTTGCCGTATCTTGCAAACATGTGCCAGCAATAGGTATCTGACAATCTTGAAGAACATTATATAGATCAAAATTATCATCAAGGTCCTCCAAAAATCTAAGCGATCCGCCGTTTCCCCTGAACACAATAGAACCCGCATGGGGTACGTAATGAGCAAGAATTTTGCTCCTTCTCACGGGGGTGGTGGGGTAAATTGCTGGTGAGGCACTGCAGTCGAAGTACGCCGTACATAAGCTTCGTACCAAGCGTATTCGCTGTCTGGTAAGTCGGAACCGCAGGCCTCGTACAGAGCACTGGGTGAAATATTTGGAACTCTATAACGTTGAGTGCGTAGATTGTCTGTTGTAGAATTATGAGCCTCATGATCCTGTCTATAACAGTCATAGAAGAGACCGATAGGATCCGTAAGGTTTTCCATTTTCCGTGACTTCTACTATGAATCTGTTCGACTGAATTTCGGGCCCCAATATGACGTAGAAGTCTTTTCGTACTTCTACGTTATTTAAAAAACATAACCATAAGATGAAATAGTTCCTAAATTAAAATTTAACGGCCAGACGAAACATTTAAACAACAGAAGTCAAACTTACGGAAAAGATGCTTTATTCAGGATGTAGCACTTCCATAACAAATCATAACATCACATAGCATATTGCATTAAACGCTCCACACACCACACAGTTCCACAACGCTCTACAACACAACGCTTTTCAAGCAACACTCTCCAAGCAACACTCTCTTTAACAACGCTCGCTTTACAGCGCTCGCCAAGCAACAGTTTAGTCGTCCCTTTTATCTCTCGTTCTTATCTTATATCAGGTATACGTCACGTTCATTCGACCTCAATTATGTTGCCAACAGTATTCGTTTGAGAGAAAAGATATCACGTTAATAGAGAAGTATAACTGAGAATAAACTCAAGATTTACGCAAGGAAAGAAACTAAAAAGGAAAGTTAATTTAGAATATGCGTCACATGTGTTATAACTACTACGTTTAAAGTCGATCGAACGATAATAACTTTGGGTAAAGTCTTCGGAGGTTCGAATCCCATGCAAAACATAAATTTTGTGTTTATCTGTTTGTGCCATAGTTCGGTGCTTTCACCGTCAGCAGATGGCGATTCACAAACACAAATCACAGTTGAAATGAAAAAAAATATATCTTATCCGTAGACGGCGGTGTGCACTTTTTGGCACGATTCGCCCAGAGTGAAGCATGTTTTTACTTTCTTTTGTGTGTGTGTGTGTGCACCGAACAGCCCGACGCGGTTTGTATGAAATCGGAAAATCTGAAATGTCCGACAAGCCAACTGCATAACAATCGTTTCATGGAGTGATTGCCAATGAGTCTGAAGATTTTTTTTTCTTCTTTCAACAGTGAGCTGTTTGATTCCCCGAAGTAATTGCGTCACACTTCCCCTTCGATGAAAGGGCGGGGTCTTTGTATCCTAACCTGGGTAGGCTAGCAGCCTCAGGTTGACGTGGTTGTGAAATGAATACACACGACATCCATACGTCTTACGTACGATTCAGCCTCAAAAGTGCGAAAAGACATATGTATAGTCTAAGGTATGAAAAATGATATTATAGAATAAATGAAGATTAAAAGCTCAGAATCAGAAAATAATTTCCGTTGAAGAAATTGATTTCTAGTCAATAGAATCTGGCGTGCCTACTTATCGGAAACTATTATTATGAAATTAATCAGAAGGCGTGCATTAAAAAACTGTTCGCGAATGCGAAAATAATTCAAATTGAAGACATAGCAACAAATAAAAAAATTGCTGAAAAAATTATATGCCATAAATTAAAATTTGAAATTTATGACATAACTTATAAGAGGAAATACAGGCTAAAGAAAAAGCGCTGTTCCTATTTTAAAAATTAATTATATCCCAACCAAAAGAAATACAGCAAAACAGACTTTTGCAAATGACTGTGAAATTCTAAAAATATAAAAATCAGAAAAATATAAAAAAAATTGAGTTTCAGGATCATTTACAAAATGACCGTATGCCACCAGGGTTCCCAAGCATTCGTCCGATATGGGCGAGGGCTTGAATTTCGGGTAAGGCATGAATAGTGTGTTTGCCTTACAGCACTAGATTTCTCTCTTCTCTGGAGTCAGTGGCCCTAAATTAGGGACGGGCGACTGCTTATAGCCTATCAAGTTGCTCACGACGATCGTTAAACTTCCCTACCAACAGAAAATGTGCTTTAAAATGCGCTATTTCTTCTGGACGTGATTTAATTAACTTTTAAAATAGAAATAAGACTTTGCAAACACCCTGGACAAACAATATGTTCAAACTTGAAATCCACTGGTGTCAAGTTGTTCGTGGGTGAAATCTCCTATGAGGAAAAGTAAACACACATATTAGTACGTACATGTAAAAACTTCCGATACATTTTCAAGATCAAGAATACATTAAATTTTTTCACTGAAATTCAACTTATAAAAGCGAACGCAAAATGGATAAAAGCATAGAAAGTACTGCACATAAAAAAAAATACTGCAAAACAGTTCTTCTGAAAGATGCCATGTAGAAAATGAAACAGAAACAAAAACTATATGTCATGAAAGAAATACGGGATTACACGATGACAAACCGATTTTTGGTGTAAATATGACAAAGAACACCAAAAATCGGATTGTCATCTTCAAAATTTGTATTAAATGGTGATATCCAGTATTTCTTTCATGATTTATCTGCTCCACCGGGCAATCACGGGATAGGATTCTTAACCTCCAGATTCGCTAAACATGAATACCGATTGCTTCGAATCTTGTGATGGTTATTTTCAAATTAATCGGAAACTAGAGACTTGGTCGTTCTGGGTGGTGTAGTGGTTAGCCTACCAGGGCGCTATCTGGGAGACGCTGGTTTAGTACCGCTCCAGGACGATGAAATTTTCAAGTTTTCGGATATTATCTGACTTACCATCCTTGTCACATTTACACTAAAAATCGGATTGTCATCTTCAAAATTTGAAAACATGTGTTTTTAAATAACTAGAAATTTGCAATTCTTAAATTGCGACACGCAGACAAGTTAACATCAAGGCTATGGTGCGATGGCAGTGGGACTTTTCTTTTCTTCGGCAGTAGTAGTTACTGATCGTATGAGTTTTCATTTGCAGTTGAAACGCTGTTTTCATTTCTGAAATGGCGCATAGAAATCAACTGAAGTCGAGGGCTGACCCCTATCTGGTTACTGGGAACGAAATAACGATACAATGCGTTATGTATACCAACCTTCTTTCTCCTCTGGTGTATTTCGTCATAACACGCAATGATGATAACTTTGAGCTGGAAGGCGGGACTTTTTACGGTTTGTGGGGCATTCACAACTTGGATTAATTTTGCGGAGCCGGTGAGCAAGCAGCAAGAAAGTGTTTCTAGTGTTTTTATTGCTTCATTGTCTTCGATGCTATCGTAATAATCTTCCTTCTGCTTTATTTTGCCCTTTTCCAGAAGTTCTTTTGTAGTAAAAGTACATGCTTATAGTATTACTTGGTGCGTACTCCTACATGTGGATACCATATCTCCGCAACTATTAGTCCGATTTGAAAATTCTTTTCGCATTGGGAAGCTTAAAATGTAAGAACGATGATCCTTGCTTTCCGGCTATTTTTAGGGCAAATGCAGATGATATCGAATTCTAAACACATTTTATTCCACATAATTCGTTCTGAACACCAGACTGAAAAAATATTTCTTTCATTCGATACCAGTTATAACAAAGGCTATTTTAGATACTGTTCCTTTTTCAGGTAATGCATAGTTTTTCCCTTAGGGGCGTACAGGTAAATTGCGTTTTTCCCGATATCTTTGTTTCTAAAAGTCTTATTTTTAAAAATTATTTTTACATCGGATAAAATTCTTGGTGGAAAATGTTAGGCATATGATTACTAATTTTTGGTAAAAAATAATTTGACCACTAGGTGGCGTAAATGTATATATCTGTTTCTGATGTATTTGCAGCAACATCTGCGCTTCTGAAAACTGGATTAAAAAGTTATTTCGTCGTCAGATTACTACGGCAAGCTTTCGAGAATACAATCTACTTAAAATAGTGCATAGTTTTCCTCCAGAGTGTAGACGTATATCTTCTTTTTAGCGATATCTCTGTTTTTAACACTCCGATTAAAAAAATGTTTCACTTTGTCGGAGAGCGTTTCTCGTGTGAAATGTTTCGCATATACTTTAAAAATTTTCTTAATACAGAAGTGTGCTACTAGAGAAAATTAGTTCGCTTTTCGTTTGCAACGTATTAGCAACAATATCTGAGCGTAGAAATTGATAAAATCCTTTTTACCTGACTGATACAATCCTTTTTCGGTCAGATACTACTAACTGAAAAAGAAAACACATTTTGCGTTCATTTCGTGCCAAAATTAGTGCAAAATGTCCCCTCTAGGGAGCGCAAATGTTTAATTTGTTTTAATCGATGTTTCTGCTTCTGAAAACCCGATTTAAAAAAATTAACTACGAATATCATTTACCTTGTACTAGTGAGTTTTTTTTTTTTTGCAGTTCACAGTTCAGTATCTGCATTCGCTGTTTAGCTTCATATGCAAAGGCTAAAACTAGCACGTTTTTTATCCTTTCCGACACGCCGTATGGATCTAAATTCAAGCCTCATGACTTTCGTTGCCCTTTCTTCCTTAACTTTCTACTTCAGTTCCTGGAACGATGAAAGACCCTTCCATTGAACACTGAGGAAGTGATATCCATGTTTCATTGTTTTGTGTGTGTGTCTATCCTGTGAGATGAGTTAACAGCCTGTCTAATTTCTTCATTAGTGAATCACATTTTCTTGGTATGCGTCCTAATTTAACCCAACCGACAGGTGGTTTTGCAACTTCCTAAAGTTTCCTTTTGTGAATGAATGGTTATAATAGTTGATATACATAAGTTCATGGCGGGGCAAATATCTTTCGATCATCCACTTTTTAGAAGATTTTAGTTTGCCTAATTTTATTGCCACAATTAATGGCTTTCGTACTTCACTGGTTTCAAAAGCTCCAGAATCATTTGCAAAGTGTTTTGGAGCAATGATGCAGGAATAAAAATTATGCTATCAGAAAAAAACAATACTTATCAAGAAATCAATATATGATAAGAACAAAGAATAATACAAACGCACTTACGAACAAACGTTCTATTAAGCTTTGATGTCCGATGACCAAGAGTCCTGCAAGCGCTTTGTTTTGTGGTGTCCTCTTAAGGACGAAGGTATACGAGTGTTGTACCAAAAATGATGCAAAAGTTGATATAACTTTTTAATAACTGACAGAGGTCGTTTAAATTGCACATGTTGGTAGAGTAACTCTTCCTTTATACAAAGGTATTACTCAACATAGTCTCCATCACAAGCGATGCATTTGCGCCATCGTTGAACCCAACTCTCGAATCCTCTTAGACAAAATTCAGGTGAGGACTGTTGTACCCACTTCTTAACATCAACTTTCATCTCGTCTGCGTCATGAAATCGTTGTCCCTAGAGACTGTCTTTCATTGAACCGAACAGGTGGAAGTCGGAGAGCGCCAGATCTGGGATGTACGGTGGATGGAGGAACCACCAACTAGCCTAATTTGCGGATTGCATGATTTGTTGCCAAAGATGTGTGTGATCTCTCATTGTCATGGTTAATGTGGATCCTTCTCAGATTCTTTTTCGATCTCTTCCTCCTTATGGCTTCTCTAAGCTTCTTGAGTGTCTCAATGTACCACTTGCTGGTCATGGTACTTCCACGTTCCAGAGAATTAAGGAGAATGTCACCCCTGTCATCCCCAAAAACAATCACCTTGACTTTCGGTGCTGATCGCTGGCTCTTAAACTTCTTAGGCCCTTATGAAGAGGTGTGACGCCGTTCAATGAGTTGATTCTTCGTTTCCGAATCGTACAGATACGCCCACGTTTCATCCTCTGTCACCAGATCGGAAATAAACGTGTCTTCAAACGCTTCCAGCAGATCAGAGCAGACTTCCACCCTTCTCTCCTTCAAATCGGGTGTCAACTGCCGAGGTACCCACTTTGCACACACTTTTTGATACCCTAAATCTTCCATCACGTTCTGTGTGGCATTGTGACCACAGTCCAGTTGTGCAACAAGCTCACGGATTGTGACTCGTCTCTCCGGATGAATCAATTCATCCACTCGCTGACGATTCGTGTCAGTGGTCACAGATGATGGTCTTCCACTGGATGATTTTTCTTCAATGCTGGTTTCCCTTCTTTAAACTTCTTCATCCATCTGTGCACATTGCTCTTGTCAGTGGTGTCATCTCCGTAAACATTCTGTAGCCTCCTGTGGATGTCGGACAGCCTGCACCCTTCCTTCGTAAAGAACTTAATGATGGCACGTTGCTTCTGCTTGGAATGCATTATTTACCTGCAATGAAGAAGAAGAGTTACTATAGAGGAAGAGTTACTCTACCAACATGTGCAATTTGAACGTCCTCTATCAGTTAATAAAAAAGCTATGCCCCCTTTTGTATTACTTTCGGTACAACCCTCATATTATAAGTGGACAAGCGAAAAATTCGCATGAGGGATAACTTTATTCGTTTATCTTCTTTTATTATCGTAAGAGTGAAAATTTCGCCACTTAAGCGGAAAGCTACATGAAGAGCTCATACATGCGAAACGTCGTTGACTTCCTTGAGTAACATACATAAATATAGTCGAAATAAGAAATAGAGTAAGACTGACCGATGCGAATTTGAAAGTTCATTCCCATCCGCTAGTTTTAGAAATGTGGAAATCTGTCTTTTGTTACTTTACGACGATAGTCTTACTAGGCGAACAATAAAGAGTAGTGTCAATAACCCATTACCTGCTAGGTTATGCAAACGATTACTATCGTATATTTCATTTTTTTCTATTGCATTCCAAGTAACATATGGAGAGATATGAGTACCTGGGTATTGGTCTAAGTTATTATCTCTTTCGTAGCAAGGACGAACGCCTCTTCACTACGCAGCATTTCTTCCAGATGGCGGAGAGATTTATCAGTTCCTCTTGAGCGCAGGCGCAGATGAAAGAGCTTTAGATGTGGTAAGTTCGTCTCTCCGATATTTAGAGAAACATCATTTGTGTAACTTTGCTAACAGAGGAAAAGAAAACAAGTGAATGAACAGAAGTAAATTGAAAATTAAATAAACTAAAAGTAAAAATAAACCAGTAATAGTTAATAAAAGAAATATGCATAAAGATCTGGTCTTAGTTTAATCAATGCAACAGCTACGGAACCTTGTTTCTTAATTGTGGGACATCTTAAGATTTACACATGCATTTTTTGGCACATTTATATCCATCAACAACATATGGTAATGTATTTCTTTTAACGTATATAGTATATGTAAAAATATACACGAAAAGATGTGCGTATGTTAGTACTTTTCTGCTCAGTGCAACA
Organism: Macrothele yani; assembly: GCA_039090855.1. Lineage (NCBI taxonomy): Eukaryota > Metazoa > Arthropoda > Arachnida > Araneae > Macrothelidae > Macrothele > Macrothele yani. The sequence goes on from CM077025.1 coordinate 84,699,815, forward strand.
GTTATCTTGAGATGTGGCACCTCCGCTGCTAGAAATCGGACATGAATAGTTCTGTTTGCGTTATAGGGAGGTAAGCATGACCAAAATAATCCATGCAGTTTGTTCGCCAATCCATCCCTTTTATATAGGACCTGACGCCTCTACTTCTGCAAGTAGAATCAAGTAGAATTTGAAATTTCCTTTTCACGTCATGGAAGGGTAAACAAGGCCAAGATAATGCATGCATTTTCTTTGTTTTTGGTGAACAAATTAATCGATATTTGGAATAAATGTATATTTTATTGTTAGCAAAGAGCTGATTCAAGCTTTATAGCTGTAATCAGCTCAAAGATCAACCACAGATTTTTCAGTTCTTTTTATGTTACTCTACTTCTATTAGGTCTGCCATTAATATGTTTATTTGTTCCGTCACAATCGCTTCCAAAGATAAAATTCGAAAAGCTCTTACAATAAAGTTTACCCATATATTTTGAATTTTTCTGGTATAAAAAAATCAGAATATATGGATAAACGTAATTATAAGAGCTTTTTTAATTTTTCTGATAGAAATTTCCAAAAGCACCGGAACACAAGAGGAAAAATACAAACCAAGTTACGTGAAGTCTTCAGTTTTTAAAGATCTGTTTCTTAATTTTAATAAAATACTTTAGAGTGCCACTCTGAATATTATAATGAATGTAACGCCATTAAAACGTAGAACATTGAAAGTTCAAAAAACATTTTTAACCACACCAATCCTTAATGTCAAATGCGAATACGCACCGAGCGATCACTGAATTCTGACAACTCCTATCAAAAGTGAATGCGGCCATATGACCACGTGATTTCCGAGAGGGCGCGATTAGTCAACTGACGTTGCATATATACTGAAGAGCAATTGAATTAGATACCTGTCTAGTAACGTGTAGCACCACCTTTCGCTCTGATGACGGCGGCGATTCGTCTCGGCATGGACTCGACAAGACACCGGAAGCGTTGGGAAGTCATACGGATCCACGACACCTGAATAAGCTCCCTTGTTCACGAATATTTGATGGAGGGGGTCAGAGCCTCGAACATCTCTCTCGATGGCATCCCAGATGTGCTCGATGGGATTGAGGTCAGGTGACCTAGCTGGCCAAGGAAGCGAGGTCACGTCGGTGGGGTGTTCATCCAACCATTCGGATACAATTCAGGAGCTAATTTGCCTTGTTGCAGGAAGAGGTGCCCAGTGGGATGTTGAAGACGCAGAAACGGGGCAAATGGTGGTCCAGGATATTCCGGTAACGTTGACCTGTGAGGGACGATGTCACACGTACCATGGCCCCATTTCAGTCCACGTAAACACTCCCCAGACGAAAATGCCACCCCTAACAGCTTGAAGAGTACCCTTCTGGCAAGAAGGATCCATCTCTTCATGTGGTTTGCGCCGTACTCGTATCCTGACATCCGCATGTACCAACGTGAATCTCGACTCATCAGTCCAGGCAACATTTTTCCACATGTATAGGGTCCAGTGGCGATGTTCCCGCGCCCATGCTAAACTTTGCACCCTGTGATGTGCGGTCAGCAGCGGTAACCTCGTGGGACGGTGGTTTCTGTACCCCATAGCGAGGAGATGGTTCTGGAATGTGTGGCTGCTTACACGTTTTTGTGCACCAGCGTTAAATATCCGAGTGATTTCTTGCACTGTGGCCCGTCATCCGCTGCTGCAATATGAGCTAGCCGACGATGACCCCGCTCACCCACACACTGTTGTCCATGGCAGTTGACCCTTGGAGGGATGGTTTTACCGGATTCGATGTACTCACGGTGCACCCGTGACACAGTGGTTCGTGAAAATCTCAGTGCCTGCACGACTTCCGAGATGGAGGTACCCATTTGTTGGGCCCCGACAATTTGCCCACGATGAAATGCGCTTATATCCTTCGTCTTACATATACTAGGTCCGACTCGTACTGATTCCCGTCGCATCACTCCTTATATTGTCTGACCGCTGCATACGTCATGTCGTTTCCGTTTACAGGGCCGCCCACAGCGCCACATTTGCATAACGCCAGCTGTCTCTAATTCAATTGCTCTTCAGTGTAGAAAGTGTGAGTAGAGCAGAAGGTAGTAAAATTCAGAAGGTGATTTGCTAACAAAAGTATTTATCGGTCTTTGAGAAAGGACAGATTGTGGGAGCTTGGAGAGCGGCTGAGCTATATCTCAAACGGCTGAACTGGTGGGTTGTATGAGGACTGGCGTGAAAGTGGTCAGACAACGACCCAGAGGCAAAACTGCACAGGACTCGAAAGGTTGATGCGAGAAGTGAGTGACGGATCCGACGCCACGTACTGGTCAACAGAAGCAGCACAGTTCAACAGTTGACTACGCGGTACAACAGAGGTCAACCCGGAACAGTATCTGTCATGACCATGAGCCTCACGCCCGAACGTAATGGATATTAATGGAGACGACCCTGACGACATCCTACCCTAACTATGGCTCATCGGAGCAAAACACTTCCCTGGTGCCAAGATCATGCAAGTTTTAAATCGGATGACTGGAAAAAAGTGTAGTGGTCTGACGAGTCGCGTTTTTTTTTTTTTTTTTTTTGATTGGAGGTTTAACGACCACCGTGAGCAACTCAATGGGCTATAAGCGGTCGCCCGTCCCTAATTTAGGGTCACTGGTTCCAGGGAAGGGAGAGAGCCAGTGCCGTAAGACAAACACAACACCCATGCCTCACCGGGATTCGAACCCGGACCCCAGACGGACGAATGATCAGAGGCCAGCGCCTTAGACCACTGCGCCACCGGGGCGGCGAGTCGCGTTTTTTACCCCACTCCATGGTTAGTCGAGTACGTACTTGGCGAAAACTACTTGAGGTACTCTATTCATCCTGCATAATATCAACAGTGCATGCTGGTGGAGGCGGTTGTATGGTGTGGGGCATGTCTACCGGGCAGAAACTTGGAGCCCTTGTGCATGTGGAACAACGTATGACTGGTGCCCACTATCATGGTTTTACTTTTTCCCGAATGGCGACCATGTCTTCCAAGAGGTATAACGAAGTAAATTTCTCCGTCATTTTTGGTCTACGCCGGGGATCGAACCCGAGTCTACTTATTCCGGAACAAGTCGCTCTACCAACTGAGCTACGCAGACGTTCGGTTTTGCTGCTATCTGCCTTCATGTCGTGTGCGTCCACCGGGGCAGGCGCGTCACAGATGATAATGAGCCGCTGATCCAATATTGTGCAGGAATGGTTTGAGGAACATATTCATACTTCCAGCATATCGTCGGCCTCCGAATTCGCCCGATATCAATCCTATAGAGCGCTTGTGGGACACTATGGAACGACATATAAGGCGTATGCATACACCAATCTTCTCCTTATCTGGATTGAAAGCCGCATTACACACATCTTGGTTGGCCATTCCTCCCAACTGCTTCTGGCATCTGATTGTATCAATGCCAAGTCGGATAACTGCTGTACTAAAGACGAAATAAGGACCTACGAAGTGTTAGGCAGGTGGACATAATTCAGTGACCACTAAGTGTATAACTTATCGTTACTAAATCGGACACATTCGTTTTCCAAAAAACGTTATTCTTTCATACTCATTGGTTTTACTCTCATACAAATCACCAAGAACAAAGATATTTTTAAATGAATTACCCTAAAACGTGTTTTTAACTTTTTTTATATGAGATGGATCTGAAAACGTTCAACTCATTTAATTTGCTCTGGTAAAAAATTAGACGTTCAATTAAAATATGTAAAAGCAATACACTAACACAATATATATTTTTCAGATTTGACTGTGGGGTGTCCAAATATTGGAGCAAAAGTGTTTTTTCGTTATTTTTATGCAAATATCAGGATTATTTTACTGATATTTCCGGTACCTAAATAAGCGTGTGGGATTGTTTTGATCTTGCTCATGAAATTATACGATGCTATGGGCAACGAAAGTTATAAAGGACATTAACGTGAGAACACTCGAATAAATCAATAGTAATAATTCGTTCCTTTTTAAATGTTGTAGGTTGTTCTTGTTGGTAGAATAACACCGACGAAATTTATCCTATCAATCATACACGGTAGGTAACACTGTGATAGAGAATTCGATGATATATATTTCTGCAAGGTGGATTGGAAAGCAAGAAATGGATCAAAAAGGATTGAGTAAAATTGATCTGTTTATTGTTTTTATTCTAACATTAAAAAGTGATCGAACTTGTGGAACAGCACATGTGGCCTCTTAATCTTTTTCCTTTAACTGTAGGTTTATTATGAAGGGTGAAATCGGTAATGTACTGCTTTTCAACGATTCCCCCGTGGCTCAGTGATTTAAGCTCTGGCTTAGGACCATTTATCCCTGATGGGTATGAGTTCGAATCCCGGTAAGGCATAGATGTTGTGTTCATCTTACGGCACTGGCTATCTTCCTTCTCTGGAACCAGTGATCTTAAATTAGGGACGGGCCACTGCTTAAAGTTCATAGTGGTCGTTAAACATCCCAAACAAAAAGAAAACGTAACGGTTTAATAAACTTTGCTTTCTTATTCCAAATATTGCATTTGCTTGAAAGTAGTTTGATTTAAGTAACTGAAGATTGTGATTTTATCGAAATCGTAACTGGGCAAGGAATCAAAGCTGTGGATTATCCTATGGAGGAGTTGGCAGAATGACTACAGCATCAGTCTCAGTAGTCACAAAACGTATGTTACATGAATGTGCTTCTTGTTTCCAGTAGGAAATCTGCAAGCGTGGTGACTGACGCCGGTGGTCGTAATGCTATCAGACATACATAACCCTGCTGGCTTGTCAAAACAGGTTAAAGAGAAAAATTGAGAGCTGATCGTAATGAGGAAAACTTCAGTTTTTTTTCGTTCAGAGCATTAAAAGTTTCAAGGGCGATTTGCGTGTGCTACATCCCAATGTGGGAACAGTTCTCCAAAATTCGATGAAATTGTGTTTATACAGTGCCAAAAGATGTTCAGGACGAAAGTACTCTCTTTTTCAAAAGAAATATCCATGTTTCTTGCAGCAGACTTATCTAAGAAATAAACGTGGCAACACCAAGATACGTTGGAAGATGGGCATAAAGAGGTAGCTCTTTCTCAAGGTTTTGCTACTGTTTCCGTACTAAGTAATAGCGCCGCCCCGGTGGCGCAGTGGTCTAAGCGATGGCCTCTGATCATTCGTCCGAAAGGGGTCCGGGTTCGTATCCCGGTGAGGCATGGATGTTGTGTTTGTCTTACAGCACTGACTCTCTCCCTTCCCTGGAACCAGTGACCCTAAATTAGGGACGGGCGACTGCTTATAGCCCATTGAGTTGCTCACGGTGGTCGTTAAACCTCCAACCAAAAAAAAAAAATAAGTAATAGCACTTAAACAGGAGCAAGATTTTGATCTCCTTCGCCAGGGCTGGATTAAGGGGGTCTAAACGGTCTATAGCCTAGGGATCCACCATTACTATGGGCTCAGGAGGCATGGTGCTAGACCATAAAGGATACACACCTTATATATACACTGAAGAGCAATTGAATTAGAGATACCTGTCTAGTAACGTGCAGCACCACCTTTCGCCTTGATGACGGCGGCGATTCGTCTCGGCATGGACTCGACAAGACACCGGAAGCTTTGGAAAGCCATATGGATCCACGACCCCTGAAAAAGCTCCCACAGTTCACGAAGATTTGATGGAGGGTGGTCAGAGCCTAGAACATCTCTCTCGATGGCATCCCAGATGTGCTCGCTGGGATTGAGGTCAGGTGACTTAGCTGGCCAAGGAAGCGAGGTCACGTCGGGGTAGTGTTTATCCAACCATTCGGATACAATTCGGGAGCGATGGCACGGTGCATTGTCTTGTTGCAGGATGAGGTCCCCAGTGGGATGTTGAAGACGCACAAACGGGAGCAAATGGTCCTCCAGGATATCCCGGTAACATTGACCTGTGAGGGACGATGTCACACGTACCAGGGGTCCCATTTCAGTCTACGTAAACAGTCCTGAGATGAGAATGCCACCCCCACCAGCTTCAAGAGTACCCTGCTGGCAAGAAGGATCCATCGCTTCATGTGGTTTGCGCTCGCTTTATGTGGTTTGCGTCGTATCCTGCCATCCGCATGTACCAACGTAAAACTCGACTCATCAGTCCAGGCAACATTTTTCCACATGTATAGGGTCCAGTGGAGATGTTCCCGCGCCCATGCTGATCTTTGCACCCTGTGATATGCGGTCAGCAGCGGTACCCTCGTGGGACGATGGCTTCTGTACCCCATAGTAGGGAGATGGTTCTGGATGGTGTAGCTACTTACAGGTTTTTGTGCACCAGCGTTAAATTGCCGAGTGATTTCTAGCACTGTGGCTCGTCTATCCACTGTTGCAATGCGAGTTAGCCGACGATGACCCCGCTCGTCCACACGCTGTTGTCCACGGCAGTTGGCCCTTGCAAGAATGGTTTTACCGGATTCGATGTACTCACGGTGCACCCGTGACACAGTAGCTCGTGAAAATCCCAGTGCCTGCACGACTTCCGCGATGGAGTGACCCATTCGTCGTGCCCCGACAATTTTCCCCACGATCAAATGCGCTTAGATCCTTCGTTTTACCCATACTGCGTCCTACTCTTACTGATTCCCGTCGCATCACTCCTTATATTGTCGGATCTCTGCATACGTCATGTCATTTCCGTTTACAGTGCCGCCCACAGTGCCACATTTGCATTACGCCAGCTGTCTCTTATTCAATTGCTTTTCAGTGTACATATACACTCTCGGACAATGAAATTTGCGCACCAAGAAGGAAGCATCGGATTGAACTGAAATTTTATGGACATAATGATACAGATGAATGCCAGATGAATGATACACATCATGGCAAAAACAGAGCTGCAAGACAATTACAGAGGGATCTGGGGCACGCAGTCCGGTCATCGTCATTAGCGCGTCGCACCGCTTTGTACGGCGATACATGCTGCAATACGGTCCGGCATGGAGGCGAACAGGCGCCTGATGCTGTCCTGTGGCAGACTGGCCCACACGTGGTGGACAGTGTACTCCAAATCCCGGATAGTGCGGCATGGTGGCAGCGGGCGTTTCAACTGGTCCCACACATGCTCGATAGGAGACATGTCCGGGAAACGCGCAATCCATGGAAGTCCCTGGACATGACGTAGGCAGTCCTGGGCAACCCGAGCCCTGTGCGGGTGGACATTAATTTGTTCGTATAGCTCACCTGGAATCCCGGCCAGGAATGGGAGCACATGGGGCCGTAGGATCTCATCCACATACCGCTGGCCCTCCAATGATCCACGTACCACTACTAGAGTTGATCGGCTATCGTAGGCAATGGCTCCCCAGACCATAATGCCTACAGTGGGGGAGGTGTGGTGCTCGATAGCGAGGTTGGATTTGTGTCGTTGACCCGGGGATCTTCACACCCGGACGCGGTGATCATCTGTCCCTAAAACGAAGCGGCACTCATCCCTAAACACCACACGTCGCTCTAGCCTGGTACCACTGCACATGGAGCAGGCGATGTTCCTGTGTTAATGGCAGCACCGGGAGTGGCGCTGGGATCGCAGATTCGCTTCCGCAAGGCGTCGGAAAATTGTTCGTGGACACACAGGAGCCGCTACATCTGCCTGTGTAGCAGACCTGGTTCCCGTGAGATCCGTTCGTGCCTGGAGTACGATCCGTCGATCCTCTCTACCGTTAGTCTTCGCGGTACGTCCGGAGCCGCTCCGCCGTGTGACAGTGCCATCGCATGTCCACCTTTCCCAACGCAGTCGGACGGTATGGTCAGAACGATCCACGTGGCGGGCTATACGGCGAGCCGACTACCCTGCGGTTTTCAGCTCGATGATCAGGCCTCTCTCACAGTCCGTAAGTTGCGTAAATCGACGTTTCTGGCGTCTACCCGGCATTCTTGTCGCTCTGTATTCTTGCTTGCGTCTTCCGGTGCTTTTCGCTTTCATGGGGCATCGACTACACGCCGGTTTATATGGTTGCAGGTTCATGTTTTCAGAGCCACGACAGGGTGTGCGGTGATGTGCACTCGCACCAAACGTGGTTCATTTGTATACCAGCTCACACTCTAGCTATTTACAAAGTTTCACGATTGTAGCATGTTTTCTTCTAGGTGCGCAAATTTCATTGCCCTTGAGTGTATACTGTAGAGAGAGAGAGAGAGACAGAGAGAAAGTGTATAAAACAGTTTTAGTTTTGTCTCGTATGATTTCCATTTGATTAAAAAGAGAGGCTGGAACACGAACCGATTTAAAGGCAGTGACTCGCTAAGAGTAAAGGTTTCCTGTCGCTGTGTACAGGTGTACACTGGAGTCGGCGAGGCAGTTTCAGGGTTTCACTACTAACCACCCACACCACCCTACTTGCACTTTAAACCGTTAATGGTCGAAGTTTCCTGTGGCTTCATATTGCATAACAAAACAGGTGCACCAAGAAAGGATGCAATGCTTTTGAGTAAATCCAAATAAATGCAATCATGAGTAAATCCAAATCAATGCAATCATGAGTAAATCCAAAACAAAATCTAGGAATCTTAAGCTTTTAACTCATGTTCTTGTGAGAACAATGGAAAATACAATAACCTGTTACGAAAACTTCGCAGATAATTTTTAGTTTGAAGAATGCACTACGTATAATCACAAACGTCTTGCTATATACAGTATATGCTGTTTGGTGGTGTCTAGATTGGATGCGAATACTTAATCTTTGATTTAATTTTGCGCTATATATTCTTAATGTTTGTCAAGGGTATATAGTCTGTTTAACAGTGTTTAAATTTTAACCTGGAAGTTTACATAACGTTAGGTTTTAAAATTTCTTATAAAAACATCGCCTACATAAAATTACTTCACGTGAAATCACGCAGTGACGCCTATAAAGTTCATGAAATATCATTAGGGATTTGCTTGCATCCTAATCAAGTAAAGAAAATTAGTTTGTTAGATGACAATGATGTTTTTACTTATTTTATAGTTCGATGCCAGTGACGTCATTACTTATTTTATGTTGTTACTTCAGGGGAAGAAAATGTATTAAGCTGACGAGAATTTCCTATAGGTTACCTTGAGTGAAAAGATGTTATAGTTTATTTTCCTAGTGAGCTGCATCATTTATTGCTGCTAGGAAGCTTTTTATATACGGGTGACATATGTAAGTTCATCCGTTTTACTGCATATTTGAGTAACGATTATTACAATAAAAATAGCGAATCCATTAGTCTAAATACAAGCCATAATTTTCAAACTTTCGTAGCCATCAGTCGGCATGCATTCAAAAATCTTAGGAAGGGCTATATTCAGTACAATTAAGAAATATTAATAATTGCATACTATTCTTTACAAATATATTCAATGCTTTTTTTATTGGCGCTTTTAAAGACAACTCTAAGCAACTTTCTGGGCTATAAACAGTCACCCATCCCTAATTTAGGGTAACTGGTTCTAGGGAGGAGAGAGCCAGGGCTGTAAAACAAACACAACACACATGCCTCACCGGAATTCCAGCCCTGACGTATTTCCGGCAAAGGGTCAGTAGCACTTACAATACTGTGCCACCGGGGCTGCTAAATATTTTTTGCGTAAACATATAGACCTCTACGTTTTTTCGTCTAAATCTGTAAGCTTCTCTTTCTGATATTTTCCCTCCCCAGTCCGTGCTTGGTCTTTGGAGCCAAGAGACTCCTGGCAACAGTTTTTGACTTCCTTCAATGTTCTAAAGCATCTACTTCGAAGAGCATGAGCCACGGAGCGAAATAGTTGTTAGTCGAATTCAATTAATCGGTGGATGAAACGGTTTAAAGGAACTGGCAATGTGGAACATCGTGGAGGAGCCGGTAGGCTTAGCGTCAGCGGTGAGACGGTTGACCAAGTTAATGAAAGTTTCCGACGAAGCCCCAGGAAATCCGTTCGTAAAGCAAGCAGAGAACCGTGCACAAAATCGACAGTTCACGATATCTTGCACAAGAAATTAAAGTTTCATGCTTATAACATTCAAATAGTGCAAAAGATGCATGTAAATGGTCACACTCTGAGATACGATTTCGCTGTGGATGTGCTGAATCGAGTGGAAAACGACGAAAACTTTCTCAGTACTGTAATTTTTTAGTGATGAATCCATATTTCATGTATCAGGTATTGTGAATCGTCACAACTGTAGGATATGGGACAGTGAACCGCCTCAGGCTGCTCTTGAACTGGAACGTGATTCTCCAAAAGTTAATGTGTGGTGCGCCCTATCAGAAAGAGAAGTGATTGGCCCTTTCTTCTTCTGCGAAAAAAACATAAATGGTGACATTTACTTGGATATGCTAGAAAATTTCGCTATACCCCAGATCAAAAGATATGACAACGTTGTTTTCCAACAAGACGGCGCGCCTACGCATTGGTAAACTTGTGTACGTAAGTGCCTAAATGAGCATTTCCCCAACAGATGGATTGGGCGTGGTAGTCCCATTCCGTGGCCTCCTCGCTCTCCAGATCTAACTCCATTGGATTATTTCATGTGGGGTTATGTGAAGGATCGTGTCTATCAGACGACTTGTACTGATTTGCAGGAACTGAAGCAGCGTATCACAGCTGCTATTAATTCCATAAAATACTTGCCTATACATGGCATGAAATCGAGTATCGCTTAGACGTACTACGAGCAACCAAGGGATCTCACATCGAAATTTATTAACTTGTGTAGTTGCTTTGTAAGTTAGTACAGTCAGTTGCTTTCTATCTGTTTAATGTTTTGTGTTATACAATTTTGTAATGTGTCCAATAATGCTCGGACACCCATCAGTGCACCAAAGTCGCAGAGGAGCGGTGGACTAGCACAGCAAGCAAGGAGCACAATTCTTTAGTAAAGGTGGAAGAAAACGTCTTACAAATGAGATCTCATCAGACGTTTTTCATAAAAAGCAAGTAGAAAATTACTGGATTATTGTGCCTATCAGTATATCTGTGTATGCTGTATTTTACATTCAGAAGCCTGACTGAAAAAACTATTTTTTCGTTCGACTTCTTGCGTCATGATAATAATGAACCTGACATTTTCTACTTTTTGATGCAAAGCTTTTCCACTAGATGGCGCCAACCTATTTTTTATTAAGCTATCGCCTCTTCCAAAATGTTTGTGACTGGGCAGCGGAAAATTATGGCCAAAATTTTACAGGTGCTTCCTAGTTTACACGATGTAGTCTTCATGCTTGGTAGGTAGCAGGGAAAATGTACATTTTGGTTTCCCACGACATCTCGAAATCTCCTCTTTCAAAATTCTGATCTGAAAAGTTATTTTTGCAACTCGAACTGTAACAGAAAGTTTTCATGCATCCCTTGCTTTTCCCGTAAAAACTGTTATGCTGAGCGGAATAAATTTAGAATTAAGGTTTGAGGATTTCCCATTTTCTACTGATCGTACTGTAAAATTTGTTAAAACATTGACTAGGTGTCACTGAATTTACATGTGGTGTCCAAAAAGTTGCATTCTGTATTTCATGTCACCAATTTGCATAGCTTCAAGGAGATAAACTGCCGATTTTGCAGATCGTACAAAAGCTGTAGTAAACTTTTTCCGAAACATGCATTGAACACAATGGCTACAAAATTTTAAATCTTGTTTCTGTTGTACAGTTAGTGGAAACAAGGTTTTAAATCTGCTTGCTGAAGCTGTCCAAAACGCAGACGAAGTCAAAGGGGAAGAAGGTATTACAGTCACTCTGAAAGCACAAATCTGATTCAAGAAATTTGCGGCTGGCGACATGACTTTGGAGAAAAATAAAGATTCAAGAAGACTTCCTGTGGTTGATTCGGATGCCTCGCTGATGACTTTTGAAAGAAATATAATAGCCAGAACCGGTTATTACCACTAATTGGGAGTTCTCAAAATTACCGTTTCAGAGAACCTTCACAATTTAGGAAAGAAAAGAGGGTACACAGACGGCAACGCGAGGTGTTGCATGCATTGACCCTAGATCAAGCTCAACGACCTCTGAAAAGATCCACCATAGAATCCGCGTAATATTAAGTTCATCAGGCGGATAGTAAAAAGGAATGAGAAGTGGATCTGTCTGGGTAATCCAGATCCACCATCCTGTGATTGGACCTAGGTGTTCCAGCTTTACCTATTTCTAAACGCTGACCGTTTGAAAAACAGGTTATGTCGTGTGCCTGGGGGAATTATGAGCTAGGGATCCACTTTGACCTCTTTCCGGATGGCCGAGGTATCAGCAGGTCGATGGGATGTACAACAAACTGGAGTAAGTGTAGCCCGCTTTAATCAACCGAAAGCGGGAGCTCTTTCAACAGCACAGTGCAAAGAACCATACCGCCATTTTGACCCACGTAAAGGTTCACAATCTTAAGGGGATCGAGCTCCTTTCACCCTCAGCTTTCAGTGCTGGCCTCGGCCTCTTTTGTATTATCACCGGTTTTTAATTATCGGGAACTTTCGCGGTGGTAGGCACTTCGCAGTTTCGGACAACAGTGTTCCTGAGTGTCATGCTGTTTTCCTCTAAGCTGAAGGCCATATCGTGTCGTGATTGAACACCTGGGTAAAAGATGGGTGCAAAGAATGTATTCGAAGGAGTGCCATCAGTAACAATCAATTCTATAAGCATTGATTTTTACTTATGGCACTCCTTCGAATACTTTACCTAGTTTGCGATTTTTGTCAGAAGAAGTGCTTCTTAGACTCGAGTATTCAATCTGTCGAATTCTTTTTGTTTGTAATTCCAATAACTTTTACATTTTAGTATATATGTGTACATATTTAACAGCATATTTGTATCTTAATATATTTCAGTACGGACGGCAGCCCAGTTACTATATCGACGCACAGAACGAGAGCATTTTGAAACAACTTCGAGAAAGTCATAGTCTAAACGGGATCAGAAAGATCAGGCCAAAATATTATACCCAAAATGCCGGCAACAGAACTCCAGGAGGAAGCAACATAGGAAGTATGTTCAAGTTTTTTACTAATTCCTTCTTGTCATATGATACAGATACTTTCTCCTTTGATTAAAGATGTCTCATAGAAATAAAAGGTTGCCAAAGAAGTAGTACGTTCAGGATTTACTTTTGCAGTTACCAAGTATGTAATGTATATGCGAAGCACGAAAATGCAACAGCAGGAAAAGAATCAAAATGTTTAGGTTTTTAGTATGAGGATTAGTCAAATACTGTATTTTCTTTACTCTGCATTTAATCTTGTTAAGAATATTCCAGAATACACGAACGAAAGACGAATGTTTGTAATAAATTTGCGAGCCAAGCAGTAAAATCTCACTTAACGGCTTTCCGTATACATGGCATATCTCTTCTCCATGTCTATGCCTGGAGATCATGAAGTATTGTGAAATTTTTGTAATTTCCTTCATTTGATCAAAGAGTTTGGAACTACAGTGATATCCCGATGCCAATCAATCCAGAGAGTCTTAGAATACATGCAAGAAGATATAGCAGCTGCAATGGAAGAAGTGAGAACCATAGAATGGGAATGATGTGACTACGGTATAGCACAGTAGTTAGCTTTTTATGTATCAAGGATAAGGTCCTTAAAGGTGTCCAGAAGGAATTGCTGCAGTTATGTGGCGTGGTTTGTTTGTTTGATTGAAGGTTTACAAACACCGTGAGCAACTCAGTGGGCAATAAGCAGTCGGTCATCTCTAATTTAGGGCCACTGGTTAGAGGAAAGGGAGGGAGCCAGTGCCGTAAGACAAACACAACACCCATGCCTTAACGGGATTAGAATCCGGACTACTTCACGGACGAATGGTCATAAGCCACCGCTTAGACCACTCCAGCACAGGGCAGGCTATGTGATGTGGAAACCCCACTGCACGCACAAGTTGTGTTCACCAATGCTGCAAGAACTTAATACCGAAAATCAAGGCAAATGTTTCGAAAGTTCCGAGCACGCCTGCGCAAGCCGTTAGAACGTTGATTCCTGAGCACATATTCAGATATATTACGTTAGACACATTACACCATACGGTCTGTTGACAACGAGAAAATGAAATGTCGTTTCCCTTTAATCGCATTAAGGAAAACCAAGATAACCTAAGCAGTTGTGTTTTGCGTATTAGTGAAGCAGTACTAAAAGGGCCTTATAATGCATAAGGATCATCCGGGGAAAGAATGAATTAAATTGAAAACTCCGGGGTTTAAGAACAAGGAGTTATTGCCAGAAAATAAATGTTAAACCTAGGTCAAAATAAATTTGCCTATCATGCAGCGAAACCTGATGCATTTTACCTCTGCGGAGCATGCATTTTTCAACTTTGTGCATACACTCATGGCCCATATCTTTATGATCTCCCCTTTCTCCATGGATGGAGAAGTCCGCAGCACGAAGCAATGACGTCACAGACCGGTGGGTAAAATGTGTAGACAGCACGGAAACGGTGTGTTAGCTCGCCAGTAACGAAAGCAATCCCATGGGGCAAAGAGAAATACTTCATGGAGTTTGAACAGGGAATCTTTGTCGTCGAGAGGAAGACGGGGCCCCAGTTCCTGTTAAACGATCAACGCGTTGTTGGTCGTTAAATGGTCTTCATAATGAATTTTATGGAATGATCCGAAGAGACACACATTTATACTCAACATGCAAGACTGCTTGACAGTCAAGGTGAACGCTGTTACCACGTGCTATCCGGGACATTGGACAATAGACAGATTACAATTAGGTAGGGGCACAGAAAAACGTTTCTGAACGTACAACCAGGGGATGCTCTTACGGATAGACCTAAGGAGTCGATGGCTCGTTTCATATCCCATTCACAGCTCCGTCAGTAGAGCACAAAAACACACAGGCTGGACACTGGACGACTGAAAAAGATTTGCTTAGTACAATGAGTCGAGGTACGAGCTCCGTCGAGTCCGAAATCGACGCACCTCGAGTGAACAGCTGCCACCAGACAACGTGGTTGTATGAAAACGGGCTAGCGATGGTATCATGATATGGAAATTGTTATCATGTACATTACTAAATACCTTCATGTCCGTTGAACACACACTCTCCCTTCCAGATCAACCTAGGCATTTTTTCGGACTAAGTGTTGCCTTAGTGATTACATATCTGGATGAAAGTGGATCGTTTCAGAAAGAGACCCCATTTCACAAGGCCCATGTTATGCAAATTAAGCTGAATACCATAGAACATTAATTAGTAAGATGCGGTGGAATGCTGTATTTCCCGGCCCATGCCGGTGCCTCCCTCCTTCGCCGAATTCCAAGACGCCATTTCGCCAAGCTGTTACAGAATATCTGTGGACGCCCTCCGCGGTTCAATCTCGGCGTCTACGGTATATTTCATCATATTTAGAAACATAATTTATGACACATATATTTCATTTTCCATGTTGTTAAAGTGTTACAATAAGTAGTAATGAATTCACATATCGTGAGTTGGTTCCCTTTTACTTAGGGATTTAACGACCGTTCCTGAATTTCAGCTCCTGGTCTTAAAGAAACGGACAGAACCATTTCCTTAGGACATGCACGAACCCCACCTGAGAGAGAAGTAAAGCATCAGCTCAAATGATTCATCCAAAGCCTGTGCCTCTGACCCCCCAGCCGTCGGAGCGTGCGCAGGTTTTTGTCTATTTAACATTTCTCAAGAAGTGCTTCTTACACATAACTGCTATTTCAGTAATTACCTTCGCCTGTATGTGTTCTATTCCATCTAAGTAAATGAAAGTGCGGCAGCCACGGTGGCGCGTGATCTGAGCGAAGGCTTCTGATCATTCGTCCGAGATGGGTCCGTGTTCGAATCCCGGTGAGGCATGGATGCTGTCTTTGTCTTATGACACTGGCTCTCTCTCCCTTCCCTGGAACCAGTGGCCCTAAATTAGGGACGGGCGACTGATCTCCAATCCTATAAAAAGACAGAAAAAAAAGGAAGTATGACGGTCAGAGTAACCACTCAGTGTTGCGTCATATTATTTTACACATCATTTATGTAAGGATGCACTATTTTCAAATATTGTTAATTTATCCAAATATACTGACGTGGTTCGTTTGCTGACCTTCTGCTCTGGTGGGCTTTAACGACCACAATGAGCAGCCACCCATTCCTAATTTAGGGTCATTTGCTCCAGGGAAGGGTCAGAGACATGGTTATCAGACCTGCACACCACGCACGACTCATTTGGGACACGAACACCATCCCGTTTGAGAAGAATCTTCAGAAGGCAGCGCACCAGAAAACCCTGTTACCATAGCGGCTTGGTGGTCTCAAAGCATTTATATCTTTAATACCTACTAAGTAGATTGTTTGTTTTTTCGCCTCATATATTTTTGATTTCACAAAGCTGAAAACTTCTGGGTTCAACATTTCCCAAGAAGTAAAATTAAAATTTTTTATTACCACCATTTGAAGTAAAGAAGTCTATGAATTTAAATATATTCATTAAAAATACTTAGTTTTATCCTTTATAGGCATTAATGTTTACACATTAAACTCTTAATATGGAATGCTAAAAATCTGAAGTACAACCGTATACAACCAACAGAACAGTTGCAAACTGTTATTTATATATCTGCAGTACAACCAACAGAACAGTTGCAAACTGTTGTTTATATATCTGTAGTACAACCAACAGAACAGTTGCAAACAGTTGTTTATATATCTGTAGTACAACCAACAGAACAGTTGCAAACAGTTGTTTATATATCTGTAGTACAACCAACAGAACAGTTGCAAACAGTTGTTTATATATCTGTAGTACAACCAACAGAACAGTTGCAAACAGTTGTTTATATATCTGTAGTACAACCAACAGAACAGTTGCAAACAGTTGTTTATATATCTGTAGTACAACCAACAGAACAGTTGCAAACAGTTGTTTATATATCTGTAGTACAACCAACAGAACAGTTGCAAACAGTTGTTTATATATCTGTAGTACAACCAACAGAACAGTTGCAAACAGTTGTTTATATATCTGTAGTACAACCAACAGAACAGTTGCAAACAGTTGTTTATATATCTGTAGTACAACCAACAGAACAGTTGCAAACAGTTGTTTATATATCTGTAGTACAACCAACAGAACAGTTGCAAACAGTTGTTTATATATCTGTAGTACAACCAACAGAACAGTTGCAAACAGTTGTTTATATATCTGTAGTACAACCAACAGAACAGTTGCAAACAGTTGTTTATATATCTGTAGTACAACCAACAGAACAGTTGCAAACTGTTGTTTATATATCTGTAGTACAACCAACAGAACAGTTGCAAACAGTTGTTTATATATCTGTAGTACAACCAACAGAACAGTTGCAAACTGTTGTTTATTCAGAATGTTAATAATATGTGATGGATGAGTGCGAATAAAAAGCCATTTTAGAGTTTCATTGCCTGACATGTAAAAACGAGCGATCACTCACGATCGTATACTCCAAACTACACTGGTGTGCAAATCTTAAGGACGAAGAGGAGAAATTAGCATAACAGCGGAACGAGCAGGCAGAACGGACCGAAAGACCACTCAGGAGATAGACTAGGGCCCGGTACGGTAGGACATGCGCATATATGCAGCATGACGTGGGGGGGGGAGTGTTGGAAGGGTATAAAGCACACAGGCGGTGTACACTCAGCAATTCGGTGAAAGCTATTGCACGGTGTACATCGGTTTGAACGACGTCGAGTTGCTGCCACCGTGTGATATGGCCAACAGGCAATCCAGTAGACGACATCTCCATGACTTTACCCGAGGTCTCGTCATTGGGAAGTTGGAAGAAGGTCGAAGTATGACTAATGTGGCCGAGGAGTTCGGGATCGCTCACAACATCGTTTCACGAGCTTGAAGAGCATTTCAAACGACAGGAATAGCTGTCCGAGAGTTTAGCAGTGGTGGTCGTCCACGAACAACCACGTTGGCGGACGACCGGTATAGTGTCCTACAGGCGAGAAGAGACAGACGGCAGACAGTGAGAGAAATCGCAAGACACATGCAACAGACAACTGGACGTCCGTTATCGCGTTTTACCGTGGCCAGGGGATGCACAAAGGTGGCCTATTTGCACAACGACCAGTACGGTGTGTGCCATTAACGCCTGCTCATCAGAGACGACGGTTTCTCTGGTTCCAGGAACACAAGAACTGGACACATCAGCAACGGGGTCGAGTGCCCTTTACGGATGAGAGCCGATTTAGTTTCACGAGCGATTCTGGACGTATACACATCTGGAGAGAGAAGGGAACACGCAATCACACCTCCAACATCATCGAAAGGGACCGGTTTGGAGGTGGTGGGGTTCTCGTTTGGGGCGGTACCATGCTTTGTAGCGGTACTGACCTCGACATCTTCCAAGGAGGTTCAGTCACTAGTGTCCGCTATTGTACCGAGGTTCTCCTGCCTTACGTGCGTCTGTTTAGAGGTACTGTGGGTCCTGAGTTCCTCTTCATGGACGACAACGCTACACCTCATCGTACAGTGGCTGTCGCAGAGCTGTTGGAGAGTGAAGATATTCAACGCGTGGATTTGCCTGCAAGGTCCCCGGACCTAAATCCAATCGAACACGTGTCTTCTTGGGAGACGCTTGGCAGCACGTCGCCAGCCGCCAGCAACGATTGGTGCTACAAGAGAAATGGGCCGCTATGCCTCAACAGCTCCTTGACAACCTCATCTTCAGCATGAACTCCTGCAACGCAGTCAGGGGTGATCATATCGCCTACTGAAGACTGGATTTTTCTTGGAAGCCGCCTGTCACATGGAAGTTTCTGTCGTCTGTCCAGTTGTGCTCGAAGCTTCCTTTTCAATAAAGTGCCTTTGTATCCTTTGGATTCCTTGTTTGGACGGTTTTGCTCACTTGTCCCATATTCTTACATCTTGGGGATCTTATGGTATGATTTGAGTCAATTTGGAGCACTTCTGTACGACGTTATATTCGAAAAACCGTCTCGTCCTTAATATTTGCACGCCAGTGTAGGTTGGAACAACACTCGTTTGAGAGTAGATAGGGAAATGATGTATATTTCAACAGAAGTTTTTCTGGAGATAAATTTATGCAAACACTTCAGCGGGTAAGGCTTGTATGACTGGAAGCTAGTCAGATGGAACCTAAGATTTCTCTTCAACGTTTTTCTGAAAATGCGTGAGGTGTAATTAATATAACGCTTTGAAATTCTCAGCGCTCACAGTTTCTCTTTCTGAAACTTTAGTCGAGTTTCACTCGTACTAAAATTAATATGCACTTTAGAAACTGGTGATAAACAATGAAAATACAGAAATTGGTTAAACATTAAAAACGTTTAGGTAAAATATACATTGGAACTCGCAAAACGTCCTCAGGACTTTTGTATTTTTGAAAATAACAGCAAAAAGTACATTATGTCGAAGCGCTTCCTTTTGCTCTACTGTTGTGATAAATGTAACATGGCAAAAAATTCCTTAATTTGTAGTATATATAATTGTGATGCACGTTGAATTGGAACTTTACAGCCTTTTGCGTAATTAAAATTGAAAATATTTGTTTTATTTCAGAACCAATACTAAGCAAACTACAGATTCGTGAGATGATCTCAGACGGTAATATAGAATCATTAGAGGAACTGGTATTACAAGGACATGGGGACAGATTGCTCGGCGAGACTTCAAAAGATCCTAGGATTCAAGCTTTCCTCCACATCGTGCCTATCTATATGGTTATATTTTGTTTATTAACTTTGGAATCATAACATTGAGTTTTCAATTTGCTTTATTATTAACACAGAGATATTTTCGATCATTCTTTCTAGTAATTTTCTGCACGAATCAAGTGATAGTTTTTTTTTTTTTTTTTTTTGAAATGTCGGGATGCCGTTTTTAGAGAAGAGATTCACGGGAAAAAAGCTAGATTTTAGAATATTCATTAAAACAAAGAGCAGAAACGCAGAATTGCGGCATTATATTCGAACTTCCATTACTTCATGGGCGCCAAGTCTCCACCGAATGACACATTACGGAAACTCTTCGGGTAAGCTGGGTGGGAAATACCGGAAAAATTATCACTTTCATGCTACGGAGCAGCATTAAATCAGCAGAGATCGAATTTTCATGAACTTTTTCCAAAGCAGAGAAATGAATTATGGCTTCTCTAAAGTCGATAAAGAATGATGCAAGCTCTATTTATAAGAAATTGAGCTTCTTCAGTTCTCTTGGTGGCGAAAGAAGAAAAGAGAGCCCTTTTCTTTCCACAGAACGTAATCACAGAAAACATATGCTCTTCTACAGAAAGCATAAAGACACCAGGACTCTATCAAATGATACACCTATTGAGTTAAGTAATAACCTGCTGGGATCGTCTATATGTGTGAATGGCAGTGGAAATGATTTTTTGCAATGCTCGGTTACAGGCAACTGTTATTCACCTCCTTTATTTCCTTCAAGCCTCAGAATTTAGTTATTTTCTTCCATTACTTCCTTGAAGTCTTTATTCGCTCCAGCATGAGACATAGTAATACTACATATACTAGTGATCCGATTTATTGGCGTAGGAAATAGACACATAAGCATTTCCAAGTTTTCGCACATCAACCAGATAGCTTTTTCAAGGGAGTTAGACACAAACTGCAAGCTGAATAATAGAACGTTTGACAATTTGTACGCGGGAACTTGAAAATAAATATATACAAAGTTATATTCATTTAAAAATACCAGGCATCAAGTTGGTTGTGCGTGCGATATCCTGGTAGGGAGAAGGCGTTACTTGAAGAACTGGTTCCAAATTCGTGGTAAATCGAGTGAGACGCCATCATTGCAAGTATCGCTGTCGGTAATGATCTACAAAGCTTCCCGAATGCATGTACATTTAGAGTAGGTAGCTAATTTCTTTGTCATCCCACATAGGAGTAGCGGACTTGAATTTGACTTCTTTGGATAGTGCCGTGGCTACTTTACCGCATTTTGTGTCCCTTTTATGTTCGTTGACTCTGATTCCAAACGAACGCTTGGTCATTCCAATATAGTAACGTTTAGAGCCTTCCGGATACTGTAGGGGGATCGCATAAACATCTGCTTTGCAAGAGAGAGGTGGCTTTTCACTATTTCTCCTTCACACAGTATATAAAGATGCAGGAGAACTTATACCGAAGCCGTAGTTCATCTTCTTGAGGGCGTTCTTAAATTTATAAGACACATTTGGTATGTAGGATATTGAGCCTAAATAACGAAGCTGCGGCACAGCACGATTAGAATGTTTGACTCTGGTTTTTTGGATAAAGTTACGCATCTGATTCAATGAATATCCTGCAGCTATGGCCAATTTGATGACGCTTTCAATTTCGTGCTATCTAGACTGGGTATCGGAGGAAACTCCGAAGGCTCTTCGGATTCGAGCACGGAAGATAGCTGTTTTGTATTCTGCGGGACGGAAGGAGCTGCGAAGCATCAGGTTTGGACGGATGTGGGTTTATAGTAGACTTGTGTACCGAGGCGGTTGTCACGCTATTTTCTCAATAAAACATTCAGATAAGTCATTCAATAAAACATCGTGAAATTGATTGTAGGATGCATATCATTGATTTTATGAAGGAATTTTGGAAGAGTCACTTTTCCGTGACGCCCCACGAAAAATACGTCGTCCGCATGACGCAGCCAGGTGGTAAGCCGTGGGGTAATGCCGGAGAATATATTTTTATTAAGATAAAGTCCGCCTTTTTATTTACATGTTGCGTGGATTTTCTGAGTGCTCAAACTTTGTTTCCTTCATATTTTTTAAAAATATAGTAATACATCTTTTACGAGAAACATTAGCTACTACACTGGTATGCAAAAATTAAGGACGAAGAGGACAAATTAGCATAACAGCTGAACGAGCAGGAAGAACGGACCGAAAGAAAACTCAGGAGATAGACTAGGGTCCGTTACGGTAGGGCATGCGCATATATGCAGCATGACGTAGGCGGGGGGGGGTATCGGAAGGGTATAAAGCACACGGGCGGTGGTGTACGCTCAGCAATTCGGTGAAAGCTGTGGCACGGTGTACATCGGTTTGAACGACGTCGAGTTGCTGCCACCGTGTAATATGGCCAACAGGCAATCCAGTAGACGACATCTGAATGACTTTACCCGAGGTCGCGTCATTGGGATGTTGGAAGAAGGTCGAAGTGTGACTAGTGTGGCCGAGGAGTTCGGGATCGCTCACAGCATCGTTTCACGAGCTTGGAGAGCATTTCAAACCACGCGAACAGCTGCCCCAGAGTTTAGCAGTGGTCGTCCACAAGCAACCACGGCGGCGGACTACCGGTATATTGTCCTACAGGCGAGAAGAGACAGGCGGCAGACAGTGGGAGAAATCGTAAGACACATGCAACAGACAACTGGACGTCCGTTATCGCGTTTTACCGTGGTCAAGAGGCTGTACAAAGGCGGTCTATTGGTCTATTTGCATGATGACAAGTACGGTGTGTGCCATTAACGCCTGCTCATTGGAGACGGCGGTTTCTGTGGTGCCAGGAAAACAAGAACTGGACACATCAGCAGTGGGGTCGAGTTCTCTTTACGGATGACAACCGATCTAGTCTGACGATCAATTCTGGACTTATACATATCTGGAGAGAGAAGGGAACACGCAATCACACCTCCAACATCATCAAAAGGGACCGGTTTGAGGGTGGCGGAATTCTCGTTTGGGGCGGTATCATGCTTGGTAGCCGTACTGACCTCCACATCTTCCTATGAGGTTCAGTCACTGATGTCCGCTATTGTATCGAGGTTCTCCTGCCTCACGTGCGTCTGTTTAAAGGCGCTGTGGGTCCTGAGTTCCTCTTCATGGAGGACAACGTTACACCTCATCGTACAGTGGCTATCACAGAGCTGATGGAGAGTAAATATATTCAACGCATGGATTGTCCCGGAAGGCTCCCGGACCTGAATCCAAACGAACACGTGTGGGACCTTCTCGGGAGGCGCTTAGAAGCACGTCAGCAGCCGCCAGCAACGATTCCGCAGCTGCGATTGGCGCTAAAAGGGAATGGGCCTCGATGCATCAACAGCTCCTTGACAACCTCGTTCTCAGCATGGACAGACGTTGTAATTCTGCAACGCAGTCAAGGGTGATCATATCCGCTACTAAAGACTGGATTTTTCTTGGCAGCCTCCTGCCACATGGACGTTTCTGTCTTCTGTCCAGTTGTGCTGGAAACTACCTTTTCAATAAAGTGCCTTTGTATCCTTTGGATTTTTTATTTGGACGGTTTTGCTCACTTGTCCCATATTCTTACATCTTGGGGATCTTATGGTATGATTTGAGTCGACGTGGGACACTTCTGCACTACGTTACATTCGAAAAACCGTCTCGTCCTCAATTTTTGCACGCCAGTATATCTAATCATTTTTGTCATTGAAAAAAACGAAACGGAGTATTTACTACATTTTAGGAATTTCTGGAGTATTTACCCGAGTTTAACACGAGCCCCATGAAACAATGGAGCCAATTTGGCTTGCAAACACAACTCGAGGTTCTGAAGGTGGTGTCATGGGGTTGTGCACGTTATGTTGGTACGGAACTGGTTCTCTGATATTGCTGAAAAGTCGGATGCCCTCCAAGGTTTATCTGAACACTGTTGCCGATTAAGTTCATCCTGCAATGTTGACTTTTTATCCAGTAGGTAGCTACATCTGTCGTGCAAGTTGCGTTAAGCAGTGGTACAGTGACGAGCATGACAGCGACTTCTACCATCTTCCCTGACCATCACAAAGTCTGGATCTGAACTCCATTCAGAATGTAAGCGAAATGTTTGAAAAATAGATCCTGGAGCAAAACCCTCTTCAATGAAACCTGAGCCAGTTAAAGGACTGTCTGGTGAACGCCTTGTGTGTTGAAGACGTATATGCACTCCAAGACCTTGTGAAAATTATGCCAAACTGCATACGTGCTGTAATTCGGGATAAAGGAAGTTCAACCCCATACTGAATAAAAGTTTCTAATGTCCTGGTTGGTATGTGTAATATACACTGAGTGGCCACTTTACTATGGCCACCCCCTCAGTACTTCGTTGGGCCATCTTTTGCCTTTAATACTGCGTCGATTCTTCGTGGCATGGACTCCACGAGATGTTGATAGGTGGTTTGTGGAATCTGAGACCATGCTTGATGAATAGCACTTTCCAGGAGTGTGAGATCGCAGGGTTGTGGATCCACCTGTCTGATGGCTCGTTCAGCTTCATTCCACAAATTCTCAATAGGGGTGAGATCTGGAGATTGTGGGGGCCACCTAAGCAAAGAAAACTCACCGGCATGTTCCTGAAACCAATCCTGTACAATACGAACAATATGGCAGGACGCATTATCTTGTTGAAAGTAGCCATCGCCATTGGGATAAACCATCCACATGACAGGATGCACTTGGTCCGCAACGATGTTTAGATATGATGTGCCAGTCAGACGCTGATCAACACGAATTAAAGGGCCCAAAGTATGCCAGAAAAACATTCCCTAAACCATAACATTGCCTCCACCAGCTTGAAGGTTTGTAGCAATGCATTTGGGGTCCATGCTTACGTGCTGTTTCCACCAAATTCTCATTCGGCCATCAACATGGTGCTACTGAGAACGTGATTCATCGGTCCACATAATTTGTTTCTAATTATCGACTGTCCAATCCTTGTGCTCCTGTGCGAACTGGAGACGTTTTCTCTTGTTAACTGCAGACAGCAAAGGTGTTCGAACAGGCCTTCGGCTGCCATATCCCATCCGATGCAGTGTACGGCGAACAGTGCGTGCAGAGATCATTTGAGGGGATCCTTGATTAAGATGGTCTGTAATTGGCGTCACTGTTGCCCTCCTTTTGTCTGTTACCAGTCTTGAGCCTCTCCGTTCCGCCCGAGCAGTCACTAGTAGATGACGACCACACGTTGCACGTAGAATCCCACTTTTCTGGCTGACAGTCCAGTCTTTAAACACTTTAACAACAGCTGCTCTGGAACATTTCACGAATGCGGCGGTTTCGGTTATACTCGCTCCATGGCTCCCAACTCCTACAATCATCCCACGTTGAAAGTCCGTCAAATCTCATTTTTTACCCATCTCGTTACCCAAAAATCACTTCTACTACTTTCGCAAGCACTAAGCTTTCTCTTTTTATACTAGCCTCGCCCTCTGGTGGCAACAGCGTGCAGCCGTAGCTCATTTGCTTAAAACTGTCAGGTGGTCATAATAAAGTGGCCACTCAGTGTATGTTGTTTTGATAGAATGAAAGTAAATTCTTGACTGATGAAAAGCTTCGGGAGTTTTTGTGTTCTCACTTAAGCTACAGTATTTTTATTTGCATCTTTGGTGTAACAAGTAATAGTGCAGTTTATTGAGAAGTAAAATAACATCGCAACATTCGAGTTGCATCCTCTATAGTAATAACTGTTGCAGTCATCAAGATATTTTTACGCCTACAGTCATATTAGGTAACTTTTTTCTGAAAATGGGAATGCTCGTCAGGAATTTTTTAATCTCGAACAGTATTTCTGGGGACAACGCATCAGAACAAATAATATCCTTGTAATTTGCAAGAAATAAATGTTGTTTTGTATTACTGATAAAAATACAATTTTATTTTCATTCTCATTACCTTTTGGAACTTTAGGAATATTTAAGCTATATGTCCTTGAAAAAATTATCAGTTCTATCACTATATTTCGTTTATATTTTAGGAACGTATTTATGATGTTCACCGTGCAGTCATGAGAGATCAACTGGAGCATGTCGTTATCCTCTTAGAAAATCGTCGTCTTGCAATGGCCAGGGATCAACTCGGGGCGACGCCTCTGCACAAAGCCGTCTGGTTCGGCCACTACAAAATAGCCCATTATGTCAGCAATCACTTCCCAGAGACGATAAATACTTTAGACTTAGTAAGTTTTCTGATATTAATTAACATACGTATTCTGTTTTAAATGAGCAGATTATTTTCATTGATGTACAATTATTTTTATTCATCATCGAAAGTATAAATTTGGTTCTCACCTCAGCCGAAGTGCTGATGTTTGACTCTTATTGAAGTGTAGTTGATCTCTTGTTCTTCCACCAAAGGCGTATCGGAAAGCATGAAGTTATAAAACACGTGCAGTCACGCTAGTCATGACCATAATTGGAAGCAGTTGAATTGAAGTAGCCTTGTAGTGAGGTGCAAACGTTATTTGTTGTTTATTTATAATTATATATGTGATTATATAGTGAAGTGTATATGATACTTGGGATGCAAGGTCAGGTGATGCGTAACATCACAGCCTCTCCTTGACAAATGTCAACCCCGCCTTCTCGTGGTGCATCCTGTTCCCACTAAAGGGGGCTCTGACGACCGCCCATAGCGGTATAACTATACCATCGGGATCAGAGGAAATTCTATCCCACACTCACCAACCCGCTTGGCCAGCGTGGTGAGTTATGGCCAAACCCCTCCAAAATGATTCCACAACTTAAATCTTGGCCCTCAGTCTCCGGCAGCTGGAATGTACCTGGCCAAGGCAGCGGCCAGTGCGACATGAAGGCAGAGGGTGCTAAGAATCCCCGGAGGACCGGACTAGGCTGCCATCTGATGCTGACCTTGGCTACTTACAATGGACGCTCCCTATCTTCTGATTCAAGGCTTCTTGAATTGGAAGAGGAACTACAAAGGATCAAGTGGGACATCGTGGGGCTAAGTGAGGTAAGGAGAAAAGGAGAAGATCTCATCGAACTGAAAAGTGGACATCTCTTCTACTATCGTGGGACAGATACTGGCAGAACTAGTGGTGTTGGATTTATAATAAACAAGAAACTGAAGGATAAAGTTGTAGAAGTTGAAAGTTCCTCTGACAGAGCTGCACGACTTGTTATCCAACTCTCGAAAAGATACCAGGCTCAGATTATTCAAACTTATGCACCCACCACAAGTCATCCTGAAGAAGAAATTGAAGAATTTTATGAGGAAATTTGTCATCTAAATAATAAAGGTAAGCAGCACTTGAAAATAATTATGGGAGATTTCAATGCAAAAATAGGGCAACGGCAACAGAATGAAACTTCAGTAGGTAAATTCGGTCATGGCAACAGAAACCAACGTGGAAATACTCTCGTTGAGTTTGCAGAGGCAGAAGGGTTTTCATCTTGAACTCCTTCTTCAAGAAAAAGCCACACAGGAAATGGACATGGAGACATCCAAATGGGACGACAAGTGAAATTGATTTTATTATGTGTAACAAAAAATTCGTCATAGAAGACTGCAGTGTGCTAAACAAGTTCAACACAGGTAGTGACCATAGATTGGTGAGATGTAAGATGCACCTCAACACTAAACTTGAACGTGGCAAGCTCATAAGACAAACAAAATCTATTGACATAACCAACCTTAAAAAACACCATAATACCTTCAAGTTAGAACTGAAGAACAGGTTCTCTGCTTTAGAAGGCCTAACATCGGAAGAAGTGGACATCTCTGAAGTTAACAGAAAAGTAACCAAAGCTCTTATGGAAACAGCAACAAAATTAGCTGGGTCTAAGAACAAGTTGCATGTGAACAAATTATCAGGAAAAACCAAAATGTTGATGCAAAAAAAGAAAGAGATGAGGACAACTAAAGAAGATGTGACTTCCAAAGTGGAATATATAGAGCTATGCAAGACAGTAAGAAAAAGTATCACTGAAGACGTAAGGAAATTCAACTGTGAACTAGTGAGGAAAGCAATTGAAAACAACCAAAGCCTAAAGATAGCAAAGGGACATCTCAGTAAGGGAAGAAAACAGATTATGGCACTGAGAAAAGAAGATGGTTCTGTAACAAGAAATAGAGGCGAAATTTTGACAAGAGTGAAAGATTTCTACTCCAAATTATATGAAAGGGATGATATATGCACTCCAGACATCATGAAAGATACCAGTACCAGAGTTCCTCCAGTCCTTCCAGCAGAAGTTGCACATGCAATCAAGAACATGAAGCGAGGAAAAGCTCCAGGAGAAGATGGAATTACTGTAGACATCATACAAGAAGCAGAGTGGAGAAATCAAAACAGTACTCGCCCAAATTTTCACTCGATGCCTTAATGAAGGAAAGATTCCTGAGGATTGGAACACCGCTACAATGATCCTGCTACATAAGAAAGGTGACATTGAGGATCTCGGAAACTACAGACCTATCAGCCTCCTATCAGTAGTTTATAAAATCTTCACTAAAGTTCTTTCACACCGCTTGAAGGTAGCACTGGACATGGCTCAACCGAGAGAACAAGCTGGATTCAGGAGTGGCTACAGCACAATAGATCATATCCACGTGCTGAGAAAACTAATTGAAAGAGCGAGGGAATATGAACTTCCATTGTGCATGGCTTTTATCGATTATGAAAAAGCCTTTGATTCGGTGAAACCATCAGCAGTTACAATGGCTCTGAAAACCTGCGGTATTGAAGATGCATACATTAATATTATTAATAACATCTATGAAAATGCAAGTGCAAAGATTAGGCTGTTTGAAAATACAACACACGTAAAAATTGGAAAGGGAGTGAGACAAGGTGACACCATATCTCCGAAGCTCTTTAATGCCACATTGGAGGGTGTTTTTCAGTCGCTGAGCTGGGAAAACAAGGGGATAAAGATTAATGGAGATTATCTAACCCACTTTCGTTTCGCTGATGACGTAGTCATTTTTGCAACTACCCCATCAGAGCTGCAGAGTATGATCCAGGAACTTGCTGACAAGAGTAAAGAAGTAGGATTAAAAATGAACTTTCAGAAGACAAAAGTGATGTTCAATGCTTTTACAAGAAATGAAGATTTATCGATTGATGGAGAAAAGCTGGAGATAACAGACACGTACGTTTATCTTGGACAGCAGATATCAAGTGAGGGTCACATTGATGAAGAAATTAATCGGCGTACAAAACTTGCCTGGAGAGCTTTTGGAAGAAACAGCATAATTTTCAAGAGCAATATGCCATTATGTCTTAAAAGAAAAGTGTTTGATCAATGCATCCTTCCAGTGCTTACGTATGGTGCAGAGACGTGGAGCTTAACTAAAAGAGACATACAAAGGCTGCAGACAACTCAAAGAAGCATGGAGAGGTGCATGCTTGGTGTAACCAGGAGAGATAAGAAGAGGAACTCGTGGATCCGAAAAATGACAAGAGTGGAAGACATCATGATCAGAGTTAAATCCCTGAAATGGCAATGGGCTGGACATACTGCCAGAAGGACAGATCATCGATGGACAGCCGAAATTTTAGATTGGATTCCAAGGGACAGGAAAAGACCCAGAAGAAGACCACATAGGAGATGGGTGGATGAAATTCGAAAGTATGCAGGGGTGACATGGAGGAGACTGGCACAAGACAGACCGTTGTGGAGGAAACTTGGGGAGACCTTCGTCCAGCAGTGGATTGATAATGGTTGACAATGATGATGATGATGATATGATACTTGTTTGTTTAGATATAATGAAAGCTATTGATGATGGAACACATTGATATATGTGTTGGTTGTGAGCTAGTAAGTGTATATTCACATATTAACCTACCATATATGTGTTGGCTTGCCTTTTCTGTTAAGCTTTATGTTTTTGTATTCTGGGGAGAGGAGGGCTATGTCAGACCTCACGGCCTTTTCCCTCCTTTTCCTAGTTGCTGTAGTGGCAACTGAATGAATAAATAAATGAAATAAAATAAATAAATAAATTCTGAAGACGAAGACTCGGCGCGACTATAATCTGAAGACTAAGTCAGACCATAACTTGAAGTAGCCTTGTAACTTTTCAATTCAAAGTTGTGGTACTGATAGTCACTTTTTTATGCAACATTCTCCTGTTGCTAAGTCCTTAACTTCTCCGAACCTTAACCAGCGGAGAAGTAACGGACGTCTTTTTTTTTTCAAAGGAAATTGCTTCAAGAGAAAATTGCAACCGTGACCTAACTTTCAAGACACATCTGTACTATGAACCTTCTCTTCTTAGAGATGCTGTTCTTCGGATGTTGAGAGATTTTTAGGTTTTAAGTACTTGGAACATGGACTCTCCTGAAACATGAGGATTTATAAGCTGATTTCATTGTTATGCCTAGGCAGAGCTTAATTTGTACAAACAATATATGCAGAAACTAGGTTTGGTGTAAATATTTGCTCTGAACATCTGTACATCAATGCCAGTCGTCCACCATCGATACCTTCTGACATATTTTACAACTTGTAAAATTTTTGAAAACACAAAGACACTGTTAAATCCTCCTGTACGTGTGATTGCTGCCAAGCTGAAGTTTGTATTCAAAATAAAATTCTTACATAAGTGTAACTTCAGAAAGAACATTTAAAAATTAATAAAAAATATGAATCTCTGAAAATCTTGGAAAGCACATAAGACGATTATTATTTTAACACAGAAATAAGGTAATAAATTATCATCTTCCCATGAAATCACCGGAACTGTAGAGATGCCAAATCTTTTCATCTCACCATAAAAAGAACCCTCATCTAGCCATAAAACGAGCTCTCATGTCGCCATGAAACGAACTCTCATCTTTTATGAACTAAACACTAGAGATACACTGACGGAAAAAAGACTCCCAACACCACAAAAAAATAGTTGTAGAGGAATGAAATGGCGGCAATACATTAGTATAGGTAACATATTTAATCGATTAAGGTTTCAAAATCACAGCTTATTGTAAGCGCGAGAAGAGCCATTTTAAATGTGAAATGCTGGTACATTAATAACCGGTGTAACCACCAGAATGTTGAATGCAAGCACGCAAACGTTCATGCATTGTGTCGTACAGGTGCTGGATGTCAGTTTGTGGGATGGAGTTCCATGCCTGTTGCACTTGGTCGGTCAATACAGGGACGGTTAATGCTGGTTGGGGGTGACGCTGGAATTGTCGTCCAATGATGTCCCATACGTGCTCGATTGGTGAAAGATCTGGTGATCTACCAGGCCACGGCAACATGTCGACACTCTGTAGAACATGTTGGGTTACAACAGCGGTATGCGGGCGAGCGTTATCCTGTTGGAAAACACCCCCTGGAATGCTGTTCATGAATGGCAGCACAACAGGTTGAATCACCAGACCGACATACAACTGTGCCGAGTGGTGCGTGGGATAACCACGAGAGTGCTCCTGCTGTCATAGGAAATTGCTCCCCAGACCATAACTCCAGGTGTAGGTCCAGTGTGTCTCTGCCGCAGACAGGTTGGTTGCAGGCGCTCACGTGGCCTCCTTCTAACCAACACACGGCCATCACTGGCACCCAGGCAGAACCGGCTTTCATCAGAAAACACAATAGATCTCCACTCTGTCCTCCAATGAGCTCTAGCTTGACACCACTGACGTCGCAAACGGCAGTGGTTTGGAGTAAGTGGAATGCACGCTACAGGGCGTCTGGCTCGGAGCTGTCCTTCAAGTAACCAATTTGTAAGAGTTCGCTGTGTCACTGTGGTGGCAACTGCAGCTCGAATTGCTGCCGCAGACGCGGTACGATGCGCCACGGCCATACGCCGTACACGGCGGTCTTCCCTCTCAGTAGTGCCACGTGGCCGGCCGGAACCCGGTCTTCTTGAGGCAGTACCTTCCCTTGACCACCGCTGCCAACAATCATGCACAGTGGCTACATTCCTGCCAAGTCGTTCTGCAATATTGCTGAAAGAAAATCCACCTTCTTGTAGCCCTGTTACACGACCTCGTTCAAACTCCGTGAGCTGTTGATAATGGCTTCTTTGTCTTCTTAAAGGCATTCTTGACTAACATCAACACCCTACGTCGAATCTCAACGATAACTAACGCTCACGAACGTTACAGCGCGTATTTACAGCAAACCTGCTTTGCATGTTCCGAGGGGCGCTACTAGCGCCACACGTATGCGCCAAGAGCGAAATTTGCATAGACGTCATCTTACAGATGTACTCTCACCGCCTACTAACTGTCGTTTATCTAACACAACCCCTTCTTGGTGTTGGGATTTTTTTTCCGTCAGTGTATTTGAATTCTTAGAAAACCGAAAGACCCCAAATAATATGCAGCTCTTCAGAAAGCTAACAGAACTCGAGAAATCCTCGGCTCTTTAAAAAGGAAATAGCACTCGAAAGTGAGGGTTCAATTTCCTCTTGAGAGCACAGTTTTCAGGTTTTCGGGAGAACTAGCAACACGAATGAGAGTTAAACTCATCGTTTTTGCGCAGAAATGACATGGCTTTTGAACGAGAAGGATCAAAGTGGACATGTAAAAACCTTTAGTGGAGTTTACGTATTTACCGTGCTCTCATTAAATGTAGGCATTTTTTTTCCAAATTTTAAATTCCAACTATTCTAATGTTAATTAAAAAAGCTTAAATGTTTAATAAATTAAAAATACAATGCAGTCAGCCAACTATTTTAAAACCTTGTGGATCAATAGAAGCTGGACAACACTAGTCTACGATGTCAACTAGAATACATTTTGCCAAATCTTTCAACCTGGAATTCCCACGGGATAAATTGATAGCAATACAAGCTTTAACGAGAGGAACAAGATAATGTCAAAGTTCGTTAGGGCTTATAATCGTAATTAATATAAAGCCAGTATTAAAAATGATATTCAGCGTCCACTCCAATAACGTTCTTGCTCAGTAGATACGACTCGTGCGTAAAAACAATGTCAATTTTTACTATTGATAATTTTTTTTAAATGCTACACTTCACTACAAATCATTAATTTATTTGACATCTCGTGAATCATGCTTCGACGGGTATAGAAAAGCGGATTTGCATCTTCCCATTTCCGCCAAGGTATATTTATTTCAATTGCGCCATTCGGGACAACTCATCTAATCTAAACAAATACCCAGATGAAATGTTAGTGCATCCTCAGGTATCAATGTCTCTTTGCAGCAGTTAACACTAACAAGAGGATCCCTGTCAGAACTCACAAGTTTTTCAGATAATATCGCAGATATTAATTATAAGTTTTTCATCGCAATTCACTGTTAATCCCTTTGTGTGCTAGTGTGCGTGCTTAAATGTGTGTGCGAGAGATAGAGATAGACTGGGAGAAAAAGAGTTTATGATTTTAAGGCAATATTCAGAATTTTTAGAAATTCTGCACCATTCTATGCTACGGTATAATTCATTCAGAACTATTTACACGAGGCACAGAATAACTGAAAGAAAGTCTGAAAGCTCAAGCTCCTACGTACGAGATATGTCGTTAAGTCGAACTGTCATTTTTATGGAAAGTTGCCGTAGCCTTCTAGGTGGGCGAGTGGTCAGGGGCGCGTGCTCTTGACTAATCTTCTGAGTTGGAAGCGTGATAGAGTCCCGAATGCGCAATAGGTGGTTTGTTTGTTCTACGACGCTGGTTCTGTTCCTTGCTTGGAAACAATTACCATGAATTAGAGACTGTGGACTTCTTATAGCATTAGATGCCCACCTGGATCGTTAAACCCCTAAACAAGCAAAACGTTATGTTCTGTTGTTTGCATAGATTGCTAATAAGGTAAAGCTGGGCAGCATAACCACAGAAGCGATTTACATGAAGAAAATCTCTTCCTGTTTGTATCGTGGGTAAAAGGGCGCCCAAGGAAGTTGGCATTAATGATAACACTCTATAAAAAATAATATTTCCCATGATGCTGCTGTTTGGAAATGTGGATTTTACCAGCTACCTAATCTTTCCATTTCCAGTGTTCTCCACAATTTTCCACTAGAAGATTCTCTTCCCTCGTGGCTTGACGAAATGCCTCAGTGGAATACGATTTAGGGACGCTGAAGAACAAGATTTTGAGAAAGGCGTGGTTTATAGGCGATTGTAAATCCTAATGAATAAGAATAAAGATGTAATAAATATGTGTTAGGTGCAGTGAAAATACCAAAGCTTTAATTACACAATAAGGCACAGGTTCTGATACACTTAAGACGTACAGAACGTCGGAAATCTAAATTCACAACAATAAAAATTTACCAACATCGAATGATCCACACTTCCTATTCCCTCTGAATCAAAATATAAATTCATTCTTAAATTCATGGAGTTCAAATTTTGGGCAGCAGCATACCAGCTGTTGTAAGAGTTATCACTGTTTTCATAATTATTCTTATTTGTTTTTCAGTTTCCGAAAGTGTTTTAGTGCTCTGCACTGTTCTTTACCTCTACGATCACAGCTTCATAATGACACATTGGTTCCTAATTTTTCACTTTTTCTTTCAGCGAGTGGTTTAAACCAAAAAGTTTAAAACCGAATGAGTTGACTTTAAGGCTTGAAAGTTATATCTTATCTCATCAACAGCGGAATACCTGTTTCCAAGCTGTAATCCCAAAGAACGAACTTGTTGATCAAAGTTGACAGAACAACATTTTGCAATAATAATCGCAACAACTGCAATTGTTGACCGCAATTTCCGATATCTTTAAAAAAATAATGGGAGCTGTATTCGCTATTGACTTGGAGAGGTAATATCATTTGCGGAAGTAATGACATTTCGAGGGATATTCCATGCTCAAAATATTGGAAGCAATTGCAGTTGTTTTGGCTGAGATCGTCTCAATTTTTAATATACACGAAACGATTTAGAACAATGTCCTTTGCGTTCAAAATATTAGTTGCGTTTGCAATAATTACTGAAAACAGTAATTTGTAACCCCAGTTAGAATGTTCATTGGCATGTATGAATAAGATGAAATGTCAAATACAACGAGATCTGAAAGCAATTCGTTTATGGACATCTCATTCTGAAGGAAGAGCGAACGACAGTTTTATCGGCAACTATTTGTTTCTCTAGAAGAAACACAAATAATCTAACAAAAAATAATTTACTTTCATGAAAAATGAGCTACAAGTACTAAAAATTAATGAAACTGAACATATGCGGTGTCAACGAAAACAATAGATATTATTACTAAAATTCAGTAACCTACGAGTCTGAAAATCGTCGTACCGTAAAGGAAGATGTGCCAAAATCCGTTGCTACACGTCCCTACGATCCTCAAATGCATTATTTAATATCATCAGCAATCAATAACAGCATTATCATATAAATTTCATAACATATGCGTTTTGTAAAGAATCCACTGCGCCATGCTGTACGTTTCTAGTCATCTGTTCACAGTATATTAATAATTTCTCTGTAGCACATATTACTTACAGTGAAAACTGTTTTACAGGATAAGGGCAACTTTGTCTCCAGTGATGTCCTTCGTAAGTAAAATAACTTATATCTTGTGATGAGTATTTTCCATCGCTTGCCCTAAATCTGGGTGACAACAAAAAATAAATTTTTATGCTCATAATTATTTTAAAACATACTCACTAGAGAATACTCATCACTTACTAGAGCGGTGTTTTCTAAACCTTTTAGAACTGCAACCCAATTTTTAGAACGATAAACATTCGCAATCCACCTGATTTTAATGGACATGATAGGGAGGAGTATTTTTTAAATTAAATATATTGTTACCCGATGGACGGGATAATTCAACTCCAGTACCATCACGACTTGCCCCGTTGTACATTTGTGCTGGGGAACGAAACGCAAGATTAGTGCATCGCGCATGCTTTTGGGCAATTTTGCAGCCAACTCTAGAACATGTAGAAAAGGATACAAATTTCTATGTACAGCGAGCTATGTACTGCACTGTTTTCAGAGGGCCAAAGAATATGTGATGAGCAGTTTGTAGTGTTCTACTGACTGCGCAGACCACTTCAATTTGGGCTAGTTGGATACTGTTCACCCACCCAAGAAAATGAAATAAAATTTTTTTACTTACAGGAACAGCGTGGCTTAATCCAGTTGTACACAGTTTCGATCGAGATGCACTTGCACGCTTGCAGCCGCCTCGAAGCTATCACGGTCCACAGCCGGTTCTCTTCGCCCGAGGGGGTGGAGGGCACACACATACAAGGCTAAGTGCAGAGAAATCTCGCTATCGCTTCGAGCTTTCAAAGATAGTTATTGTGGGCTAAGAGGTATAGGTTACAGGCGGCACGTCATCTGACTGTGCCAAAATATAACAATGATATTTACAATGAAGAATGATATTCACAATGCGGAGATGAAAAAGTACAGGCAATTAAATGTATGACAATATGAGACCAGCAAAATTGCTTGAAAATGTAAAGCTGTTCAACTGAGAAATTACAAGTAACATGTGTGAGTACAATGAATGAAACATAGCGCAGTAAGCGGCTGAAAGGTTGCTTTGGTTTGAAGCGGCACAGTACAAGCTGTAGTAGGTGCAAAAAAGGTAATAAAAGTAACAAGTTAAATATGTACAACATAGTGCCAATAAGTAGGAACATTGTGCTAGACAGAAGTGATAAATAGTTAACAGATCTTGAACATAATGCAATGCTAGGTGTGATAATACATATGAACAGATAGCTCCAAAGTTGGAGCATATGCAATACGATACATTAATAGTGTAGAAGTACAATGATATATAATAAAGCTGAATGAGTATGCATAACAGAGGAACAAAATTGCAAAAATGTACTAACTGAGACATTTACAGGCAGTAAGTAAGTCTATGGAGACAATGAATCTCAGAGATGAAGTTGGAGATCAGCTGATGGATCGGTGAACCAGGTTTGGTGTGGCGACCATACCCGGAATAAGCTACGTATCTGGTTATCGGTTGATGCAGACGCATATCCAAGGCGCAATCGAGACAGAAGGAGGTTGCGGAAGATACAGCACAGTGCATCTCCCGCCTGGAACATAGTCGGTGTCACTGGAGCAGATCGAAGCTGTTGATAATAGAGATACGTGATATGTCGGGCGAGAAAGAACACATATGCGCTCGCAGCTGGTAATGGAGTGGGTGGTTGAAACCATCTACACAGAGTACTGTATGCCCTAAATGGAAGGTTGAGGGCGCATGAACGTCGCACCACGGTGAACGCAAGATGAAGTAGTGGAAGTAGCATTGGGCAATGTACACTGAAGAGCAATTGAATTAGAGATACCTGTCTAGTAACGAGTAGCACCACCTTTCGCCCTGATGACGGCGGCGATTCGTCTCGGCATGGACTCGACAAGACACCGGAAGCTTTGAGAAGCCATACGGATCCACGACACCTGAACAAGCTCCCACAGTTCACGAAGATTTGATGGAGGCGGGTCAGAGGCTCGAACATCTCTCTCTCTCTCTCGATGGCATCCCAGATGTGCTCGATGGGTTCGAGGTCAGGTGACCTGCTGGCCAAGGAAGCGAGGTCACGTCGGTGGAGTGCTCATCCAACCATTCGGATATAATTCGAGAGCGATGGCACGGTGCATTGTCTTGTTGCAGGATGAGGTCCTCAGTGGGATGTTGAAGACGCACAAACGGGAGCAAATGGTAGTCCAGGATATCCCGGTAACGTTGACCTGTGAAGGACAATGTCACACATACCAGGGGTCCCATTTCAGTCCACGTAAACAGTCCCCAGACGAGAATGCCACCCCCGCAGCTTGAAGAGTACCCTGGTGGCAAGAAGGATCCATAGCTTCATGTGGTTTGTGCCGTACTCGTATCCTGTCATCCTCATCTACCAACATGAATCTCGAATCATCAGTCCAGGCAACATTTTCCCACATGTCTAGGGTCCAGTGGCAATGTTCCCGCGCCCATGCTAATCTTTGCACCCTGTGATGTGCGGTCAGCAGCGATACCCTTGTGGGACGATGGCTTCTGTACCCCATAGCGAGGAAATGGTTCTGGATGGTGTGGCTGCTTACACGTTTTTGTGCACCAGCGTTAAAGTGCCGAGTGATTTCTTGCACTGTGGCCCGTCTATCCGCTGTTACAATGCGAGCTAGCCGATGATGATCCCGCTCATCCACACGCTGTTGTCCACGGCAGTTGGCCCTTGCAAGGATGGTTTTACCGGATTCGATGTACTCACGTTGCACCCGTGACACAGTGGCTCGTGAAAATCTCTGGGCATGTACGACTTCCGAGATGGAGTGATCCATTCGTCGGGCCCCGAAAATTAGCCCACGATCAAATGCGCTTAGAGTCTTAACTATACTGCGTCCGACTTTTACTGATTCCCGTCGCATCACTCCTTATATTGTCGGATCGCTGCATACATCATGTTGTTTCCGTTTACAGGGCCGCCCACAGCGCCATATTCGCATAACGCCAGCTGTCTCTAATTCAATTGCTCTTCAGTGTAGATACACATGGGGAACATCTGCAGGCATGAGACAGAAAACAAAGGTAGGAGAAGTGATTGACATACGGTAGAGTGTAGCAGGTACCGGCAGGCGACGATGTAGGAACAACCAATGAATATTCCTCTCCATCGGCGTGAGTAGCGGTGATGATACTGTCGACCACACGCACAGTAAGGCAGCAGGTGGTACATCTGGTATCAGAAGTGTCATGGATGATGATGGAGCACGAAGGAAGCGGCAGAGGGAAGAAAAAGAGAAACTAGCAAGTGGAAGAGTAGAGACCTGAAAAGTTTGAAAGTCAGGGAAGGGGAGGGAGGCGGAAGGAATGAAAGACAGGCCAGTGGGGTAAGCCAGGTCAGGATAAAGTGTAATAATGGCTGAGCGGAGGTCAGAATATAGTGAAAGAGAAGCATGTAAGAGTACTAGGAAAAGAGGAGAGAGAGATCAGAAAAAAGCTTCCACCGAAAATCAGAGGTAAGAAGGTCCCGAACAGTCACGATTCCCGCTGGGAGCCATGAAAGTTCAGTGAAGTGAGGGGCGTTAGGGGGATGTGCTCCGCAGAAACACCGATGAGGATCGTTCGGTGTTCTCTACACCCGACAGCCGTTCCAACAAAATGCCTTTCTTCGGCGGTGGACTTTGGCCAACACCTACACATTTTTCCCGAGTTCAACGCACTTTTATTTCACCATGAATCTATCTGGGTGGCGCGACTTTCCTTATCACCCATGGTTGAGATACAACACACAATCTTGACTCATGGATGCTTTTTTGCGCACCCCTTCTCCTTCACCTATTTAAAAAAAACCTCATAAACATGTCGCTCCTGTCCCGGCCACCAAACTAAAAGGAATGCGTTCACTGAAGAAGGCCTCTTTGTCTACGTGCCAAAAAAAGCGTTTGGCTTCAGTTTTTGTACCCAATATGCGCAACAATATTTCTTACAATTGTTTCTCAATTTATTTTTGTATATAATTTTACAAAAACTGATCTGATTTTTAATTTGATTGTTTCTTTACTACCGTGTTTTAAATCTTTTATTGATTATAATTCTACAAATCATATAATTCTATTTCTTAAGATGAGGAGTGCGCGAAATCTGCTTGGGATCCGTTTCTGTTGATAGCGGCAGTGACGTTCACGTTGATGTTGATTATTAACGCTTTCGTCCGGCGCGTTTCGTTTTGCATTTTTCTTCAATCCCAGTTTTCTTCGTCGTCGTCGGCCTCTTAGGCAACCACTTATCCGTTTGTCTTACGTGTCCACAAAGACGATAAATTTTGGTTTAGATCGCTCTGAAGTTAACGCACGAAGCGCTGTTGTATCCGAATTGGACTCGACAAAAGCTGGTCCTGCCTAAATATGATGATGTAAAGTTCTGGAGACTTCTGGAAATGGCGGCGTCCAGCAGGTTTTCGAGGTAGATACACTGCGGCCGTTAGATGGCAACACTGGTATGCTGTGCTAGGTTGCCCACCCCGCTTCGGAAGGCACCACAGTCACAAACATGAAACCCGATTCCCTTATCCATATATGATACGCCTTATTTCCTCCTTTTCTCTTTCATTGTTTTACTTTCCCTTTTTTGGGGGGATTTTCTATTTCCAAATTATTCAAAAACTTTTCTGGGCCCACCAAATATTTGCTCACGGCACACATATTTGGAAACGCTGCACTTCAGAATACTTATCACTCAATAAAGAAACCTACACTTATACGCTGCATTCATAGTACCGGGTCGTGTTCTCTTTGTCGTAAATTGGTTGGACAGCATTAAATGAACTACAAAATAACTTAAATAATTGAAAATAATATTGGCTCACTTCCTTGTCCCACTTCCATGCAATCTATGACGCTGTTTACGTAGACATTTTTTTGCCGCTGGTTGAGGCGCTGGCTTCTGATCATTCATTTGAGAATGGTCCAGTTGCAATCCTAAGATTAGGCATGTTTTTTTTGTTTTTATTACTGCGCTGTTTCTCTTTGTTCTGTGAAAGCAGTGGCCCCAAATGTGTGCAGCTTAAGCCATTACTCGCCGTCCCGGTGGCGCAGTGGTCTAAGCGATGGCCTCTGATCATTCGTCCGTAAGGGGTCCGGGTTCGTATCCCGGTGAGGCATGGATGTTGTGTTTGTCTTAAGGCACTGGCTCTCTCCCTTCCCTGGAACCAGTGACCCTAAATTAGGGACGGACGACCTCTTATAGCCCGTTGAGTTGCTCACGGTGGTCGTTAAACCTCCAATAAAAAAAAATAATAAGCCATTACTCACGGTGGTCGTTAAACCCGAAAGAAAAAAGAGAGTTTGTTCAAAAGTCATTTACTCACTCAACTTCGTCGTATGACAGATTCTTTTTTTTTTTATTTTCAATAATATATATGTGACTTACCGAGCAATGAAAAAACTTTCAATTACTAACTTGGTGATAAACATTATCGGACTGACGATTATTTTTCCAAAGATTTTAAGCAACATAAACTGAACGCTAGATTGCCCCATTTCATATTATGTACAACAATAAACATATGTAATTTTCTATAAGCATAGATCTTGCACAGCTAATTGGAAAGTGGGTGTGAAAAAGGAAAAACTTATAACTGAATACATGAACTCGCAGCTGGAGGAGTAGAAAATGGAAATATTGAGAACAAGCTTCACTTCTGTAAACAACAAGAGTTTGTATTCTCAAAAAGAAAATATAGTTCAAATGGTTTCAAGTAAATGTTGTTTTGAGCTTTTTAAGAGTGTGACAAAAAGTGATTGATGTACCCAGTGGTTTTGTTCTACTGCATGTGATTGCACACCCAAGTAAGAGTTGAGTTATTCTGAGTTCCTCATTTGAGAGGGTTTTTCTTTTGAACAGATTTTGGTAAGTTAAAAATTAGTGGCTTTCCTAAAGAGAATTCGAGACTAAATAGCTGCAGTGTCACGACAATTAGCGGAAAATAATAGAAACCATTAATAGTGTGCGAAATTATGTCCGCAAAAATTCAGCGTGTTACTGATATTTAATGACTTATCTTCTGTTACAATCTTGTCTTTCTTATTACAGAACTGTTATCATGGATTCTAATAAGCGGTTCGACATTTAAAATATAAAGGAAACGTCTCATTACTAGTTCCAATTCGTATAATTCATAATTACAGATTTTTGAAGAGTTTAAAGCATATTAAAAATATACAAATAATTGTTACAAATCGAACAACTCAAACTTATAAAAATGTAGCTGAACAATAACTGCGTTTTACAAATTGTGATGGTGATGATGATTTTAATAGTAGTAGTAGTTAGTGGTAATAATACAAAAAATTAGTCACCCCTATCAGTACGTGCCTAATAACCGGTGACGGCGCCTCTTGCTTTGATAAAAGCATGAATACGGTGTGGTAGAGACTCCACAAGGTGGTGGATGTATTGAACAACGATTTTTAGCCATTCGTACGTCAATTGGTCCCAAAGTTCCGCCACAGTACTTGGGTGTACATTCCGGCGTTTCGCCTTCTGTTCCAAACGACCGAACAGATTTTCAATAGGATTTAAATATGGAGATTTGGGGCGCCAGCCGAGGTGACGCAATGTTCCTGATTGTTTGTCGAGCCACTCAGACACAGTTTTAGACCCGTGCACACGGAAATTGTCGTCTTGGAAGACAAGAGTGGGGATGTGATGCTGCTCCTGGAGATACAGAGCAAAAGGGCATCACTTCGTCATTCACAATGCGGAGGTACGCATGCTGGTTCAAATTCATCGTCACTGCAACGAAAGGGCCCATTTCGTGGTACGAACAACATCTCCAACACATCACAGAACCCCTCCAGCTTGAACAACAGCTTGAACACAATCAGGATTAAAGGATTCATTGGGCCTGCGATGCATTCGTCGCCTCACATCATTGGAGTAAAAACAAAAACGAGACCCATCAGACCAAAGTACTCGTCTCCAATCCTCCACAGCAACGTTTTGGTGCCTCTGAGCCCATTGATAACGTGCGACTTTGTGACTTGCTGCTAAAAGAGGCCTCTTCCGTGATACTCTGCTCTAGATATCCATCGCATGCAGTTCTCGTCGCAATGTCCTTTCGGAAATTGGTTGGAGTGGACTTCCATTGACTGTTTGGAGCATTTGTTGCCTGATTTGAAACCGGTTTGCAGTTACTAGGCGTGAAACATGGCGTGAACCAAATATCTACCAACAGCGTGTCTTCCTGTTGATGAGAATCGTTTTCCGGGCACAGTTACGTCGCCAATTTTCAGTTGACTTTTTTTTTTATTGGAGGCTTAACGACCACCTTGAGCAACTCAATGGACTATAAGCAGTTGCCCGTTCCTGATTTAGGGCCAATGGTTCCAGAGAAGGGAGAGAGACAGTGCCGTAAGACAAACACAACATCCATGCTTTACCAGGATTCGAACCCAGACCCCTTTCGGACGAATGATCAGAAGCCTTCACTTAGACCACTGCGCCACTGGGGCGGCTCAGTTGAATTCGAACTACACTACTGTTTGTAAACTCCCTGCAAAGTACGCTTCGACACACCAACAAATTGGGCGACTTCATTCACTTTGTGTTCATGGGCACGGCCAAATACGAAGGCTCCTTTTTTCCACTCAGTAACGTCTGTCTTACGACCCATGGTGCAGACAAAATTCAACACACACGTTGCTTCACCACTGCACGAGACGAAAATTATCCGGTAGACCACGCTGGTGCTATTTATCTCTCAAAAATGCTATCACGGCGCCCTTTGTGCAACCGGTAATTTCCAACTATCAT
Organism: Macrothele yani; assembly: GCA_039090855.1. NCBI lineage: Eukaryota > Metazoa > Arthropoda > Arachnida > Araneae > Macrothelidae > Macrothele > Macrothele yani. The sequence goes on from CM077025.1 coordinate 84,742,640, forward strand.
TTCTGTTATGAGTGACTAATTTTTTGTCCGGCGTGCTTGTTAAAGGCTAAAGACGAAGTCACAAAAAATACAACCAAATATCTACCAATAGCGTGTCTTCCTACGCTGTATAAGATCCTAAAAGTGTGCATTGCCAATAAGATGATGAGGCACAGAGAAGAACAACCAATTATGGCAAAACAACAAAACAGTTACCAACATGACTGTAGAGAATGCAAGGAACAGCTGTAATGGAGCAAGGCTTCGGATATAGTAGAGCGACGCGGTTGTAATTGAGAAAGCCTTCAAGATGCACCTCAGCATATACCAACATATATATAGAGATATATCACCGAGGGCTTCAGCAATGAGATTGGGATGGAATGTGGTATAAAGAAATGCAAAACACACGGTACGAACCGAGGAAAGCACTACCCACGTAACTATCAATTAAAGATAGAGAAGAGATCGCAGCCATTTAGGAAGGAGAAACCTACAAGTACTTTGATATGCTTCAGGCCCAACGCCTGAAACACAAAGAAATTGAGAACAATATAGCCAACAAATACAACCAAAAGCTGAAGTGCCTAATGAAGACCAATCACAACGCTTGGAACATCACCAGGGCCATCAACACATACCCAGTTCCAGTCTTCATGTACTACTTCGGAATCACCAAGTAGACCACCGCAGAGCTAAAGGAAATAATTCGCAACATGAAGAAAATCCTCACTGAACATCGCCAGCAACACCCGAAGTCCTCAGTAGAAAGGCTGACAATTAGACAGGCAGAAGCTGGACGAGGAATGATTGATCTCCTGGATCACCAAGACAAAGAGATCAGCAGCCTCAGAAAATTCTTCCATCAGAGCATGGTGCCCCTTTACTAAGCCATAAAGCAGGGTGACGAGAAGCACACAGCTTTAGACCTCTTTAACAAGAACATCGCGAGTAAAGCTAGGGAGCCAAAAGGAGAGGCTTGGGGGAAAAATTTTACAAGAGAGGTACCACAACGATCTGCAATTCAATCATATAGATAAGACTATCTCCAGTGCATGGCTAACAGGCAGATCTCTTCCCGAGACCGAAGCGGTCCTTATGGCTATATTTATTGGAGGTTTAACGACAACCGGGAGCAACTCAGTCTGCTATAAGCAATCTCCCGTCCCTAATTTAGGGCCACTGATTCCAGGGAACGGAGAGTGCCAGCGCCATAAGAAAAGCACACCATCTATGCCTCACCGGGATTCGAATCCGGACCCATCTCAGACGAAAGATCAGGAGCCACAGTTTCGACCACTGCACTACAAGGGCTGCCCTGATGGATATACAAGATCAAGTTGGAAACACCAGAAGCTATCGGAAGCGAATCCTGAAGGAAACTCCAGTAGAAAGCGTCACATATAGGCAATGCCATCAAGCGCTAGAAACCATCCAACATATCACCGCATGGTGCAGAATTCTCACACAAACAGAATACACAAACAGAAACAATCAAGTCTCGAAGGTCCTTCATCAGAAATTGGTAAGGATGCATCGGAGCTTTTCTCCTACTACATGTATAACCCAACAACGCTTCTATCGGGTAGAGAACAACACCAATAATATGTACTGGGACAGATCGATCAGAACAGATTAGACGCACGGACAGAAGCTGTCAAAGTATAGCGACCTAAGGTACGAAGCCAAGGAAATGTGCCATATGGAGAACGTTACACTGTCTCCATAAGAATATCAGCCACAGGAGTTGTACCTAAGATCATTCACAGCTCTACACAGAGACTAAGCCTTCAACCTAACATATACATGGAACTACAGAAGACAGCTATCCTAAGCACTTGTAGGATAGTAAAGTAATTCCTGACAACTTAAAGAAATACCACTTCTCAGACTTTGTACAGCGTACCCATCCGAGAAGGTAAAGAAACCATCCTCCCAAAAAGGGGAGGAATCTACAGCAACAACAACAATAATAATAATAATAATAATAATAAATCATAACTACCTACTGAAACATGAAACTGAACACAATTACAGACCCTTGCGCTAGACATGGAATTCCTAAATTCGTGCCAACTCGCAAGGTTTAACAACAAATTCTATGACACCTAAATGAAAGTGTTTTGCCCAGTTACCTTAAAACGTGCAATCAACTTGAACAACTTCATCTCCTCATTTATTGTGCTGCTGTTGCTACCACTAGAACAATAGGTAAAGAACACAGAAAAGTCAGAATACGTTGTTCCAAAATCCAAAGAAACCTAAATGGAGGATACGATTAGAAAAGAAATTTAGCAATATCCGGAGAGCAACGGGACAACTCTCCTAATACAAAAGAATGATACGAACAAATAAATTAAAGAAAAGTGTAGCTAAGCTTTTAAAACTAAGAAATATTGAGAAGTTAGATGATTCTGATTTAACTGCTGCTATTGACAAACATACACAACAGCTTGGCGTATATTCAAAACGCTTAAGGAGATACAGTATAAAGAGTGCTATGAGCCTAAAGCCAAAAATGCCCATTTTCATAGGAATCAAGATAAGATTAACAGTTATAATGAAGGAGTACCAACATTAACTGATATTACAGAGTTTTAGTCTAAAATATGGGAAAAGGCAGAGAGCTTCGATAAAACAGCAAGCTGGATTGCAGAAGAGAAAAGGCATTCAGAAAGCATAAAGGACATGCCAAACAATTGCATTTCTGTGAGCTTCTTGGCTGGAGCTTTTAGAAAACCCAGCAATTGGAAAGCACCAGGACCTGATCATATCCAAAACTTTTCGTACAAAAAATTGACAGTTACACATGCTCATATAGCCCGATACTTCAATTATTAATTAGAAAATCCTTCTAATATTCCAACATTCTTTACAAAAGGAAAAACCTTTCTTTTACCTAAAGATAATAACACAGCAAATCCGTCAAAGTATAGGCCAATTAGAGGCCTGCCGACAATCTATGATCTTCTAACATCTACTTTAACTATGAAGATTGACAATCACTTAAGAGATAATGGTGTGATGACAGAAGAACAAACATGATGTTGTACGAGATCTAAAGGATGCAAAGATCAAGTTATTATTGATAGTACTGTGGTATTTCAGGCTGTTAAGAAGAAAAGAAACTTGAGCATGGCTTGTGTTGACTACAAAAAAGAATTTGATTCAATTCCGCATGATTACCTCACACAAATACTGATAATACTGTTTATATATATATATATATGTATAAAGTGATAAACAAAGTCATTCAGTTGCTTCAACAAGCCATGTCTCAGTGGCAAACAATTCTCTATATATCAGATGGAACAAAAATGATTAATTCTAGAAATATCAAAATCAGGAAAGGTATTTTTCAAGGGGACTCTCTCGGTGCCCTTTGGTTTTTCATAGGGCTTAATCCTCTCAGTCACATACTAAGCAGCACGAAATATGGATTCAGTATAAACGAGACTAGAACACAAAGTCATACAATCAATCATTTATTATATATGGATGACCTTAGAATATGCAGCAATTCCAAAACACAATTGAATAAGCTTCTACAGATTACTGCCACATTTAGCAGATACATTCATATGGACTTTGGCTTGGACAAAAATAAGGTGGTGCGGGCATTTAGAAAAAAGGAGTTCTGTTTAAATTTGAAGGTTTCTTTTTAGACAACAATGAAATAACTGAAGATTTAAATGCAGAAAATGAATACAAGTACCTGGGACTTTTACAAGCACGTAGCATTAAACACAGTAAAATTAAGAATAATATAAAAGATAAGTTCCAACATCTACTTGAAATGATTCTAAAGACATACCTAACACCCAAAGGCAGCCGTAGAGACACAGAAAGGCAGCCGTAGAGACACAGAAAGGCAGCTGTAGAGACACAGAAAGGCAGCCGTAGAGACACTCAAAGGCAGCTATAGAGCGCATCACACTCCCACAAGAAGGATTAGGTATCCTTGATGCAAAAGTCTTCACGATGCACAAATTTACTCACTGCGGAAACACTTTTATTCTAAATGTAATGAAAATAATATGTTTGATGTCATATGTGCTGTAGACAAAGAGAGCACTCCACTGATGTTAAGTAAACCAGGTGCTAAAATGGAAGAATTGCCTACAGAAGACCAAATTCGAAAATGGAAGAAAAGGGAACTTCATGGGGCTCATCCAAACCAGTAAGACAGACCACAAGTTGACAAAAAAGCCTCAAATCAGTGGTTGAAGCGCGAAAAATTATATGGAGAGACTACTGGGTTTATGATGGCTATTCAAGACAAAGTGATTGCAACCAAAAATTACAGAAAACACATTTTTAAGGAGGATCTGCAAAGTGACAAATGCAAAAGATGTGGTATGTGCAGTGAGACCATTGAACACATCTGCGGAGGATGCAGCACGCTAGCAAATGTTAATTATACGCAGCAACATAATAATTTTGCTGAGATGATACATCAACAATTAGCACACGATACAGAACGTATCAGTGTCAGAAGTACACATATCAACCCACTGAGGTACGAGATAATAAACAATACAAATTATATTGGGACCGTGAGATTAAAAACGATATAACTATCTCTGCCAATCGTCCAGACATAGTGTTGTTTGACAAAAGGCAGAAGGAAACAGTCATTATCGACGTATGGGTACCGTTGGACAGTAATATTCAGAATACCTATGCAACAAAAACCAACAAGTATGTGGAACTGGCTGCTGAGATTAAACAGATCTGGGAGCTGAAAACAGTTCACATACGTTCACTGATTATCTATGCAACTGGTACAATTCCTCCGACTTATAACTCAGCTTGATGCTTTAGGTCTACAACACCTACGGCGCAAAATCCAAGAAGCAGTAATTCTTGATACGTGCCACATCGTACGACGATTTTTTAAACCATGAGTGACTATGTCTTTACTTCATTTTATGTCAGTACTGAGAAGTGGACCATACTACAGATGACATTGCTGTAGATGACAAAATAAAATAATAATAATAATAATAATAATAATAATAATAATAACAATAGTAATAATAGTAATTCGAAAACGATCAGAAAAACTTCTATGATAACTTTTCCAAGAAAGACATCAAAGGCAAAAGACCACGAGATCATGAAGCTGTAGAAAAATTTTGGAGTAACCTCTGAGCAAGGAATATGAATCACAGCAACAGAGCCTCATGGCTACAGAGAGAAAAAGGACAGAGAGCAAATATCAAGAAATGACTGACTGGAAGATCACAGCAGAAGATCTTCAGCAAGCCATACACAGTTGGAAAACACCAGCTGTCGATAACATTCATAACTACTTGTACAAGAGGTTCAACTGTATATACAAATATCTGGAAGATCAACTGACGAACATGATAAAAAATCCAGACCTCAATACGGATTTTCTCATTCAAGGAGTAACGATACTAAAGGCTAAAGATGAGGACACAAAAGATCTAGCCAATTATCGACCAATAACATGTCTTCCTACGCTGTATAAGATCTTAACAAAGTGCATCGCCAATCAGATAATGAAGCACACACAAGGTCAAGCAATTACAACACAACAGCAAAAGGGATACCGAAAGGATTGTAGAGAATGCAAGGAACAGCTTGCCATTGACGCTATTGTAATGGATCGAGCTTTCAAGATCCAACGCACCATGCACACAGCATGCATCGATTACCGTAAGGCCTACGATTCCGTACCCCACAGCTGGCTGATAGAGGTCATTGAGGTCTACAGAGTAAGTCGTGTATTCATCAACTTCCTTAAGGCGGCCATGACACGGTGGACAACCATCAAAGTCGAGAACCTCATGACCAATCCCATTTACAAAAGGAGAGGCATCTGCCAGGAAGATTCACTTAGCCCACTATGGTTCTGTCTAGCACTCAACCCGCTGCCAATCATGCTCAACGAAATCAAGTATGGGTTTACCAAGAAGTGTGATAAAACCAACAAGTACAAGCTCTCCCACTTCATGTACATGGATGACATCAAGCCGTATGCATCGTCACAGAACCAACTCCAGTAGCTAATCCGGATCACCGAGGGCTTCAGCAATGATATTGGGATGGAAATTCGTCTAGAGAAATGCAAGACACAAGGTATGAACCAAGGAAATCACAATGCACGTAACTACCAATTAAAGACCGCAGAAGAGATCGCAGCGATTTAGGAAGAAATAACCTATACTGTAAGTACCTTGGTATGCTTCAGGTACAACGACTAGTAAAGAAAGAAATCAAAAACAATCTAGCCGCCGAATACAACCAAAGGCTGAGGAGGCTAATGGAGATCAAGCTCAACGCTTGCAACATATACTCAGTTTCAGTCCTCACGTACTCATTCGGGATCATCAAATGGACCACCCCAGAGCCAGAGGAAATAATGCGCAATACCAGGAAGATCCTCACTAAAAATCGCCAGCACCACCAGACGTCAGCAGCAGAAAGACTGACCGTTGGACGAATAGAAGGAGGACGAGGAATGATTGATTTTCTGGAACACTTTGACAAAGAAATAAGCAACCTCAGAAAATACTTCCATCAGAGCATGGTGCCCCTTCACCAAGCGATAAACCAGAGTGACAAGAAGTACGCAGCCCTAGACTTCTTTACTCAGAACATCGAGATTAGAACGAGGCAGCCAAAGAAGGAGCTTGGCGCAAGAAAGTTCTACACGGAAGGCACTACAATGATCTGCAATCCGACCATATGGGTAAGACTACCTCCGATGCATGGATAACAAACGGATCACTCTTCTCCAAGATCGAAGGGTTCCTGACGGCTATACAAGATCAAGTTGTGAACACTAGAAACTATCAAAAGCATATCCTGAAGGGCACGCCAGTTGAAAGTGACACATGTCGGCAATGCCATCAAGCACCAGAGACCAACATATCACAACAGGGTGCAGAGTCCTTACACATACAGGGTGCATGAACAGACACAACCTAGTCACCAGGATCCTCCATCAGAAATTGGCAAGAAAGCACCACCTCATTACAACTGAGCGTGTCCCATACTACAGGAATGACCCAAGAAAGCTCATAGAGAACATCCACAAGATGTACTGGGGTAGATCGATCAGAACAGATAAGATCTTCCCCCCATAATCGGCCCAACATCGTCCTGATCGACAAACAGAAGTCAACATACCTCATTGACATAGCCGTGCCCAACAAATGCAACATCCGGAAGACGCACAGAGAGAAGCTGTCGAAGTACATTTGTATAACGTCCTACGATACGAAGGGAAGAAAATTTGGCATACGGATAACGTCACCACCGTCCCCACAATAATAGCCACAGAAATTGTACCTAAGACAATTCACAGCTCTATACAGGCACTAGACCTTCAACCTAACACCTTCATAGAACTACAGAAGGTAGCTATCCCTAACCCTTGTAGGATAGTAAGGAAGTTCCTGGACACCTAAGAAAAAGAAATACCACTTCCCAGACTTGGTACGTCGTACCCGTCCCGGAAGAAACAGAAGGAAAACGTCAGGAAGAGGTGGAATCTCTAAACAATAATAATATTATATTAGTCAGTACCCCAGTGAAAGAAATTCAACACCATGAATACCGTTTACATTCAATAGTCTTACAGAATGCAACCCGTATATTTTCAGTAATCTAGTGACTTTTTCGTAACTTAGATAAAAATGTAGAAGGCACGCATAGGGCTGTCTATGTTAAAACAAAAATAATAACTACTTCACGTTTATCTTTTTGCCCGACTTTTCATTTCCTAAATTGTTCAACAATTTGTTTCATCAATAGATCATTTGGCTTTGTTGGCTTTTCTCGTTATATGCACACAATATCATGTAAACTCATAAAAATTAAACCTAATAGCTCAACTCCTACGATTTTATTGCATACAAAAACAACAAAACGGGGAAGTATTTCATACCTTGAAGATAAAGTGAGAGGTCATTGGTTGTTTACTTTCCTGGAATGTCTTGTCACGTTAGACAATTCCACTTAATACCGAAACACATCAATCACCGCTGTACCTAAAACATTTGTTAATTAATTTTGGCATCATTTATTTGACAATATTGACCAAAACACTGTAGCGTGAGCGTGTCCGAACAGATAATGAGGATCAATATGAGCTTTTTACAGCACCGTCGACTGCCCTTGTGTCATTTCCCTCGCCTGTTTTTTATTTATTCCTTATATTCTTTATTTGCCTATTAGCCGACATAGCAACGTACTTGTTTGCATAGGAAGTGAATATTTACAGTAAAAATCGATGTATGTTGTTCAGTTGTCATTGTGGAAGCATAAATTAATTATAATTCCTGCTTTTACTTCGTCGTGTACCCCAAAACACCAAAACGGGTATTATGATGATGGTAACAACAGGCTAATGGATGCAGTTTACGTAAGTAGTACACAATATATGCTTCCCTGAGCAAAGGTACTCAAACGAAACAACTTTACACTTCTAGAAAAACATCGGAAAATGCTGCGTTCTGGAAGTTCTCTGATGAGATTATCTTGTAAAATCTTAACGCGTGTAGTGTGTACCGTTAACTATTTTTCAGTGATAGTTATGTTGTAATGTATCGGAATGTTATGGTTTAATTGCTCATTTTGGAGTTTTTACAAACTTGACCTAAAGATCAGAATGAAGAGAAATTTCGTGTTGAAATTTCGAAAAAAGTAATTTACATTTATGCTACTAGAGAAAACAGTGCAGCTCCATTGGCTTCACAACTTGTATATAAATCACGATTCCTTTTGGATTCAAACACAGGAACGTGAAGCTATTGACTCTATGTTGTCTGATCGTTATCGAATGTTGGTACTGCAGTGAAGAAATAGAACCAACACATCTTCATTGATTCAGTTTTAACTATATATACCAACAGAAACTGAAAAGTCCCAAGGACAAATTAGGTCTACTCAGTATGAGAGAAGACTTTGATGGAGCAAAAAGTCTTCCAGTTAGGATGTGATGAGAGATTCAGTAAAGTCAATCCAGTTATAAAGTGTTTAACTACGGTTGTGAAAGTATCAAAAGTGTCTAAAACGGCATACTTATTCTCTAGTCAATAATGGGCGTAAAAGTAGAGAAACAAATCGGAAACAGGGACTCACTTTATCGACGGAGAAGTGCATCCAGAAAAGATTGGGAACGAGCGTTAGCTTTATCGATGGAAATGTGTACCTAAAAGACATAGAAAATAGACACTCCTTTTATAGATGGAAAAACTATCAGAAACAACAATTTTGAAATGAAATCACTTTGAAGGTGATTTCACGGAATCTCTTTGAAGAATTTAAATTCAAACAATTCTTCCTCAGAAAAAGTGTTTCATTTTAACTAAACGACAGTAACTTAAAAAAAAGTTAAAAATGCATGAAAGTTTCCTCATTCTAGCGGTAATCTGTAAAAATTTAGCTAACTGTAAAGTAAAAATAAAGAAACAAAAGAAATCCCCCGGCATTTTAACGAATTTACTCAGTCTTAAAATGGAAAAAAGTTTCTTTACAGTTTTATTGGAAATTAGGAAAACTCTTACCATTGAAACTATGACCTTCCATTTTCAAACAACGAATTCTTAATTAGGAGTTCCAAATTTTCTTAGAAAATTTCTTCAGAATTTTTGGCTCAGTTTTTCGCGCTAGTGTTTTGTTAATTTTCTCTTCTGCAGTTTAATGTGCATATATTTACTTTGGTAATAGGAAAGGTTTTTAATGCCGTATCCATATTGAATCCAATATAAATACACTTTTATGGGAAAAAACCAGCAGGCTATGTTTTTAGATTGACATTCATTTGCTGTTGATAAAAAAGGACTTTTCGGGAGATATTTTGTTTCTACGATATATAATAAAAATCTGAACACATCATAAGATCGAGCGAGGTGCTTCAAGAAAAGTAAATTTAGGTTTGATTAGTTTTATCGTACATTTTATCTCAGTTCAATATTCTTGCTCATAAAAACTTGATTAATACCAAAGCCACTGAGGTGTATCTCCTTGCTATTGATTCGCTTGCAACATTGTAAAAGATGATTGCAATCACGTGTAATCTTCAACACGACGATAATTAAATAACGACGGTGATATTTAAAAAAGAGTGCTTTAAAGTTCGGAAATATATCATTCGTGAAAATATGTAATAACGCTTCGTAAAATACATGTTTGACCCAACATATTTATTAATTTGGATTATTTATCGAAGTACATGAAAGAAAAACAAAACAATGGGATTTTTCTTTGAGAGGGAATTCGATTTGTAAACGATACTAACATATCCACCATAACATGCATCCATGTTTATTAAAACAAAATTTCACATCACACTAATGCTGATTTAAGTCTCTCTTTTTCAGTTATTAAATACATTCATGAGTGTACGATCGTTTTTTGTTTGGGAATTTAACGATCCCCGCAAGCAGCTCTTAGAGCTATGAGCAGTCGCTCGCTCCTGATTTGGAGCCATTTGTTCCCCAGGGCAGGACAGCAGCGCCTTGAGGCAGCCGCGCATACCATTTCTCACCGCGGCTCTAACAACTATCAAGAGGACGGTGCGCGTCTGACCCATTGTCAACCGGGAACCGAGACGGCCAAGCTGATTCATATATGCTGCTTTGCAAATTTTTTGGATCCCTACCAATCTTAATAAATTTGTGTCTTTATACTTAATCAGCATCTCCGGTGTCCTAGTGGTCCGAGGCTCTGATTTTAGATCTTCTCGCAAGAAATGCGCCTGGACTCGAATGAGGTATGGGTGGTATGTTTGTCTGATGGCACTGGTTCTTTCCCTTCCCTGGAATGAGAGGTCCTAAATTAAGGACGATCGACAGTTTACAGCTATTAGAATGCCCATCTTCGTTAAACCTTGTGATAAATATACACTCAGTCGAATTTTACGAAACTATTATGCTTATGCATAATACGTTTCCAGTGTTCCAAGGTCGAAAAGATGCCGTACACACAGAAACAGGTCGCATTTAATCGTAATAGAAGTATTTAATCGAAAAGCAGATGCAGATCTGCGCTGTGTCTTCCCTTCGGCTGCCCGCTACGCTGCTTGTCTTCTACTCTGCAATCACCACTTCTGAACTTCACAAAATACTCACACCACACGTGCTTGCACCTACAGATTTCTCACTGAATGCCTAAAAATCCATTCTCGTGCTTCTTAAGCAGTTTTCCCGAGATTAAACATAAAGAACAAACAGTGACGGATATCTACTTTGTCGGTCACTATGTTTCAACTCAATTAACCTCACGTTTGGGCTGTAGGCCAACACGAGTCATTCAACGCAGTGATGCCACTTTACTCTCATATCACGAAATTCTGACAAAAAATCATCCGCTCTGCGTTCTTTTCGTGGAGCGCCGAAACTTTTGCCTATACATAATATCTTCCGGTTAGATGATTGCTACCTTATATTTTAACTTATCTTCAGCAATCTTTATTCACCGATATTAGCGTACACTGATTTATATATAATGGTTTCTAAAGCTGATTGTATTCAACACAATTATTTCTAAAGCACATCCTAACAATAAATGAGGTCCCATTGGTACGTAAAAAACTAGTATACACTGTGAAAAACCGTGAGTGGTGAATTAACGGAAAATTCTTGCAAATAACGCGTAGCAAGTAAATCTCCGTCTTTTAACGAAATTTCAGTTTTACAAAGTTTCCATTCCTAACTTCAGTATTTTGACACGTTGTCAGTAATTCTATTTATTTCGCAAAAGCCAATTTCAAGGTTTCCGTTTTCATACAGAATATTCGCAAAAACTTCTGTCTTGGATTTTTCTTCCCTTTTCAGCAGAGACTCTTTCTCGGCTTACAAAGTGAAAAAAACTCTTTCCCTTTGTTCCGGTGGGTATCAATTCGAATGTGTCTTCAGCGGAACGAAGCGCTCTACCGACATCCCAAGAACGAGACTTAACATCTGACCACGCATACGGTAGAAATGAAAGGGACTTGAATCGCGCGATGATGAAATTATTTTTGCTATTAATGCAGATGAATCAGTCATTTTATTTTTTGTTGGAGCTTATTAGTTTTATGGGTAGGCTTGTAATAACTTTATTTTTTCTGGGGACTTATCACATTTTTTTTATTGTGGTTTTTCGAAACAACAGAATGTTTTGGAAATATAGGTTTTTGTGGAACATTCGTCCGAGAAGGGTCCAGGTGCATGGATGTTGTGTTTGTCATACGGCACTGATTCTCTCCCTTCCCTGGAACCAGTGGCCCTAAATTGGGGACCGGCGACTGCTTATGGTCCATTGAGTTGCTCACGGGGGCTGTTAAACCCCCCTCCACCAAAAAATCGAGGTCTTTTTAAACTGACAGTGACTTTCAAATATATTCAAGAAAAAGTGAAATGTGCTGCTCCTTGATATTACAGTATTTCACGAAACTCTTATATATAAAATTTGCTCTTGATAGCTATGATAGCTTTTGTCTTAAGGTGGTTCCACCTAAAATCTTTGCCTTATGTTTCCAATGGTAAAACTTCTTTACATATTTTCTTCGCAATTAATGTATTCCCAAGGATGAAAATTTGCACATCGATAAAACTGATTTTAAGTTATAGCATGGAATACTTAATACTTGCTAAAACATAACCATAACTAAGCAATCCAACATTTGTTCGTCTACTAACGTCATCAATGTACGAGTCGCGCCATCTATTAGCAGTCTGAACATTACTCAAAGAAAAATGATTGTTTTTTAATATAATTGTGGGTATGTTTTAGCAAGCATTATGTTTCTTACGGTAACACAATATAGCTGGTACATCAAATGGATAAAAAAGAGAAGGACGTCTGTTGCCACAATAACCTAAATATCACGCAATGTGCTATCCACAATATCTGATCTCGCTACAGAGCTTTGAATTCAGGTCCTCCGACAGACGATTGAAATTTAATAGTCAACGGAACCTCAAGTATTCCCGGAAATCGTTTCTATTACAAGAAATTAACTGTCATATGAATATGAAAAACGTGAGAACAGCATTTTCCCGTTCATATACGAAAGAAATTGCGGAAAGATTTCTGAAAATTCAGAAGTTCCCTTGCGAACGAAAAATTCGTGAAATTAAGGTTTCCCGTCATTTCACGAAAAAGGTTGTATCAGCAATATGTTTCGCTGATTCACTAAAGCTCTGAATCACTGAAAATTGCTCATGAATTCCAGGAAAAATTTTACAGTGCATCCTGTGGTATTGAAATTTGATAAGGAATTGCTGCTGAACTGAGCATTTTATATAGTGTATACTTTGGTACTTATGTGAGACATAATTTTCAATGCATTTCGCACGAAAACATTCTATGAAAGTTACTCGGGCATGAAAACACTTTGCTTTCCGCGGGCTTAGCACGATGATTTTTAAACATTAGTTTGAACATAAGCCTAGTAAAAAAGTGCTTTCATATTCATAGTACAGTCGTGTGAAAGACAAAATGCTTTTTGCTAAACTTTGTAATTACGACCACCTATTCACAAGGTAAAAATGGTATTTAGCAGATTGGAGCAACTCAAATCGTGTAAGCAAGAATTCTGAATATTTTTAGAGAGTTTTAAAAGACTTTAGATGAAATGTAATGCCATTTATTTGTATATATTTTAAGCAAAGCAGAAGATATAAATTAAAGTTATGATTTATATTCTTTGCAGGAAGGTCGTACTCCTCTTCACTATGCCGCTGCTCTTAGAGACAATAAACACATGTATGGAATCCTAGTTGAAGCAGGTGCCAACAAAGGGATACTTGATAATGTATGTCAAACGTTTCGGTTTTCCGTATTTTTATAAATAATGTTTTAGTGCATAAGAATTGTGTTTTCATGAATCACATCGGGAAAAATTATGTTCTCGACACAGTTTTTAACATGAAGATAAAGATTAATGGAGATAAATTAATTCACATTTGTTTTGCTGATGACATAATAATTCTTGCAACTATTCCATCATAGCTCCAAAGTATGAACCAATAATTTGCTAACAAGGAGGAAGAAGTGGGATTAAAAATGAACTTTCAGAAAACAAAATTGATGTACATTGCTTTTACAAGAAATGAAGATTTAGCGATTGATAGGGAAAAATCTGGAGGTAACCGATAACATATTTACCTTGGGAAACATACACTGAAGAGCAATTGAATTAGAGACAGCTGGCGTTATGCAAATGTGGTGCTGTGGACGGCCCTGTAAACGGAAACGACATGACGTATGCTGCGATCCGACAATATAAGGACTGATGCGACGGGAAACAGTAAGAGTCCGACGCAGTATGATTAAGACGAAGGATGTAAGCGCATACTCCATCTCGGAAGTCGTGCAGGCACTGGGATTTTCACGAGCCACTGTGTCACGGGTGCACCGTGAGTACATCGAATCCGGTAAAACCATCCCTGCAAGGACCAACTGCCGTGGACAACAGCGTGTGGATGAGCGGGGTCATCGTCGGCTAGCTCGCATTGTAACAGCGGATAGACTGGTCACAGTACAAGAAATCACTCGGAAATTTAACGCTGGTGCACAAAAACGTGTAAACATCCACACCATCCAGAACCATCTCCTCGCTATGGGGTACAGAAGCCATCGTCCCACGAGGGTACCGCTGCTGATCGCACATCACAGGGTGCAACGAATAGCTTGGGAGTGGGAACATCGCCACTAGACCCTAGACATGTGGAAAAATGTTGTCTGGACTGATGAGTCGAGATTCACGTTGGTACACGCGGATGGCAGGATACGAGTACAGCGCAAACCACATGAAGCCATGGATCCTTTTTGCCAGCAGGGTACTCTTCAAGCTGGTGGGGGTGGCATTCTCGTTTGGGGACTGTTTACGTGGACTGAAATGGGACCCCTGGTACGTGTGACATCGTCCCGGAAAGGTCAACGTTACCGGGATATCCTGGACGACCATTTGCTCTCGTTTGTGCGTCTTCAACATCCCACTGGGAACCTCATTCTGCAACAAGAAAATGCACCGTGCCATCGCTCCCGAATTGTATCCGAATGGTTGGATGAACACTCCACCGACGTGACCTCCTAGCTTCCTTGGCCAGCTAGGTCACCTGACCTCAATCCCATCGAGCACATCTGGGAGGCCTTCGAGAGATATTCGAGGCTCTGACCCCCCCCTCCATCAAATCTTCGTGAACTGTGGGTTCTTGTTCACGGGTCGTGGTTCCGTATGGCTTCCCAACGCTTCCGGTGTCTTGTCGAGTTCATGCCGAGACGAATCGCCGCCGTTATTAGGGCGAAAGGTGGTGCTACACGTTACTAGACAGGTATCTCTAATTCAATTGCTCTTCAGTGTATATCAAGCATGGGTCAGATTGATGAAAAAATTAATCGGAGTATAAAATTTGTTTGGAGAGCTTTTGGAAGAAACAGTACAATTTTCAACAGAAATATACCTTTATGTCTTAAAAGAGAAGTGTTTAATCAATGCATCCTTCTAATTCTTACTTACGGAGTAGAGACTTGGAATTTTACTAAAAAAAGACACACAAAGACGATAGACAACTGAAAGAAGCACGGAAAGACGCATGCTTGGTGTAGCTACGAAATATAGGAAGAGGAACTCGTGGATATGGAAAATGACGAGAGTAGAAGACATAATGATCGGAGTAAAATCCCTGAAATGGCAATGGTATTGGTATTGGTAACTGTGGGTACCATAGTGGTACCCAGTTTATTGCTATAACGAAATACAGACATAGGAGGTTCATTAAAAGCTGCAGTACAGAAAACAACAGTGCGGAAAGTCAGTATATCCACGATGCAGCACAACGTTACACAGAAAGGAAATGAATATGCACACGAAAAATGAATGGCCTAATGGCATGTCAAACACTATAACACATGTGCACAAATGCATGAAATGTACTATGCTATCATAAATCAACCGAACGGAACTGAAATGTGGTTAGAGCGCAAAACAACATTGAGTACCTCAGCAACTTTAGAAAAATAACACAGGTAACAAACGTACCGTATAGTAATCCGCGATAGAGGAAAGCACTAACACAGCAAACACTCACAATTATAGTTAATTTAAAAAACAGGCACAAATTCAGGAAACAACAGATAAGATAATGAGGAGATCACACAAGTAACGAGACCGATTAGTTGTGAAAACACAGCAAAAACACGCAATTATCGCAAATTTAAAATACGTTACTTGTGAAACACAGCCAAACACACAAATAAAGCAAATTTACAATACATTATTTGGGAATCACAGTAAAAACACAAAATGAAAACATCAGAATCAACATGCACTAAGTCTGCAAAACCAGGGAATCTGTGAACGGGTTCGCAAATCCCCTAGCATTGTGAGAACAAAAAAGTAATCGGTGTGAGGAAGAGAGCTAAAGGTCATCGGTAAAAGGATAGAAGGTATCACATATATGCTTCTCAACGAGCTCCTTCAAGGAGGCGAGACGGCGCGTGTAACGTCTCAAAAAGTCTGATACCGAGAATCGGTGGCACACAGAGATTTAAAAAGTGACACATAAGCTTCGAATTGTGTTGCCGCTGCATACAGGTCCAGATCAGGTGACTGAAGGAATTCTTCAGAACCAACAATCGTACGTGCAGGTTGAAAAAGACGTAAAAGTTGCTGTCTGGATAGTGGTCCAGGAACTGGAGGAAACGTATCAACGGCCTGTAGAACCTCAGCATCAGAGAGAGGATTGACAGGACCTGAGCGGAGACGCATACTGTTTGAAGAATCATCAGGTGGAGAAACACCGGAACCGTAAATCTCGGGAACACTAGCTGAATCCTCAGAATGTGGCACAGAAAGTTGTTTTGACTTTTTCTGTTTTACAGCGCCTTTGGAAATTCCAATCCGCTTCGAAGAAGAAGCTGAGGCGGATGTATCCATTAGTGGATCAGGCTTACCTCCCAAGTCAGGAGACGAGGAAACGAACGTTGCCGAAGAAGCAGTACGTAGCTGAGCTGCCTTAGTGGAGACTGGTACAGCAGCCGAGGCTTCAGGAAGATGTTGCAACAAGGGTATGGTAGACAAGGTTGTAAATGGAGATCCGATATCCGAGAGGCTAGGAGAAGAGCCAGACGGCCGATCTGCTAAACCACCACTCAACACACCCGGATCGGAACACTCCGCTGTAGACACATCTGTAGTCGAAGACAACTCTGTCAATCTTGAAGGTGGATGCACAATCGTACGGGTCGGGAGAGGAGGAAAGGCAGCATTGTCCGTGACGGAAATGTTCGTCTGACGGAGAAACGAAGAATTCGCGTCAGGCAAACTACCGGTCGTGGGGATAGTAGAAAGGCCAATGTGGTCAGCAGTGGGATGCGAACTTGATGAACGTCCACGTCGAACGCGGTCACAGGAGGCAGTGGTGTTATTCTGTGTTAAACAGTGTGTACAATAGTGAGCAGTGAAAATCTTGAAACTGTAGAATTGTGCGCCAATTTCAACAGTAGCTTCTGTAGGGCAATCCGCCAAGGCTTTCTCGGTGGGAAAGACGACCAATAACTGACGGCGAGGTCCGGTAGCATGTGCAAATCGAGCTCCGC
Source organism: Macrothele yani (assembly GCA_039090855.1). Classification (NCBI taxonomy): domain Eukaryota; kingdom Metazoa; phylum Arthropoda; class Arachnida; order Araneae; family Macrothelidae; genus Macrothele; species Macrothele yani. The sequence continues at coordinate 84,760,184 of CM077025.1, forward strand.
GGGGAGCGTCAGAGAGGCGACGAACCTTGCCAACAATTTTACAAACATGACTGACAAGGAGAGGAAGTGCAGTATCGGGCACTTCCTGTGGAACAGGATAGAACGTGATGTTCACCGTTCGCTTGGAAAGAGGCGACGGGATGAGATGGTTTGTCCCAATCGAAAGTCCGTTTGCAAGAAAAAAGTCAGTATCCTCCTTGTGATTGAACTGTACCGAAATACCCCGAGCAGTACGGGAAATTCCTGCAATGGACGCAGACGACACATGTCCAGAGAGGGCTTCTTTTTTTTTTTTTTTTTGATTGGAGGTTTAACGACTACCGTGAGCAACTCAATGGGCTATAAGCAGTCGCCCGTCCCTAATTTAGGGTCACTGGTTCCAGGGAAGGGAGAGAGCCAGTGCCGTAAGACAAACACAACATCCATGCCTCACCGGGATTCGAACCCGGACCCCTTACGGACGAATGATCAGAGGCCAGCGCCTTAGACCACTGCGCCACCGGGGCGGCCAGAGAGGGCTTCCATGTAGCGTGGCAATGGAGTATTTGGTAAAGCATGAAAGAGCACTCCTCTATCTAGGAGGTTATGGAACTCATGGCCAGCCGCCCCGGTGGCGCAGTGGTCTAAGCGATTGCCTCTGATCATTCGTCCGTAAGGGGTCCGGGTTCGAATCCCGGTGAGGCATGGATGTTGTGTTTGTCTTACGGCACTGGCTCTCTCCCTTCCCTGGAACCAGTGACCCTAAATTAGGGACGGGCGACTGCTTATAGCCCATTGAGTTGCTCACGGTGGTTGTTCAACCTCCAATCAAAAAAAAAAAAAAAAAAACTCACGGCCAATCTGCGAATTGTCATCTATCGTTACCTTCACCTTGTGGTTGGATACCTGAATAATAGGTGTTGCTTGCAAAAGATCATCTGGTTGAGAGGAATCGGACTTAGAAGTAGCGCCTCGTTGCACTTTAGAGGCAAATGACATTCTCGGAAGAGAAGTCTGTTCGGATCCGGCACGCACAGAAGGCTGTGAGGGAAGAGAAGCACAGGCCGAAGGCAAGGCAGTAGAATCAGTAGTACCCAGGGAGGGCACCGAGGCAGATGCAGGAGCTGAAGAAGAAAGCGCAGCCAAGTCCAGTGAAGGCACCGGTGCAGGAGTACTAGAAAGCTGGGAAGGCATCTGAGCAGACACATCTGAGGACGAGAGTATGTTAACTTCCATGGACGTGGAAATGTGACGTGCATCCGCCACGCCCATAGATGATAAGGAAATACCGGAAGCCGCCATGTTGGCAGCTTCCAAACGTAAACAAACGAGCAAACGATAAGAAAACGGATGAATATGAACTAATATGAGGATGAGAACGCTAGAAAAGTAGCTCAAAACGTACACAGTACCTTTAAACAGCCGAGCCACGCAACAGGTGAGTGAGGAACGAGGTATTCCTCACTAAAATGCATAAAATATTGGAGCCACCAACATTACGTCTGTCACAAACGAGCAATGGGCTGGACATATTGCCAGAAGAGCGGACCACCGACGGACAACCGAAAAGTTAGACTAGATTTCAAGGGACAGGAAAAGACCCAGAAGAATGTCTCATGGGAGATGAGTAGGTGAAATTCGAAAGCATGCGGGAGTGACCTGGAGGAGGCTGGGCTCAAGGCAAACCGTCGTAGAAAAAACTTGAGGAGACCTTCATGCAGTTGTGTATTGATAATGATTAACAATGATGATGATTTAACATAGAAGGTGACACAAGTAATTTTCTGTTGCTCAAAGAAATACAAATAAATACACTACTTTCATTGGATAACATTTTTAAAAACAACTAAACATCTTTATGCCGCCTCGGTGGCGCTGTGGTCTAAGCGACGGCTTCTGATCATTCGTCCGCGATGGGTCCGCGTTCGAATCCCGGTGAGGCATGAATGTTGTGTTTATCTTACGGTACTGGCTGTCTCCCTTCCCTGGAAGCAATGGCCTTAAATTAGGGACGGTCGACGGCTTATAGCCCATTGAGTTGCTCACGGTGGTCGTTAAACCTCAAATAAGAAAATAATATCTTTATTGTAAGTATGCACATGTCTTTAAAAAGACAGTTCAGTTTTATTTGAATGTAATTGCAGAACTACATAACAAACATAACATAATTTCGCATCTCAAATAACTAGTCTGTTGAAGACATTTTCGTCTTGACGAGAAATAGAACCAGTTAATACTTTATACTAGAGTTTCACAGATCATAGGTAACGTAAGATGTTCTGAGGGTTTTTAGAGTCTCTATGGTTCCACGTATCTGTTGCTTACAAAATGCTGTATTTTTGAAGCTATTTGCTTTTTCTGGCATCTTTCCGATCGGAGTGTCTTCTTCTCCGGCCAAACATTTTACGCAATTTATATGTATTGCTTTCTTACAAGCCTCGGTTAAAAAAGCTTACTTTCCCCATTTTCTTTAGTTCGGTTTCCACTCCGGATGTCTCAATCGATTTTTATGAACTCGACCTCAAAAAATTGCAAATAAAAATATGATACCAAGCTGAATGCATTTTAAATTATTCAAAAAATGAAGTGTTACGCCTAAAACATTTCTTCTTTTTGTAGTTTTGGGGTTTGACAACCATCGTGAGCAAAACAATGGTCAGTAAGCAGTCTTCCGTCCCTAATTTAGGGCGACTGGCTCTAGAAAAGGAAGAGTTCCCCAGTTTCCAACGGCCAAAGGCGGCCTGAAACAAGTTTCGGATAAAGCAAGTTAATATTTTGCTTTGACCACAAATTTCGGTAAAATTTTCAATCAAAGCAAAACATTTTAGGCTATTAAATTTCGTACATCATTAAAACGGGTAAGCAATGTTAATGGTGTAAAAATGTGTAACAATTAACAGCACAAAACTGTAAAAAATAACAGAACAAAAGTTGTGTAAAAATAAAAAAAAGTGTAAACATTACCGGCATTGCGACTAGTACATGTGAACTTTACTTTCCGTCGACCTACGAAATTCTCTGGGAAAAGCGTAGATTTACACTAGCAATGACGCCAGTTGTATTGTTTCTTTGAATAGCTGACGGATTCATTACAGGAAGGAGGGTGTGAAAGTCAGCAACACTGCTGGTGAGATTTCGTACTGCGTTGTTCTTGTTTTACAGTCTGAAGTAGAGTGTAAGCTGTAATTTTAGTGATGAGGACTCCGACTCGCCACTGGAAAATTTATTTAAAGAACATCAGAGGAACAAATTCATATTTACATTTCAAATGTTATGTTGGATCTTACCTTTACAGGCTGATGTGGCCGCGGCACCAGGTGAAGTATCGCCTGCAGTGAAGCACCCGATATCTCCACCCAAAAAAAAAATAAACATCTAAATAAAAATAAAAAAACACTAAAGAAAATTTTGTCAAAATTTTTGCTCTCCTCCTCTGCTGCTAGGGACTAGCAAGGAGTTTTCCTACTTGCGTTGACAACCGAAAATTCTGCAACAACAAATTAATTATCAGATTCCACTAATTAATAATGACCTCCCATAATTAATTATAACAAATTAATTATTAACTTCCCGCAAAACCCGTACCGCGATTGGGCGTGGATGCCTGGATTTAACTCCAGCACGTCCCAATCTACCGAAAATCACAGCAACGCACACACACACTCGAAAAGATACCCAACGCTCATTTCACGTACGCTTGACATTTAATATCCAACGTTATATTATATACACTGCCACCTTTATCCATGAAGTGGCACAAAAATCTGCTGAGATGAATGTATGGTGGGCTGCTCTATCGGCAGCTTAATTATGCACACTGATTTAAACACTTTATCACTGATTAAACGATAACACTGATTTAACTAACTCTGATTTAACAATTAACACTGATTCAAACACTGTTCACTGATGAAATTCTAGTATGCACAATAAACAAATAGAGCGAAGGAAACATATGTGAGAGATTACCCAAAACATTTAAATACACACTTTAGAAAACGATAATTGAGTACGAGCTTGGGTACCAGCAATTAAAATGATACAGTGATTATCATGACTGCCGCAGTTTAATTATAAGCTATATATATATATATCTATACCATTACACACACCTGCATAGGCTTGATGCCAAATTAGCAGGGAAGAGCTCTTAAACTTATGGCCATAACACAAATAAATTGTGTTGAAGGCCTCCACTGTCGTGCGTACTCCCTTTCACAGGGGACAGAGTTCTATACGCTGTTCACTGTCCGACGGCACTTGTACGTCGTGAGCAAAAGTTCGTATAAAGACCACATACCTTGGCAACCGTTGTCTGAGGTCCTCAGCGCAGAGAAGTGGCAAGAAATGTCCTGCCTTTTTGGTATATAGACAGCCTAGGCAAAAGTGCACTAATGTCGACCTAGTATCGGTCGAGAAGTCCAAAGGACTGAGATGTCCTCGTTTAAGAGGGGATCATTCATAGCAATCCTTACTTGCCTCTCTGCTTCTTTTTCCGAGCTCTCCCAGCGGTCAGCTCTCCGGCCTTGGTTCCATGCCCCTCGCTGGTGCTTTTCTCGTGCGTGTCTTTTCGAATCCGCCCTCCGAATGAATGCCGCTTGCTTTTCTCTTCTCCTCGTTTCTCTCCTCTTTGTCCTGTCACAGGGCTTCTCTTAGCCACTTGAAAAGGGATTTATCACCTTGTTTTCAACTGTGGGTGATAGTCGGTTCTCCCTTATCCCGTTCAGTTCGGAGAAAAACTGCAACCACCGAATGTCTCTTGGCTTGCAGAGGGACTTTTGGGGGGTGAAGTTTGCAGTCTTTCGTTAGTTGAAAATGCACACGACTGTTGCTATGAGTCCGAAATAGAGATGGTCTGTCGCCATGTGGCCTTTCACAATTCTCGTTTGCCAGAAGGCTACGAATTATGCACTTATCAAATACTGAACAAATTTTAACAATGGCAGTGATGAACAAATTAGAGGATCAATTACCGTAATTAATTATAACTATGAGTGTCGCCTTGCAGTTACATCGAAACACAAATTTACCGCATAAATGAAATATAAAAATTTTCCACAAGTTAGGCTGCACCCTATAACAGTTAGTAAGAATAAAATGTGCCAAATAAAAATAATGTTGGCAAAGACATTTTTATTTACTATCATGTAGTTTGAGAAGAAATCAGTTAACTCTGATGCCTACTCATTGATGTAAAGTCCAGATATCAGTATCTTTGATTTTAGAAGTAGTAAATACAGTCGTTAGGCAGAAAGTGGCAATGAGAATTTGGTGCAATTGTGAACCAAGGGCTCAAAAAATTCCTGTAAAATATTTTAGTGTATTTGCTCTTCTTACAAATTTAAGAATTTTTTTCTTCTCCTTTTTCTATGCAGAAAGGAAAAACTGCCGATTATTACTTTCAGTATCCAGAGCATCTCAACTTAGATGAGGTGATTAAGAAGTGCCACAAAGTCAATGCTACCTATCTCGCAAACACTACGAATCGCATAAAGGGAAAATCCCCAGTCAGACGTAAGTTTATTTCATTTTCACTTATCTTTTAAGTTAACGTTTTTTAAGTGTAGACACTTCAATGACTAATAATTTACACAGAAAGTGCACGCCGTGAACATTTTATGATACAAATAAAAATATACGTTTAAATGCATGCCTATTCACAATTGTGAATGGTAAGAGTTTGAGGCTAATTTGTAAAAACACTCATTTTGGCAGTAACCACATGAAGCAGACTAAAATGGGTTGGCGTTGAACAGTCTGCGTTTCAGCTAAACGTGCGTACAAATTCCGTCTTGGCTACTTGAAGTTTGTCAAGATTAGCCTTCCCTCACGGTTTCGTGAAAACGAGGAAAAATTCTAAATCGATGTTTGTATACATATATATTACATACGGGTGTCGATGACACTCGGCGAAGCATTGATTCGATTAGATGGTGATAGGTATCCTGGGGTATCTGGTACCGTTATGTCAACAGCAGGTCCGCCAGTTCCTGAATTTGGAGGCCAATACATTAACAGAAAGTTACCAGCATATTTCTCGAATCACTCCTTGACGATTCTGGCATTGTGGCATGGCGCATTATCCTGTTGGTAATAACCATCACCAGCAGGAAACACAGTTGCCATGAATGGGTGAACTTGGTATGCAACGTTGTTCAGACACCTGAGAGCTGTCAGGAAATGTGCTATTGGGATAATAGAGCCTTAAATGTTCCAAAAAAAACATTGCCTAAATATCCCAAGAACACATTGCCCACAGCATAACACCACCACCTCCGGCCTGTTTCCGCTCAACAGTGCATCCAGGTGCCATAGCCTTCGTTGGTAATCGGCGTATCCGCGCTCGGCCGTCTACGTGATGCACCATGAATCTTGATTCGTCAGACTAGGCCACTTTCTTCGAATCATCCGCGATCCAATCTTGATGATTTTGGGCACACTTCATGCGTTGTTGGCGATAAGATGCAGTGAGCATGGGGACCCGGCTGGGTTTTTGGCTACGCAGGTCCATGTGCAGAAGACTGCGATGAACTGTGTGCTGTAATACTTTGCCACCAGTGTTGTAGCTGCGGGTGATTTGTCGCACTTTGCCCCGAGGTCGCTGTGGACGATGCGCGACAGTCTCCGCTCCCTTCTGACTTCAATGAGCTGCGGGCGGCACACAGCTGGACGATGGTTCGTCGTTGGGCCATCTGTGCATCACTTTTGATACGTACTCACTACACCGGCGCATGAATAACCCACAAGCCGCGCCGTTTCTAAGATCGTAGTTCCAAGGCGCGGGACCATCACATTTGTCCTTTATCAAACTCCGATAAACCGGCAGCTTTTCCTATTTTGACCTCGAACATTCTACTAACCGAAAGCCTGTCCTCGGGTTGTATATATACTGCTCTGTGAACTTCACCTGCGCCACCGTTCGGTCTTCAGGCGCGCTCATTTCTCTAGGTATGGGGTGGTCATAATGTAAAATGTAATGGCTCATCCGTATGTATATACAATGGTTTCCATAAATTAAGGAAAAATCACAAAAATAGCCATAACGCCTTAAAAAAAACCCAATCGAAACGAAATTTGAGTCTGTTGTTATATAAAAAGTGCTGAATAAAACTGCGCTATGCAAAATAGTGGCGCTGCAATCGGAATGCGTCACCTGCAAGTACCATATAAATGCATGTGTGAGAGTAAGACTGTCAGTTTTGCTGTGATAGTGAGATAAGAAATCTTGAATAGCCAATTCCTTACAATGGCTTCGAGGCATCGTTTGACGGAAGTACTACGATGGAGGGCCTTTGGGAGATTAGAGGCAGGTCAAAATCAGACAGAGGTGGCCAGATGGTTAAATGTGAGTCCTGTGGTTCATAGACTTTGGCAACAATTTCAAACCACAAATTCGGCATCCAGAAGGTTCAGCCAAGGACGGCCAAGAGCTACGTCAAGCGCCGATGACCGATATTTGCAGTTATGCGCACAAAGGAGCAGAACCTCAACTCCAACTCAACTTAGGTCTCGGCTTGCTGCAGCAACCGAAAGGATGGTGCCAACGTCTAATGTGCGCAGAAGACTTCATGAAGGTGGTCTGTACGCGAGGCGACCAGCCATTTGTGTGCCACTCACCTCGCGTCACAGGAGGGGGCGTTTGAGATGGGCACGTCAACATGTCCACTGGACTGCAGATCAACGGAGAGCTGTTCTCTTCACAGATGAGTCCAGGTTAAGCTTGCAAAGCGATAGCAGACGTTGCTTGATTTGGAGAGAATCTGGAACCCGTTATCATCCATCAAACATCCGTGAAAGATATTCATGCGGAGGAGGCAGTACCTGTGTGTGAGTTGGTATTTCTTTGGATGGACGTACAGACCTCAATGTGTTTCCACGTGGAACCGTGACTGCTCAAGTCCTTAGAGATGTCATCCTTGATACTTATGTGCGCCCTTATGCTGGTGCAATAGGTGATAATTTCATCCAACAAGACGACAACGCTAGACCACACAGGGCTCGTATCGTGGAAGATTATCTTCAGCAGCAAACAATTCAGCGCATGGTGTGGCAGCTCGATCTCCGGACCTGAATCCCATTGAGCATGTTCGGGATGCTCTAGGGAGACGGGTTGCTTCTCTCAATCCTTCATTTGAGACACTTGCCACGCTTAGAGAAGCTTTGCAAGAACAATGGCTCTCGCTTCCTACTGAAATCATAGACCGCATAATCGATAGCATCACACATCGCCGTATGTGCTGTATTGCTGCTCGGGGTGATCATACTCCAAAGTGAAGATACCTTTCCTATACCAAACTGACACATCCAATTTGCTTTGCTTAAATACGTAATTCAGGACTTCTTGAAAATGATTTTTCGGCTATACATATATCCAAGCTGCCTTAAAGCAAATAAAACTAATACTACTAACTAGGAACTTGATTTTTTAGATTTGTCTATTAATCTTAATGAAATTAATCACGTTAGTAGTGTGTATGATAAGAGAAATAACTTTAAATTTAAAATTTTAAAATACGTAGAGGAGGGGCCCAGTAATATCTCCAGCAAGGGTACAGAAAATGTCTTTATCTCAGTTATGAGGTTGTCCAAAATTTGCAGCTTGGAGTCAGATTTTAAGAAGCACGTTCAAACTGCAATCAGTCAGTCTATTAATAACCAGGTTCCACGGGCTTTCTTAAAAGTAACGGTTAGGAAATTTGTTCTTAAGCATAGTATTAGTATAGCAGACCTTATCTAATTTAAAAACTCCGTGACTGAATGTATTATATAAATTAAAGCTATAATTTAGAGGTTTAGATGATGATGTGGTCACCTTTACTTATTCTTTTTTTTTTTTTTTTTTTTTGAGGTTTAACGACCACCGTGAGCAACTCAATGGGCTATAAGCAGTCGCCCGTCCCTAATTTAGGGTCACTGGTTCCAGGGAAGGGAGAGAGCCAGTGCCGTAAGACAAACACAACATCCATGCCTCACCGGGATTCGAACCCGGACCCCTTCGGACGAATGATCAGAGGCCAACGCCTTAGACCACTGCGCCACCGGGGCGGCTTACTTATTCTGGAACCTAAAATGCCTTTTCATTTCCCTTTTATTAAAAAACATAAAACTAACTAATAAAAATATTACAAAGAAGTTTTAAAAATATAAACAAATACAAAAAAAATATAAAATAAAAACTAGAAGAAAAATAGAATAATTTAATTAATTAAATGTTTGAGAATGTTTATTTTTTGAGTATATTAATAACTTTAAAGCCAATTGAGAACATATAATCCTGTTCCTAGTAGGAATTTTTTAGTATTCCGTTAGTTGAATGCAAATTTAAAACAGTTTTCCTTAGGTTAAGTAATTTTTTGGCTTTAAGACATTTCATGCCTTACTTCAACCGCAAAAATTATTATTGAATTTGGTTGACTTCTGGATTGCTAGGTGGCGCAGATAGCGTCACTTCGTTAAGAATGTCAGGGATCGTAGGATCGCGCGTTGGGCGATCTTTTAAATTAATACTTTCCATTTGGTAAATTTTTTATTTTATTTTATTTTTTATTATTTTTATTAGGTTTTGAGGCTTTCCTTTTCTCCTAAAATTGTTTGAGGTTTTTTTTATAAGTTTTGCCCTTTTCTAAGGATTTTTAGACTGTCTATGAGCGTAATCCATTCTGGAAACCTCGTTTTAGTTTGATTTGGGCACGTACAGCCTAGGCTAGCTCTTAATTTTCCAATATAGCACTCATCTTGGCAAAAACTTGTAAATAGGTTAACTAATTAAAGCTGCTCATTTCATTTATTGATGTTCCAAAAGGTAGTGTCTGTAGATAATTATTTCGATGTAATGTTTTGGTTGAAATTGTGTACAAGTTTGTATTTCTATGGTACTTGCGCGTTTTTATGCTTCTCTGATCTAATTAATCAGGTTCCCAAAAGCAGTGTGAGTCGGGCTACGGATCATCCAGATTACAATAGGGTTTTTCGTTTTTTTATTAAGTTTCATTAATGTTGCTAACATTTTTTATTATATTTTATTATATTTTTATATATTTTTTTTATTAAAATTTCTTTGTCTCTTGTTAATTTTCATGAAAGGATTTTTCGCTTGTAATCTCGAGTGGTAAAAGTAGCAGTGGAAGGCTTATTTTAGTAATTGGATTGGGGTTTTGCTTAGAACTTTCTGTTCTATTTTATCTTGCAAACTGTATGATGCAGCCATGGTATCGCAGTGGTCTAAGCGATGGCCTCTGATCATTCGTCCGAAAGGGGTCCGGATTCGAATCCCGTGAGGCATGGATGCTTTGTTTGTCTTACGGCAATGGATCTCTCCCTTCCTTGAAACTAGTGACCCTAAATGAGGGACGGGCGACTGCTTATAGCTTATCGAGTTGCTCACGGTGGTTGTTATACCACCAATAAAAAAAAACTGTATGATGCAGAAAACCACACTTTTTGGTCTATAAAGAGGTATGAGAGGTGTTAGATGTTCCTAGCTCTTGATGAAGCCATTAGACGATAGCTGCCATATGTTCTATAATCCTTTCTTTTTTTTTTCTTCTGGTTAATTCTTGGGTCTCTTCTTTCGAGATTTTCCGCATCTGTTTTTCTTCATATATATATATATACATACACTATATTAACAAAAGTCACCGGATATCTAGAAGAGAAACACAGCATAGCTTTTATTGATATACATTAATACGGTGTCGGTCCACCTTTGGCCTTAATGTATACACTGACCCTTCGAGACATGCTTTCGACAAGCAAGGTTTTGGAACATAGCAATAGTTATGCGCTTCCATTCAGTACATAATGCTGCCGCTAACTGTTGCTTGGTAGTAGGCCTTGGTTCCAAACTTCTTATGCGGCGTTCTAATCCATTTCATAGGTGCTTTGGACCAGGGCTCTGTACTGGCCAGTCCACACACGGTACGGAATTATCGTCAAACCATGCCATAACAGTCCTTGCTTTATGGCTCGGTGCATTATCCTACTGCTACCAGCAGGTCTCGGTTCCATAGTATTGCCACAGAGTTGATAGGGCATACTTGTCCACAATATCGGGGTAGACGTGCTGGTTAACAGGTTTGTCCACGATAACCAACGAGCGGGACCATACCACGAAAAACACCCCCACACGAGTACACTGCCAGCTCCAAACTTGACCGTAGGAACAGTACACTGTGGTAAATACCATTCCCCCGGCTGCCGCCATACCACACACACGACCATCAGACTGATTGATCGTGTATCTGGATTCATCAGTCCATAGGACCAGTTTCCATTGATCTATGGTAGCCGCACAACCACGGTAATCGAAGGAATGAAGCTCTCTGGGAATGGTACGTGTACATACCGAGGTTCCAGCGTTTTTATTCACCTGTTCACTGAGGTGTTATGCAGTACTCTGGCGTTTAGCTGTAACGACTCTCCTGAGGCTTCGACTTCTTCTATGGATGATTTCCTTTGGTCTGCCGGTACGTTCTGCTGCTTCAGGCACGCCATGTGTGTTTCACTTATTCAGTACATCCAAAACAGTTGACTTGGGTATGTTTAAATGCCTCTCGGTTTCTCTTATGGACAACCTACTAATATAACGTGCAGCAATCTTTCCTTTCTCAAAGTCAGTTCTCTGCCGCCGCGACATTTTCACTCAACCTCACACTGCGATATAATCGCGGTCAGCTGCAGGCTTGTTTTTATACCTGACATATTCAAAAATTTAATTTGAATTGGTCACCATGACCATGTGCTAAAATGTAAAAATACACTTGTATAAAACAATGTGACACGTGATATATAAAAAAAATTAAGTAGTGGTCGAACAAAAGAAAAACTGTATGCACAAACAGCAAAATTTACGTTGTCGAAGTATCTATTAATTAAATTTTGCCAGGCTCAGATCCTTGAACTCTGTCAAGTGCAGAGGTGATTTATGAGCTTGACAAAAAAATGTTTGCACAAAATTTAACTTATCAATACCTTGGATTCACTGAACACACATAAACAAGTAATAAAGGTGACTCAGAATTTTAGGTGTAAAAACTGTTGTCAGTTATCTGTATTTTTGAGTAGGCCTCTCGTCTGGTCAAAATTTTCATTAAATTTTGCAGTGATTTTTGTTTCTTGCACAAACCACCCAGAAATGCCAAAAATGAGTTTTAGAGTCCAATTTCAATTTTGTTGGGTGTATATTTTAAATTGATTACAGAATTTTCTGATTTGGTCTGGTATTCAAAACTTTAACATTCGAATTTGTAAATTTTCGTTTATTATTCAAAATCCCGCGTGATTCAATTATCATTTGTCTAGGAAGAAAAATCTGTGATCTACACTTGATATTTCTTTTTTAGGTACATTTACGAAACATCATGCACAATACAAAAAAATAATACACTTTGGCCAAAAATAAAATGAGTACTGAGATTTCTCAGCGTGTAATGCATTACGCCTGCATCTGAATTTTTTTTTAATATTAATTGTATCACTTCAAAATACCATGTTTTTTTCTTTTTCTCTCCCCTCTATGTTATTTTTTTCCCTCTTAAATTTACTTTCATGTTTTACCTTTTTTTTTCTTTTGAGATTTACCCAAATACAATTCAACTATGAATAAAGACAATAATTTTTTTTTGGTTATGACAAAAAGTATCCAAATGCTTAATGACTATAACTCAATTAATGCTCTGCATCACAAAAGAAAAATTCACTTTCGAATAATTTAACTCCCCGTGCGGTGTGTGGAAATTCAGAAGAAATCATCCGCCGCTTTGGGCTGCAGATAGAGCAAAGACCGTCTTTTCCTGAGTGAAACGAGTCTGTGGTGTAACAGATGGCCGAAAATCAGATATTAGCAAAAGTTTACCTTCGCTTGGTGCCGATTATTTCTTTGCCATAGGAGTCATCGAGTTATTAATTTTTTTCCTTCAATTTGAATCTCTTTTCCGGGGGGGGGGGGGTAGACGTGGTTGAGGTAGCCGTTGATCCTCTCCAGACATCTGCTGAGAAGAATAGGCTTGGGTATGCTCTGGTTACCCTCTGATGCTGGTAGTGAAGAAAACAAAAATGGCCGATGGTTCCTTCCCACTTTTTTTCCTGGAGCCGAAGCCAGGTGGCGTCCATTCTTAGTTCTTAGTCGCTGCTAACGTTGGCCGGAGTGTCCCAAGGATATTCGCCTCTTGGCTTCACGTCCAAGGAGTTGTAGCTTCCGAATGGGGGTGATGTCAGTCTTACGGACTCATGACCGATGAGTACGAGCGGAGGCAGAGGCTGGCTTTCGCTTAATCAGCAGACTGCTTGAGTGATAAACTAGACCAACATGAACTTCTTTTCGCGGGTCAGCGGGTGCTGACCTCAGTAAAACACGAAACAAGTGAGGTGTTAACCTCTGACAAACCAAGGAGCAAGTGAGAGAGTGAAGGAATGAAGAGAAAAATCAACTCTTTGCTCAAACTTTTACCAAACTCTTGCGCGCATGCGTCAAAATGGACGCATTACTTTCAGCCACGCTGTTGGGTAAAAGTCCTTCCTTATGCTTCGTAGCTTGAAGCAAAGGTGTACGGGGGAGTGGGGGACCAAAGAACCTGCTTAGTCATCATGATCATAATCATGGCGTCCCTCTTAACCATGACTTTGCAAAAAAGTTTGAAATTCACCCTTCTATGCCCCAGGGACTAATCGTTTTCAAGGTGACTTACTAAGGAATTTCTGGGCTAACAGGAAACGAGATTCTTATCTCTGGGTTTGGCAACTCACTGTCTAGTGAAAAAAAACCCCAAAATGGTGCAGATTCCGGGGATCCTAATGTTAACATAAAATTTACATCAGGTACACATAACATTTTTCGAACTCAAGAAATACAATAATTTTCACATCATTTTCTTTACAAATTGCTGAAGAAGAAATTTCCGAATTCGGGAGGAAAAAAACGTAATTTCCTTAAAAAAAAAGAAATATTCTACTGGCATAATGTACGACTGTACACCAAATTTTGTTGTTGTGTCTTGCAAACACACCTGAACGTCACAAACTTTTGTACCAATAAATACTTCTCATTACACACTATTTAATCTCAGTCGTAATGTAAGCTTAATTTAATTAAATTAATTATTATGTACGAGTTCACTTTACGATTCCAATGTTCATTATTACTCTATATAAATACAAAATTTAGTTTTTAAAATGAAGTTAATAATTTAGGTAAACAAATGTTTTAATTCCACACATATACTAAAAGTAATTTTTTAAGCCATTTATATATGTTCAAATTCTTCCTAGCTCTCGTTCCGAAGGCACATATACAAAACACGTACAAACAAACTATAAATACACAATTTCCAACGAAATCCTTGAACGAATGTTTAAGAAAGTGAAAAAAAAAACGTTTTTTCTGTCGCTCGGTTCGCCTCAAAAAGGAAATTAAAAAAAAAATTAATGAGAGGAAAAATTTAAGGAATCATTCTTGGAGACGAGTGTTACAGTGGACACCAGTGCCGTGTAACACGAGAATGCGTGGATGTGTGGGTTTTTCGCATAGTGGAACCAAAGATCGGGCTCTAACCTCCGAAATCACTAATAGAAAAATATCAACACATCAAACCGTTTGTAGCTGCACCGCACATCTTAACAACGCAACGGGTCCGTTCATTTGCTTTTGAAGGGGTGTCCGGTGACTTTTGTCAATACAGTGTATATACATATATATATATATATATATATATATATATATATATATATATATATATATATATATATATATATATATCATCATCATCATCATCATTGTCAACCATTATCAATCCACTGCTGGACGAAGGTCTCCCAAGTTTCCTCCACAACGGTCTGTCTTGTGGCAGTCTCCTCCATGTCACCCCTGCATACTTTCGAATTTCATCCACCCATCTCCCATGTGGTCTTCTTCTGGGTCTTTTCCTGTCCCTTGGAATCCAATCTAAAATTTCGGCTGTCCATCGATGATCTGTTCTTCTGGCAGTATGTCCAGCCCATTGCCATTTCAGGGATTTTACTCTGATCATGATGTCTTCCACTCTTGTCATTTTTCGGATCCACGAGTTCCTCTTCTTATCTCTCCTGGTTACACCAAGCATGCACCTCTCCATGCTGCTTTGAGTTGTCTGCAGCCTTTGTATGTCTCTTTTAGTTAAGGTCCACGTCTCTGCACCATAGGTAAGCACTGGAAGGATGCATTGATCAAACACTTTTATTTTAAGACATAATGGCATATTGCTCTTGAAAATTATGCTGCTTCTTCCAAAAGCTCTCCAGGCAAGTTTTGTACGCCGATTAATTTCTTCATCAATGTGACCCTCACTTGATATCTGCTGTCCAAGATAAACGTACGTGTCTGTTATCTCCAGCTTTTCTCCATCAATCGATAAATCTTCATTTCTTGTAAAAGCATTGAACATCACTTTTATCTTCTGAAAGTTCATTTTTAATCCCACTTCTTTACTCTTGTCAGCAAGTTCCTGGATCATACTCTGCAGCTCTGATGGGGTAGTTGTAAAAATGACTACGTCATCAGCAAAACGAAGGTGGGTTAGATAATCTCCATTAATCTTTATCCCCTTGTTTTCCCAGCTCAGCGACTGAAAAACACCCTCCAATGTGGCATTAAAGAGCTTCGGAGATATGGTGTCACCTTGTCTCACTCCCTTTCCAACTTTTACGTGTGTTGTATTTTCAAACAGCCGAATCTTTGCACTTGCATTTTCATAGATGTTATTAATAATATTAATGTATGCATCTTCAATACCGCAGGTTTTCAGAGCCATTGAACTGCTGTTGGTTTCACCGAATCAAAGGGTTTTTCATAATCGATAAAAGCCATGCACAATGGAAGTACATATTCCCTCGCTCTTTCAATTAGTTCTCTCAGTACGTGGATATGATCTATTGTGCTGTAGCCACTCCTGAATCCAGCTTGTTCTCTCGGTTGAGCCATGTCCAGTGTTACCTTCAAGCGGTGTGAAAGAACTTTAGTGAAGATTTTATAAACTACTGATAGGAGGCTGATAGGTCTGTAGTTTCCGAGATCCTCAATGTCACCTTTCTTATGTAGCAGGATCATTGTAGCGGTGTTCCAATCCTCAGGAATCTTTCCTTCATTAAGGCATTGAGTGAAAATTTGGGCGAGTACTGTTTCGATTTCTCCACTTGCTTCTTGTATGATGTCTACAGTAATTCCATCTTCTCCTGGAGCTTTTCCCCGCTTCATGTTCTTGATTGCATGTGCAACTTCTGCTGGAAGGACTGGAGGAACTCTGGTACTGGTATCTTTCATGATGTCTGGAGTGCATGTATCATCCCTTTCATATAATTCGGAGTAGAAATCTTTCACTCTTGTCAAAATTTCGCCTCTATTTCTTGTTACAGAACCATCCTTTTTTCTCAGTGCCATAATCTGTTTTCTTCCCTTACTGAGATGTCCCTTTGCTATCTTTAGGCTTTGGTTGTTTTCAATTGCTTTCCTCACTAGTTCACAGTTGAATTTTCTTACGTCTTCAGTGATACTTTTTCTTACTGTCTTGCATAGCTCTATATATTCCACTTTGGAAGTCACATCTTCTTTAGTTGTCCTCATCACTCTTCTTTTTGCATCAACATTTTCGTTTTTCCTGATAATTTGTTTACATGCGACTTGTTCTTAGACCCAGCTAATTTTGTTGCTGTTTCCATAAGAGCTTTGGTTACTTTTCTGTTAACTTCAGAGATGTCCACTTCTTCCGATGTTAGGCCTTCTAAAGCAGAGAACCTGTTCTTCAGTTCCAACTTGAAGGTATTATGGTGTTTTTTAAGGTTGGTTATGTCAATAGATTTTGTTTGTCTTATGAGCTTGCCACGTTCAAGTTTAGTGTTGAGGTGCATCTTACATCTCACCAATCTATGGTCACTACCTGTGTTGAACTTGTTTAGCACACTGCAGTCTTCTATGACGAATTTTTTGTTACACATAATAAAATCAATTTCACTTGTCGTCCCATTTGGATGTCTCCATGTCCATTTCCTGTGTGGCTTTTTCTTGAAGAAGGAGTTCAAGATGAAAAACCCTTCTGCCTCTGCAAACTCACGAGAGTATTTCCACGCTGGTTTCTGTTGCCGTGACCGAATTTACCTACTGAAGTTTCATTCTGTTGCCGTTGCCCTATTTTTGCATTGAAATCTCCCATAATTATTGTCAAGTGCTGCTTACCTTTATTATTTAGATGACAAATTTCCTCATAAAATTCTTCAATTTCTTCTTCAGGATGACTTGTGGTGGGTGCATAAGTTTGAATAATCTGAGCCTGGTATCTTTTCGAGAGTTGGATAACGAGTCGTGCAGCTCTGTCAGAGGAACTTTCAACTTCTACAACTTTATCCTTCAGTTTCTTGTTTACTATAAATCCAACACCACTAGTTCTGCCAGTATCTGTCCCACGATAGTAGAAGAGATGTCCACTTTTCAGTTCAACGAAATCTTCTCCATTTCTCCTTACCTCACTTAGCCCGACGATGTCCCACTTGATCCTCTGTAGTTCCTCTTCCAATTCAAGAAGCCTTGAATCAGAAGATAGGGAGCGTCCATTATATATAGCCAAGGTCAGCATCAGATGGCAGCCTAGTTTGGTCCTCCGGGTATTCTTAGCACCCTCTGCCTTCATGTCGCCCTGGCCGCTGCCTTGGCCAGGTACATTCCAGCTGCCGGAGACTGAGGGCCAAGATTTAAGTTGTGGAGTCATTTTGGAGGGGTTTGGCCATAACTCACCGCGCTGGCCAAGCGGGTTGGTGAGTGTGGGATAGCATTTCCTCTAATCCCGATGGTATAGTTATACCGCTATTGGCGGTCGTCAGAGCCCCTTTAGTGGGAACAGGATGCACCACGAGAAGGTGGGGTTGACATTTGTCAAGGAGAGGCTGTGATGTTACGCATCACCTGACCTTACATCCCTGACCTTACATATATATATATATATATCATCATCATCATCATTGTCAACCATTATCAATCCACTGCTGGACGAAAGTCTCCCCAAGTTTCCTCCACAACGGTCTGTCTTGTGTCAGTCTCCTCCATGTCACCCCTGCATACTTTCGAATTTCATCCACCCATCTCCCATGTGGTCTTCTTCTGGGTCTTTTCCTGTCCCTTGGAATCCAATCTAAAATTTCAGCTGTCCATCGATGGTCTGTCCTTCTGGCAGTATGTCCAGCCCATTGCCATTTCAGGGATTTAACTCTGATCATGATGTCTTCCACTCTTGTCATTTTTCGGATCCACGAGTTCCTCTTCTTATCTCTCCTGGTTACACCAAGCATGCACCTCTCCATGCTGCTTTGAGTTGTCTGCAGCCTTTGTATGTCTCTTTTAGTTAAGGTCCACGTCTCTGCACCATACGTAAGCACTGGAAGGATGCATTGATCAAACACTTTTCTTTTAAGACATAATGGCATATTGCTCTTGAAAATTATGCTGTTTCTTCCAAAACCTCTCCAGGCAAGTTTTGTACGCCGATTAATTTCTTCATCAATGTGACCCTCACTTGATATCTGCTGTCCAAGATAAACGTACGTGTCTGTTATCTCCAGCTTTTCTCCATCAATCGATAAATCTTCATTTCTTGTAAAAGCATTGAACATCACTTTTGTCTTCTGAAAGTTCATTTTTAATCCCACTTCTTTACTCTTGTCAGCAAGTTCCTGGATCATACTCTGCAGCTCTGATGGGGTAGTTGCAAAAATGACTACGTCATCAGCAAAACGAAGGTGGGTTAGATAATCTCCATTAATCTTTATCCCCTTGCTTTCCCAGCTCAGCGACTGAAAAACCTCCTCCAATGTGGCATTAAAGAGCTTCGGAGATATGGTGTCACCTTGTCTCACTCCCTTTCCAATTTTTACGTGTGTTGTATTTTCAAACAGCCGAATCTTTGCACTTGCATTTTCATAGATGTTATTAATAATATTAATGTATGCATCTTCAATACCGCAGGTTTTCAGAGCCATTGTAACTGCTGATGGTTTCACCGAATCAAAGGCTTTTTCATAATCGATAAAAGCCATGCACAATGGAAGTTCATATTCCCTCGCTCTTTCAATTAGTTCTCTCAGCACGTGGATATGATCTATTGTGCTGTAGCCACTCCTGAATCCAGCTTGTTCTCTCGGTTGAGCCATGTCCAGTGTTACCTTCAAGCGGTGTGAAAGAACTTTAGTGAAGATTTTATAAACTACTGATAGGAGGCTGATAGGTCTGTAGTTTCCGAGATCTTCAATGTCACCTTTCTTATGTAGCAGGATCATTGTAGCGGTGTTCCAATCCTCAGGAATCTTTCCTTCATTAAGGCATTGAGTGAAAATTTGGGCGAGTACTGTTTCGATTTCTCCACTTGCTTCTTGTATGATGTCTACAGTAATTCCATCTTCTCCTGGAGCTTTTCCTCGTTTCATGTTCTTGATTGCATGTGCAACTTCTGCTGGAAGGACTGGAGGAACTCTGGTACTGGTACCTTTCATGATGTCTGGAGTGCATGTATCATCCCTTTCATATAATTTGGAGTAGAAATCTTTCACTCTTGTCAAAATTTCTGCCTCTATTTCTTGTTACAGAACCATCTTCTTTTCTCAGTGCCATAATCTGTTTTCTTCCCTTACTGAGATGTCCCTTTGCCAATTTTAGGCTTTGGTTGTTTTCAATTGCTTTCCTCACTAGTTCACAGTTGAATTTCCTTACGTCTTCAGTGATACTTTTTCTTACTGTCTTGCATAGCTCTATATATTCCACTTTGGAAGTCACATCTTCTTTAGTTGTCCTCATCTCTCTTCTTTTTTGCATCAACATTTTGGTTTTTCCTGATAATTTGTTCACATGCAACTTGTTCTTAGATCCAGCTAATTTTGTTGCTGTTTCCATAAGAGCTTTGGTTACTTTTCTGTTAACTTCAGAAATATCCACTTCTTCCGATGTTAGGCCTTCTAAAGCAGAGAACCTGTTATATATATATGCGTCACCTCCGTTAGAGGCTGGAAAATAACCAGGTCATGAAAACTTACTCTTCCAAGGGGGAAGGGGGTAAGTAAAGCTCGTCAGCATGGCATGTACTCTGGCCTATTACATTAATCATAAGGGATGATCAGGTTGTTAATTAAATCTTATTTGCATAAATCAGCCATATGACTGTGAGGGACGATGTCACACTTACCAGGGGTTTCATTTCAGTCCACGTAAACAGCCCTCAGACGAGAATACCACCCCCACCAGCTTCAAGAGTACCCTGCTGGCAAGAAGGATCCATCGCTTCATGTGGTTTGCGCCGTACTCGTATCCTGCCATCCGCATGTACCAACGTGAATCTCGACTCATCAGTCCAGGCAACATTTTCCTCATGTCTAGGGTCCAGTGGCGATGTTCCCGCTCCCATGCTAATCTTTACACCCTGTGATGTGCGGTCAGCAGCGGTACCCTCGTGGGACGATGGCTTCTGTACCCCACAGCGAGGAGATTGTTCTAGATGGTGTGGCTGCTTACACGTTTTTGTGCACCAGCGTTGAATTGCCGAGTGATTTCTTGCAATGTGGCACGTCTATCCGCTGTTACAATGCGAGCTAGCCGATGATGATCCCGCTCAACCACACGCTGTTGTCCACGGCAGTTGGCCCTTGCAAGGATGGTTTTACCGGATTCGATGTACTCACGTTGCACCCGTGACACAGTGGCTCGTGAAAATCTCAGGTCATGTACGACTTCCGAGATGGAGTGATCCATTCGTCGGGCCCCGAAAATTTGCCCACGATCAAATGCGCTTAGAGTCTTACCCATACTGCGTCCGAATCTTACCGATTCCCGTCGCATCACTCCTTATATTGTCGGATCGCTGCACACGTCATGTAGTTTCCGTTTACAGGGCCGCCCACAGCGCTACATTTGCATAACGTCAGCTGTCTCTAATTCAATTGCTCTTCAGTGTATTCCTGTTGAAGTTAGATCACCATTCAAATCACTATTTTTCACTTTAATCCTTCTCTTTTGCAACCAGTCATCTCTAATTTTTCTCGACTTTAACTGGATAATAATATTAGCATTTGGTCTTTGGAATGAGTTAAGTTTAAGAGGGTGGATAATATCAATATCATTGATATGAAAATTAGGTAGTCCAAATTTTATTGCTAGTTTCTTAACAAAACTGCAAAGTTCCTGTTCATTACCAATTTGAGACATGTCCAATCCATGAATCTCAATATTCCTATTGCGAGAATACTGCAAAAGCTAATTAAGATCATTCTGCAGTTTATTAATCATAGTATCTCTCATCCCAATCTGACCCCGCAGCATTTCATGTGTTGACTTCAAATCAGCATTTTCCCTAGTAAGGAATTAATTTGTAGTGATAAGTTATTGTACTCCAATGTTAAAGTCTGAATACTATTTTTACACTCAGTTATTTTGGTTCTAAGTTCGGTAATTGATTCAAGTTTTGAGTTAATATGCTGCATGGACTGTTTTAAGTCTTATCTAATATCACTATTTGTTTGCTGATTGTGTCAGGTTCTCTAGGTGCATAAGCTGACAGGTTAGAATTATCTGTTTTCCCTGACCATTAGATCTTTTCCTGTTATTAGACATGTTTTAAACACAAGGGTACAATCAAATGAAAAATGCAGTCAAACATCTTAGCAGGAGGTTTCAAAAATACTCATAGATGGCAGCACAGCAGACTATATAATGTAATCACTGTATCCGTGGATATAACACTGAGTAATTTTGATTATTACAAGAGTTTCCGATTCTTCTTAGAACAAAAACACAAGGAAATATAGTCTCAGAAGAATAAGTAAAATTGCAGATACCTGAATCTCGAAGTTTTAGATATAGCCAACCACCAAGTATTTCTAGACACACGAGTCGCTCAATGCCTGCTGCAGGTTAACAAAAATAACCTTTTTAGTATATCCATATTTCTGCCTATAAAGCACTATAAGTATATCCTGTGACGTATATTCTAACTTAACTTTCCTTTTTAGTTCCTTTCCCTATGTAAATCTTGAGTTTATTCTCAGTTATACTTCACACTTAACGTGAGATCTTTTCTCTCAAACGAATACTGTTGGCAACATAATTTAGGTGGAATGAACGTGACGTATGGCTGTTATTTGATAAGAACGAGAGATATAAACTACGAGTAAACTGTTGCGTGTGGAGCGATTAATGTGGAGCGTTGTGGAACGTAGCGTTGTTGGTGTGTGGTGTGTTTAATGCGGAGTGTTGATACCGATTTGTTATGTGAAGTGCTACATCGAGAAATAAAGCATCATTTCCGTAAGTTTGACTTCTGTTTTTTTAAGTGTTTCGTCTGGCCATTAAGGTTTAATTTAGGAACTTTTTCATCGTATGGGGATGTTTTAAGATAACGTAGCAGTACGAAAAGACTTTTACGTTATAATCCCTATTTTCCAGTCAGTAAGGCACTAACAAATAACATAATTATAACCAGCCTAATACTGCTCTGAGCTGAATAATTACATTTTATTTTGGGGGAGCAAATTTCTCCTTTACAACATCATCGTTCCTTGACTTGATACTGGGAATAAATCTCTCTCCTCTGCAGTACATCTGGAACAACAACTTTTTGGCCGGGGAATAAATCTCGCTTCTGTGCAGTACATCTCCGGAACAACATGATTAAGTTTTATTGCAATCGAAGCAGTTTTACGTAAGTTATGACGCATAAGGGCGATGGAAGAATGGATCCCTCTCCTATGCCCTGCCTTTTGAACCTATGTCGTTCATTTTCAATAGGGTTCCTCTCCAGGCTATCCTTTACCACATACTGTAATAAAATGTAGTCGAAATCGAACCATTTGTACGCGAGTTGCGTGCGGACAGACAGACGGACAAAGCTGGAGCATATACTTCAACATTCGTTGTTTACGCTTCAACCTGCGGTTGGA
Organism: Macrothele yani; assembly: GCA_039090855.1. Lineage (NCBI taxonomy): Eukaryota > Metazoa > Arthropoda > Arachnida > Araneae > Macrothelidae > Macrothele > Macrothele yani. The sequence goes on from CM077025.1 coordinate 84,783,098, forward strand.
AAGCGTAAACAACGAATGTCCATTTATTGATAAGCAACATTTGCCTTTAAGAACAGTAACGGATCGCCTCGGCTTTGATTTGAATAAGACTTGGCCACGTTCCAGTGAGATATTGGTCAACACATATAATGTCTGATGCCTTGTTCGACATCATCACACAAATACTCAATGGGATTGAGCTCTGAAGACCGAACTGGTCAATGAAGCAGAAAAAAGTCTCCATGATGTTCCTGAAACCACTTCGAGACAAAATGTTAATTGTGGCGCTGTGCATTGCTCTTCTGAAAGTATCTATCACTACAAAGCCAGACAGTGATCACAATTGCATCAACTTGATTAGTAACGATGTATAAATGCACTTGAAGAGTCAGTCTCTTGTAAAACTGAGGCACACACCACTAATTACGCTACTTCTGTCAGCCTGGAGAATTATTTTTTTGGGGGTTGACGACCACCGTGAGGCTATAGGCAGTCTCCTATTCTTAATTTAAAGCCACGGGTACCATGGAAGAAAGAGAGACAGCGCTGTAAGAACAACGTACCACCCATACCTCATCCGGGAGATGGACCTGTCCCCATATCTGACAGCTAGCCACGAACCTACGCTTCTGACCGTTCGGACAACTGAGCGCTCTGGAGGTAACAAATTGCGTAGAAGTATATTTACATAAATGGTCGACAGTACCTCTTAAAGGTGGACGTCAAGTAATTTTTGCTTCCTATACTTCCAATGGGAAAACTTCTGTACACATTTTTCTTCACAATTAATGAGCCCCCAAGAATGAAAATTTGAACATCGCTTAAAATAGCTTAATTTTATAACTTGGAATACTTAATATTTCCTAAAACATAACCATAATTATGCAAACTAACATTTGCTTGTCTACTAACGTCATCAAAGTACAGGTCGCGCCATCTTTTTTCTGGTTTCAACACCACCAAAGGAAAAGTTATTGATTTTTCATATAATTAGGATTATGTTTTAGGAAATAATAAGTATTCCAAGTTATAATATGAAGCTACTTTATTCACGTTCAAATTTGCATCCTTGGGAACGCCTTAATTGTGAAGAAAATGTGTACAGAAGTTTTTCCATTGGAAGCATAGGAAGCAAAATTACTTGACGTCCACCTTAAAATGACCACTCGGTGTTTACACACACCAAAGAGCCAAAAGATTATAACAACTTATCTAATATTACGTTGGCCCTCCACGTGCAGCCGATATAGCCGGCGAGGTACTGACGTTTCAAGGTTTCTAAAGGTGTCTTGTGGTATCTGGTACCGACAAATTAACAGCAGATCCTTTAACCCTTGTAAGCTACGGGGTTGAGTAGCCGCAGATCGGATTTGTTGTTCCAACACAAACAACAGACGCTCGATTGGATTGTTGTCTGGGGAATTTGAAGACCTAGGCACTACCTGGAATTCTTCCTCATGTTCCGCGAACCATTCTTGAACAATCCAAGCTGTGTGTCATGGCGCATTATCCTTCTGAAAAAAGGTACTACTATGAAAGAATATCGTGTACTAGGGCTTCAATGACGGTTAAGTAGGTGGTAGACGTTATAGTTTCCTGCACATGAATGACTGGATACAGAGTTTCTCCATAGGACATTGACCAAAGCATTGCAGTTCCTCCACCACCTTGTTTCCGTCCTAAGGTGCATCCTGGTGCCAATATGTCACCCACCTAAATGACCGGACACGTACCCGGTCGTTCACATGAGGCAATTCCTCATATACCACATGACCTTCTTCAAATCCTTCAAGATCAGTATTGATGCTCACGTGCCCATTGTAGGCGCTTTCGACTGTAAAACGAGGTTTATCATGAGCACTCGGAGTGGCATGCGGCTACTCATTCCCATTTTCAGCAGGGTTCGATATACTGTGTGCTGTGACACGTTACTCCTGTCACCATCTTTTATATTACCATACGGGATAGACTTCGCTCACCTCTAAAAAGGATGAGCCAGTGTTGACCTACACCTTGCCGGTGGTTCGCGGTTTTCCTCTTCTGGGACCACGTATTGAAGGTACTAACCACGTCTGACCACGAGCATCCACCAGCCTTGTCGTCTTGGAAATGCTCTGACCCAGTGGTCTAACCATTACATTTCGGCCTTTGTCAAGCTCTCCTTTCAAATCATTGGCCTTTTCCTTTGCCTTTCACATCTGAAGAACAAGAGCAACACTGATTTACAGAGCTCAGTATCAGGTGCTGTTCATACTATTTCATGGCTTTCACACGCCGTATCGTTCACCTGATGTTGCTTTCATTTGCATAACAACGCGTAATTGGACACCTGTGATAGCAAAGGAAAACGAAGTTTATTCACCTTCAATATTTGGTGGAGCCTCCACGAGCGGCGATTACAGCTGCGACCCTCCGGGGCATACTCTCAACCAGGCGTTGAACGACGGCTAGCGGTATTTTCTTCCACTCGGCTTGGAGAAGACAGGTCAGTTCCTTCACCGATTTCAGATGGTGCGGGCACTCCTTAAGTCGACGCTCCAACTCGTCCCAGAGGTGCTCAATAGGGTTAAGGTCCGGGTTCTGCGCAGCCCAGTCCATTCGATTAACCCCATTGTCACCATACCAAGCCATGGTGGACCTCACAACATGACTGGTAGCATTGTCATCCTGAAAGTAACATGAGTAAACTCCGTAAAACTGCCACAACGTAGGAAGCGCATGGGCATCCAAAATGGTGCAGTAGGTCTCGGCGTTGAGTCTACCAGGAATTGCGACCAAGGGTCCCGTGCCATATCAGGAGAAACACCCCCATAGCATAATCCACCGCCTCCGAACTTTACAGTTGGCACAATACATTCCAGCAGGAGGCGTTCTCCAGGCAGACGCCAAACTCAGACTCTGCCATCCGAACGGTAGAGGGTGAACCTTGATTCGTCGCTCAAGAGAACCTATTTCCACTGTTCAGCGGTCCATTGTCGACGTTCTTTACACCACGTTAGCCGAGCAGTGCTATTGGATTTGGTGATCAAAGGCTTGTGGGCGGCAGCACGTCCATGATAACCGAGCAGATGGGCTTCTTTAAGGATGGTATTCATCGAAAGAACACTTCTGAATGCCTGTTGAAACTCCTCGCGGATGTGGCCCATCGATTTGGTGCGGTACTTTCGAATTTCTCTGGCCGGCGCCCGTTGGTCTCTACCTCCCAGTTTTGTGGGTATGCCGAGTCGATGCACATTCTGAGAGTCACCTCTCATTTTTCACTTACCAATCACGTAGGCCACTGTCGATTTTGGGTACTTCAACTCGCTGGATATGTCCCATATGGGTCGGCCATTTCTGTGATACCCGACGATTACACCTTTCTCGAAATCAGAGAGCTCCGAACTGCGTGACATCTTGCATGCGACTGGTTGCGTTGTTGTTTCCGACACGATATTTAACGGCGACGGCCGTGACGTGAATCAGGACCGCAGATATCATCGATTGCAGGGGTGTCCAATTACTTGTTGGTAGATAGTGTATATATATATGTATATATGCACGCACGTATGTGTGTGTATATACAGGGTGCATAGGAAAATCCCTTTAGCCTGAAATAACTTGCGAACGGAGAGAGGTACAGTTATGGAAGTGAGATAACGGTTATAGTAAAGCGAATACGCCCGATCGAACGCAGCCAATAGCAGTGCCTCTAGTGGCGAAATGCGGAAGTTAGCCATTGCAAATCAAAAACGAAACAGATAGAGCAAAATATCCAATTACAAAGTTGTAGAGCAGTAATTGATTACTACAAAACGACATTTGTTTCACACGAATAAGATAAATTGTTGCTTAAATACCCTACAATGTCCGAAATCGATGCGCGACGATTCGAATGTGCATATTCACATTTCCGAAATGTAGCCGTATGCAAATGCAGATTTTGACGTTGTACCGTACCTACGATATAAAAACCAGTAGCAGGATGTACCCGATCAGAAGTTTAGGTCTACGTACGCTGTGTGATAAGTTGCAAGCTGAGGTAGTAATATGGCTGAATGTGTTGAGGCAAGTATTTCCCAATCTCTGGATACAATTCCAAGAAACCAGAACACAATAATCTGAAGGCCGGAACAAGAATGCCTACGAGCCACTATAAGTCAAGACAACCGATATTTATCGCTAACAACTCGCCGCCATATGGAGTTGACGCCAGGCAACTCTCGTAGGAGTTCTCCTCTGCTACAAGAATCGTGATATCGAAGCAAACAGCTTACAGAAAACTCCACGTGGCACGTATGTATGCAAAAAGACTAACGGGCTCTATCGCACTTGCCGCACCACACAAAAGAGTCCGTCTGAATTGAACCCAAAAACACCACCCCTGGACCTCTGACTAGTGGGCCTGTGTTTTCTACAGTGAGGAATCACGGTACAGCCTAAACACAGATTCACGATGAGCGTACATTTGGACAGAGGCCGGAAGTCGAAATCTTGTGTCCAGCGTTAGGGAAATTGACCGCTACGGTGGTGGAGGACATCTGGTTTGCTCCAGCATCATGTTGAATGGACGCACGCCGATGCACGTGTTTCTAGTAGGCACCCAAACTGCTGCATGCTACACGGATGATATCCGAGAGCCCTATGTACCGCTTTCCAAGGGAGCTGTTAACCCTCAGTTCCTTTTTATGGACGCTAATATTTGTCCCCATAGGATATGGCTTCGGTAGTCGACAGACACCTGAAGATTGAGGTTATTCGTAGGATGGAGTGACTAGCAACATAACCAGATCTGAACCCTATAGAGCATGTCTGGGATGTCTGGTAAGAGGAACTGCAATTCGGTAGCTTCCTCTCGAGATCCTACGACGTATCTTGGTGGAGGAGTGGCCCTTACTGCCCCCGAATTCTCATTCATAGCCTTGTAATCTGCACAAAGTCTTTTGTGTGAGCTGTATATTTGGGGCAATCTTGCTCCCTCTCAGCCCTCGAAATCCTCGCTCCTTGATGCATCACTTTTGGACTGGCATGCTTTTCCTCATGCGGTAATGGCCTTCCTTTTCTGTTGTGTATTGCTGCGTTATCGCTCTATAAATAAATGTTTGTACCAACGGTCATTAAACTCTTTCATGTGGATTTTTGCTTGTTCATGATTTTGTGTTTGTCACGTTAATTTTGGACATAAACGTACTCTTTAATTCCTGGTCATTTTCATTGATGGTTCATTTCTTTATTTTGAGTTTATTCTTACAATATCTTAATCATTTTTGGTTAATCAAAGAATATACACTTCGTATACAAAAGATGAAAAATAGGAGTGATAGTAGTTGACATGGCCATCCCCCGCGCAGAGTGGAACAGACCCAAACCGAACGCAGACGATAAATAGGCGGACAGCAGGGTTTCCCAATAGCGTATTGCAATAGACGAACATGGGTAAACGTGATGATACGAGCTACTTTGATCGTGGAAGCATTGACGGCGAAAGACAGATGGGTCATTCTATCGCCCAAGTGGTAAGAACCCTCGGTTTGCCGAGGGCAACCGTGTCAAGAGACTACCGCTAGTATACCATTGTCGAACGTACCAGCGCCCGCTGAGTATGTGGTGAAAGACCACACGCTATTTACGACAGTGGTAGATGTAAACTATCCAGGCTCGTACAGACCAATCACTTGGCAAACGCGGTGAAAATCACGTCCACATTAAATGCCGGAGGCCAAAGAAGCATTATCGAGCGAGCGGCAAGGGGCACACCTCATACCCTAGGCTACGGGACAAAGCGTCCTACTCGTGTACCACTGTTGGCTGCTCTTCACCAGATATTACGTCTCGCCTGGTGCTGGGAACATCAAAACTGAATCACTGCAGAGTGGCGCCGCATCGTGTCGTCAGACGAGTCCCTCTTTTATCTGTACCACGCTGACGGGTGTGTGAGGGTGTTGCGTCGACGGCATGAAGTCATGGCCCTGTCCTGCCAAGTCGGTTCTGTTCAAGGCGGTGGTGGCTGTATGATGGTTTGGGATTCTCATGGGATGCCTTAAGTCACTTAGTGTGTCAGGAGAGGTCCGTAACAAATGCGCGCTAACAGCGTATGCTGGCTGGTCATCTACAAACTTTCATGGCCTTCGCGCATCATTCTGCCGATGGTCTGTTCCAGCAGGACAATTCGACGTTCCACCGAGCCGCAACCAGCAAAGCATGGCTCAAGGATCATTCATATGAGTTTTGAATTATCCAGTGGCTCCCCGGTATCCGGATTTAAACCCTGTGGAGGTTCTCAGGGATGCTGTAAATCGTAACACTAGATCCATGGATCCTGGACGGACGTCCCAGGCAGAGTTCTGGACAATGCAGGCAGAACTGGAGAGAAAACCCTTGGGCATCTGGTGGAGTCGGTGCCTTAGCGTGTACAGGCTGTTATTCGCCCTAAAGGAGGACCATGACGCTATTAGCTAGGTATTTCTAATGTTTTGTCCGTTGAGTGTGTATATAGAATTGCTATACAGATGCTGTCGAAACGTACGATTAATTCAAACCGTGTCTCCAACTGCAAATTAAAATACATTTATTGTAAGTGCCCAATACCGACATTAAAATACTATATAGGTTCTACACTTCGGACTTTAGATAAGAGAGTGAGTGAACATAAATATGCTCTACGAACAGGGACTATAAACACAGCACTTACTACTGCTGTTGGGCAAGGAGGGTACTCCACCGACTGGAATAATGCTAAAATTCTCAGCTCAAATGTAACAAAAAATACAATATTTGTGTCCGAAAGTTTACATACAATTTCATATGGTAACAAGTGTTGCAATATTGACTTGCCTACTTATATACCAAACCCATGGAGACGGCTGGTAACCCTCACAGCCATCGAGAATGAAACTTAGATATAACTTTGACTTGTATAATTATTTTTAAACATTATAGTTGTGTCTTTTAAAGTTGGCAACACAGGAATGTAAAACAGACGTGTGACGGGGGCTTTCTTATGATGTATATATATGGGATAGCTCCTCATGATTCGTGGCACATAGGTCTGATGATGGGGACATGAGATCCCTGAAAGTACTTGCCTTTTTTATTGTAAATAGTGTTTTTTAATTGTAAATAAATGTATTTTAATTTGCAGTTGGAGACACGGTTTGAATTAATCGTACGTTTCGACAGCATGTGTATAGTAATTCTACAGTTTTCGTGCGAAATATATTATTGGTATCACATTTTTTTGAGTGTTTATATGCCATTTAATTTCATCCTCGTTTCTTTTTGATGCATTTTGACTCTTCCAATAAAAATAATTCATTGTAATCACAAATCGCTGTTGTAATGCTTCGAATTGTTTCTTTTCATTTTAGAAAGTCCTCCTCCCAGCAACGGTAACTCCAGCAGTCCCAGGTCAGATGACAACGACATTTCGAGCAAGGTAGCGAAAATCATTTTTTTTTTTTTATTTTTTGCTCTTGCGCCTCTTTATTCTATTTTAAGAATAAAAGGTCGCAAAATGTAATATGCTATAATTACTTATTCTTTTATCAAATATATAATATTCAGTGTTATAAGCATATGTAGTGGGTCAAAATGGTCTGCACGAATGCCAAAATTTAAGAATACATAAAATGGCCTTTGTGCCATCCTAAGAAGCAACTGAAAGGTGTTTTTGACATATTTTCTTGATAATTAATATTCTGCCAAACGTCATGCAGTAATTGATCAGTTTGTACAAGTTATTCGTATTTGATCTGCTAGGTTCTTTATCCGACACGAGTCGAACTCGAATTTGATTCTTAGAAATTCGTATTTGATCTGCTAAGTTCTTTTCCGACACGAGTCGAACTCGAATATGATTCTTAGAAATTCGTATTGCATCTGCTAGGTTCATTTCCGACACGAGTCGAACTCGAATATGATTCTTAGAAATTCGTATTTGATCTGCTAGGTTCTTTTTCGACACGAGTCGAACTCGAATATGATTCTTAGAAATTCGTATTTGATCTGCTAAGTTCTTTTTCGACACGAGTCGAACTCGAATATGATTCTTAGAAATTCGTATTTGATCTGCTAAGTTCTTTTTCGACACGAGTCAAACTCGAATATGATTCTTAGAAATTCGTATTTCATCTGCTAGGTTCTTTTTCCGACACGAGTCGAACTCGAATATGATTCTTAGAAATTCGTATTTGATCTGCTAAGTTATTTTCCGACACGAGTCGAACTCGAATATGATTCTTAGAAATTCGTATTTGATCAGCTAGGTTCTTTATCCGACACGAGTCGAACTCGAATATGATTCTTAGAAATTCGTATTTGATCTGCTAAGTTCTTTTCCGACACGAGTCGAACTCCAATATGATTCTTAGAAATTCGTATTTGATCTGCTAGGTTCTTTATCCCACACAAGTCGAACTCGAATATGATTCTTAGAAATTCGTATTTGATCTGCTAGGTTCTTTTCCGACACGAGTCGAACTTGAATATGATTCTTAGAAATTCGTATTTGATCTGCTAAGTTCTTTTCCGACACGAGTCGAACTCGAATATGATTCTTAGAAATTCGTATTTGATCTGCTAGGTTCTTTATCCCACACAAGTCGAACTCGAATATGATTCTTAGAAATTCGTATTTCATCTGCTAGGTTCATTTCCGACACGAGTCGAACTTGAATATGATTCTTAGAAATTCGTATTTGATCTGCTAAGTTCTTTTCCGACACGAGTCGAACTCGAATATGATTCTTAGAAATTCGTATTTCATCTGCTAGGTTCATTTCCGACACGAGTCGAACTCGAATATGATTCTTAGAAATTCGTATTTGATCTGCTAGGTTCATTTCCGACACGAGTCGAACTTGAATATGATTCTTAGAAATTCGTATTTGATTTGCTAGGTTCTTGAAAATGCAGGTGGCAAGTATTGGGCCTTTCAAGCACAATAAATCCTCAAGATAACGTTGAATTCAAAAATGTCTTCATCAAGTTGTGAGCGTATTGATTTGCACCACCTTGGTGGAAAATAAAAACTGGGGTTATCTTCAAGTATGTGATGTGTTAACAATAACTCTAAGACGATGTATTGATTCCTTCGTTCTACCAAAGGTCATTTTTTCACAAGTCAAATAACAAAAAAGTGTTTTTTTGCGCTATTCTTTAATGTGTTTTCCGATGGTTTATGTCGACTTCATCCGAAAAACTAAAATGTTTCAAAATCACTAATGCATATCTTTGACAGAAAAGTGTTACGTACATTCCCGTAAGTTTGGACCGCAGTTGTTTCGTTCAGCGTAACCCGTTACAGGTAAAATCATTCTTGATGTCATCTTCAACAACAGTGATCGGTAAGAAAGAAGAGCAAAAAAAAAAAGTCGCTTTCGAAGAATTCTTCACCAAGTTTCTATGGTACATTCAACTCGCGGCTGCACCGAGATGTTTACTTACGTGGGTTTCGTAGAAACTATTGCCGAGCACGATCAATGGTTTTCTCATTCGTGCACGGAGGTTTCAATTTTTCTCTTTATAGATCCAATCGGTTTCAGTAAATCTGAAACATCACATTCAAATGGACTTCGCCATTGTTCATTCTGAATCCTTGCTTTGGAGTTGTAACAGTCTGCGTTGAATGAAATGTCAACAAACAAAACGTATTTTCCTGTTGAATATCCGTTTTTCTTCCATTCCCAAATGTTTTAGCGGCAAACGCTAAAACTTATGGCATATGAACATAGTAGAACTTTGTGACTGTATCTAAGGAAAGGTGCATGTTCTGTTTCTCTGTGTTTAGAAGTTTCCATCCCTCATTTTCGTATTCAGGGACATCATTCTATCTCACATTGTACACACACTTACACTCACGAGTAATCCTGGTATTCTTATTTTGGGATTAAACTTATAATTTTGTCATCATCTCAGGTTCCTCTTTACACAAACTAATGTACAAGACAAACAAAGCTTTTTCTCCAAATGAATCACCACCGTTTTTCACTGTATCTTTGGGAACCTTTTTTGAACGGTAAGTCAAAGTTCCGTAAAATGAAACATCAATCAGGGTTTCTTGTTTATAGATACTCTCTGTATTTGGTCGTCCAATCTTGTCAAGCTCCAACATCTCTTGATCTTTTCCAGTTTCTATGCATTTCGCCTCTACATCGTGGTGTCACTGTGCTCAGTTACCGAAAACTTTGCAGAATATCTTAAAATACAGATATATTTATACTGTATATATACTTATACTTATCGGAAACTTATCAGTATATGCTTATACTCTAATCGAATACTAATTATATATATTTATACTTATCGGATATACACTATCTACCAACAAGTAATTGGACACCTGTGATAGCAAAGGAAAGCCAAGTTTATTCACCTTCAATAGTTGGTGGAGCCTCCACGAGCGGCGATTACAGCTGTGACCCTCCGGGGAATACTCTCAACCAGGTGTTGTACGACGGCTAGCGGTATTTTCTTCCACTCGGCTTGAAGAAGACAGGTCAGTTCCTTCAGCGATTTCGGACGATGGGGGCACCCCTTAAGTCGATGCTCCAACTCGTCCCAGAGGTGCTCGATAGGGTTGAGGTCTGGGCTATGCGCAGGTCAGTCCATTCGATTAACCCCATTGTCACCATACCAAGCCATGGTGGACCTCGCAACATGACAGGTGGCATTGTCATCCTGAAAGTAACATGGGTCCACCCTGCCACAACGTAGGAAGCGCATGGTCATCCAAAATGGTGCAGTAGGTCTAGGCGTTGAGTCTACCAGGAATTGCGACCAAAAGTCCCGTGTCATACCAGGAGAAACAGCCCCATAGCATAATTCGACCGCCGCGGAACTTCACAGTTGGCACAATACATTCCGGCAGGAGGCGTTCTCCAGACAGACGCCAAACCCAGACCCTGCCATCCGAACGGTAGAGGGTGAACCTTGATTCGTCGCTCCAGAGAACCTGTTTCCACTGTTCAACGGTCCACTGTCGACGTTCTTTGCACCACGTTAGCCGAGCAGCGCTATTGGACTTGGTGATCAAAGGCTTGTGGGCGGCAGCACGTCCATGATAACCGAGCAGATGGGCTTCTTTACGGATGGTATTCATCGAAAGAACACTCCCGGATGCCTGTTGAAACTGCTCGCGGATGTGGCCCATCGATTTGGCGCGGTGCTTTCGAATTTCTCTGGCCAGCACCCGTCGGTCTTTAACTCCCAGTTTTGTGGGTCTGCCGGGTCGGGGCACATTCCGACAGTCACCTCTCATCTTCCACTTGCCAATCACGTAGGTCGCTGTCGATTTTGTGTACTTCAGCTCGCTGGATATGTCACGTATGGATCGGCCATTTCTGTGATACCCGACGATTACACTTTTCTCGAAATCAGAGAGCTCCGAACTGCTTGGTATCTTGCATGCGACTGGTTGCGTTGTTGTTTCCCACACGATATTTAACGGCGGCGGCCGTGACGTGTATCAGGACAGCAGATATCGTCGATTGCAGGGGTGTCCAATTACTTGTTGGTAGATAGTGTATATACTTATCGGAATATATATACTTATACTTATCGGGTATATATACTTATACTTATCGGGTATATATACTTATACTTATCGGAAACTTATCTGTATATATACAATATACCTATCGGAAACTTATCAGTTTACTTTCAACTTGACTGACATCGGCTGCAGGCCGCTCCTGTGACGCAATGGTCTAAGCGATGGCTTCTGACCATTTTTCCGAGATGGGTCCGGGTTCAAATCCCGGTGAGGTGTGGATGTCGTGTTTGTCTTACGGCACTGGCTGTCTCCTTTCCCTGGAACCAGTGGCCCTAAATTAGGAACGGGCGACTGCTTATAGCCTACTGAGCTGCTCATGGTGGTCGTTAAATCCCCATTAATAAAAAAGACATCAACTTCGGCGGGGTGATTAATATCCAAAACTTTGTTGATGGGCGCTTTGTTTTTGACATTTTACAGATGCTATTAGGATACTTACATGATTCTCTACTTGCGACAATTACTTAAAGATATTGTAAGTAACTTGCACACTGCGTTAGCTTTGTATTAGGAATACCCCCGTTTCACATATTCGGAGCGATAACTAAGTACCACGAGATATGCGCGTCAACTGCGGCTACTATAGATTGTGCACACCTATGCTCTGTATGTAATCAGTAAACGTTTGCCAGTAATGGGAAAAAGAGGTAACTTTAGGCAATGGGACTGCAGCCAGATGGTTAGGTCGCTGAGGGCAAGCGCCAATATTTTGGAAACAGCTGCACGTGTTGGGTGCTCCCGTACTACTGTATAAAGGCTGTACCAGGACTGGATTAACCATGCACAGGCATCTAGCAGAAGAGCTCACACTGGTCAGCCACATTTGTTGGTTGCTCCCGTACTGCTGTATCGAGGGTGTACCAGGACTGGATTAACCATGCACATACATCTAGCAGAAGAGCTCACACTGGTCAGCCACATTTGTAGGCTGCTCCCGAACTACTGTATAAAGGGTGTACCAGGACTGGATTAACCATGCACAGACATCCAGTAGAAGGTATCACATTGGTCAGCCACGCGCTGTTGATCATAGAGGTGAGCGTCGGGTGTCATAACTGGCGTCTCAGCAATGACGTGCAGCAGTCACTCAGCTTGCCCAGCAGTACAACAGCGGCGCAGGTCGACCTGTTTCCACATGCACCATGCACCGTGCATAGCTTCCCAGGAGTTTCAGAGCCGGAGATCAACGAGGGTACCCAGGGTGACGCACAGTCATCGCAAACAACGCCTCGCATGAGCCAAGGTACGTCGGCGATAGACCCTCGACAGATGGAAAATCGTCTGGAGTGAGGAGTCCAGTTTTCTGCTGCACCATGATGATCGCCGGCTTCGCATATGGCGTAAACAGAATGAAGCCCCGTCTCTTGGTTGCACAGTTGGGGTTCAACAGACCGGTGGAGGTGGTGTCCTGGTCTGGGAAGCGTTTACTTGGAAAGCTCTAGGTCCGTTAGTTATCATCCCACAAACACAGAATACTGGACGCTACAGGGACCTGTCAGCCGACGATCTCCGTCATTTACTCGGACCAAAGTGCCGTCTTTCAACAGGACAACGCAGTGTGTCATCGGGCTGGTATAACTACTGGGTGGTTGGAAAAACACGACAATGAATTCGCCACATTGCTTTGGCCTCTAAACTCCATTGACTTTAACCCACTTTAACATTTTTGGGATATGCTAGACCGGGGTGTGAGAATTGTTGATCCTCGTCCATGGAATGAGTGTGAACTGGCGGAACTGCTGCAGCAGACATGTGTCAAATAACGCATGGAGGATGTTTGATATCTTGTAGAATCTGTCTCTAGGCGTCTGCGAGCCATGATTGCACTGAAAGGTAGACTAACACGCGTTGTTAGGTAGGTGTTCCTAATGCAAAGCGAAGCAGTCTGTCTATCTATTTTTTTTTTATTGAACATTTTACGACCACCGTGAGCAACTCAATAGGATATAAGCAGTCGCCCGTCCATAATTTAGGGTCACTGGTTCCAGGGAAGGGAGAGAGCTAGTGCAGTGAGACAAACACAACATCCATGCCTCACCGGGATTCGAACCCGGACTCCTTTCAGACGAATGATCAGAGGCCATCGCTCAGATCACTGCGCATCTATCTATCTATATATCTACTTAACTTCTGACTGTGCTATGATACATATCTAAGGTATATGGTCGGTTTTAGATATTTTAAGAAATTATTTTGTGTTCTTTTGTATTTAGTGTGTTCCTTTTTACAAGCCACTACATCACGTATATATTGTAAAGATTTATCACATTTGAAGAAGCTAATAGTATTTTATTTCATCTTAAGGGTTAATATTTTTTATTATATTATTCATAAACCTCACTTTAAGTGACCGGAAAATTTGTTTCTTAAAGATTGCGGGCTCATAATAATTTGACTGGTTTACTGCCGATCTGAACGCTTCTGCTAATGCCAACTCATCATCACCAAACAATCTCTCGAGGAATATTTTAATTTACTTCCTCAGGAAATGTGCTTTTGCGCCATGGATGCCTATGTATCCGAAATTTCTCGATTAACAAATTTCAAATGTCTCAGTGTTCCGCGATAAATTCCTTTTGATATTCAATTTATGTAAACAATTTCTGGCCTGCGCGTGCACGCACATAGACAATGAATTATTAGTCCTATTTGTTATTACATCATCGTATTATTATTTATATCGGTCTTAGGAAAAATATGCCTACTTTAATTTTAAGACATGGGTTCTAGGAAGAAATTAAATCATTGACGAGAGAACGAACACAATCCATACGCTATAGAGCAGTGATGGCTAATTTATGACACACCGTCCGAAGGTCACCATATAATAAAGTTTAACATCAGAGGGTAGACTTATAACAATTTTTATAACTGCTTTCTGCAATTCAGTACGAAAAACGCAGATGTTATCAACTGATTATAACCTTATTCAAATGCTATTGATTATACCTTTATTCATAATTTGTAATAAGACGATATATATTTAAAAAGATAATTTTACATGTTATTTTAATGAGAACATCTGGGTTTGTCGAAATTTCTTGCCAGAGATTTGAAGTCCACTTCCATTTCTGATGTAGCAACCCTGATAGTATCTGATAATGCAGAATCAGTTCATCTGTTTCAGGATTTGGATTCGACAATCTTCATGATAGGAAAGGTTGTCTGACAAATGGACGTACTACCAAATATAGAGCATAGTTTAACAGCCCATTTTCTCTAAAGTAGGTACCATTCTTGTGGAAGTAATTTCCACAAGTCAGATCTAGTTGTTTGTGTTCTGTTGAGAGATGGATCACATTGAAGTTCACACAACACTAATTGCAGTTCTATTGGCTGACACTCCACTGTGTCTTTGAATGGGTTATTAAAAAGCTCCATTTGTGGACGAAATATTTTAAAATCTTGAAATCGAAGATTAAATTCTGAAATCAGCTGTTCAATGTGATCTGAATACTTTATGAAATTAACACTCTTTTTCTGAACACTGTTTACAATGAGAAAAATGAACCAGATTATTCTTTCGAAAAGTCAGTTTAAATAGATTCATTTTCTTTCTGAATCCATCAATGTATCTCGTCATTTGAAAAACTGACTACTATCCACATTTTTGTTTTAACGCCAGAATATCTTTAAAAGTGTCGATCAACCACACACAGTCGAAGTAGATTACTATTTTCAGAGCTAATCTCATATTCAGGTTGAAGAGTTTCGTTTTTGCTTAAAGTTGAAAAGAAAGTAAGATTCAAACTTGTTCAGGAATCGTTTAACGTTTTGTGAAAGCACTGTCAAAACATTTACTTCCTTGCAAAGAAATTGCTTGCCTATCTCATAACCAATATTTGCCTAAATTACCGACAAACTTACAACGAGAAAGTGTTTTTCGGAAATATACCACATACTTAAAAATTAAAAAAAGCTACTATTAACAGTTATCAAGCTGGGGGAAAATAGATGGCACAAAATAGATTCTCAGGTTCACTTGAATGATGTCCAACACCAAAACAAATTGAAATATTTCTTATAAAAGAAAAAAATATGCCAATTAATTCATTTATTAAATACCAAGTTAGTTTTATGTATAAAACGCACACTCTGAGAGAAAATAATTGACGCACCTTAAAGCAAGAGCTCCATCGTTATGAAACTTAACAGGTGCACTATGGAGGAACAGATAAAAATGCGATTACAGTATCACAGCAGTGGGACTTCATTTCAGAAGATTCGTAGCATAACTGTTATGGATTAGCACTACCTCGTAGTGCCATCTCCGGCTGTCATGTACGCAGGTATTTAGCGTGACATAGGGTCAAACAAAATTCTAATGTTGTTCTGGGACAGATTGTGCCATGAGTCATGTAATTCGTGCACAAGATCCATTATATTGCGTTATGGCAGCAGCTGACATCCCAACATGTCCCAGACATACTCGAGCCGTATGTGGCCGGACATTATTCTGTTTTTAAATGGCTCTTGCCAGACATAATATGAAAGGCAAGACGACAGATCGCAGGATCTTCCGAATGTACCACTGTTCTGTTAACGTCCTTTTTCACAAAGACCAAGGGCGTCTGGCGATGGCTTTCCAAGCCACAAAACTACTAGTGGTGGCATGTGCTGCTACAAAACTGAGTCCGGAAGTGAACTCTGCCCAGTAATTCCTTACATGCAAATGAAGTGGTCGTTCGCTCCAAGGTAGAAGCGGAATTCGTCACTAAAAACGATGCGACGCCTGTCGGAGGCCGACAATGACTCTTTGACACAATTCACTCATAACGGATGCGTCGATATAGAATGGCTAATGGAAGACGTCGGAAGGGGTGACAAGAGTGAAGTCTCTCCTCTGCAAGTCGTCTCCCTATGGTGCAGAATGATACAGGATGCTGCATAGAGGCTTCTACATCTCCCTGGATGGTGGATAGAGCAGCTGTCCAAGCGGTTCGGTCTTGTCGGACTATGAAATGATCCTCTCGTCCAGTTCTTCGCTTGGGTTCACCAGAACCTTATCGGCAATTATGCGTGCACTCACGTACACACTGCTATCAGTTTGCTCACTGCTGCATCATTACGGCTCAGATGGTGGGAGATTCGTCAACGCTATCGGACTGCCACCCGTAGTCCCACTATCAAATGCGCTCAGGTATTCCTAGGGGCGTCTAGGGCATCATCGAGACACAATTTGCAGCAACTGAATCCAAAAGCACCCCATAACGCAGCCAGAATCTTTACAGGTAGCATATAACAACTCATAACCAGACCACTGGTTGCGCAATTCAGATGCGCTCTGGGAACGACTTGGACATTCATTGGAGGTAAAATGTTAGTCATTTTGTATGCCTGGCCAAATGACATTTGCATACCGGCTTTTGCGCATAATTTTTATAGCGGTATGTCGATTTGTTTTGTCTATATTTTTCATAACATTGAAGTAATCTTTCAAAACATTGAATGATATAAATTTAGCTAAACTACTTTAGAAATGTTAATTAGAAAATTCATTAATATTGCTAAACAAATAAGTCTGCAATAAGAAATATCTTAACTTCGTTAACAGCAAAGCTTTTACCGAGTGGACAGAGACGATGGTTTCTGGCTAATCATCCGAAGTGGGCCCGGGTCCGAACCCTGAATGAGACATGGGTGGGACGCTTGTCTAACGGCGCTGGGTCCCTATCCACTCCTAAACAACGGCCCCAAATTAGGGTTGGCTGACAACCTCTAGAGCTTCCAGTTGTTGAGGATTCTTAAATACCCCTTCCCAAGAAATCAGTTCTGGAAATGTAAAACCAGTGTAAATGGCTATTTCTTTCACTTGTTTTGCCTCACAATACATCACTGATATGAAGGAGTTGTAAACTTTGCTCATTTCCACTACTACTTCCCAATAAATGCCAGAAAAGTAAAAGTGTAAATCTGGGATCGAGTGTCTTCATTTTGTATGTATTACATGTGTTAAACTTCCTATTTTTTTTTCGCATTCTAATGTATGTCATAGAAGTGTTCTTGCAAAATAAAGAAATCGTTTTATTAAACATTTTTTGTACTAGCTGGTTCATGATGCTTCATAATAACAGTATATCATGTCGTTCGTACAGGAAAGTGGACATAGTCTTGAGAATGGAATAGAGGCTGATTATATGCTTGCCATGTTGCAGAAAGAGAACCTTGCCAAAAGTAAGAGTCATCTTACATTTATTCCATGTATGTGAATTACAAACACTTGTGGGGCGGTAAAAACATGTAAGAGCAACTTAAATGTATTTCATATTCATGAACTACTGAAACGTAAATTGTAAATAGAGAACAATAGTGGCAACAATCGTAACTCACTTATTAACATTTTAGTAGTCAGTGTTTTTCCTCTGACCGTAAAGAAACTAATTTCGACGATGTTCGGCAAGAAGCAATCAATATGAGCAAACGTCGGGTTTAAGAAGTTATAACAAATACTAAATTCTACGATGCTGTACTGATGAAATTTCAAGACCATCTGTTCAGCGATCTTTAATGGAACCACATTTCGTTCATAGTTCTTCTGTTTTGAGGAAATTTGTCCATTTCTGTCTCTTTAATACATCGTTACTGCAGAGAGGCGAAAACATTTTAGTTTTAGCTTCAGAAAAACTGAAGTTGCTCGGCAACTTTCCGAGCTGACCAGATGGATAATAGTTAAACACTCCATTTCTAGGCCAAACAAATATTGAGATTATGTGTTAGAGATTCTTTGGAAATAAATACCTTACTGCCTTCTACGATAATATTACTAGTATCCGAAAATTTGTTAGGCGTTAAGTTTTGATGCTCTGGCTTTACTACATTTCTAATACCTGCATGTTCACGTTTGAGACAGCAAAGCAGTTCAAAGGAAATACCCCACATTCGGTGAGAGTGTAAAAAATGTGCGTGATTGCTTGTAGAAGGTTGCAGCTTGTCTCTTCTTTTTATAATTCATTGATGTTAGTAACTGCTGACAGATTCAGAAGATCCCTTTCTAGAGAGAACTTCATATGCTTTGTCATGTTCAGCCATATGTGTTTATCTGATAATAGGAACAAAGTATGGTATTAGTGTATTTAAATTCATACACAGGTTGTATTGGAAAGCGTTCATACACGGTATGTAACGGAAATACAGTTGCATGCCTCGTAATAATGTACCTCCTTATCGATGTTCAAACTTTGCAAGAAACGATGTCGTGTGGAAGGTTTGGCCTGTTATGACGTGTATTTATCTCCTTGTGTCACGTGACATTCGAGCTCAAGCTGCCAGTTAAAGGACTTATTTATGGTAGATGAAGGGTTTCATTAATGCAGGGTGCATGGCGGCGTGTTTTCATCTGAACTTCGTAACGTCCAGAATACCAATCAGATTTAAAACACTTCAACCGTGGTCCCAGTTGTATCTTGCAAGAGCAGTAGTATCCAATCGTGAATGAAAATTACGGTTGCTACGTGATGCAAGATACTTGCATTCTTCAAGATAAAACAAGCTAGCATGTTATTGGACGGACTGCGAGTTAAGGATTAGCCAGGAAGGGAAGAGTTTCCTAAATTGACTCGATACTTACTGAATGAATTAATCATTGCTGTACTCATCAGATTTGTTTTCTTGAGCATAGTTGGCGTGTTTTTTTTTACCTCCGTTACGTTCAGTGAGGTTTGAGCATATTTTAAAATCACTTATATTTAACTTCATTTACGGCCCAACTCATTTCATGGTACTGCTATTTTGTACGAACACTTCTTAACCTTTAACAGATGACGTGGAGTCAAAACGACTGCAGTAAAGCGAAACGTTTTGAAAACATACGCTCAACTTCATTGGAATTTAATGTATTTTACTAACGTTTCTTAAAATTACGTCTACTTCAAATCTCATATGAATTTAATAAAAACATTCCCTGTCTTGCACCCATATTATAACATTTGGGGTCAAAATGACCCCACGTCGCTTACAGCGTAAGTTTCTTTTTCCATTTTCCGAGGAGCAGACACGAATAAAAGCTATTTTTATGAGCATGGCACTTTGTATAAATGCAACCAGACATTGTTTTATTTTATAATTTTACAAACAGCCATTGTTTTATTTTGTAATTTAACAAAAGACGGAGTCGATAATTTAGAAACAAATGCGCCATTTACTCGTGAAATATGAGTACCAGGAGGTGGCCATTAGCTGGTTTTCAAACATCAGTGCAAACAATGTATATGCTATATAAGAAAGTTTTCCCGAAGTGAAAAAGCTTAACAGATTTAATTTTATAAAACAACTTGATCAAAGTTTGATAAAAAAAAAAAAAACAATTAGAACGACGAGATAAAAACAAGGGAAAACGGCGTGACTTACGTTTTTACTATTTAGCGCATTCTAGGAAAAAACGATGCTAAGAGCTTCAAGCATCAGGACAGGGTTTTTTTTTTTTGAGGGAGAGAAATTGAAGGGAAAAAAAAGTTCCTTATGCCCAAGAGAGGAAGACAGAAAAACCTTCAAAGCTTGTTATTCCTGCAAAAAGCCAGTTTGTGCAGACTATTCAAAAACCGTTTGTGTGGATTGCGCGTTAGAAAACTAATGTTATTTGTTTACTTAAATGACATATTGTCTTGGCAACAACGTAAAGCAAAGAAATATTTCAATAACATCTCAGGTTACATTTTCATTGATAAATATCATTTTGTGTTTTTTTACTGGTTTAATGTAAAATATTGATTTTTAAGAATCACAAATGGATTTATTTATTCTACAATTTTTTTAATTTCTGCTGTTATTGATTTAATTGATAGTATAAGTAGACTATGTGAAATTCTCATAATAAAAATTTCAAGTCAATCGCACTTACTTATTTCAAAATCGTAACTTATTTTTTCTTATAACGTTGGGGTCATTTTTAACCCGCGTCGCTTATAACCTTAGTTTGTTTTTCTCCTCTTCAGTTAAAGGTTAAACAGATCTGAGAGAGAGAGAGAGAGAGAGAGAGAGAGAGAGAGAGAGAGAGAGAGAGAGAGAGAGAGAGAGACAGAGAGAGAGAGAGAGACAGAGAGAGAGAGAGTGAGAGAGACAGAGAGAGAGAGACAGAGACAGAGAGAGTGAGAGAGACAGAGAGAGAGAGAGGGACAGAGAGAGAGATAGAGAGTGAGAGAGACAGAGACAGAGACAGAGAGAGAGAGACACAGAGAGAGAGAGAGAGGAAAGCTTTTGTCATCTTAACGAAACACTGCGTGACTTCCTTCCGTAAGGGAGTGACCGGAAAGAAGAAAGACTTTTTGTGAATATGAGGCAGATATATACAGACTAAAGTAAATTAATAAGAAGCAATGTTATTGTTAATAAGAAGCAATGTTATTGTCTCGAAATTAATAAGAAGCAATGTTATTGTCTCGAAATTAATAAGAAGCAATGTTATTGTCTCGAAATTAATAAGAAGCAATGTTATTGACACGAAAGCTTAGGCCAGGTATATAACTAAATCTTTTGAAAAATAAATAATTATCTATAAATTTGCAATTCTCTTACAGTTTAAAAGCGTCATGATAAAGCGCGTGCGATGAAAATCAGTTCAAGATATCGTTTGTGAATGGCAAACAAGTTGTGCTAAGGATTTAAAAGTTCAATTTTTTGTGTGATCTGAGGTTAAGGCAAGAGCGTTCCGGTATTTAAACAAACATAAAGCATAAGGGTTCTGTGTTGCCATTATTGAATTCTACAGCATTTCTTTCTTTCTCCCTTTTCACGTGTAATGTTCTTAGTTAAATATGCATGACGAAACGTCAGTCTCATTAGCATATTACGTGTATTATTCGAGTCGAAATACTGTTTTGATTTAAACGCTCCGTAGCTTTTATGTGATGCCGCAAGTAGCTATATACGTCACACAGCTATTTCTTAATCACACACTGATTGACTTAAATGGCTAGTAAATAACAAGTCTACTTACTGAAACTTGAACTTCTTTATTTAAAATCATATTAACGATTTACTGATCTCTTTAACGATCAGTAAATAATCACTTTAATGATCAGTAAATGATCCCTTTAACGATTTGCACATTTCATTATATTACACGTTGGGTGTAACACACTGCTCTTACAGCAAACTTGAAAAGAGATTGAGGCTGTAAACTCGAAGAAATATATCAATCAAATTCTAATAAACTCGAGCCTTAAACAAACATAAAAACGCGAGGGATCTTTGTTGTCATCAACTAACAAAACATATCCAAGAAACAGCATTTTGGCGGAAATAAGCTAGGAAGCATCTGACCAAAGTTAGCTAGAACACCACCCAGCTCGAAAGCAGGGAAACATACATTGTAAACGTAATTCTTATCTATGTTTTTCTCATACGTCATTCTACTTCTGATCTCGATTCAGGTTGCCACAAGACATTCATTCAAAAGAGAAATGTAGAGTTAAGTTTAGAAACCATTTAAGGAGAACGAACCAAAATTTTCATAGATACAGGAACTGAAAAGGAAAAATATGTTAGACTATAATTCTCACATCAACGTGTTACAATTTTTGTAGTTACATTTTCATAAATGCCTATTTTAATGAAATGTACTTAAGTTTATGAATATCTAGTCCTTGTTTCAATGCATGTCATTAGTGGCTTTTGTCCAAATGCTTTTCTTTCAGTCTGATGGGTGGTTCCATTAGTCTAATATAGGATGTTTTTCGTTGTTTTCCAGGGGTGGACATGAATAGCGCAAATATTCGTCGTTGGTGTCAGGAAAGAGATGTAGAGAAGTTGGAAAGAGCAATAATGGAAGGATACGGCGATAGAGTAGTACGTCTTCAAGGAGACTTCGACTCATCAAGCAAAGATCAAACAGAGGAGGAAGAAGAAGAAGAAGAACAGGTGGAAGAGAAACCCCTGAAGTAGTTGAAGACTTAAGTGAGAAAGTAACAGAAATGGTTGAAAGGATACATGCTATTCATACGGCTGTATCGAATGACGACCTTTCTGAATTGCAGAGTCAGTTAAACGAAAAGGATTATGCTCTCGCTAAGGATCATACGGGCATGACGCCGCTTCACAGAGCAGTGCTACTTGGAAGGACTAATATCCTTAAATTCCTTATTGATAAGTTTCCAGAAGCTATCAATGCCAAAAATAAGGTCAGATAATGAAAACATTTTGTCCTGTTCACATAAATATTTTGTTGGTTTTTGTTTGGTAAATGTTTTACCAAGTTGCGCACTTATATGCCTGCAATCGTTAAGTCAGACTCTAAACACCCTCAACTCGAGAAAATATTTTGCGCAGTCAGTAGGGGATTCAGCGGAGGGAGAACGGGGAGATCTCTCCTCTCCCGAAGCAGGCTTTTCCTTTTTAAATGGCTAGTATAGTAAATCATTTATGTATTTATTTTTGCAAAATTATAGTCATAAATGCACGGAATTTCCGTAAAAGTTTTCATAACAACTAATATTTGCTGTAAGTTTGCTAATAAAATGTTCCGTTCCAGCATCAGCAGAAAAAACAACAACAAGAAACTGGAGGTTCAAAAACATAGAAAGCATAGAACAAAAGCGAAAAGAGATTTTGACTGATCATGAAAAGCAATGGGCGTGTTTTGTTCTGTTCTTTAGTATTGTCTGATATAATTAGTAACTAGAAGCTGGGAAAGAAACCGTTGTGGTAAGACTTTGGAGTATGGGAGAGATAGTGTGGGTGACAGAGAGAAGTAAGAATTTTGATTGGGCCATAAACAAAAACTTTCCACAAATTTCCAAGCTGGAAAATTTTCTATTGAATTAACCCATCTGAATACAACGGATCAAACTTTATTTTAATTCCGAGTTTCAAAGAGCATTAAGCTAAATACACTGCCGGAAAGTGAAAAAGAACACTAAGAAGGAGACGTCTGATACCAACGAAATTTATACAGCATAATAACGGAATACAGAGGATAACGTGATCAAAACATTATGGCAAAATACAGCTGTATTTGCTGGTAAACTGAAAATTAACATTTCCATGTAACATGGTTAGTACGAGGTTGAACCGCCATGAACTGCGTCACACTGCGCAATTCTGGAATGGAGTCTGTCGTACAGATGTTGGATGTAATTTTAGGGTATTGAGTTCCAAGCATCCTCAACCTGGACGCGTAAATCGGGGATGGTCATGGCTAGCCGTTGAGACCGGATAGCCATGACCATCCCCGATTTACTTTAGTCTTGTCCCAGAAAATCCGACACGTGCTGAATGGGGGACAAATCCGGTGAACGTGCAGGCCATGGAAGTTGTCTCACACCCTGAAGTGCATGTTGCGTTGCACGTGCCGTGTGTAGGCGTGCGTTATCTTGCTGGAAAACACCACGATGGACCGACCTTACAAATGGCACAACAACGGGCTGAATGATGTTGTTGATGTAGGAGGCGCTGTTTAACGTACCCGGTACAAACACTAGTTTTGTACGGGAGTGATAGCTGATCGCTCCCCACACCAGGAGACCAGGTGTAGGCCCTGTGTGTCGCTGGCGGATGCAAGAAGGGTGGAGACGCTCCCCTGTGCGTCTGCGAACACGCATACGGCCATCGGAGGCTCCCAAGCAGAATCTTCTTTCATCGCTGAACACGACAGATCGCCATTGCGTTCTCCAGTGCAGACGTTGGCGACACCACTGCAGCCGTTCTTGACGGTGGGCTGGAGTCAGAGGTGAACATGCCAGAGACACACGTGCACGGTTTCCTGCATCCAGTAGACGGCTGAGGATTGTTCGCACAGTCACCTCAGGTGCAACAGCAGCTCGAATTTGCGTCGCAGTGGATGTTGTGCTTGACAACGCCACTTTCTTATGCGTCAATCGGTCTGCTCATCAGTCCGTCTGTGATTCCTGGTGCCACGTCTTCTCGTGTGGGAATGTTCCTCGGACCATCTACGCCACCATCGTACCACCACCGATACGTCCCGTCCAATTCGCTCCGCAATACGACGATACGACCACACGGCCTCGCGGAGTCCGACCAGACGACCTCGCTCAAAGTCCGATAACTGCTGAAATCATACACTTCTTCCATGTCCAGGCATTGCAGCTTCTTCAGGGTCTTCGCACGTGTCCGTACGCCGACAACTGATTACATTCACTTCGCCGTACTCCGTAAATACCACCGACGATAAATTGCATATTATGCCGTGCTGTGGCGTAAGCGCTCACAGGTTGCTCCCGAAATTAACATCACACCCACGTAAACTCGATCCCATTAATATATGTAAATTTCATGATCGTCCGCCAATTCCTTCTTGGTATTCTTTTTTCACTTTCCGCCAGTGTAGTTTCCGGAAAAAAGCGTGCAATTTAACGCCATAAAAATAGAGCTGATTTTTCAGTTCTGGTTCTCAATTTGTATAATTTTGAACAATTATTTCAATAGAACATGATTAAAAAGTCTTACAGCTGCAATTTTAGTGCATGTGTTACACACGCACTAAATTTCAGCTGTAAGAAAAGTGTCTCTTTTCTTTAGACCAAATGCAACGGCCCCCTTGCCTCCTAAGGTAAGCTTTTGAGTCCAACCCTGTTCGGAGTGCATAATTGTTTGTCCATACCTGTAAAAAGCCACAGGAATTCTGGTGCCAACAGAAGCTTGTACCACTTACTTCGTGAGTTGTCTTTACCAGTGATGTACGCATGTGAAATCCTAGTTCCCAGGATGCGGAAGGGGCTGGAAAAACAAACTACTCATGCCTGCATCAGACCCGTCCCGACCCGACCCAACTCGGAAGAGAGATCTTCACCCGGAATTCGAACCGGGACATATGTACTGTACATCTCAATTAGATTACAGGCTACTTTTGGAGATACTTTCGTCTTCAGAGACAAGCAAACACAAATCTAAAAATGATTCTTATAACTTTAAACTCTACAACCTAACAACTTGGACATGAAAGTTTATTTACGTAAACATCAAGTTTTTAACAACGATATCATTTTTAGGATCAAATTTCTTCGTATTAAAGACACGACAGAGGTTGTGATGCACTTTGACAAATGCTCTTGCCACTTTATTTTATTTTATTTTTTTGGGAAGGCGGGTTACGACCACCATGAGCATCTCAGTGAGCTATGTCTCCTGTCCTTAATTTTGGGCCACTGGTTCCAGGAAAAAGGGAGATCCAAAGCGGAAAGACAAACACACCATCCATATTTTACCTGGAATTCGAGCCGGGACATACGTATTTTGGATGAATAATCAAAAGACAGCGTTTAGACCACTGAGCCACCGGGACTAGCTTGTTGCGGTCATACACACACACCATCATGCCTCGCCTGGATTTCAAACTGGGACATAACGTATTTTAGATGAATAATTGGAATACAGCGCTTAAACCATTGAGACACCGGGACTGGCTTGTTGCGGTCCCATACACCATCCATGTCTCACCCTGAATTCGAACCGGGACATATGTATTTTGGATGAATAATCAGAAGACAGCATTTAGACCACTGAGCCACCGGGACTGGCTTGTTGCGGTCCCACATACCATCCATGCCTCATCCGGCAATCGAACCGGGACATACGTATTTTGGATGAATAATCAGAAGACAGCGGTTAGACCCCTGAGCCACCGGGACTGGCTTATTGCGATACCACACACCATCCATGCCTCCCCCGGCAATCGAATCGGGACATACGTATTTTGGATGAATAATCAGAAGACAGCATTTAGACCACTGAGCCACCGGGACTGGCTTGTTGCGGTACCACACACAATCCATGCCTCACCCGGCAATCGAACCAGGACATACGTATTTTGGATGAATAATCAGAAAACAGCGTTTAGACCCCTGAGCCACCGGGACTGGCTTATTGCGGTACCACACACCATCCATGCCTCCCCCGGCAATCGAATCGGGACATACGTATTTTGTATGAATAATCAGAAGACAGCATTTAGACCACTGAGCCGCCGGGACTGGCTTGTTGCGGTCCAGATCACCATCCATGTCTCACCCGGAATTCGAACCGGGACATGCGTATTTTGGATGAATAATCAGAAGACAGCGTATAGACCACTGAGCCACCGGGACTGGCTTGTTGCGGTACCACACACAATCCATGCCTCACCCGGCAATCGAACCGGGACATACGTATTTTGCATGAATAATCAGAAGACAGCATATAGACCACTGAGCCACCGGGACTGGCTTGTTGCGGTCCAACACACCATCCATGTCTCACCCGGAATACGAACCGAGACATACGTATTTTAGATGAATAATCAGAAGACAGCGTTTAGACCACTGTGCCGCCGGGACTGGCTTATACCACACACAATCCATGCCTCACCCGGCAATCGAACCGGGACATACGTATTTTAGATGAATAATCAGAAGATAGCGTTTAGATCACTGAGCCACCGGGATCGTCTGGTTGCGGTACCAAAATTTGATTTTCCGAATTTTCCAGTTTCGTGTTTCTCACAGTGGGCGGTTCTCAAGCGCGCGTGATGTATGATGTTAAATAGCTTCATTACAAACGTAGTACTAAATTTTCTTATATGAACGAAATCAGTTTTTTCATTCGTTCACAGAAAGGCATCAAGTCGCCTTAATTTCCTGTAGTTTGTCTATGACTTCGTGGCTCTTCACATGGCATGTTTCACCTCACAAAGTACTTTGTTCGTCATTCTTTTTTGTATCCCTCTCAATCAGAGAAGTCAGGGCAAATTTGCTACTCTTAATCTTTTCTTTGAATCTTTTGTGCATATTAAAAAACTTATACCAGGTTTGTGAATTTATGAAGCGATTCTTTTTGCGGCGGCAGGGCGCGTTATATAAGGCAGTGTGCATGCGCGTCATTGCGCGTGTTATTGGGCAATGCTCACATAATCGTAGCCCTATTTAAGTGGGCAAAGCTTACCCAGCACCAGTAGGGCACCGTAAGCATTATTCAATTGGATATTAGCGCAGTGCCTTCTATTACATGCATTGCCAGAATTTGTGTAACACAGACTGGAAGGGCTGCAATACGTACAAAATCGTCTGTAGCAGATTTTACAACAAATTTCATGCAGCTAACGGCAGCTCATTTGTATATGACATCACAAGAAAAGCAGACCAGCGATGAATCCAAACAGAGAAAAATGAAGCCAATAAGAGACAAAGGTTTATTGGCTTCATTTTTCTCTCTGTTAATGAACATAAATTAGTAATCCAACAGTGAATGTACATTTTATAGGAAAATTTGGGAAATCTAAATTCGAGATATCAAATAAATACACAAAATGCTCTCACGATGGGAAGGTTTGTTTGAAACTTTTAACAAAACCACATGATCAAACAAAGGCTATAAACTGAAGTAAAGCCAAAAGTACACAACTATCATGATATCAAAGAAAACATATCTGTTGTTGCAGTAGAAAGTAAGATATAGGCAACCCAGTGATACACCTTATTTTTCTCAGAATACCCAATCAATTTCACCTTACATTAAGGAACTTACACCGTCTTTGCACGATATGTTTAATTTAAAAAACGACATATATTTACAAGATTAAAAACCCGCCTCTGTATACTCGTTGCATGTAACTGAAAGTTTATACATCGAGGCCTTCGGGGACGGTTGCTGTAACGATAATTCCCCAATTGAATTACACAGAATTTGGAAGGGACTCATAACAGCCATGAACTTACATAACATTTCTTGTTAAATATGTAAGTTATAACAAATATATATATATATTTTGCACCCTGTTTATCATATTTCCACATGGACATCATCTGATTCGTGGTTTAGCATTGAAATGATGGCAACAAAGTGACACCCTTGCGACGCTGTTCCATACCTTGTACGTCATTGTTTTTTTTGTAGGACTTCCGTCCACAGTGAGTAGATTTTAGGTCCCAGCCACCTACAGCGAGTTCGCCTTTTAGGGAGGACACAGAAACGGAAGGAATGAGAGCAAGTCTAGCGACTTTGACAGAACAGTTTGTAGTGAGATTAGAGTACAGTAGATGGCGCCACTGTACAAGTGAGAAAATTTCAGGGGGGGGTGGCATAGGAAAGGATACCCATTTAACCAGTGGGTCCAGCCTGGGGGCCGTCACTTAACGTGCTCGTCCGATGCACGACGAATATTCAGTGATTGCTAACAAATCACACCATCTCCGCAAGATCAGCCCAGGATCGAACCTGAGGACCTTGCGTTGGTAGTCTGAACTGCTAACCACTCAGCCATTCGCGGCTCATAACTTGTACGTCATCATACTCGGACGTATATATGGGAGCACATGTACAGCAGCGGCTATCCTCCATCTGAAGATAGGTCGATTGTCGACCTGAAAGTACTAATGGGCTTTTAATCTTGTAAATATGTGTCGTTTTTTAAATTAAACATATCGTGCAAAGATGGTGTAAGTTCTTTAATGTATTGTATATGCACGACATCTTCATTAAGACTATCAATTTCGCCTTACAATGTCTCTTTTGCACGCAGAAAAAAGATAAGGAAAATGGGTGTTTTATCAAGAGCTAGAGCACGTGCTTTATTTCAGAGGGTAAGTCGAAAGTTTTGCAATATTTGCATAAACGCATGTGATGCGGCGGGTATGTCGCGTGTTTAAACTAGCTCACGTCGCACACTGCTGTCAGTCGAAAGGGATATAAAGTGGTAGTCGTTGCTGTGAACAGCATTGCATGTCGTCGTTCTGTCTGTGGTTGGAACACCTAAAAGATGAACAGCCACAAAAGGCTAATTAGGGAGCATTTGCTTTACGAATTTGAACTCTGCCCTAACGCTACTCAAGCAACACGAAACATTTGTCACGGGAAAGGGGAAGGTTCCGTGGACCACAGCACCGCAACCAGATGGTTCAAGAAATTTCGCTTAATTGACATAAACCTCGACGATCAGCCAAGGTCAGGTAGGCCCCGAACCGTGGATTCGGAGGCCGTGCTCCAGGCTGTGGAGGTAAATCCGACAACCAGCCCTCGGAGATTATCAGGCGAGTTAAGCATATTACAGACCACCGTGGTTCATCACCTTCAGGACCTCGGCAAGGCCTACTGGAGCTGCTGCATTGCCCCTCACGAACTGACTCCAGCTGAAGCAAACCGCCGAGTAGAAGTGTGCACGAAACTCCTATAAGACCCGCGCGATGTACGTTTCATCAAGAAAATTGTTAAGTGCGATAAAAAGTGGGTCTATTTCCGTAATCATAACGCCCAACTGCAGTGGTTGAGCCCGGGCTAGCTTCCTGAACCTGTTTCCAAACGTGGGCGCTTCGAGCACAAGGTGGTGCTCTGCGTCTGGTGGAATTTCGAGTGAATAATCCATTACGAATTTGTTCCCGACGGTCGGATCATCAACGCCAACCTCTACTCTGAACAGCTGGAGTGGATGTATGCCATTTTGGAGGAGAAGTTCCCGGCACTGGTGGAGAGAAAGCGCGCTCTTCTACAGCTGAACAACGCTCGACCTCATACCGCGTGAACGACCCGCGCAAAACTCCAGGAACTTGAGGGCATCGAACTGATGCCACACCCACCTCATAGTCCGGACCTTGCACCGTCGGATTATTACTTGTTCCGGTCCATGGCCCACTTCCTTCGCGTGCGGCACTTCAACAACCAGTAGGAGGTGGCAGATGGGGTGAAAGAGTTCTTCGCCTCGAAGGACAAGAACTGAATTGAAGAACTGGTTAGTGCTACACGATGGCCTATACTTCGAATGCTACTAAAATTTCGTTGTAAAGGTACGTATGAAGACATAAAGTTCCCTTCCTCAGAACCAGTAGCCCTAAATCAGAACAAGCGACTGCTTATAGCTCATGGAGTTGTTAAACTTGGAAACAAAAACGCAAAAAGCGTTATAGTAGCATGTGGTATTCACAAAAATCAAGTAACCAGGTTTACTTCTCCGACAGAAATGCGACTTCGTGGATTTATTTGGTTGTTTCAGAAAACCTTCATTTTCCTCATCTGGATGATTGGTCCCCTTTACTTTCTTCTCAATGCTTGTTTTCAACAGGATGGGACTCGCCTTTTTGTAAACAAGGGTTCTCCACTGATTAAGGTATCACCTTCTTGGGAAATGATTAGAAGAAATACTCAGTTGAGTAGGTCCATCTATATCCTGATATTTAAATTTTCGAATTTACATTTCAAATTTCATCCAATAGGGATATCCAAAATCGTGGATATATATATATATATATATATATATATATATATATATATATATATGTGTGTGAAAATATCTGTCACTCAGTCCAGAATTCGAAGAGCACTATTTCTTTGGAAGTAATGCTGCTGTTACAGGCACGTGTAATGCTGCTGTTACAGGCACAGTTAATGCTGCTGTTACAGGCCCGTAAGAGTATGCCATTAATACTGCTGTGTCTAATTTGAACATTAAGCCCAGCAAGTGTTGAACAATCTATTTTGCACCAACGTCAATAGTCGTTTTCTTCGCCACATTTATTGGAATGTACTTTCCAATTTTAATTGTGATCGAATAAAAGGTAATCGCTATCACGCTTTTGACACATGCTGTATTTTTTGGTTTATTTTGATTAATAAAAGTGTTTCTAGGCATAGGAAATTTTTTTCATATTATGGGTTTTTTTAAATGAAACGTCCTTTCTGTTTTTTAATCTTAAGACGGTTATGTAATTTAGAGAATTAATTTTGTTTGACTTAACGAAAAACGTTTTACTAAACTTGTTTCTATTGTCGTAAACAACACAGTACAGCAAATTATTTCGTTTTTAATAGTGTCAGAATCTTAATTAACATTTCGCTCAACACTTCCTGGGATTTAACAAGATGTCACTGTCACGGGAAAAGAATGTCGAAACGTCTGTCTGAAGTTGAAACAAAAAAATATTAAAATGTCGTTGAAACTTTGCGTACTTCAATTTCCAAAAAGGAAATGTTAAAGATAATGCCGCAGACTGCGATATGCATCCGTGAAAACCAAGAAACATGTATTCGAAGGCTTCTGGATCATAATGTCATATGCGATAAGCGCAAAAACTAGACAGCCAGTCTACTCTCTCGAAAAATCTGCAAAGAATTACCCGAAATGGCAGACGGATGAACAATAAATCTGATATATGTGAGAGGAAGGAGATAGAAGTTGTGTTTATTCTCTTCCCACAGGAAAAATGTCAGAAGATGCCCACAGATCAAAGTATTGTTCAAAAAATCATGGTTTCTGGAATTTTCATCAGAATATAGATTTAATTCATTTGAAAAGCGATGGCGCTAATAAAATAACAAAAAGACTTTAGAAAGCTCTTGAACATTTCGATTTCAACCCAACAAAGAATTTTTGACCCTTTTCTCTTGTTTTGAAAAGATCGTTTTCCATCTCTCATATTGATACAGAACAAAATCTTTCTTTAACAGTTTTGTTGATGATTTACCATATAGTATAAAGCATACATTGAAGTGTCAACCCCTTACCTCGCAAAAAAACTGTGATACCTCTCTAACACTGCGTTGTTCCTCCTCGCGACTGGATAACTGCAGCAACGCGACAGGGCATGGACTCCACGAGCTCTGTGTAGTACTTTGAAGACAGCGAACACTAAGCTTCCTGAAGAGCGTCTCACAATTCCGTAATATTCGCCGGTGACTGCGGACGTGTGCGGTGACACATTGTCGTGTTACGTATTCTCCACCTGTCAGAGCGGACCGCAAACGTATGAGGGGTCCTAATGCGTGCCAGCTGAAAACATCTCACAACCACCACCTGTCTGCACTCTCTCTTGTAGGCATGCGGGATCCATGGCCTCGTAAGTTTGTCATCACACCCGGAGTTGGCTATCTGTCCAAAACAGTTCCCTAGTACCGCGACTCGTCAGACCAGGTTACACGTTTGCAGTCATCTTGCGTCCAATGGTGGTGTTCTCGACCCCAGGCGAGGCGCAAAATCTCGTGTCGTCGGGTCCGCAATGGCACCTGGGTGGGCTTCCCGCTGCTAAAACACAGGGAGCGTTACACTATCCGAACACCAATGCTACTACTTTGCAGAAATGCTGCACCTCGGGCGGATGTTACGATGCGTGCCAGACGCTCTCTCCGGGGATTTTTTACGGCCTTACCAGTCTCGTACTCTTGATGTTTTCCCTGAGTTGATAAAGTCTAGGTACAGGGCTGAAATTGTTGACCGTGTAAACTCAAATTTCGTGGAATTTTTCGAGGAGTGACCCATCTCCCTGGCTTCGATTATTGCACCACGTTCGAAATCGCTTAAATCCTGATAAGCTGTCATCTGAACTGCGAATGCTACTACCTGAGCTTGCGGAGATATCTGCCTTTCTATATGTACGTCGTTTGTGATCGATACCATTTACCTCACGTATGTGGTGCCATGTAATGGAAAAGGTTGCGCAGTTCCCAATTTTTTGGCACCTCAGTGTATGTCATCTTCATCATCATCCCCCATTATCAATCCATTGTGGGGAGAAAGTCTCCCCAAGCCTCTTCCACGACATCTTGCCTTGAGAATATTTCTTCCAAGTCACTCCAGCGCTTTTGAATTTCATCCACACACACACACACACACATCTATGAAGACAATATGTAGTCTTCCCTGTCCCTGGGAATCCAGTCTAGTTATTCAGTTGTCTAATAAGGGTCAGCTCTTCTAGCAACATGGTTAGCCTATTGCCCCTGAAGGGTTTGTACTTTGATCAAGATGCCATCCACTCTTGTCATCTCTTTAATCTGTGTGTTCCTCTACTTGTTTTTCCTGCACACATCAAGCATGTATCTTTTCATGCTTCTTTCTGTAGTTTGCAGCATGTGTATGCCATTTTTGGTTGAAGCCCGCGTGTTTTCTTCATAAGTAAGAACTGAAAGGATGCATTGATTAAATGCATTTTCTTTTAAGACAACGGTTGAAATTTAAATTGTTTTTTACAAAGGCTCTCCAACCAAGGTTTATACGCCTACTTATTTCTTCTTCTATGCAGCCTTTACGAAATGTCTGTTGTGCAAGGTAAATGTAAGCATCAGTTATTTCCAGATTTACCCAATCCACTTCCAAACTCCAGTTTAAATAAAAGCGTTGTACATTAGTTTTGTCTTCTGTGAGTTCATTTTTAAAACCACTTCTTCGTTTTTGTCAGCAAGTTTGTGGATCATGCACCATAGCTCTGAGCGGGTACTTGCAAAAATTATTACATCGTCAGCAAAGCGTGGTGGGTTAACTAATTTCCATTAATCTTCATCCCATTGTCTTCCCAGTTCAATGATCGAAAGACATTTAGCGTTGTGGCATTGAAGAGTTTGGAGGATATGGTGTCACTTTGTCTCACACCCTTTCTCATTTTTATAAGTATATTGAAGATGCATAAATCAAACTTATTTAAAATGAATAATGTTGACATATTCATCTTCAACATACCACATGATTTCAAAGACATTTAAGCGTCTGATGGTTTACAGAATCAGCCTTTTCATAATTAATGAAAGCATGGTGGGGTTCAAACTCATTTATTCTTTCAATTAATTCCCTCTATCTATCTATCTATGTAAAATATTGTTCTCACATCAATCGTCAGGAAAGTGAAATAACATGAAATAGTTATACTGTGAATTATGTTCTGAACCTGGGAAAGAAAAGTAGTGAGACACCATCGTTAGACATTCAGTTGTTTGATTGCCAATTCGATTTTTAAGCTTCTTTTTCTTTTCATAATTCTGGGAGACGACTGGTATCATCGAGTAGATTTCCCTTTTCTTCTCTCAGTTTTCAGGAAGAGTAGGATTTAATTTAGTAATTTGTCTGCCCCGGAAATGTAATAAAACGCAAAACAATACTTCATGCACTTCAGTTCAAGAATAAAAAGATACCAAAAAATATTTATGATGTTAAAAAGTACCCACGCATTTTATGCACAGAAAAAGGGCAAAAGAAACATAATTTTATGAGTTTCTTGTTCGACATTTATATGATGAAGCCCAAAAGCTCGCATTAATAAAATATGATTAAGTTAATGACGCCATTATACATGCAGGCAATGAAGGAATTTTTATTTTTCAGGAAGGAAGAACAGCCCTTCATTACGCTGCTGCGATGTCAAAGAAAAGATGGCCAAACGATATACAAACTTCTCTTGCAAGCTGGAGCCGATCCAAAAGCGCGTGACAGCGTATGTTCTTCTACATTTCATAACTTCTTTATATTTTGATGAACATTCTCCTCTGAAATACTAATCCGATTAAAATACTTTGCTAAGGGTATGAATATAAATGATTTTTTTTTTGCTTAGCATTATGAGGAATGTTCGTAGTCCGACAGAACAGATTGATTTTTCTCTAGGTTGTAAATGTGTTTTGAAGATACGACACAGTATCGATACATCTAAAGGTCATATTGCACATATTCATTCGGAATCGATTGCTAGAGAAATAAAAGAAACTTTCGTGCATTTCTTTCTTTCCAAGATGAAAAATTTCGATGATATCTGGTGTTGATGTGCATTTCTACGAGTTGTTTAAATGTCTCTCTGCCTTTGGTACGATTGCCTAGCATCTAAAAGGCAGTGTGACGTATTACAGAGATGAAAACACTTATCAAGACGACAAATCTACAGCAGAACATTCTGTCTGCGTAGCATAGTTGGGAGAGCAACTTACTCCGGAGTGAGGGCACACGAACAAATTTGTGTTTTCACAGCAGATTTGAAAAGTCTATTCTGCATTTGTGCTCTGTATTCAATGCAAGAAAAGTTTCGTGCATTTTCAACTGTTTTTTACGTAAACGTTTCCTTCTAGGTTGTGTAAATTGAAATTTTTAGTTCAACAATGTCTCAGTTTCTGTAGGCCGAATCGGAAATTTTTCATGGTATACATGCATTTGGAACTACTATAACCATTCTCCTAAATGCAAAAATTTAAATTTCCTTTCTACAGTTTTACAGGTTCATAATGATCCCCGAATTTTGCAGCATTTTTGACGCAAACGCAGAGTGTTTTTTGTTGAAGGTTTAACGACCACCGTGAGAAACTGAATGGGTTATAAGCAGTCGCTCGTCCCTAATTTAGGGCCATTGGTTCCAGGAAAGGTGCCGCAAGACAAACACAACATCCATGCCTCACAGGGATTCGAACCTGGACCCCCTTACGGATGAATAGTCATAAGCCAGAGCTTAGACCACTGCACCATTTCTCTTTCGTTAAAATAACTTCTCTTTCGGCAAACTCACTTCTCTTTCGTTAAAATACACTGCTGGCCACCTAAAATGCAAAACCAAGGAGGAAGCATCCGATTGGCTTGAAATTGGCAGCATGCGTCGCCCGCGAGAGGACACGCAAACGATTAGCATTGCAGGGCATATGCAAATCATGTGCGCCTGGCACGCCACCGAGAAGCACTATAAGAAGGGTGCACAGAAGTCGGGGTGTAAGTAGTGGAAGTGTAATGTGCTACCGAACCTGTGCGTGGGAAGCTTCTTGATGCCTCGTCGCAGAATACGGCAGTCATTCTAGCACGTTTCGGAGTTCAACAGAGGACGAATAGTAGCTTATAGCGACAGCGGTTTATCGTACCGAGACATCGTCGCCCGTGTGGAACGGCATCCAGCCGCTGTGAGGATAGTATGGATTCGGTGGGTGCAGGAGGGACGGACGGAACCACGTGAGCGATTGCCGCAGCCGCGGCACACCACCGTACGAGAGGGCCGGCATGTTGCGCGGCGGGCATTGACGGCTTGCACCGCCACATCACGAACGTTAGCACGGGAATTAGGGTGTGCTGCGCAACAACCTGTGTCAGCACGTACCGTTCGATGTCGTCTGCAGGAGCGCGGATTTGTCGCACGGCGCCCATTGCTTCAATTACCATTGACGTTACACCACCGGCGAGTGCGGCGGCAGTGGGCCGTTGAACGCCACACCTGAACTACGGAATGTCATAAAATTGTCTTCTCCGATGAACCCCGCTTCTGCCTGCAACACCACGGTGGTCGGATCCGCGTGTAGCAGCACCGCGGCAAGAGACTGAATGACGCCAACATTATGCATCGCCATACCGATCCGTCGCCTGGCGTTATGGTTTGGGGCGCAATGGGATATGACATCCGCACCCTTCTGGTACGCATCACTGGTAAACTTAACAGCTACCACTACATCTTGGACGTTTTGGAGCCTGTAGTCTTCCGTTACCTGCCAGCGGCCACGGTTCGACAGGACAATGCGCTCCCGCACGTGGCACGCATCGTGCAACGATTTCTCACGGCCCACCAGGTGTCACTGCTGCCATGGCACGCCTGTTCTGCCGATATGTCGCCCAACGAACACGTCTAGTCGCTGATCGGCAACCGAGTGGCACGGCAAGCACCACCCGCGGCTACGCAACGTGTGGAAGCAGCCTGGACCGACATACCCCAAGCCTACATCCAAAGCCTCTTTCGTTCGATGCGCGGCGTGTAGCGGCCGTTATTGCCGGCCATGGGGGCCACACGAACTATTGATGTCTGCGTGTTCCGCAAGTCGCACGGGCCTGTAAGCTCAATCGTTTCATCTTTGTATCTGTTGTTATGTGTCCAGTAAATTTGGCTTTGCTATCTCGTGTCCTTCTTGGTGTTGCATTTTGGGTGGTCAGCAGTGTATTTTCTGAAAGCAGATTTTAAAAACATTTTGAAATACATTTAACGAAATGAATGACTTTTTTCAAAATATATGGTCATTTTTCCAGTGAATTTTACAGTGCTCTCGTTTGCTAATTCTTATGTATATAAAACACAAAACGTCTGTTTGTCTGAAGCAGCAAAAACTCTCGAACGCCGAACTGTGGCATCGTGAAATTTGCATAGCTTATTAATACTGGAATTTCTAGGTCAACGCAACTGTTTTAAGACCTCTAAGTTGTTCCGTTCGCGAGTTATGAATTAATTAATAAGCTAATCAATAAAGTCAGCGTCGTATGCTACGTCATCGTTATCTGTTCCAAATGTGAAAGCACGTGACTGAATTCATAGACATCGACATGTTTCTACCGAACTTTGCGAAATCTTAACGAAACAGGCTGAAAATTTTTGTCAACACCATGAATTGGTAATAAGAGGAGTCCCTGAAAATTTCACCGGAATCTGGTCAACACTTTTTAAAATCGTCATGGAATTTTTAATTCATAGGTAAACAGAAATATATACGCAGAAACGGTTAATAAAATTTTGACAGCTAATTTAAAAAGTTATTTACCGATTCTGGCTGAATTTGGAGGTCATGTTCATGTTAACGATTTATAGTGTTCATTAAAATTTCAGCCCGTTTCATAAAATATTCGCAAAGATACGTTTTAAACTTTTTTATCCCAGAGATTCACCCCTCAAAGACGTCTGAAACGGAAAGCACGTGATGCATTTGATCGTCGATAACAAATGGTTAACGAATTTTGACCAGTTAGTGTTCCTATGCTTTGTCTCATGGACGCGTGTTAAATAATTCGTAGCGCTTTTGGTCCGTTTGATTCTGCAGCTGTATGTTGGAATATCAAGAGCAAAGGATCCAACAAAATTATATATTGTCCCCGATGAAGGAGAAACCAAAAATGTTGTGTACGGCCAAGTGCTGAAATAATCACACTATGAATAAATAATTTGTAATGACCGAATTTGTGAAACCAGCATTTTTCTTTCTTGCAAGCATCAATTTTTTTCCCGATTTCTTCAGCGGCATATAAGGGAATATGAAATGAATAAGCCTAAATCCCGGGCAAAGCTGGGTAGTAAAGCTAAGTTACCCATAAAACTGATAATGCTGTTGGAAGAAAGAATAGCGAGTTGATCTGAAGAAACACAGAAGCCAAGTACTTATTCCCACTATAACGTTTAGCTGCACAAAATTGCGTTTGTTATATTTCATGAGGTTTCAGAGAACTTGATCATCCTGGTAACCACATTTTTTTTTCAATTCTTAAATATCACCCAAATATTTCGTTATCATTTTTTTAAAATGACGTGCTCGTAGTGCCTTACTATCTATCTTACCGTATGTTTCTCTCTGAGCCAGTCCGTTTTTCTCCGAGTGAACACGATTACTTACGTCTGTATGCGACGTAGGAATGAAAAAATTATTTAATATTGCTCGTGGTGTAGGATACATAAAAGTATGGGAAAGATTATATATTTTTTTCTTCTTGTTTTAATGATACGCAGTTTTCTGTTAAGTAGAGTTTATCTGTGTTAGCCAAGAAGTTTTCTCTAAGGCGACACGTACCGTAAAATGGTTCTGTGCAGTATGTGTTAACTTAATGCACATTTGTTGTACATTTTTCTTTTTCTTTGGAGCACACTTGTCCCATCAATTATCGTAGGCAAGGAGCTACGACGTACTACTCCTTGCAGTATCATGAGGAAACGTTTTTGAATGAATTAATATATAAATCTAGCTCACATTTTCAATACGTGTCCCTTTTGTCCCCGAAGAACTCCACCAGCCATCATAACCGCACATTTCTACTTCCCATGAATGGACTGAAAAAGATCTTTTTGAATCTGCTTAAGATTTATTTTGTTTTGAGATTTAATAACCAGCCACAGTCTCTAATTTAATGCCATTGGTTATAAGGAAGAGCGAACCCAGTGCAGTAAGATTGACACAATATCCACGCCTCACTGAGGTTCGATTCGGGACTCATCTCAGTGTCTTCCCAATTGCGGACAGGGAGAAAAGCAGTGCCAATTGCGGACAGGGAGAAAAGCAGTGCCAATTGCGGACAGATTCCCTTTCTATCCGCAACTGGGAAAAGGGGTTAAAGACTTAGTGAGGGATTAGGGAAATAGGAAGACACACCCCATTCCTAATCCCTCACCAGAAGGGTTGAATATTATTTGAAGTCTTTCAAATATTGGAAAAGTGGTATACTGACTAATGGGCGATTTATTTCATTCTAATTGAATATTTTCTTACCAGCCAGCTCAAAAAATATGTTTTTTTTTTTGTACGCTACTTTGTACAATATACAGCCGGGGCCAGTCCATCTATGAGGACGAACTCCCTGTGTAGCTGTAACATTTTTCAAACCCTATTTCTGAAAAAAGTTATTTTTTTTTATTGATGTTTTATTTTATTTCGCTTTCTTTAATTCAAAACAAAAACTAAAATAGATTACACAAATATTAGCATAAAATTGTATTTATACTGTATATCTAGTTTCATAATAAAATTACGAAACTGAAGCTATACTTCAGTTTCCTAATTTTCAATAGCTATAGCTACTGATTTCTTCTTCATTATTCCAACTTCTGAATGAACGATAGATTCATCAAACAACGTCGGATATTCGCGGTTGTGTAAAACTCTGCCATAGTTTTGCTGATCCGCTAATCCAATTTGATTGCTGCTTTTTTTTTCCCTTGTTCTCGAGATTTATGCATATTCTGTCGTACAGGAAATCGTTGTGCCTCGCTTAATCTTTCAAGCGCGTCATTAACTTCGCGACTTTAGGATGAGGATTTTTGATAGCTGTATTTAACCAATGCTTCCAGCCTTCTACGACATTATTTGTTCTGTGTCTTTGTTGTTGCAATTCCGGATTTCTACATTGATTACATGATTTTTCAGTCAGTTATTTACGAAATAAACATAAAATTTCTGAAGGTTTTCATCAATGGGACTGGATTCTTGAATTCATATCCATCCATCGTCTACAATTTCCACAGGAAGATAGGCCAGTTAAGCACACATTCGAGTTGCCTTATCTCTTCGTTATTGGTATATTCATTAACTAATCCCAGTTCTTGAATTTTTCACCAAAGGCTCTGGTTGAAATGGAAATCATATCCGCTTATTTGTATAGAGGGGAATAATTTCGTCAGAGGAATGATTGCAGCTCTTTCAAAATCGGTCACAAGTACTTCCGAATTCCAATTCTCCAATCTATGGTTCAACAGTGTGAAAAAATATCTCATAAGTAACTTTTCTCTTGTTTGGCAACAAAGCAAAGATTACTGGAATAATATTTGTTTCTTCCGTTGAGCTTCCAATATCTGCAGGAACAAATAAATTTCGTAGTAAGGTGTAACTACAGTATTATTTATCTATTAGCCGAGCTTTTGCACCTCAACGGAAATCTTATTATTTAGAAATTGAATTTCGTAGGGGCAATACACTATGTACTAAGAATTACCTTTTATTAAAAAAAATATTGAAGAAATTCCAATGTAATGTTGGAATCCGCATTGCAGGATCAATGAATTACTCATTGCAAAACTATAAAAGCTCCCAGGATAGAGGAGAAATATGGGAGAAAGCGAGAATTTGCTCAGTACCCCTAAAATGCCCAGATGGAAACACGAAATTATATATTGGACTAACAAAACGGTCAATTTAGGTTCGTATACAAGAACACGAAAGGAATTTGAAGAATGAACATCCTGTTTCAGCCTTAACAAGAGATTCACTATTTGAAGGAGCGAGACCTGATTGGGACGAAACAAAGTGCGTTGCAACATACACTACGCGATATGAATCGGCAATAAGAGAATCAATTGAAATTATGTCTGCGACGAATATATGTAATGAGAGTGTATCTTTCGAAATTCCAAATTTATGGAAAACATTTTTAATGTGTAGAAGATTATTATTTATTATTATCTTTCGATTGTATTAAGAAATTTAAAATCAAATATGTGACATCGCAAAAAGAATGCATAACATGCAATAGCATTTGATGCACGCGGAAGTAAATTAATGACCATTGTCTTAATGTTTATGTTTACCTTTTGTTTATACTGTATTTTAAATCGTGTAACTTATTCTTAGCAGTTGTATGATGCCTTGAAAAAGCCCTCCGTTGAGGTGCGAAAGCTTGGCTGATAGGTAAATAAATAATTAGTTACACCTAACTACGGAAGTTATTTATTCATAGGTATGGGTGTATAATATTTTATTACATCTGCATTAACTGTGTAGATTTCAGCAAACTGCATACTACAGCTCCTAAAAGTTGAAAAACATGTTGTTGTTTTCCATAACTTCCCTCCCTTTTCTGCTTGCAAATGCTAAGATTTTTTCTTTTACCCCGTCATAAAAAAAAAGAAAATTAAGGTATTCTTAAAGAGAAAATTAAGGTATTCTACTTGTCTTCCATAAGTACAATACCTTCGCCCAACTCGATGTCTTGCGGATTTCTTGGCTCTGGCAACGACTGTCCTCGATTTTTGCGTCGATCAAGAACCAAAAATCGATATAAGCTGGTTTTTTTATTGACGAAAATTGTGGAATTTCGGTTACAATATCATATCCTCGATGAAACAATAGTCCAAACTCCGTGCGATAAATGGTTGATAGAGCTTGATCCTCTTCTCTAGCTCGTTTCTTCGCGAAGGATACGTGCTTTTTCACTTCTGTTAACGCAGTATCAGGTTTGAATACGTAACTGGAGGACCGTAATATATTATTTCCTTTCGTTGCCATACGACCTTCACATTTTGTCTTGCTCTCATTTACACATGCCCAAGTTATAACGATTTATGGGGCGCGGGTAGCCTAGTGGTCAACCTTCGGGATTGCCACGGAGAAGAAAGACCTCGGGTTCGATCTGAGGCGAGTACGAACCACTAAATATCCGCCGTGCGTCGGATGGGCACGTTAAGCCGTCGGGCTCCGGGTACTGGCCCCCGGTAATAAATAAGGGTGTCTTTCTTCCCCTTCCTACCTCGCTTCCGCAAATCTCCTAGTTTCCTATTTCTAAGGGTTGTTTAAGACCTGTGGTCAGACACTCCTTTCCTAAAATCCTCTACATATGATCTGATCTGATGTACAGTAGTGGCTAAAATTGTGGAAACCTTTTGGAAATAGTGTAATTAATAAAGACATTTCTCGTGGACCAGGAACATAAAAAAAAGATCTTCGCTCTTTCCACGTTTATACGTGAGTCATGGAAAAATTCTCATTGGCCGCCACCGGGAGTCGAACCCAGGGTCTTCCAGTTACGCGCCGGATATGCTTCCGCTACACCACAGCGTCCTCGAATTCCTCCAGACTCACACACGCTAACTGCCAAGCCAATTATGGCAGGTTGCTTCTTGGAGCCCCGCACAATGCTGGGGATTCACCAAAGATGGTAAGCAGCAACTGAAGAAATAATTAGAAGGCGAATGAATAATTAATAAAGACATTTAACGTGGACCAGGAACATCAAACAAAGATCTTCGCTCTTTCCACGTTTATACGTGAGTCATGGAAAAATTCTCTTTGGCCGCCACCGGGAGTCGAACCCAGGGTCTTCCAATGATAATTTTTCCATGACTCACGTATAAACGTGGAAAGAGCGAAGATCTTTGTTTGATGTTGATGGAAATAGTGTATTTTGGAGGTTCGATGGCTCATAACACCACTTTTTTTGGAGTAATACCATAAAATTATACATCAATGGAAAGATAATTTCATCAAAAATGTAATGCAATAACTTTTATGAAGGATTTTGTGTTAGAACAGCAGTTATAAAGAAGAAAAGTGAAACACATAGAAAAAATGAGATATACAAAAATTCTCACCATGTCAGTTAATACTTATTTGGGTAACTTTTAGTGTTAATTACGACCTTACAACGCCTTCCCATGGAGTGAACCAAGTTTTTTAGTTCTGCAGCTGTTATAATGTGAAACCAAGATTGAATTATTGCTTCTATTAAGTGGGTTTTATTGCAGGGTTGATTCTGACTAACAAGTTTCTTTATTCGGCTCCATAGATATTTGATGGGGTTAAGGTCTAGGCTATTCCCAGGCCATTCCAGCAGTGGAATATGATTATCTTGAAACCACCTTTTGCACACAGCAGCAACATGACATGGAGCTGAATCCTATTGAAATCTAAATGCTTCATTATCTTGGAAAAGTTCACATGCGGAAGGCTTCAGTTTGGGCTCAAGTATTTCATTAAAGTATTTTTGGCCATTTATATTCCCATTAATCACACAAATTCTGTCCACAGCTTTTGATGTCATACAGTCCCAGATCATAACACTAACTATGTGTTTGACGGTACATGTAATGCAATCAGGATGCAAATCTTCTCCGATTCTTCTCCTTACGTATTTTATGCCATCGCTACCAAACAGGAAGATTTTGGTCTCATCACTCCAAATAACACGGTCTCATTTTTCCGCTGTCCAGTTAGCATGGGTTTTAGCCATGTTTAATCTTTTCAACCTTTGTTTGAGAGATAAAAATGGCATTTTTCGTAGAATTCCAGCTTTTAGACCAAATTTCTGCAGTCTGCGACGAACAGTTCTTGCACTCAACTTCACATTGCATTGCGCCATTTCATCTTGTATACACCCAGATGATTTTCTTCTGTTACCTAGGCACAGTCTCTTAATTCTTCTATCATCACTTGCTGTTGTGCACCTTTTCCTGCCTTTACCAGTCTGGTTTTGTAGTGACTGAGTCTCCTTATACCTCTTCAAAGAAAGGCCACCTATTAGTTAAGTTTCGACCAATTTTTCTTCAAACTTCTTCATAACTGAATCCTTGTTCACTTAATAGTGCTATTTTACATCGCTTTCTGGGTGACCAGTCAACTCTTTGCGCCATTTCTTTAATTTCATTACGTTTTACAAGCTCACTAAATGAAAGAACGCAAAAAAAAAAAGAACCAACTTGATAGCAAGCACATAGCACACTGACAAATGTCCTCCTCTCAGCTCCAATACATGACATCAATAGCTGAATCCTACTGTGACCTTATTGCCTCGTTGCCAAAACAAGATGACACTTGATTGGCTCTCTAAACACTCATGCTCATTGGCTACATTCAAATGAAGCAAAGCTACTTCATATCAACCTAAGCAAGCTGTGCTTCCTTTTTCTGGTTATCTGACAATAACTTTTCATAGTGTTACAGTGGACACCCCCCCCCCCATCCTAATACCTGAAGAAAACTTTAAAATTTGTCCGCCATGTCGCGTATTGTATGAGGCAGCTAGGAATCACAGTTCGGCAGGCTCACATGTTCTTTTACAGTT
This sequence comes from Macrothele yani, assembly GCA_039090855.1. NCBI lineage: Eukaryota > Metazoa > Arthropoda > Arachnida > Araneae > Macrothelidae > Macrothele > Macrothele yani. The sequence goes on from CM077025.1 coordinate 84,827,539, forward strand.
CAGTTTTTTTTATTTATTTCTCATTTACGTTGTTTTTTTCTTTCGGCTGTTCTCTAAAATTAATTAACAAAATTGCGGGATAATTAGGAAGTCGCTCCAATGCTCTTGAAGGCAAGAAACGCAATATTTTTGCCATTTTGAATTGTTTCTACCTGTGGGAAAAGGTAGCACTCAATGGTTGCTCTGGAAATTGATAAGAGCAAAGCGATAGGCCCAGAAGAGGACTTCTGGATTTCTTGAGGAGGGGCCGATGTTACGACCCACCCCCGCCATTAATTTAGTAATTAATGGGCGTGATTGATGTATGAAATTAATTAATTATTAATTATGTTCGAGTCTTGATTGGAGTTTAAAAGTGTAAACAGCAGATAAAGTTTTATCTGGGGGTTTGGAAAGAAAAGAGGCGAAGAATTCTCTCTCTGGCTGGGTGGTCTCAGAATAGCTCTGTTAGGTCATAAATATCAGGGCGCAGCTGACGGGAGCCTAAGCGACACGGAAAGGGAAAGTGGTACCTTTCGAAGAAGGGTCCACTTGAGTAAATGAATGAAGATGGGGACAAAAGGTTTAGCGAATAATCGTAAATTCGTCGATTGTTTGGGGCATTTTCAAGAACAATTGCTCTCTGTGTGGTCCGTGCAGAAAAATAAGATTTCACACTTAGCGTGAAAATAAGGAAGAAAGTTCAGTTGTCTGTACGCTCTCCGATGTGAAAGGCTGGATGCCTTGGATCTGCAAAATGAATTGGGGAAAAATGAAGCAGCGAACCTCCCCGCATTTGGTAAAAAAACGGAGACGACAACTCGAGGCAACTGGAGATGCCAGTTTGCCATAAAGACAGCAGAATGCCTAAATCCGCGTGATAACGCAGAAATTTCTAGGCTGGAGCGTAATGGAGATCAGCGACTGTTTGGCCTAATGAAAGCCAAGTTACAGGGGAATTAAGAAGTCTGCGAGTGGACAGTGGTCATTCCAATGAGAAGCGAAGCCAAGCAAAGTCGGGTTCGGATGCCAAACACTGCAGTGTGGAATCGTCACCCCCATTCATCCCCTACTGTGGAGGAAGTGAAGAGACGCGCTTGTCTTACGGGGCCAAGCGAGGCCCCATGTGTGCGTGTGTGTGGTCACGTAAGCAGCGAAGCCACTACGTGTAAGTGCGACGAGATTAAAACATGGCGAAAGAAAAATATGAGCGTAAGAGCGGTGGCTTCGATACCTAACAAATATACAGCTGAAATGTTGAGTTGCCGATATACGCTTAAGGTAAAAGCACGTCTGATTTCGCTCGGCCGAGAAAATTAATCTCAGGGCTGGCGGTCGCAACTCGATAAAAAAATGGAAACAAAACCTGCGAGTGGCATATTTGAACTGCGTACTCAGGCAGGGTAGATGTTATGCTAACGGAAAGGAACTGACCGAATTGGGAATGAACGGTCAAAAAGGACGGAAGGTAGCGACGGACGGAATCTACTGTAGCCGCAGCGGAAGTGAGGGGGTTCCACTCTCCAAGCAGTGATGGTCAGAATTATTTCTTCACGACAACAGAAATCATTTCCCAGGAACACAGAAAATCAGTCTCGGAAACTGCAACAGCAGATGTGAGAGGGGCTATTTTTTTTAACGGCCACCTTTAAATCTTCACAAGAGTGGATCCGTGTATACTCGCATCAGCGCAACAAAGTGCGGCGTGATATCCCCATTTTAATTGTGTGCTTCATTTACATCAAGCGTCAAAGTGAAATGTTGAATCATCGGTGCTGCCACATGGTGAAAGTGTCTGTGTGTGTGTGCGCGTTTTTTTTTTTTTTTTTTGTCGTGTGATATTATGTGATGCACAACGGATTTGCACAGCAAAGTCACGAAACTGTAAGTAGATGAATATTTCCTTTTTTTCTTTCTTCGCACATCTGCGAACTTGTGCCATCCCGACACCCAAAGCTGCATGGACATAGATGCAGTAATGCTGAGTGACTGAACCTCAGAGGAAATACCTGCACATACAGATTTCAATTTCTTACAGGGCCCATTTCCTGATTATTTTTTTACATGAATAAGGGAGAGGGTGTGGCCACAAATTCCGCTGGGCGAGACAGTTTCTTTTAACTTTGGTTCAGGAATAACGTCAGCGGGGCAGGGTTCTGCATGTGCATGCTTATTAGATTTAGTTAATTAACTTTGGCAGTATTTCGCACCTATAATCTTATACCGCAAATTAACGTGCTTGTGTCTTCCGACAGTAATGTGTGACACCGTATTCTGCCCACATATGAGGGGCAATTGTCTATGCGCCCAGAGAGCGCCGGATCTGTTTAAATCTCGCAGAACGTTATTAAATGTTGTGTTGTGTATTTGAGAATCATGTGTTATTTGCGAAAGTGAGTGTTGTACTGACTGGTTGGGGATTGAATGTACCGGAGTAAGATCCGGACCACTACACTCAGTCACGAATTGGTGATTGCGGGTGAACCTCATCACAACTCTGATCCCAAAGTATCGTTTTTTTAGTTTATTTTATTTTTTATTTGTTGTTGTTATTTTGTTCACACGGTGGATTCACACAAGCCTTGTGCTTCGGGTCATTCTTCAACTTTTCATTTTTTATGTTCTGGTGTGAATCTTTGAGTGCAGCAGTGCACCTGAGATTCTCACCTGGTGCCGCGGCCAACTAAATTGTACTTCAGGTTTCAAGCACCGTTACCGGCCGACTCGGCAGGAACACTGCTAGTGCCTTGTAACAATAGAGTACAGACAATTGAACAAACTGTACTGCATTACATTCTTGATGAAATTGTCTTTCCATTGATATATAATATTGTGGAATTACTCCAAAAACAAATTGGTATTGTGAGGCATCAAACCTCAAAAAAAACACTTTTTCCAAAAGGTTTCCACAATTTTGGCCACTACTGTATAACGATTTGCTGACTTGTGCGATGAATCCTATACCTGTACCCATTACATGCAACTAATGGCTTCCCTTTTTCGGTCTCAAATATTTCAAACTCATCCATTGGAAGAAACGAACAGCTCTTATAACAATATAAATGACATATAACAATCGAAAAAAATCGTTACTTCACTTTTTCAATCCAAACTGCAATTGAAGAGCTTGAGAAAATAGTAACTTTTATCTCCCTGGCTAAACCCTTCTATGGAGAGATTAGGAGGAGGTGTTTTCCTAATCCCTCACTAAAACTCTTTCCTCTTTTCCTAGTTGCGGACAAAAAGGGAATCTGTCCGCAATTGGCACTGCTTTTCCCCTGTCCGCAATTGGGACGCCATAATTGGGACCAAACCCCTCACCCAGGTATCACTTCCGTTCACAGTGAATAGAGTTTAGGACCCAGCCACCTACAGCGAGATCGCCTTTTGGGCAGGAAGGAATGAGAGCAAGTCTAGCGACTTTGACAGAACAGTTTTAGTGAGATCAGAGTACAGTAGATGGCGCCACCATACAAGTACGATGTTGCACATAGAGGGGTGAGAGAATTTCAGGGGGTCATAGGAAAGGATACCCATTTAACCAGTGGGTCCAGCCTGGGGGCCGTCACTTAACGTGCTCGTCCGATGCACGGCGGATATTCAGCGATTTTTAGTAAATCACACCATCCCTGAAAGATCAGCCCAGGTTCGAACCTGAGGACCTTGCATTGATAGTCTGACTCGCTAACCGCTAATCACTAAGCCATCCGCGGCTCTAAACTCCTCATCTCGGACGAATGGTCTTAGAAGGCAGGACTTAGACCACTCTCAGACCTTACATTGTTTACGTTACACAGTTCTTCCGTGATGCGGAGTTAATAAATGCACACAAACACACATATACATATAATAGCCATCATATGTGGCAAATCGTAGGAGGGAGATCGACTGTAATTGTGTGTGTGTATATTATGTAGAACTCGCACTCAAGCTCATCACAGAGCCAGGACTGCGTTCAGGCGTCATATTTTTCAGGTGGGTGGTGGGTCGATGATAGATCACAGATCCTCCTTTTAATTCAATTAGTAAATTTATTATTCACTAACATATTCATCCTTAATTCATCTTAGATTTTAAATAAGATGAAAATTATTTTCTGATTATTGAACAATGAAAAGCATTTGGCGTAAAGGAATTATATATAAATGCCATTTTTTCTTTAGCATTTCGATATTTCGTTTCCTACTTTAATCGTGAAGACAAAGAGTTTCAATTATATTAGTTTTTAAAGAAACGCAAGATTTTCTGACAGTTAATTTGTGAATGCAAGATCTAAATTAATGCGCTGTTACTATTTACGTTGCTGACGACAAATGCGCGGGCTGTAAACGAAAAGAGTAGGTAGTGCTAATTCGTTTCAAAGCAGGGAATAACTGATCAAATAGAACACCGCGTTTACTTGAACTAATTTATTTTTGAAAAGATAGGCGCAGTTCAATAAGTTAATAATCCACGGAGAGCTGATTGTTCTGTGCATTTGGTTTAAGAGTTGCGGAACACCATGAATGAAAAAGTTTTACTTTGAAGTTGAGTGGCAATGATTTCAACGTTTCTTATCAGCCATCTCCAAATAAAAACTGAAGGCTGATTTTCTTTTTTCGAAAACTGAGAAATCGAGAAACTAGCATCGAATTTATTTCTTAACAAATTAAAATTATGTATATAGGAAGTGAACTTAAGATTCTGTTTATTCATCTTTAAAAATTGCAAAGGTTTCTCTGGCTAGCATGAGCACAAGTAGTATCCCCCCCCCCCAAAGCTCTGTGTTTAGCTCATTTAGGAGTAACATCAATGAAGGAAGCAAGATCTTGAATCCAGTATTATCTTTTGATCTACCCAACACTTTCTTCTTCCACATGTAAGCATGCAATAATTTAATTTCTTAAATCATAAAAAGGTTGCACTACCTTGTTACATGCCGACATTAGAATTTATCAAATTTTGAAGTTGACAGTCCGTTTTTTGGTGTAAATATGACAAGGATGGTAAGTCAAATACTATCTGAAAACTTCATCGTCTTGGAGCGGGAATCGAACCCACGTCTCCCAGATAGCCCCGGGTATGTTAACAACTTCACCACCCAGAACTACCAAGTCTCGAGTTTCCGATTAAGTTGAATATAACCATCACAGATAGATAGCATCAGAGATAGTCTCCCAGAGAGCATACCCGGGTGCTATCTGGGAGACGTGGGTTCGACTCCCGCTTCAGGACGACGAAATTTTCAAGTTTTCAGATATTATCTGACTTACCATCCTTGTCATATTTACACCAAAAAAAAAAAAAAAAACGGACTATCATCTTCAAAGTTTGTATTATATGGTGTAATCCCGTATTTCATTCATTATTTATTTGCTCCTCTGGGCACTCACGGGATAGGATTCTTAACCTCCAGATTCGCTAAACATGAATGCCGGTTGCTTCTACTAGCTATTCCTGTGATGGTTATATTTCAAATTAATCGGAAACTTGAGACTTGGTCTTTCTGGGTGGTGTAGTGGTTAGCATACCTGGCAGCTATCTGGTAGATGCGGATTCGATTCCCGCTTCAGGACGATGAAATTTTCAAGTTTTCAGATATTCTTTGACTTACCATCTTTGTCATATTTACACCAAAAAACGGATTGTCATCTTCAATTTGTGTTACATGGTGTAATCCCGTATTTCATTCATGATAACAGAATTTACCTCCTGTATAGAAATCGGCCCCTGACGGGGCGAATAGCCGTTCAGGTTTTTTAGAAAAGATTACCTGCCAATGTGCTGTCAGTTTGACCTACTTGATACGCATTTTTAGAGATTTTTAAAATCATTTCCGATTTTTCCGCAAAGTGGAGTAACGATGGAATTACACCGAAGAGCCAAACATTATGACCAGTGCGTCTTTATGCAAATGAAAACAACTGCACGTAAATGACTGTAGATGTGAAGGTCATGAAACTGTTTAAATAACGCCTGACACTGAGCTTTGTTAATGAGCGTTATTCCTTTTTTTCATTGGGAAAGGCAGCGGATTTAAGCGAATTTGGAAAAAGTCAAATTGAAATGGACAGAAGATTGGGTCATAGCATTTCCGAGACAGCAAGGCTTGTGGAATACTCACGGTCAGCCGTTGCTAGTATTTTCAGAAAGTGGTCCGAGAAGGTAAAAACCACGAACCGCCGGCAAAGTATGGGAAGACTACGGCTTATCCATACTAGAGTTGAACGAAGGCACCTCTAGTATGGATGAGCCGTATGGTACATTTTTTCTTCTGTTGGCTCGTACCATACGGCTCATCCATACTAGAGGTAGCCTTCGTCCACCTCTAGTATGGATGAGCCGCAGGGTACGAGCCAACAGAAGGAATACTGTGGCGCAACTTCACGGTGATTTGAATGCTGGTAACGAGAGTAATGTGTCACAACACACAGTCGAACCCTGATGAAATTGGGGCTGGGTAGCAAGTAGCCCCGAGTGCTAATACTCTCTTTGGTTCACAGTCGAAAGCCCCTATGAGCACGTGAGCATCCAAACTGGACCTTGAATGATGGGAAGAAGGTCGTCTAGTCAGATGAATCTCGTTTCCTGTTGCACCATATGAACGGCTAGTTACGTGTGCCTTGTTTAGCAAGGGAACTGTTGGCACTAGGATGAACTGTTGGACGGAAACCAGGCGGTGGTGGAAGTGTCATACATTGAACAATATTCTGCTGAGAAACCCTGGGTACAGTCATTCATGTGAAGGACACTATGACGTCTACCACCTACCTAAACATTATTTCAGACCAGGTAAATGCTTTGGTGGCCACGACATTTCCCTTTAGCTGTGCCTTCTTTCAGCAGGATAATGTGACATGCCATACTGCCGAGATCGTTGAAAAATGGTTCGCAAAACATAAAGCAAACTTCCGTGTATTACCCTGATCTCCATATTTCCCAGACATCAATCCAATCGAGCACCTGTGGTTTGTGTTGGGACGGCAAACCCGATCTGCGAAGGCTCAACTACGTAACTTACATGAGTTAAAGTAACTGCTGGTAGTGTTGGTAGCAGATACCACAATGCATCTTTAGAAATCTTGTAGCGTCCATGCCTCGCCGGGTAAGACTTGTTTTTGAGGCACGTGAAGGGCCAACATTATATTATGCAGTTGGCGTAATGTTTTGGCTCTTATGTGTATTTTAGCCATGTATCTATTTCCAGAAAGGAGAACAGAGAGATTCTCATTTTCAGATTTAATGAACGGAAGCTCTTTTAAAATGTTCTATAATTTCCAGCATTATCAGAAGGTTTCCTGGAGGAGCATTGTGACTGTCAGCAATAAAGGAACCTTGTGTTGAAACAGTTATCAAACTTAGATACAAACAGGTATGAGATTTCATTACTGTTGAAACGGTAATGAAACTTAGATACAAACGTCTATGAGATTTCATTACTGTTTCAACAGTAATGAAATCTCATACATGTTTGTATCTAAGTTTCACTACTGTTTACTGTTGAAACAGTTCCTACATCTTTCGAATGCAGAGTGGTATTTTTTTATTATAATTCGCTTGAAGTTTAAGAAAATTTTATAAAAAGACGCTGTATACCACACCTGCAAGCTATCAACATTTTAGGGCATTTCAGAAACTAATTTTTGAAGTTAGACGTAATCTGAGAAAGTGGGTCCACACAGGTCTTTTATATGGTCAGAAAGGTGGTAATCTGATGGTACTAGAACAGGAGTGTTAACACAAAATGAGCGACAAAAATCCATCCGATATTCGCCATAGCATGTCTTCTGCATAGACTAATATCAGGCCCCGTGTTGTTTAACTTGTAGCCACAACAGAACACTACGGTGAAAATCGGGATTCAGAGTAACAGAAGAATTTAGTTACCAAAAATGCAGCAAACACTAAATAGGTCAGAGGGAGTACTTTTCAAAGTAATTCAGTTTGAATTTCACAAATAACTGATGATATCAAATAAAGTTTCCTACCAATAGACAATCGAAAATTTTGTCCTATGGTGCGATAAATGTATCACACGTTACAGAGACATTGAAGAAAAGTAACGTGGTAGCAGTGCAATTAAATGTACATTATTTATTGCTTTCTATTTGTGAGAGAAATGCAAACCCAATGCTACTTCAAGTTATTTAATAAATGTAAAACATTGCTGAACATTTGTGAAATATTTTAAATAAATGTTTAACATTTGTTAAATATTTGTACTTGATGTTCAGGAGTATAATTTAGTGATAAGAATTTATCAAAGTTGTATTTAAGTAAAGTGTTTTTACTTTCTTTTTCTTCCTATAGCATGGGAGGACGCCTGATTACTATAGAACACACTTGATGACGTCCATGCCTAACAAGCCTCCAGTGAAAGGCAGAACAGTAGCCAATCACATCATCGTTCGCCATTCAGAACCGCTAAATCGCTATAGTAAACAAGGAGGTACAAACCACATATTAGACTTCCTTCTATTTCAACAATTTCTGTGTTTTCTGCATTTACATGAGGAATTTTCTGGACTCTAAGACACTATTTTTTTTGTTCATGCATTACTGTGCCGAAACTCTAAACATCTGACTCCATGATTGTGTTGTAAACAGTGATGCGAACGGAACTGATACTTTAGTATAATGTTACAATTAGATGGTAGATGGATTGGACGGAAACTGCATTAATGTTATAATGTAGAAATTATACGGTAACCAGAAACCTAAATGTTACTACATCATTGATATAATCAAAATGCGAACTGTACTACTGTTATAATTTACAACCTGCTGAAAAACGGTCACATACACATATGTACATATGCTCTTAGACTTCCACACGTCATCATTGTCCATAAACAGATATTTAACTTGTATACAATGTATGTACGTAATATACGAAAGTGTGTCTTGTTGTGTTTTACCTTTTCTTCGGTGCTGGTGCGGGAAGATAGGGGCCTGTGAATTGTATTGAAAAATGAGTTGAAATTTAAGTTCTGTACTATCATTCCGTCATTTAACCTCAAGAAAATACAATGCATACGTAAAAATAACGTCATGATTCACGTGTTTAACACATAACAACTTTTTAATACCTGGTGGTAAAAATGGAACTCTTAATTAATTAGCTGTGAGTGAGTCCGAACATGAACTTCTTACCTTGTTTCTGACAATAACGATTACGTCTAGTTTCTCAAATTATTCCTTAATCCGCAACAAAATCAAGAACCAACAAAATTCAACAGCTATTACTGTACGTCATACAAAAATTGCGTACAACAGCGTTATCAACCTTTTCTCCGTATATTCAAAACCCAGTCCGTCGTAACTATACTTATGTTCTATAATTCTAAATTTTTCCTGACCACGACTTACTGAATTACAATAACGTAATTTGTTATGTTTTAATTTATTTAAAAATCATGATATATCCGACTGTGATTCGTCACTGTTTGTAATGATGAACCACTACCTGCTAGTGAGAACTGATGGAATACACTCCTAGCCGCACCGGTGGCGTAGTGGGCTAAGCGATGGCCTCTGATCATTCGTCCGAAAGGGGTCCGGGTTCGAATTCCAGTGAGGCATGGATGTTGTGTTTGTCTTACGGCACTCTGGCTCTCTCCCTTCCTTGGAACCAGTGACCCTAAATTAGGGACGGTCCACTGCTTATAGCCCATTGCGTTGCTCACGGTGGTAGTCGAACCTACAATAAAAAAAATAAAAAAAAATACGATCCTAGCACGCCAAAAACCTTGGAAAAGAACAACTTAGCTGTTAGGGCCGCTGGTTCCAGGGAAGGGAGAGGGCCAGTGCCGTAATACCAGCACAACATCCATGCCTCACCGGGCGATTCGAACCCGGACCCTTCACGGATGAATGGTCATAAGCCAGCGCTTAGACCACTGCGTTACCGGGGCGGCCAATTTTTACCTTTCTTACTGCTAAATCATCTTTTAGTTTTCCTCTGTCACAGCGGAAATGTTTCTGTCCTCTTTTCTCGAGCAAGTTGCATCATTTTCCGTAAGGGGAAGGGACACGAAAATCTTTAGCCTGCTAGCTGTCTTCGAATTTCGTCTACACTAGCTATAAGGACCTAAACCAGAGGTTCCCAATATGTGCGTCGCGACGCCCCTGGGCGTCGCCGCTCTTGGTCCGGGCGTCACGACTATAAGGAATAGTGAAATGCAACATGCAAATTTTCAAGCTGCGCATATATTTTAAAGAATGAATTGTAAGAAAGAATGTTAAAGAAAAAGTAAATCCATCATTTTTCTTGTGAAAACGCTCCCTTCATTTGATTTCCGGATTGTAATGATCTTTGAAAACTTGGCGTGACGTCGTGCGGATCTCGTTCCCCTGCAGTCTGAAAATGGACTGAGCCAGGCAAGGTCAAGCGATAAGGTTCTGCCGGCGCATTGCTGGGCGCTTAGTTTACTACGAAGTCTTCATTCGATACATACAGTATGTAGCGTGTATAAACATTCGTTAGAACTAAGCTGCTATGTTTTAATAACTGTGAACGTAGTATTTCAATGTGATGTGTGTTGGTTTATTATAATGGACACGTTTTTAAATCAAAAACGTGTTCTGAACAGGCGAGAAAGAACAAGTCCAGAAATTATGATGACACGTACTTGGATTTCGGTTTCACTGGAGCACTGTTGTTAAAAACGAAGAACGTCCTCATCTGTGTGTAATCTGACTGAATACAAGCTAGCAATGTAGATGACTATTTTCTTTTAAAAATTTCCACACGCTCGAATTTGGGCAAATTTGTTCAATTTGGGGTACAGGCGCGTCGCACGGAAAATGTGACATGTGAAGGGCGGTGCGGTCTCAAAACATTTGGGAACCCCTGCCCTAAACCACTTATGATAGGCCTGCAAAATATGTGTCGGCGGCTCTGTGTCTCCTGAATGGCGACCACAGCTGCGACACTATGCTCTGTGTTACTCCAAACTCTCTGGAAGCATAGGTCCTAGTCGAGCTTTCTTAAAACTGGTCGGTATTCTGTCTAAGGTAAAATCATTCATATCATGCCTGTGAGACATTTTCTGTCATCTCAAAAAAGCACTTTCTCGTTCGCTCGTTGACACACATAAAAAACAGAAATAACTCTTATGAGACGCGACTCGGTCTCTTTCCTAGACACACCCTTGGTAGCTGTAATGGGCATGCAGCTGATTTTTAAATACAATCAGGGCATTGCAAAATGTATTTATAGATCATACTGCACTTGTGTTCATATGTTAGTAAGCTCTTTTGACTTAACGACGCTCTGTAATCGTCATATTTCATGACTGTCCTTAACTTTGGGACTGCAGTGTATTAGGCAATGATCCGCCAGAAAAGTACCATGCAACCAAATGTTACGTTAGTACGTTTGCTAGGTATCATGATGCAGCCGTGGGCTATTTTCTTGTACTGGGCACTATTTTCTTATTTCATGTATTTTGGTGTTCAGATCTCAAACCTGAAATGACAGACAAACCAATGATTTCAATTAAAATTAATGTAAAGATGTATTCTGAATTATAGTTTACATTTTTTTAATACAGTACCTAAAACACTAACGTTTCCTATGTTTATATCGAAATAAATACAGACATATGTGAAAAAACAACATGTGTCCAACATCTGCCATTTTACATGTAAACTTAAGTTTAACTGATTTAAAAACTATTTACTTTAAAGTTAATTTAGGAAATCTTTCATTCTTCAAGTGTGATATCCTACTTATATGTGCCTGTTTCATGAATAATGAAATAGCGTTTTCTCCAGAGACAAATTGTTAGAAATAAAATATATAGTATATGTTTTTTCATTTATAAAGCGATGGTAATTTTCATATTTCGTGACGAAGTAGATGCTGCTTTTACAATGGAACTTCGTTTATATGTTATTTAAAGGACCAAGTAAAATTAACGTATAACTGAAAAACAAAAGCCCAAAGCAAACGTATAAAGGAAACAGGGGAAGTTCAACATTAAGCGCGATTCAAAATTTTCGGATCGGTGTCATTTTATATATAAATGAGAAAAAAGCATATGTGAGAAACATACTCGTATAACCTATGTTTCACTGTATTTTGAAAGAGCAATTTTTGTTACCAAAATTACTTAACAGACGCGAGCGAATTTCTTTTCTTTTTGTAGTTTTAGAAAGAATGACGGCAGCTTTACAAAGAGGTGACGTCGACCTTCTACAAGACCTAGTCCTAGAGGGACATGGGAGGCATTTACTTGGAAAAACATCTTGGAATGACGATGTCAAGCATTTTCTTAAAGGACTTCCAAATTATTTGGTTGGTACAAGTTTTTACATTAAAGATTTATTTACTATAAAATATTAGCATTGAGGTCTTTGTTGTAAATACGTAAATTCAAATTTAATGCACGTATAAAGCGTAAACTGCTCTTGCTTTTATGAAAATTCGTGTAATCAGATAAGTCATTTTCACTGAGTTGACAAAATCATGGGATACCTACATAGTAACTGGTGGACTCACAATTTGTCCGGATAAGGGCAGTTATACGGAGAGGCACTAAGTCCAGTAGGTCACAAGAACTTTACACAGGCTCCACATATGTCTGCCCCACCGCTGCATATAATTTCGTTGCATTCCTGGGTGGAGGATCCGAAGCTCGATCGGACCTTTCCACAGCACCCTAAAGATTTTCAACAGGGTGAACGCGGAGGCAACTCCAGGCCGGGAACTTCTGCGGAATGCTTATCTAGCTATGTATTAGTAACCATGACTTTGTGCAGAGCAGAGGCACATAGTCCTGCTGGAAAACTGCATTGCCGTGTGATTGCATGATGACCATGCAGGTTGATGGTTTTAATTATAAACAGGTAGCATGAACTGTTCAGAGATGCATCTAGACGCATCAGAGGTCCTAATGTGTGCCAGTTGAACACGCAGCAGACTATAATCGAGCCTCCACTACCTTGAAAAGTTCTTTGTTATCATGCATGCCAGTTCCATCGCTTCGTGAGTTTTCCGTCAGATCCGCACCCCCGTCCGCGTGAAACGACTGGAAACAGGACACATCGAAGCAGAAGACTCACTTCCAAAGTCTAGTGCCGATATTTTTTCTCCCGGTTGAGGCATAGGGTCTGGCGATGTGGCGCTAGCAATGGGACTCTTGTGGGTCGCCGGCTCCCTTAACTTATTGCGACTAATGATGCCTTATGGTCTTGGTGGAAACATTTCTGGCATCTTCCTCTTTAAAGTCGGCTGAGATTTGTGCCCCTGTCGCTCTCCAGTTGGCTGCAACTAAGCGAGGCAGACCTCTTCTGCCACTTTCATCCACTACCTTCCTCCGCTCAAAGCGCTGTCCAAGATGGGATGTTATTCCGGAAATGGCGTATTGCCGATACACTCTTTATACTGTCGAACTGAGATACAGCAATTCCTGTACCGCCTCTACGATAGAGTAATCCATGCGTCGTGCCGTACTGATATCGAGTTACAGTCTACGTGAATGCAGTGATATCCTCTTACCTATGTGTACTTGCGAAGGGGTGCTTTCGTCCGCTATCGAAAGGAATGACAGTGCCGCTTTTGCCTGGAGTAAGGTATCCGATTACTTCTGTCCTCTCAGTGTATTTGGCGGTTAATATGATATCCAAATTTTTGATCGCCTGGAGTATCCAATATTTCTATGTTTTGTTTTTAGAAGCAAAAATTCGACCTGGTTCCTCTAGCTATGGCTGATATTATGAAATAACAGGTGCGATAAACAGTTTTAATTTTTATCTGTCGAAGTTCATGCAGGCTATTGTTAGTTTCTCAGTACTAAATGCAAAATACCAGCATAGAAGAATATTTTTTTGGTAGGGTAATTCGGTTTTTTCAAAATATCGGCCATTTTCGCACCGCACTTACAATAGAAAGAAATATATATTTGCGGTGTCGTTTATTGTTCCTTTCGCGTAATAGAAAAAGGACAGCTCAGTCAGAATAGCGTAAGTATTCATCTGGTATCAGCCTGGATGGTACGTACCGCTATTTACGTCGCATTCATTTCATTCCAAGCTTTCTTGCTATTTTAAGGGTCATATTCCTTGCATTTAATCGCCGTGAATTCCAATTAAACTAGCATTTGATTTGTTAATAGTTTTTTTTTTCATTCTTAAAAGTAGCTGGTATAAACTTTAAAAGACCATGTTTTCGACAAGGACGGCGCTATGTTGAATGCTAGCGTATTGAAACAGGCGGAAAATCTTTATATTCTGGCAAGACTGCTTTCGAAAAGCTTTGTTGTGAACATGTTACAAAATGCAATCAAAAATCAGGTATTCAAATATTTTATTCTCCTGATTTGAAATTTTGTCCTGAGGAAGGCCGGGTATTGAGCTAGTAAATCTTTAAATAAATAATAAATAAATGAATACCAGTCCATGAAGAAAAAGATGATACCGCACTTTCCCGTTAAGAAGGAGAAAAGTTTTCATTACATAATCCTACCGAAATTAATCATTTTTGCGACGTGCTCACGATATTTCGGTAAGAACCAAAAGGTAATGCAAAGAACAATGGTCGTCTTTACACAAATGCGCAGGCCTGAACAAAGCACGATACAAAGAAAAAGTAATCAGATAAAATTTGTGGGATCCATGAGTTTTTACCCTACTGTTACCCCAGTTCTTAAAAATATTTGCAGGCGCCTTAGCAAGGGTAAAGAAAGATCGCGACCCCATAGAAAAAGATAATAAGCATGGGATTTACTGTATCCCATTAAGAAGTATGGACCAGACGCAACCAGATAAGATTTATATTGGCTCGACTGGGCGTACATTAAAGACTCGAATCCGAGAATACCAATATGATATCAAAAATGGCTTAACGTCAACAGCACTATCACGACATGTGAACGAGATACTTTATTACCCCATATGCGACGAAGCTTCGATCTCGGCGACCCCTTCTTCGAAGTCATCATTGCTTCTGACTGAAAGTGTACACATTTTTATTAAAGGACAACTATGTTGTAACGATAACATCCCCAAGTTCTCTACCACAAGTATGGAAACATATCTTATCCGGGACTGATCTGGTGAACTCTGATGTAACCTCCGTGTCTTAGTTATGTACGTCTAGACTATGTAAATGAACTCTCTTGCGTGAACACAATCAATTAAACATACTGTTACATCTAATTATATTATACGTCATCAAAAGTCATGTGTACTTATAGACCTGTTCTATCCAGTAGTGTGTTACATTTGAGGATGGTCCCAATGTGGGACCGAAAGATCTAATGTTTTAACTGTAAAAAAATCTTTTAACTAGTAAGGTTTTAATTTTTAATTTTTAAACTCATATAGTTTAAATCCTGTAAAGACGGCTGCTGTTCTTTGGATTAATTTTGCACGAAGTGATTGCTGCAACAAAAAGCAAGGTTCGAAGACAAATTTTCCAGGATACTGTGAAAAGGAATAATGTCGTCACATCGTTAACAGACACTTCATTTTCAAGAGTTCAGTTTTTTGTTTTTACCTTTAAAATTAATAGAAATAACCAGACGTAACAAATATACGTAGTAGGGGGTGGGAGATGTGATGTGCCAACCCCGCAGGACGCACATGAGATAAAGGCAGATAGCAGTGAGGGCGCATGCCCGTGTAGTATAGTGGACAGCACCCTGAGCTCCAGAGCAGAGAGTTGCAGGTTCGAGTCCTTCTCCTGGCATAAAAATGATAGTGAAGTTTACTTTATCATAAAAGTTAAAATTGATAAGAAACACCAGTGCATGTGATAGCTGCCGATAAAAAGTGTTTTATTGTGTGGATTCTCTACATGTGCGATATTTTGTGTTAAAATCTCATTGTACTTTGCTTAATTAACCCAATTTCTTCATTGATGTATATTACAGGCGACGATCCAGGCGTTACACGACGCAGTGAGAGAGAATGACGTTAGTTCTGTACAGAATCTCATAAAGAGGAACGACAAACTACTGAGGGCAAGAGATGAGAGTGGATTCACACCTGTGCATGTAGCTGCAAACTTAGGCCGAACGGATACACTCCAGTATCTGATAAAGGATCACCCTTCTGTACTCAGTTACAAAGATGCGGTAAGTACCTTCAAATACAGTTTCACTTAAAAACATTTGTTGCTATTTATAGATAATTGCTGTTGCTAAACATTAGAGGCAGAAAGATCGGGTTTAAATGAATGGGAATCGTACAACAGGGAAAGACAACAGTCTCAAATTCTTAACTGTATATCGATGGTTTAAATGTAACTGCAGACTTCATGAAATACTTTGTAATACTCCTGACTTCATGAAATATTCATGGAGACCGAACGGTTCCGCAGGTGAAGTTCACATATATATATATATATACAAACCGAGGACCGGATTTCGGTTAGTAGAGTGTTCGGAGTCTGAATGGGAAAAGTTTCGATTTATCAGAGTTTGATAAAGGACAAATTGGGATGCCACGGTGCCTCGGAACTACGATATCGGAAACGGCGCGGCTTGTTCACGTGCCGCTGTAGTGAGTACGTATCAAAAGTGGTGCACAGATGGCCAAACGACGAACCGTCGTCCAGTCGTGTGCTGTACGCAGCTCATTGATGCCAAAGGGGAGCGGAGACGATCGCGCATTGTTAATAGAGACCGCAGGGCCACAGTGAGACAATTCATCCGCAGCTACAACAGTGGTGAATAGGGCAATGTGTGACAGAACGTAGTTAACCGCAGCCTTCTGCGTATGGGCCAGCGTAGCACAAGACTCAACCGGGTCCTAATGCTCACTGCACCTCATCGCCAATAAAGCATGAAATGGGCGCAAGATAATCAAGATTGGACCGTGGATGATCGGAAGAAAGTGGCCTAGTCTGACGAATCAAAATTCCTGGTGCATCACGTAGACGGCCGAGCGCAGATACGCCGATTATCAACGGAGGCTATAGCACCTGGATGCCCTTTCGGGCGGAAAATGCTGTGGGCGATGTTTTCTTGGGAGACTTTAGGCCCCATTATCCCAATAGCACAATCCCTAACAGCTGTCAGGTATCTGAACACAAACGGTCTCACGCATTTTAAATATTTTTAACTATGTCTTCTTAGTTTAAGTGTGTGATTAAATTCACCTTTTGTATCGTGTGCAGACGGTCGTAATGTTTATGCTTTTACTCACGTAGCACGAAGTCTTCTGCATTGGATATCTGAACATCGTTGCGGAACAAGTTCACACATTCATGGCAACTGTGTTCACTGCTGGTGATTCACATTACCAACAGGATAATGCGCCATGCCACACTACCAGAAGCCAGAATCGTCAAGAAGTGGTTCAAGGAACATGCTGGTGACTTTCTGTTAATGCCGTGGCCTCCAACTTCACCTGACATGAACCCAATCCAACATTTGTGGTTCGACTTGGAAACCCGGGTTCGCGCCAAATCACCACCACCCCGAAATGTACGGGAACTGGAGGAACTACTGTTGACATTAAGGTACCATATATCCCAGGATACCTATCGCCACCTCATCGAATGGATGCCTCGCCGAGTCGTCGCTATTTTGCGGGCTAAAGAGGGTCCTACAGGTTATTATGTAGGTGGTCATAGTCTAATGGCTAATCGGTGTATATCGTTTTAACCATACGTGACCAGTTGCAGGCTGACCCTGGATTTTGAACTGCCATGACATTGGATTCGTGCTCAAAATGGAAGACTTTTCTTTCCTTTTATGCAAATACCCCTTAAGAGTTATACGCTTTTGTCAAGTACCTGCCACTCCGGTGAATGAGTGATCAGAGCTTCGGGTTGCTTATTGATCATCCGAGCTGTGACAAGGCTCCAGACCCGTATGAGGCATGGATGATATGCTTGCTCTACTCTCTCGCCTCAACACTCCTTCTTCCCGGAAAATCAGAGATCGGCGAGAGTTGATAGCTTTAAATGATGCTTGCGGTGATCATTGAATCCCGGAAAAAAGCACGTACTCTCTGCGCATGTGTCTTTCATATGCAAAAGAACGTAAACAAAAGCAATCAGCACATGGTAGGTGTGCCAAACAAAATGTTAAACTCCCAAGGGATATAAAACTTCAATGAAATGTTAAATGTTAATAACACTAAGGAAACTCTCCATAGATTTCTGCCAAACGTAACGAAACAAGAAAATGCATACGCTGCTAAAAGTCAAAAGGTCATGGCTGTTTTGATGTCCTTTTACCTATAGTTTCAGTGTCAGACATTTCCTATGTGCCTTCATCAGGAATGCTTTACTTCACCCTGTTTAATAATATGGTAAAGAGAACTGGAAGGACAGCTAAGATTGCATCCATGCGGTGCATTAATTTTCCTGTCTACCAGGAAACAGAGATTTTACATAAGCAAGTAATATAAAAATTGTTAAGCTGGAAGTTTCTACAAGGAAAAGTTGTTCTATCTTTGAAATACTTCCTCACTATGGCATATTTCTTAAATTAATAAATAGAGTTTTCATTGCTCCGTATTTGAGTTTATGGCCACAGCTAAGGAGCGTCGTTCGAAACGCTTACGTGGCTTCGAAACTCTGTGTTTGATTTATTTCTTAATTCTTTTAAAACGTCGATCTCCCGGTCGCATTTTTTTCTGGCGAAATCTAAATAGATCAATCTTCTGCCGTAACGGAAAACTCTATTCCCTCGAAATCCCTCAGTCTTTAAATTTCAGCGATTATGACAGCAAATTTGTTAGGTGTGAGAAAATTTCAGAATACAAACCTTCCTTTTTGTAACCTTTGGCCAATATCCGGAAATGCACTTTTGAAATTATCTGAAGTTCAATTGTATCAATTAATTTGTATAATGTATTTCTAAGAGGTAATTAGTAGAGCAACTGTAAACAAATAAGATACGTATGAAAGGTTTTTTAAAGCGGAAAGAACAGAAATGCCTCTCTATTTGTCTCATGCGTAGTTTGAATTCAGCCCTTCCAAACCAAAGGTGAGGAAATTAAGTCTTGAAGTGGAAAAACATCGCTTTACAGTGGAGGAGCAGCAGTATTTATATTGATAAACGGCGATGTACATACGCACGCACGCACGCACGCCCTCGCACACAACTCAACTCCGTATAGTCGTTATTTGTTGAAAATCAATACACATGGATTTCTTGCACATACGAAACAGATTTTGAGAACATGAACTGTGTGCGTGTGTAGACAGATTTCCGAATCGCGGAGGAACTGTTGCTGTATCATGCAATTTTTCTAACTAACAGCCAATATCTGAAGCTTTAGATTACTATATCAACAATAAAAATATGTATAATAATTCTAACATGCTGACTCAAAAAGCAACTCAGTTGATTCACTTTCAAGACTGCGCATTCACACACTTCCATCCGGTATTTTTCAGTATTCTGTATGTCTCCGGATCTTAGGTATTATAGCTGTACGTCACATACCATGCTCAACGGGTCTGGTACGATTCGTCAAACGACGATTGGTCCAATGCCGATTCGTCCGAAGTGCTACTCGTGCTATAAAAGTCTCATCTGTTCTGATTCTATCTCCGATGTGATACGAAAGTACCGGTAGTCCAAAGAATGTAAAATAATGTTACATTTCATGCGTAATATTGTGGTTGCAGATTTCTTTTTTTTTTTTTTTGGAATCGTGTTTTCTTGTTATACTGTCCTTGCTGCCGTATGAAGTTACTGATGTACGAGCCGTTCTATCAACTTCACCAATGTTTCTCTTTTGCATGGCATAATATAAAATACTATTGTTCCGTTTCTGTTTGTAGAATGCAGTAGGGTTTTCCGCCAACTGCCCAATGGAAACAACTGGTCGGAGTTTGGACAGACGCCTTTTAAACAGTTTTTATTCCAGCGATGTCATATTCATTACGTTTACATATTAAATAAAGTTAATAATATTGCGCTTTTACTTAAACACGAAATATTAATTCATAGGCCATAGGCCTAGGTCTTTTTAACAGTTTATATTCTACCGATGTCAGATTCATAACGTTTACTTATCAAATCAAGTTAATAATATTGAGCTTTTACTTAGGCACGAAATATTAATTCATAGGCTCTAGGCCTACGCCTTTTTAGGACTTTTTATTCTACCGATGTCATATTCATAACGTTTACATATTAAATCAAGTTAATTATATTGCGCTTTCACTTAAGCACGGAATATTAATTCATAGGCCTGCGGCCTAGGTGCCTTGCAAAGACCTCAGAAATGATACGATGAATGCCTTTTATAAAGTTTTATAAAATGTTTACAAATACCAAATATATAGGTTGTAACTTAAAATCTTCTAAAAAGGCCGGCGACCTAGGTGCCTGGTAGATAGCTGAAAAATGATCCGTTGAGTGCCTTTTATAAGGTTTTGTAAAATGTTTACAACTACCAAATATCTAGGTTGTGACTTAAAATCTTTTAAAAAGACCCGCGACCTAGGTGCCTTGTATAGACCTGAGAAATGATACGATGAGTGCCTTTTTTAGGTTTTATGAAATGTTTACAAATACCAAATATCTAGGTTGTAACTTAAAATCTTCTAAAAAGGCCCGGGGCCTAGGTGCCTCGTAAAAACCTGAGGAATGATACGTTGAGTGCTTTTTATAAGGTTTTATAGAATGTTTACAAATACCAAATATCTAGGTTGTAACTCAAAATCTTCTAAAAAGGCCCAGGGCCTAGGTACTTCGTAAAGACCTGAGAAATGCTCCATTGAGTGCCTTTTACCAGGTTTATGTAAAATGTTTACAATTGCCAAATATACGGAAATTATCTTTCTAAAGGATATAAAGAGGAGAATAATTTAAATTATTATTCCTTTCTGGAAAATAAAAACGTTTACCGTGGGTAAGATGATACCATTGAACGAATCGGCGTTGGACCAATCGTACCATTGGACGAATCGGCATTGGACCAAACGTACCGTTGGACGAATCGGCATTGGACGAAGCGGACATTGGAACAATCGGCATTGGACCAATCGTCCCTTTGGACGAATCGGCATTGGACCAATCGTCCCTTTGGACGAATCGGCATTGGACCAATCGTCGTTGGACGAATCGTCCGGGACCGTGCTCAACAAATGAAGTGTAAAATCCGGATTTGGATTTCAGGTTTTCCGTTCTTCTGAAACAAGCTATGCTCAAACATAATACAGTATATAACAGAAATGAGTTCAGATTTATTTCAAATTTGTGTTTTTGTTTTACAGCTCAATTATTTAAATACATTTTTGCTCTTCATATTATTTTTCGAACAGTCATTTATTTATGGTTCCTCCTACATTTAATATTTTGTGCTTTTGTCAGCAATCTCCAACATCATAAGAGTACAGGGTGTCCATAAAGTCTTTCCCACATTACAAAAATTAATGTAATAAAATCTATGTAAGTTAAAATAAAATGGTTGCCAACATAATACAGCAGCACTTATGAAGCTTTTTCTGTTCTTTAGGTGATCGCTACGGCTGAATGAGAGGAGCATTTCATCGATAATAACTTCCATGCAAGAAAAGCGGCTTGCGTGTTGTGGTTCCATGAGACCAAATTGGCGGCTACTGTCCAGTATCATTTCAGAAAAAGAGTTCCTTCCACCACCGGACCAAAAAAGCATAAAAAAAGCTTGGTATGAAACGTTTAAAGCGACGAGTAGTGTTGTTGATCGTTCCCGAGCGGGTCGACCACTGGTTACACAAGAGAAAATTGCAGCTGTTCAGGATACATTTCTGCAAAGTCCCACACTGTAAAACATTGTCGTGAATAGTCACTGTTTCACCCGGATTAAGACGGTTTCCTGATCGTAAGCACGTCACCTGGCCGTCAACCATAAATTTTAGGTAGATAAACTACATGCTCACGGTGTTTAAACCGTTTGAGTATTTTTAACCTTGACAGTCTGGTAACGTTCTTCTTAAATTGGTTTTATACCTGTTTTTCCATGTGCAATCAATTCTCTGACAACACCTCTGTGAGCAACACGCTTTTATTTCCTGGTCAGTAGATATATTGCACTAGTGTGCAAAAATTAAAGACGAAGAAGAGAAATTAGCATAACAGCGGAACGAGCATGCAGAACGGACTGAAAGACCACTCAGGAGATAGACTAGGGTCCGGTAAGGTAGGGCATGCGCATATATGCAATATGACGTAGGGAGGGGGGGTCGGAAGGGTATAAAGCACACGGGCGGTGTACGCTCAGCAATGCGGTGAAAGCTATTGCACGGTGTACATCGGTTTGAACGACGTCGAGTTGCTGCCACCGTGTGATATGGCCAACAGGCAATCCCGTGGACGACATCTGGATGACTTTACCCGAGGTCACGTCATTGGGAAGTTTGGAAGACGGTCGAAGTGTGACTACTGTGGCCGAGAAGTTCGGGATCGTTCACAGCATCGTTTCGCGAGCTTGGAGAGCATTTCAAACGACAGGAACAGCTGTCCGAGAGTTTAGCAGTGGTCGTCCACGAGCAACCACGGCGGCGGCGACCAGTATATTGTCCTACAGGTGAGAAGAGACAGACGGCAGAGAGCGGGAGAAATCGCAAGGCACATGTAACAGGCAACTGGACGTCCGTTATCGCGTTTTACCGTGGCCAGGAGGCTGCACAAAGATGGTCTATTCGCACGACGACCAGTAAGGCTTGTGCCATTAACACCTGCTCATCGGAGACGGCGGTTTCTGTGGCGCCAGGAACACAAGAACTGGACACATCAGCAATGGGGTCAAGTTATCTTTACGGATGAGAGCCGATTTAGTCTGTCGAGCGATTCTGGACATATACACATCTGGAGAGAGCAGGGAACATGCAATCACTCCTCCAACATCATCGAAAGGGACCGGTTTGGAGGTGGCGGAGTTCTCGTTTGGGGCGGTATCATGCTTGGTAGCCGTACTGACCTCCACATCTTCTAAGGAGGTTCAGTCACTGGTGTCCGCTATTGTACCGAGGTTCTCCTGCCTCACGTGCGTCTGTTTAGAGGTGCTGTGGGTCCTGAGTTCCTCTTCATGGACGACAAAGCTACACCTCATCGTACAGTGGCTGTCGCAGTGCTGTTGGAGAGTGAAGTTATTCAACGCATGGATTGGTCCGCAAGGTTCCCGGACCTAAATCCAATCGAACAAGTGTGGGACCTTTTCGAGAGATGCTTGGCAGCACGTCACCAGCCACCAGCAACGATTCCGCAGCTGCGATTGGCGCTACAAGAGGAATGGGCCGCGATGCCCCAACAGCTCCTTGACAACCTCTTTCTCAGCATGGACAGATGTTGTAAATCCTGCAAGGCAGTCAGGGGTGATCATATCCTCTAATAAAGACTGGATTGTTTTTGGCAGCCACCTGTCACATGGACGTTTCTGTCTTCTGTCCAGTTGTGTTCGAATTTACCTTTTCAATAAAATGCTTTGGTATCCTTTGAATTCCTTGTTTGGACGGTTTTGCTCATTTGTCACATATTCTTATATCTTTGGGATTTTATGGTATGATTTGAGTTGATGTGGAGCACTTCTGCACGACGTGACATTCGAAAAACCGTCTCCTCCTTAATTTTCGCACGCCAGTGTATTTATTCCCGGTTATTAGACATATTAGTAAACAATACGGCATTAGACGTCTTTATTTCCAATTAGACGTGTTAATGAACGTAACATGTACTATTATTTATTTGTCTTTTGATTTGTTATGGTCATTAGATGTTTTTCTTTCCCGGTCATTAGACATGTTAATGAATATTACGGTATGGTACTGTAAAATTACGGTTCATTGACTGGCCACTCAGCTGCCGGTGTATCTAACATA
Organism: Macrothele yani; assembly: GCA_039090855.1. NCBI lineage: Eukaryota > Metazoa > Arthropoda > Arachnida > Araneae > Macrothelidae > Macrothele > Macrothele yani. Next base: position 84,851,270 of record CM077025.1, read on the forward strand.
ATTTGACCCTGCAATTTTTTACAGCGCAGGAAATCCATTCGACGTGCTTCACTGGAAACTGGGATTCTCTGTGCCACTGTTCACAAAATTTTACACAAACGTCTTCATCTGTATGCTTATAAGGTGATCGTTCAAGCTCTTCAGATTGATGACCGGCCTCGCCAGGCTGCATTTGCGACGGAGATGTTACAGCGCATAACTCATGATATCTGCACCATGTCTGCTTCTCAGATGAAGCCACATTTCACGTCTCTGGTGCAGTAAATAGGCACAGTGTGCGAATATGGGGATCAGAAAATCCATATAATGTCATCGAACAACAGAGGGCAAGCCCAAAAGGTATCGTATGGTGCCGCCTGATGCATGACAGAATCATCGGACTCTTCTTTTTGCAGAGCCCACGGTAACATGTAACATGTACCTGGACAGGGTGGAACTTTTTGTAGCACCTCTCAGTTGCATACACTCCAACATTCGGTTATTTCCTAACAAGGCGGTGCCCCACCACATTGGTCAATAATGGTTGATGACTTCCTGAATGCCACATTTCTGGACAGATGGATTGGCCGCGATGATCCCATAACATGGCCACCTCGATCGTCCGACATTTAACGCCTCTAGACGTTTTCCTATGGGTTTATATGAAAGACCAAATTTACTCTAGCGGTGTTCCGGATGTCGAGATGTTGAAGAGCAGAATAACGGACGTCATTGGTTCTGTCTCTGCTGAGATGTTAAATGAAATATGGCGTAAAATCTAATATCGCTAAGACGTCCTCCGGGCCACACATGGCGCCCATGTGGACGTGTACTGACACTGGAAAAAAAACTTTGCTTGTGCACCATCATTGCCGGCAATCTCTTTCTTGTGCTTGTAATACATTTTTTTATATTAATTTTTTTAGTGTGTGAAAGACCTTATGGACACCCTGTATTACTTGTATATCTAGATATTTACACAGCATCGGTCCTTTTAATTGCTTCGTTACCACAAAGTAGTTTTAAAGAAATGTCGTTTAATTTCAGGTACATTTAATCTAAAAACCCCAATCAATTTATAACAAACTTGGTCCTTAGCATTTAAGCAAAATCGTTGAGATCTACTTCAGAGAGTGCTATCATCACGTGCAGTATCATAATTTTCAAATTTAATTTAGATATCTGCTCCTACTAGTGTAATATTTTATTTTTTTCCCTCTTAGTCTGGAAGAACAGCCCTTCACGTAGTATGCCAGAATGGTAATCAGGAACTGAGCAAAATGCTGAAAGACGCCGGCGCAGATCCCAAAATCTTAGACCAGGTAAGAGTGAACTCGCACAAAATTGTTTTTTACAAACCTGACAGAGCATTTAGTACTTATTTTTAATACTTATAGAAGACGGCTTTGAAATAAAGTCATGCGTGAGAGGTTTTGAAGGTAACAAAATAATCTCAAGCGGTTGATGTCAGCAAAGTTTCGCTTTAACATGCGTATTGAATTCTATCTGCGATCTGCTAATGCAGCAGGTCGTTCAGAATCTATTGTAACGATTTTCAGACAGGAGGGGAAGCAGTGGCGTCTCTTGGGTCCCAAACCTGGGCTATTTCACCCATCCCTTCCCCCTCCCCGCAGTACTGTTTTTTTTAATCGTAAAGTTTATTTTACAGTTGTTAAGTAATAGAAGTAAATTTTTTCCTAAATTTTAGGTACATGCTATTACTAAAATGATACCAAATAATTATGAGGATTAGGATTTGAATACTTATTTGTTCATGAACTCCAATCTTCTTCTGACGTGTGCTTACAGTGCTCCGTGATTTCGAGCTCGTTTGCTGATTTCTACAGTATTTTAGGTTCTGAAAAGCAGTGTGACTTACCTTTATAGGTTCGTGTCTTCGTTCTATCAACTTCCCAGTTGGTGAGTAGAACCCATTTTGTTCTATTTGGCTTTATTTACCTTCTGACCGAGCTGGTTCGACGTCCTCTGGGCGCCGCCATTTGCATTGATGACGACACCCGGAGTGCGGGATCGGAGTCCAATCAGCAGACCCGATGACCTGCAATCCACCGCCTTCCCTTCTACTTGTGACGCTGCTGCCCTACCTTCTCCTTCTGGCGGTACGGCTCTGCCTTTTCTTCCTGGCGGTGCTCCGTCACCCTCAACGAGTGGATCATCCAGAATCGACTCTGGTCGTCAACCTTTGCCTTCCCCAGTGCCTCAGCGTTCAATGGCTGATCCTCTTCTTGACCGCGTCTTGGCTCCTGGTGATGCTGGAGCCTCTCCCGTTGTAACAACCCTGAAGAAGCCATCTGTGTCATACTCAGCGGTTGCTGCCTCGAACCCAATACAACGACCCACTAGAGTATTATATCCTGGTGCTGCGGCGCTCCAATCATGCATTCAACGAAATGGGCACAACATTGTGCTGGAACTCCCGTCTGATTCCCCAGCGGCGGACTCCTTTATATCTACACTTGATAGGGGTGTTTGTTTTGAATCCCTGAATACTGTTAAAATGAAGGAATATGCCACAAAGCTTAAGCAGATGTTCTCCGCCTCTGCCATTTCACATATGTTCCGGCGTATTAGGACCATAATCGTGTATTTCACCAAGGCAGAATATGCGCATTCGGTGATTACTACTGGACTCACCATCGGTCACCACCATATATTTCCGGAGCCAGTAGCGCAACGCCCAATTAACGTCTCCTTCTATCCTGTACCCCCAGAGGTATCTAATACAATGCTTTTCGCAGTCCTTTCCACTGTAGGACCAGTTGTAGGAGACATCAAAACCTACTCGGCTGCGCCGAGAGACAAGGATGACATTGACATTTGCAGCGCGCCGTGTTGCTCGGGTCCTTTTTTCTTCTCAGGATAATATCGCACATATCCCTACAGAACTTACCATAAAGTGTGCTGAACACACCCGCCGAATTGACTTCCTGACGGAGTTCCATTGCAGTGCTTGCAAGTCCTTTGGACATTTTTACAAGAACTGCCCCAGCTTTACCACATCTTCTATGACAGACCGTCCAGATGGTTCCCCAATATCATCAAGATCTGAGGTGCCGCTAGATATTACTACAGAGACGACCTCTGCAAAGTTGCCTCCTGCTGTCGAGTCAGACACTCCACCTTCCACTGACGGCGGCGCATTATCCCTCACTATCCGAGGTGGCCCCTCAAGCAACTGAAGTTCCGTTGAAACCTGGTTTCATCGGAGTCATAGATGTTGACCCTCCTGAAGCTGCCTTGGATACAATCTACCAAAGTGCGGTGCAAGACCATAGTGAAGGATCTGACACTGAGCCTCGTTCACGACCGGTGAAGCGTGACGCGCCTATGCCTCCTCGTACTTCTGTCAAATGCAGACGTCACCCTGGATGGGGGATCCATCCGACCCTACAATCGACCACGCTCTGCTCATAGTAGCACGCGTGAAACAGTCTCAGACGACGACTCGCTGGTTGATTCTGATGATATTCCCAATTATGAGATTTTTGCTGGCCATCTTGAGACAGCGTGTGTTGAAAGCTCTCCCCTTTCACACAAAGAGCTGTATGAATCAATCGCGACCAAGAAGAAACCTCATAATCTCACTCGGTATGTTAAAGACCACGAATCCATTCTTCAGCCACTCCTTGCACAACTCGACCTGATATCTACCATAGTTACGGTCAAACCTGCTTCTCTTGGTCTTTCTACTCCTTTCATTTGTAACCTCCGTCGACGGATTACGTCTATTCGCAACGCTGCCACCAAAGCTGCGACCCCACCTGCAGGATTTTTTTTTTGATTGGAGGTTTAACGACCACCGTGAGCAACTTAATGGGCTATAAGCAGTCGCCCGTCCCTAATTTAGGGTCACTGGTTCCAGGGAAGGGAGAGAGCCAGTGCCGTAAGACAAACACAACATCCATGCCTCACCGGGATTCGAACCCGGACCCCTTACGGACTATTGATCAGAGGCCAGCGCCTTAGACCACTGCGCCACCGGGGCGGCCTTGCAGGATTGGAGATTTCAAGTTGATTTCTTTGAATTGCCGCGGGTTCTCCTCAGCCCAGGCTAACTCTCTTGTCTTTGAGGACCTCTCCGATGCTTTTGCGGACTTTCTACTGTTACAGGAAACGCATTGCTCTTCCACCACTGCATTCCATACCTGGAGGTATTGGGCCCTATGTGTTTCATCATGCATATTGCCTAACTAGAACTGGTGGGTTGGCGATTGGAATCCCCCAACGATTGTCAAACATCCTCATCAGACCGATTGTTACTAATTTACACCGTGACCAGTTACAGTGTTTAACCTTCTCTCACACTAATGTTCAATATAATATTTCTAATATATATATACCATCTGCTGATTAATTAATTGCCCCGTTATTTCAAGCTTTACGTTCAGCTTTTACACTGATTCCTCCTGAGGACCCTTGCATCCTCGGAGGAGATTTTAACTGCACCCTATGGCCTTCCTTAGATCGTTGCTCTATTCGCGGCGAGTACCGCACCCAACTAGTTGATGAATTAAACGCAGTTTCTGTCGGATTACCATTTTGTAGATGCATTCCGACAACTGTATCCATCGCGTATATCATACACCGGGAGTGCTTCTCCTGGGAGAGGAGCCATTGCAGCCAGATTGGATCGAATTTATATTTCTTCTTCGTTATTCCCAGTTATTACAGCTGCTTCACATCTACCTACAACTTCTTCAGATCACAGTGCGGTTTTATTGTCACTCTGCACTTCCTCTCCGCCGTCTTCCACACGACGCTCCTGCACTTTTGATGACTCCTTACTTCAACGAGAAGACTTTTGCGCTGCTGTCAATTCTTTCTTGACAGCTAAGCGAACTCTTCTCGATAGTACTCCGAGTGCCATACGCCTTTGGCTGGATGTCAAGAAGGATTTAATTCTATTGGTCCGGCGCCTTGCTCATGCGATTATCAATGACAGGAAGATGAAGATTGATAATCTCCGACGCTTATTAACATCTCTCCCCATGACGGATCCACTGTACGCAGAGTTGGAAGACGACCTTCGTGCTCAACTTCTGCCTCCCGCACAGCAAGCCATACATCGCCTGAAACTGCTGCACCTGTCAACATCATCAGTTTCATATGAGGTCTTGTCTCGCTTGGAATCGACTCGTCATGCTTCACAGTCCCTTCGATGTCTTCGTCTCCCTGATGGGACCGTCTCTTCCGATGCCTCCACAATTTGTTCTGAGGTTTACTTTTTCTTTGAGGGTAAATACCGAGCGGTGGCGCAATCCTCCGATCCCTATAATTCTTCTCTTCTATGTTCTCTTCCTCAGGTCCCCTCACATCTAATTTCCTCCCTTCTAGCTGACTTCTCCTCTGTGGAAGTGGGGGAGGCTTTAACCTCCCTTAACTCTCACGCTTCTCCAGGACCTGATGGCCTAACATATTCTTTCTATCGCACTTTCCTCCCGTCCCTTCTACCTTTTCTTTCTGCCTGCTTCTCATCTGCTCTATCCACCTCTGCGCTTCCGCCGGAATTTACCAACACACATATCGTTCTCATTCCAAAGAAAGGCGACTCTTTGGACATTGGAAATTGGCGCCCAATCTCTATCCTAAATTTCGACTACAAATTCCTCACGAAACTTCTATCACGCCGTCTTAACCCCATACTTCCTTTTCTTCTCTCACCCGACCAGTCATACACTGTGCCTGGTCGGTCTATTAACAACAACATCTCCTTTCTTCTAAATCTTGTTTCTCTTGCTAAAACTCGCTCCGAAACACTAGCACTACTTAACCTCGATCAGAAATCCGCTTTTGACAACATCTCTCACCACTATCTCTCTGCTGTTCTCCTCCGCTTTGGTTTCCCCTTTTCCTTCGTTACTTTACTTCTTGGCCTCTATCGTGGCGCCCATTTCCATGTCCGAACGACCTCCTTCTTGTCTGCTCCAATTCCTTTTAATCGTGGAATCCGACAGAGCTGTCCTCTTTCAGGACAGCTTTTTGCCTTGGCGTTTGAGCATTTTCTTTTGGAGGCTCAACGTTCGCTGCTATCTCTTCTGCCACCTCAACTCCCGAGTACTCGCCATCATCGTTTTGTCTTCTCCGCCTACGCTGACGATGCAACGTTTTGCCTTAGGAATGATGCTCAATTTTCCAGCCTTCTTACAGCCTATCAACTTTATGCAGACATATAGGGAGCAACACTTAATGCTTCCAAGAGTACTGGCCTTTGGTGTGGGTTCGTGGGTGGGCCGCACCGATGCTCCGTGGGGTGCGGTTTGGTCCTCCACGGTCCAGAAGATATTGGGAGCCTATGCTGGTTCCCCACTCCAAGCTGCCTCAACCTCTTGGGATGTACTCCTTTCTCGGTTGCGACGTACTGCTGCTTTTTGGAAGTTCTGTCGCACCTTCACCTCATATTTTCAGCGCGCTAACATTGCGCAACGGTATCTTCTTTCTCTGTGCTTTTTTCGTTGTCGTTCACAACGCTGCGGAAATCTCAACTAGCGACACTCAACAACCTGCTCATTTCCATCATATGGCCAGCAAAACATTGGATCGCCGTGGAGACTTTGTTCCTACCTGAAAACCATGGTGGAATTATGATGCCTGACGTCCAACTGTTCACTGGCGCTTTCTACACGACTGGCGCTTTCTACACCAACGGTTACCTGTCCTTCTTTACCTTTCTAAGATGTCTTTTCCGGTTCGCCCTGTAGGGCGAACCGAGTAGTCTCCTTCCTCCGCCTTCTTCTTGCTTCCTCACTCTCACTTCACTCTACTCTGAATGTACTCACTTCCTCACTTGATCCATCCTTTTCTTTTCTTCTTTTCCTCAGGATGGATTCCTCCACTTTTTCCTCCTCCCACTTCCCTGCTCTCCTTTCTGAGTCGTTGGTGCTTTTTCGTTCTCTTCCCCTTATCCGAGCCTTACCTACTACAACACTTGATCTCCTGGCCGAACCCCTCTTCTATTCCACCCTCATCCATCCACCTGATCAATCTTTCTTTCTTTTTCTTCCGTGGGTGCGCTCCGGCATCCTTACGGTTCAATCTCTCGTTAACACTGACCTCTCTTGGAAACCTCTCACATCTCTTTTCCCCAGCTCTACTGCTTCTCTTGAGGCTGACTACGCTCTTCTTTGCTCCTCACTTCACTCTCTGTTTCCTTCATTAGTCTCTGCTCATGACCTTCTCTCCGTTTCCGGACCGAGTCTTTTGGTTCCTTTTTTCCTCCCTACTAGGGACTCGGTCGCTCTCGCTACCTCCTTTTCAACAGCTGCCCTCTATCGCTTTCTTCGAGCCCCCTGACTTCTCCCCAATATATTCCTAGCGTACATCCCTCTCTTTCCTTTCCTATATGGTCAGCCTCCCTTACCCCTCTTTCCTCCCCGTCTGAACGGGACACCCACTGGCGCTTTCTACACCAACGGTTACCTGTCCCTCTTTACCTTTCTAGGATTTCTTTACTTTACTCCCCTCTCTGTTCTTTCTGCGGGCAGGAAGGAGATTTTCAGCATATATATTGTTATTGTCCCACAATTATGCCGCTGTTGTGCTATGTTTTCCGCTTGGCTAACCATATTAGTGGACACGATCTTCCGTTTCTTGCCTATGCGTGGCTCCTATTGACGAAACACCCGCCTACGTTTTTATCTCCACTATGTTCTTATATTTTTGTTTTGGCTAAGGACGTCATTTACGTTTTTCATAATTCACAGCGACTTTCCACAGCTCCGCTCTGCATTCTTGCTGCAGGAGGGACAATGTGTTCAATCTTCTGTAGTCGCAATCGTGCTCGTCTGCGTCTTGAGTACACCTCGGCGTGCTCTAAGCAGACTCTTCCCCTTTTCCATCGGACGTGGGCCAGTAACAAACACTGGTTCCACGTCGATGGCACCTCTGTTATTCTTGACATTTAGTTACAGTACTTAAATTTCTTGCACCGTTTTTGTCTTGTTCTATGCACTTTATCCAGCTCTCACTAGACCCGATACCGGTCTCTAGCTTTCTTTCTTTCTTTTTGGTGAAACTACTCCTCTGTCGTGAGCCAGTCTTACTACATCTGCCTATACATTGGAAGTTCTTCCTTTTGAGTTTGTTCGCACGGGCCGCTTTTACTACTTGCACACTACTTGCATATGTGACATTCTTTCACATGTTTTATTTGTGCTTACTTTGCGAAGAATTTCTTTACACTGCTCATCGGTTGAATGTACAATTTTTGTTTTTAGTGGATCTTTTCCACGCTGTATAATGTTGTATTTCGATAAATCCATAGAGCTTATCACTCGAACTTCATGTTAACTGCTATTTTCACTATTATACTATTCTACATTATGTAATGTTGTAATTCTATTTTGTATAGAGAGCACAATGTTTATATTACGCGTACATGGCCTCTTTTACATTAAGTGCCACATTCTCGTACCCGCATTTTGATTATTGGTTTCTTGTAATCCTTATACCCCACGTTTTCTGCGTTTTTGATCCATATCCGAAATACTGTCTGTTCACTATTTATGTTTTTTGTATACCACTGAAAATCTTTCATACCCAATTCGATGTCGCACTTCTTTTGTTCATCTTTAGTACGCCTCTAAAGTTTAATATGTGCGTATGTACGTTTCCGCAACTTTCTCATGTTATATCTGTTATTTTAACACCTATTTAGTATCTTGTCCCTCATGATATTGTCCTGTACCATACATATCTACCTATATAGATATCCCTGTGCAACCTATGTTTTTATCATTTATTATGTTTTTGTTTTCACCTTTATTCACTGTTATATTTTTTCGCCTGTCGAGCTGACAGATCGTCACACAATTTTCACTCCAAGAATCTAATTCTTGAAAAACACTGTGCTGTACTCATACCTTTTCTCGATGAAATGTTTTCCTTAGTATCTATTGTTTTATATGACACATGTTCTCTTTGGTGCACTTATTTAAGCATAATGTTTGACCTACATCATGTGATTGTACTCTATGTCAAAAAATTATGACTTTTGTATGTATATATTCTGTGCACGCCACTGAGAGTTCAGTGTTTATTTCGACATAAAGCATTTGTTATCATCTGCATACCTGCAAAACTTCGCCATAGCAGTCTTCGTTTCCTGCTGTTTCTTATCATGTTGTTTTTGTTTTTCTATATTTACACACCATGTATCCCTGTATTTCTTTGTCTTATGCCAAGATTCGGTTCTGTGCATTTTCTCCATGTATCACCACAAAGATTTCATCATTTTGCGTTTCGTTAAATGGAATGATATTCCTTTAATTGTGTATATTACATCGTCATGTTAACCGTTGATGTTTATGCTTTCGACTGTCAAGTCGACAGACTGCCATGTATTTTATTCCACCAATAATTTTGTTGAACACACATAAACACCATTCTTCTTTCCTTTTGTGTGAACTTGAGTGTTATGTCTTCATAAAAAGGTTCTTCCGAGTACTTTTCCATATTTAAAAATAATGTTTTTCTCTATTGATAAAACAGCCAAGTGTCTCAAATGTACATGTCCTTATGTGGCTGTAAGATATATCTTGATTCTTTTTAATGCAGAAAAACTTATTTCGGCAGTTGCAGTTGTTGATGGAAACTTTAACATTAGGTCTGCTAATTTGTACATCTCACTAAACCCAACTATGTCCAATAAAAACAAGTAATGTCTCTTACTGATTTATTTTTGTATTCATCAAAGGAATAAAACACCTTCAGTTCATTTTTAGTCGAGCTGTATCAAAATGTGAAGCACTAGAGTTCTTTAAGTTATGACAATAGATGTTCAGGGAAGCTTTCACAAAATTTATCGAAACAGTTCGAATGCAGCAAAGCCACGAATTTAAGATATAATATCACTGATTTTAATTCATTGACACTTCACACAAACTTAAACAACTCTCGCAAAGCACGTGATATTACGAACGGGAGCATGCGAGTGACTAAGGTAGTCTAAAGTCTTCTCCTTTCTGAGCGAACAGTTGCCCAAAGCAATGGCCCAATGACCTTTCACCTGCGCATTCATGTTGTCATGGAAATACTAGCAGGCGATCGTATCTTGAAGGTCTTCGAATCAGAACCGCGAAGATTGGGGTTGAGATGTTTGCGCTACGATAATAGCTGTTTGTGTTAGGACCGTTGGTGCTTCTCGCTCGCCAGACTGATTCTCTTAGTCAAAAGAAGCGAATCCAAATGTGTTTTTTTTTCGTAGAGAAAGAATCCACATATTTTAATACCATTGATAATTGACTTTTATTTGTGCATTCTCTGGGCTTCGCAGCTAGCCTAACTATCCTCCAATGTACGCCATGAGGGGCAGTCAAAAAACTCATTCTCCATCACCGATGGTGTTCGATCTCATGGCCTGTCATTGTCGCTATCGCTGTGCAACGCATGTTACGCTGTAGGAGTCTGTTTTGAAGTGTAGTCATGCTGATATTGTCCTACTTCTTACATGCTTTCCAAAAGCACGCTTGTAGGTGATCGTGTCCTCCAAAAAGTACATTTCCATAACCCAAACGGGTAAAAATCTAGCGTAGATGAGTCAGGAGATGATTTGACAAGGATGTCGCGGTGTGACATTGTCTGAATTCCAGAGGTGTTGCCTTCTTCTAGACCACCAGGCATAAATATTTTTTAATAGATTTCGGTGTGTGGCCTGACGCTTTTTCTTAGTGGATACGTACAACACTTTTGTTACTACTGAATAGCGCTGACACTTCATACAATCGAATTGGTGTCATAATCTCTGTCTGTGATAATATGCTGAGTTATCTTTGCAATTTTAGTCACCAGACGAATCTGCAGCTTGTCCCTATACGAAAGTCCAGCGGTAATCATGGAGTCTTGAAGGAAAGTTTAATTACATTTTCAGTATAATTTTGAAAAGGCCTTGGTGCTGTCCTTCCGAGAGTAAATTACACGGGTTTTATTGTAATCTGATAGGTAACCGTAGGCTTCGTCCAGGGTGACCACATACTTCCACCTTACGCCGGCTAGATGCTTTTCAAATAATGTTTTCTGCAAGCGACTCTTCTGTCCAAAAAATATGTCTTGGGAGAAGCTTGTGTACTCAGTCGGCTCTTGAGACGTTTCTGTAGATTTAACTCTTGGTGGATTACATTGCTAACTGTTCCTGCGGATACTCTCGTCTTCATTGCAATGATGCGTTGTGTCACTGGGTTTGACCCTGACACCAACGTCTTTATTTTCCAGATGACAGCCTCATAACAACTTGGTGTTGACTGTTTTGTGGCAACCGAGAGGTTTTGGTTGCCCTAAATTTCTTTGCTGTTGGGAATTGTTGAATCAACACGAATTTCTTGGCGCCAATTAAATGACAAGGAACTGTACACCAACTATACTTAAATAGTATAACTATATCAGTGATCCGAATTTCTTGGCGTAGAATAGAATTTTACGTCAAGAAATTATAATAGAATTTGAAATTATAATAGAATTCCAAGAAATTATAATGGAATTCTATTACAATTCTATTCTGCGCCAAGAAATTCGGATCACTGGTATAGTTATACTATTTAACTACTTGCGCCTTCTATTATTTTTTATTTTTACGCAAAAATCAACCGTAAACTAAAAGAACTTACAAAATTATAAGCTCAATATGTTTTCACCTAAAATTATGTCTTCATCAAGAGTAAGCCCAACAATACGTTCAGTTAACAAAACAGCATTATCAGAAACAGGAAACAATAGAAATAGACTCGTCATTACTCAATGTCAATCCGGTGCGTTCATCATCCAAGAGCAAGCTCCCAGAAGTTCAGAATGTTTGCAGCTGGACCCAAATTTCAGTTTAAAACCAGATTTTTGTTCTTAAATATCTCCAACGATTCTCTTATGTTGAGATGAGGAAGGAAAGAAAGCTTAAAAATTAACTTCGCATTTTTCCTTCTTACATGGCTTGGGTTGAATTTTTTTTTAAATGATCATATGTAGAGGATTTTAGAAAGGGAGTGTCTGACCCCAGGTTTTAAACAACCTTTAGAAATAGGAAACTAGGAGATTTGGGCTAGAGCGCCTGATAGGAAAGTGACACAGAAGCGAAGTAGAAAGGGGGAGGAAGACGCCCTTATTTATTACAGGCGGGCCAGTACCCGGGGTCCGACGGCTTAACGTGCCCATCCGACGCACGGCGGATATTTAGTGGATCGAGCGTTCGTACCTGCTGGGATCGAACCTGAGGCCCTTTCCGGGGCAGTCACGAACGTTGCTTGGGTTGAATGTTCGGCCTGAGAAGCTTTTGTGATATTGTGGTCTCTTACTGCACATTTGCTTTCCTTCAAGCAGATAGAGAGGTTTCTTCGCGTTTGGCTCACATAGAATTTATTGCAAGAACAAGATATAGTGCAAACTTTAGCTTTGCAGTTACCTGGAATCAAAGTCTTGGTTGAAGGAAAATAATGTTTTGATTTAGGAAAATTTTAAACAAAATTTTGTGTTTTGTACATTTGGAGAAAGCATTGCCAATCCTTAAGGAAATTATAGATTACACCTGAGAAGGCCTAAGGAAGCTGCTCTTTTATCGAAGTTACCTAGTGTGTAGAGACACTTACTTTAGCAGAAGCATTACATTTCTTCATACCTCTGTTTATTGTTTTTGGATAATAAACACTTTGGCATCAATGAGCTGCGTACAGAACACGGCTGGACGACAGTTCGTCGTTTGGCCATCTTGTGCACAACTTTATAATACATAAAGTAGTTCCATAGATCTTGAACTACTTTATGTGTATTATATCTTGAATCCATTGAACCTCTGGGGACTACGAAAATGATATTGATACAAAAATTGGGTCTAAATTAATTACTATTAAAATGGGGGATGGACTTAAGAGGCGTGGTTAAATTATGTTGATGATAAAATTAAATATTTGGCCTATTGCAAATTAAATTGGAAAACTAACTCATTTTTAATTGGGGAAGTCGTGTAATTCTCTTTGTCTGGGTGGAAACAAAGGAATTAGGATATCGCCTTTGGAGGCCTATTCAGCAAAGGGACCACCCAGTCGGAAACTGAGAGTCATCAAGACTCTCATAAATACGATTTCAAGTGTGCCATTAGTGACAAAAATCTGTAGGGAACGTTGAAAATTACGATTATGAGAGGCGAATGTCAGAGGCTAAACTATACTTGCAGAAGCGACGGCGCTCCATGCGAAAGGCAAGAGAAAAATCTCAAGTGTCGACAGAAAAGAAGCAGATGAAGCCACGTGATAGAAGATAGCCAAAAAGAGGCAGAAGAAGAGAGAGAATTAGTTATCTCGGTACGCTGCTGCAAGACGCACTGGGAAATTGCTACGAGGAGAATACGCCATACGGCTCTACGCAGTGGTCAGACGTAGGGTGACCGTGATGTGCGAAGCCGACGTCCGGCGGGACCTAAGATAGCCACTGTACTTCGAGCGCAGCGGTAAATTGCTGGGGTACGAAGAAAGAGTAGAGCTTAACAATAATTAGGCGGCCGGGTAAGACCACCAAATATTCCAAATTGAGAATGTCTACTAAAAAGCATTAGTGAAACACGACCAGCAAACCAGCCTCGCGAAAACGCCGTTTCCATCCAAAGAGGGAAGGTCGCTGACCTGTCCGAAGTAATACGTAGGCGTTTTCTCCCTGCTGCCGACGAAGTTTCTTGACGGATTTCAAAAGAGCGCTACCCCTGTCCATTCTACAGCCCCCGTCTGCTGGGCGAACAGGAGTCAGCTCGGGGTGTTACTTTCCTCCTCCCCCCAACCTACACTCGGTCGGTGTAGAGCGGAGAAGTTCTCTCTCTCTGTCGTCGAAAGAAAGAGTGGAAAGCCAGAAAATTAGTGAAGACACTGTTGCACGCAGGTGAAATTCCCCACTGTTTCGGTACTCATCGAAGGAAGTAAAAATCCTCCGGCGCTTAAAACACACAGGTGAAAGGACAACACCGAGCAAAATAAAGCGCTACAGTGTGTGTAAATGGTCAACAGACCCTCATAATAATTTGAATAGTGCTTTGTATAGCCGGGATTACCAAACAAGCAGCCAGCAATAAGTGAGTATTTTTTTCTGTTTATTGTTATCCTGTCACCGAGTGGAGGAACTGAGAACATCAACTGAACCCAGACTCTAAATTTGAACTTTGATACGCCCTTTTGAGGCGGAAGTCTGATTCCTGAATCCAGAGGTAGATGATATTAGCTCCGAAAAGGGAGCGTAACATGTGTTTGTATCATCGTGGGCAATGCCCCGGGGTAGAGTTTCCTCCTACAAATAAAGATGTTTAAGTGTGAATGTTACTCTGTTCTTTTAGGCTCTGGTGTTGTAAATAATTCCGGTATTAAATTCCTGTGTTTCAGCAAGCCGCTAACGTTCTCGCTAAAATAAGCCAGCTCCCGAGTTACAAGAACCAACAAGTCTCGTATCCAAATAGCGTATAAATTGCCGACTGCGGCGGGATCGAGACCAACGAATGTATTATTCGGTGACGAGTGTTAATAAATTATATCGCTCGACACGTTCGTATCAATTGGTGGTCATCGGTGGGATAACGACCCATGAGACCGCAACAATTGGTAGAGCTGCCGAGTTCGTATCTATTGTTGGCGAGCGGTGAATACATAACCTAGCTCGGCCCGGTACCGTATCAATATTTTCGTAAATTCGTGACAGTATAACAGATCCTCAGGAATGGGAATTAGGGTTTCGCCGATTGACTAACTGATGAATTTCAACGGATATTGATGTCTAGTGTCAGTCACAATGTTACTACAAGTAATAACAATAATAGTAATTATTAGTTTTATGACAACTGCATTGTATCATACACGGAAGACATAGTAAAGTTTACGAACAGAATAAGATGGCGACAAAATAGAACTTTCAAAAAAAGAAACAGAAAACCTAATTCTTGCTATAAGTTAATTCTATGAAAGCTAACCATCGGAAGGTTACCGATGAGAGTAAATGCGGGTTAAACAAAGAAAGAGTAGGCACAACAGACTATAAAATTAGCTTGTGCAGCAAGGTAGTTCTAACAGAATGCAAGAAACGCCACAATAAAATCGTTGCAATGCTTCTTTGGAATATACACCGATGAACCATTACATTATGATCACCCCCAGCCTAGAGCAATGAGCTCGCCCAAAGATCGAACGGTGGCGCAGGTGAAGTTCACAGAGCAGAGGACCGGCTTTCGGTTAGTAGAGTATTCAGAGTCAGAATGGGGAAATCTGTCGATTTATCGGAGTTTGATAAAGGACAAATTGTGATGGCATGGCGCCTCGGAACTACGATCTCGGAAACGGCGCGACTTGTGGGTTGTTCACGTGCCGCGGTAGTGAGAACGCATCAAACGTGGTGCACAGATGGCCAAACGACGAACCGTCGTCCAGTCGTGTGTCGGGCAAAGCTCATTGATTCCAGAGGGGAGCGGAGACTGTCGCGCATTTTTTACATCGACCGTAGAGCCGCAGTGCGACAGATCACCCGCAGCTACAACAGTGCTGATCAGGACAATGTATCACAGCACACAGTTCATCGCAGCCTTCTCCGCATGGGCCTGCGTAATCGAAGACCCAGCCATGACCCATGCTCGCTGCATGCCATCGACAACAACGCATGAAATGGGCTCAAGATCATCAAGATTGGACCGTGGATGATTGGAAGAAAGTGGCTTGGTCTGACGAATCAAGATTCCTGGTGCATCATGTAGACGGTCGAGTGCGGATATGCCGATTACCAACAGAGGCTATGGCACCTGGATGCACTTTTGGGCGGAAACAAGCCAGCGGCAACGGTGTTATGCTGTGAGCGATTTTTCTTGGGGCACTTTAGGCCCCATTATCCCTATAGCACAATCCCTGACAGCTGTCAGGTATCTGAACACCGTTGCTAATCAAGTTTTCCTATTCATGGAAACTGTGTTCCCTGCTGGTGATGGCTATTACCAACAGGATAATGCGCCACGCCACACTGCCAGAATCGTCAATGAGTGGTTCGAGGAACATGCTGGTAACTTTCTGTTAAAGCTCTGGCCTCCAGTTTCACGTGACATGAACCCAATCGAACATTTATGGGTCGACTTGGAAAAGCGAGTTTGCACTGAATCACCACCACCCCGAAATGTACGAGAACTGGAGGACCAGCTGTTGACAATATGGTACCAGATACACCAGGATACCTATCTCCACCTCATCGAATTGATTTCTCGCCGAGTGGATGCTGATTTGCGGGACGAAGGGAGTTCTACAGCTTATTAGGTAGGTAGTCATAATGTAATGGTTCATCGGTGTATGCAAAAAATGTAATTTACCATCGACATCAAATTGGAGGAAGCATAGACCCCCACCCCCAAAAAAATAGTGGAAAGTAGTGATTAAAATTTTATGGAATTTTGAAATCGAAGCCAAAAAAATAGATCATAATGTACATGATATACACTATCTACCAACAAGTAATTGGACACCTGTGATAGCAAAGGAAAACGAAGTTCATTCACCTTCAATAGTTGGTGGAGCCTCCAGGAGCGGGGATTACAGCTGCAAACCTCCGGGGCATACTCTCAACCAGGCGTTGTACGACGGCTAGCGGTATTTTCTACCACTCTGCTTGGAGAAGACAGGTCAGTTCCTTCACCGATTTCGGACGGTGGGGGCACCCCTTAAGTCGACGCTCCAACTCGTCCCAGTGGTGTTCGATAGGGTTAAGGTCCGGATCTGCGCATGCCAGTCCATTCGATTAACCCCATTGTCACCATTCCAAGCCATGGTGGACCTCGCAACATGACAGGTGGCACTGTCATCCTGAAAGAAACATGGGTCCACCCCGTAAAACTGCCACAACGTAGGAAGCACATGGTCATCCAAAATGCTGCAGTAGGTCTCGGCATTGAGTCTACCAGGAATTGCGACCAAGGGTCCCGTGCCGTACCAGGAGAATCACCCCCATAGCATAATTCCACCGACGCCGAACTTCACAGCTGGAACAATACATTCCGGCTGGAGGCGTTCTCCATTAAGACGCCAAATCCAGACCCTGCCATCCGAACGGTAGAGGGTGAACCTTGATTCGTCGCTCCAGAGAACCTGTTTCCACTGTTCAACGGTCCACTGTCGACATTCTTTGCACCACGTTAGCCGAGCAGCGCTATTGGACTTGGTGATCAAAGGTTTGTGGGCGGCAGCACGTCCATGATAACCAAGCAGGTGGGCTTCCTTACGGATAGTATTCATCGAAAGAACACTCCCGAATGCTTGTTGAAACTCCTTGCGGATGTGACCCATCGATTTGGTGCGGTTCTTCCGAATTTCTTTGGCCAGCACCCGTCGGTCGCTTAACTCCTAGTTTTGTGAGTCTGCCGGGTCGGGGCACATTCCGACAGTCACCTCTCATCTTTCACTTGCCAATCATGTAGGCCACTGTCGATTTTGGGTACTTCAACTCGCTGGATATGTCACGTATGGATCGGCCATTTCTTTGATAACCGACGATTACACCTTTCTCGAAATCAGAGAGCTCCGAACTGCGTGGCATCTTGCATGCGACTGGTTGCGTTGTTGTTTCCCACACGATATTTAACGGCGGTGGCCATGACGTGTATCAGGACCGCAGATATCGTCGATTGCAGGGGTGTCTTATTACTTGTTGGGAGATAGTGTATTTGTGGCGGAAAATACAGAGTTACAAAAATTGATGTGGCTATCCCACGTGATTGTAGAGTTGAAGAAAAAGGGATATCGAGAGCTGAAAATTGAAATCTCCGGGAAAAAGAGGAACGAGTATACCAGTAGCGTTTGGTACTTTAGAACCAGTTCCGAGAAAACTAAATAAACATTTTGAGAAGGTTAGAATTTGAATGAAAACAGGACAGTAGCAAAATGTGGCACCATTTGAAACTTGCAAAGTCCTTTTGAAAATTCCTAGGTTATTCTTCAATTCTTGAGATAGAGTTCGACTCAGGGATGTTAGAAATATAGCTGGGATTCTGAAAACGACGAATAATATTCATAAGGTTTTGCTACGGAATTTGGCTAGCAATGAGTATATAAAATTAGAAAAATTACTTTCACGAATAATCACTGTATTGACGTCGCTTCCCTGAATGAAGCAAAATCGAATGATAGATTACAGAACATTCAGAAAGAAATTCATAGCAAAATATACGAACAAATAAAAAATTATTTGAAACTAAAATACGAGGATATATCCCGTCCCTCCTTCCTGAAAAAAAGCTGTTATTAATTCTTGGGCTATATCATACTGATGTGCTGTTTTGGTGTCTTTTAATGATCAGAACGAATCTATGGGAGATTTACTGAATTACAAGCAGAATTTTATCCAAATGTAGATGTCGTAATCAAAATTGATCAATTAAGTGCCGAGTTTGAAAAGAAAAGAAGGTGGTAGAATGTTAGTCAGTATCTCAGATCTATGAGATATCTATCAGAGACCTGAGATGCTAACCAGTATCGCACTGACTAGTATCTCAGGTATCAGTATCTCACAAGGAGGGCAACTTAAATAATTATTTATCTTCTAAGATCAAAGTACCTCATAAAATCCATTACAGAGTGAATTCCGGAGAGGATCTCAGTAGTCCACTCTCCCCAGGAGGCGCGGGGGACACAGAGGCTAATACACAGAACTCATGTAAAACTCTCTCAGCTATTCAACAGAAGGAACGGCCTCGAAAGTCTTAACTCTGAAGAAATACAGACCACTTTGCACACAACCTTTCACACTGTATTTAAACCACTTTCTCGCCACATAACGATCTTCCTCACACTTGACTTCTTTTGCTCAGACTGTGATGAAGACTGGCAGGCATAGACACCGAGTGACCTGGAAACCTGCAAATTTACCAAAAGAAAACTGCTTCAAAGTGAGTCAAAAACGAACAAAAGGAACAGGGGGGGGGGTCATGGCCCCTTGCCTATACAATTGGAAAAATTAATTCGGTAGCAATAATTATATTTATCAATATTTTAAACATCAATACACAATATACACTATCTCTACTACACTTCAAAAAACCTAACTGAATTTACCATCAAAAATTTGATTTGTAAGCCAAAAAAGTATTACATTTGAGTCTAAAAATTTCTTAAAATCTCTAAGATCATATTATGCAATACACACATGTCACTTTAGCCGCTGAAAGCCCCAATAGTCATTACGTTATTACACAATTTAGAAACTTACTTTAAACTACTTACAAGTATCATTTTGTCAAAACATGTGATATTTTCAGGTTTTAGAATTCCAAAGAAGGAAATCTCCAGGTTTTCTGCCTCCAATGGAAGAGAGGCAAATCAAATCATTTTTTTTAGGAAAGTAACACATCTTTGGTTGCAGCGATGAATGCTACCCTACAAAATCTTAGTTACACTCATCCGACTCCTCGCTTGGAAAATAACTAGAACGGACAAAGATCTGGACAAAAAACAAAATGCATGGAAAATATTCAGACTCCCTCTAACTGGAAATGGTTGACAAAAATCTATCACCACAATGATTAAAAGGAAGGTCAGTTTTGTTGAAAAACTGAGGGATTCTTTATTGGAAATCAGTACATATCATTGAGATCTACAATTACAAAAAGGATACAAAATGAAAGTTATCGACGACGATACCTACAAAAGTGTGGTGAAATTATAGAACACACTTTAGGAGACTTTTCTCTTCTTCTGCTAATTGAATGCATATGCACTTACTGGCAGATACGATCCTCGTAATCAAAGTTAAAATATGACCTAATCCAAGACTGGCCTTCATTTTATCAGAGGGAACCACCAGAACATAGTCTCCAAAGACAGAGTTGCATCATGTGTTAAAACTAACTTATTATCACAGATAAAACCACTGAGCAAAATCGATACCACATTATATACTCATCATCAAAAAAAATAGTTGCACCCAGAATGGCGTGTCGGATTGCAATGCTATTCGGGAGGAAGGTAAAGGTTGCCAGGAACAATAAATGATTAAACGTTTAGACTTATATGGGCAATATTTATTGAGCTACACGCCAAAAAGTAGTGTATCTATATGGCGTCGGGCCGCATGGCGTCGGGCAGCCATGTTTGCTCACACAGCATGCCAGACGTCTCGCCATGTAGTTGTACAGGTTCCTAATGGTGTCCTGCGATAAAAGATCTTGTGCAGTTTGAATCTTCTCACGCAGTTCCTGCAGATTGTGCGGTAGGGATGGAGCGTGGATAGCGTGTCCAATAGCATCCCACAGATTTTCAATCGGCGGTAGGTCTGGCGATGCGGAAGGCCATAGCAGAGTGTCAGTGCATTAAAGGCAAGCTCTCGAGACAGCAGCAGAATGCGGACGAGCGTTGTCGTGTTGGAAAATCGCACCGGAGTGGGCGCTCAGAAAAGGTAAGGCCACTGGTTGCAGGACGTTATTAACGTAACGTTGGGCTGTCGAAGTACCTATAACGAACACCAAAGGTGATCTGACCTCTTAGGCAATTGCACCCCACACCATGACATCAGGCCTTCTGGATGTGTGACGCTAGAAAACAAACCGATCATCTTGGTGCTAACCACGGTGCCTCCACACACGGATCTGTTGGTCGTCTCCTCCAAGACAAAAGCAGTACTACTCTGCACTGAAGATCACCCGCTGCCATTCTGAGTGGCTCCAGGACAGTCTAGCACGACACCATTTCAGTCTTTGGCGACGATGCAATGGTGTTAAGGAAAGTCATCGTAGCGGTCTGCGTGCGTGTAGTCCTACATCGTGCAGCCGTCTGCCAATGTGCTGGCAATGATCGGACGATGCACGGAGGGCGCCACTGCTCGCTGAATATCCGCAATCGTGGCTGTTGGGTCACTGCGCACATGTCGGACAACCCGTCGGTCCTCTCTCTCCGTGGTTCGTCTAGGTCTCCCTGGCCCTTCCTGTCGCTGCTGCGTGGTTTGTTCTATCCAATGCCGCCAACAGAGTGCTGTGATAATATCCGCACGACAGGTATGGCGCGCAATACGGTGATAAGACCATCCCGCTTTTCGAAGCCTGACGTTGCGGCCCCTCTCGAACTCCTAGCTGTGTGACACATCGCATTGTCGTGCTGGGAGATCCCATACGCTCGAGGGAAGACAATCAGCATGTATGGGTGTACGTGGTCAGCAAGGATGGATTCATAACGAATTCGGATCATACTGCCTTTCACAGGTATGAGTGGACCCAGAGAATGCCACGAAAACATTCCCCAGACTATAACGCTGCCCCCCATCAACTTGTGTTCTTCCATCAATGGTTGAAGAGTGTTTGTTCTCAGATGTTTCAAGCCCAACGTCCATCCGTTCGATGAAGCAGAAAACATGACTCACCGGAGAAGGCTATCCTTTGCCAATCAGCGGAGGTCCAATTCCGATTCTGCCGTGCAAATGTAAGCCTTTTCTGCCAATGCACCTTTGTTAGTATAGGTGAAAAGACCATCCGTCTGCATCGGAACCCCATACGCAGCAGGGTTCGCTGAACTATCGTTTTAGAAACACAGTTCCAGTAGTCCCCTGGTTCATTCGGCAAGTGAGTTGCTCCACTGTAGCATGTCGATCTGCCTTCACGCATCTTCGAAGCTGGCGTTCACCTGTCACATCAACGGCACGTGGTGCTTTGCAGTTTCCACGTCGCTCATTCGCAGTGGCGTCATTTCTCCAATCACGATTCATTTTAACCACAGTAGCATACGAACAGTTCACAAACGGCGCTCTTTCAGAAATACTGCCACCTTTGGCCTGAAAGCCGATAATCATCCTTTTCTGCAAATCTGATACACCGCTCCTTCCATGACAGCAACGAGTGGTACGTTTCCAAAACGCCTACACCACACCTCATACAGTATATCACCCAAACCAGCTCACGACACGTGACTTCATTCATTGGCTACGCGCTGTTAACGTCAAAAGAAGGAGGTGGTCATAATGTTACTCGACTGTGTATAATGATCTTAATTTTTAATCTCATTTTGGAGCCATTTTAATTGTTCTGAGAGCAAACATGGTGAAGGAAATTAGAGCACTTTCATTATATTTTATGAATACTGACATTTATGCTGTGTTGTTTAGAATTATTTGTTTGTCTACTACAGCTGCAAGAGTTTTTAAACTTTTTATTTGGATGGGACATAGGGGGAAATACAGGTTTTGCTCCCTTACTCGCTCTTTATATTTCTCAAGAATTTATGTTCAAAGAAAAAAATTTGTTTTCAACTATTACATTTCAATTTTTTTTCGGAAACGTTAATCATTTATATGCTAAGCAAACAAATGCTTCCTAAGATATTAATTAATCATTATCGTTTTTTTTTCAGAAAGGTAGAACTGCTGATTATTACCTGCAGAGTGTGAGGTATGAGCCACAGCCTTTAAGAAGTCACAATGGAATAGCAGATCCGATTCTTGGGAACACGCCTCAGCAAATTTACAGCCAATCTCCAAAGAAGACATTTAAATCCAATCCTATTAAAAGAAACATTGTAACAAACAGAGCTTCACTGCAAAAGAATTCGAGAAGGACGTCGTCAGATATCGAGAAGCTCAGCAGCGTTGGCGCAATTGGTGCGTCAGCAAAATCAGCAGGAAACGAAGTTAGTGAAAAGCTTAATGAACTGAAAAAAGAACATTTAAGTGAAGGTTATGATACCGAAGAGAAAGAGAGAATGGTTGAAGGAAAATCAAAAGAGAATGAAGAAGAAAACAAAGGAGATGATAACGTGGAAAAGGACTCTGAAACTGACATACCTTCCAGAGCAGAAAACTCTACCTCTCACGAAAATAGAGACGAAGAGATCTCCACTGAAGCCGTGGATACAGAAATAGAAGAAACGTCGGAATCAAAACTTGACACTATAGACTCCGATGATAGAGGTGACGTAGATGTGAAAGAAAGTGAAGCAGATACACCAGATGAAGAAACAACTAAACCTGCCGATGAAGAAAAGGGAGAAATTGGTGAAGACGATATGAAAGATGAAGAGAAAGACGGAGAAATT
This sequence comes from Macrothele yani, assembly GCA_039090855.1. Taxonomy (NCBI): domain Eukaryota; kingdom Metazoa; phylum Arthropoda; class Arachnida; order Araneae; family Macrothelidae; genus Macrothele; species Macrothele yani. Next base: position 84,874,258 of record CM077025.1, read on the forward strand.
GATGCTGCGAGATCTAGCACTGCGGCAAAAGAAAATGAAGATGAAGTAGACAATAATGAAATATCAGCGACTCCAGCGGAGGAAGATGCTACAAAAGATAATGAAGAACAAGATGAGACTGGTGAAATAAAGGCAGAAAACGAAACTGCGAAAGATGATGAAGAACAAAACGACGAGGAAGGTACAAAAGATGAAGAATCGAAGGTTGACGGTGACGCAGAAGATGGAGATGGTGATGCTGCAAACGAGGATGAGAAGAAAGACATAGTGGCAGAAAAAGATGACGGAGAAGCAGTTGAAGAAAATGGAGACGCAGAAACCGAAGAGCAAGACACAAAACAAGAAGATGAAGCAACAAACGAAAAATCAAAAGATGATGCAGAAACAGAAATTACTGAAGATGATGAGAACAGCCCAGAAAATAACGACGATGCCGAAGCGACAGGAGATGAAGAAACCGGTAAATCAGAAGTGGGCGATGATGCAGAAGACAAAGAAATAGGAGATCAAGACAAAGCAACAGAAGAGACATCTCCTGAAGAAGATACTGAAACGAATGCTGACAAAGTTAATGCCGATGACGAGGGAAATGAAGAGGACAAAGCTAAAGATGAGGACAACGAAACTAATGAAGGAGATGCTCCGGCTGAACTTGACGAAAAAGAGAAAACTCCTATGCCTGATGATGATGCTGATATGACTAATGCAGCAAATGATGATGCAGGCGTTGAAAAAGATGAACCAGTGAATGAAGAAAATGAAGTTAATGACGAAAATAATGACGACTCATCAACAGGGAAGAGGAAAGAATCTCTGCAAGGTAAGATCGTGGAAGCAGTCGGAGCTGGAAACACAGATACTGCAGATAAACAAGACGAAAACGACGAATCTAAAAAGAATGAGGGAGATGAGAAGGCTGTGGAAAATGTTTTAACAGAGGAAACAGCGGCAGATGACCCTAAGGAACAGTCCGGTGACAGTGAGCAGAAAGAACAAGTAGAGGAAAAAGGAGGCGAAAATGACGGTGCTGCGACTGATGACCAAGAAGGTGAGAAAACAACTGACGAATCGGAAGAACCTAAAACCGAAACTGCCGAAAGTGAAGAAAAACCAGACTCAGCCCCAGAGGCAAACGTCGAACAAGTGCCTACAGATGACCATGAGAAAGATGAAACCGTAGAATCTGGGAAAGAAAGCAAAGGTGATGGTGATGAAAAAGATGCTACTGATGAAGAGCAGAAAAAAACTTCAGAGAAAGAAGAAATAGCCCAAAATGCAAATGAACCTGAAATAAATCCAACTGAAAATGAAAATGTTCAGGACAGTGAGGAGACAAAAGAAACCAGTGCTGCTCAAGACTCAGGAGAAAGAAAGACACCTCATCAAGCAAGTAAGATATTTAATATAAAGCATATTTATACGTGTAAAATTATTTTTCGATTAACAATAGATATAACGTTCTCAGAGGACACAAATCTGATTTACTGTGCCTTCGACTTATTTAAATACATTCAAATTTATGTACACTGGATGTTTCTGCCATTTCAGGTAATTAGATTACAGATTTGAACAAAAATGTAAAAAAAAAATTCTGTCAGAAATAAAGCACATTTGTGCCTACTGGGAACCACATGTAATTTACTATTATTATTATTTGTTTTAATACTAGAGGTTTAAATATAATAAGACTGATCCATATACATTGCTTCGCAATTATTAACTTAATCTTATGTGAGCTCACGAATTAGAGTGACGTCAGGAAACTTTCTGTTACAAAGTACTCGTCTTTTGACCCAAGAAAAACAAACAGCTCCCAATTTAAAAATTTCCCTAATAATCGCGTGGATCCTCTACTACAAAGGTACCTTGAGGTGGGCCCAGTTGACTTTATAAAGAAAAGACACGATTTTTTCTGTCTGCTGACCATCAATATTGAGCTATGTAAAAAATCAGATGGAAAATAAGGTGCTTAGAGTCTACAGCCAGACAGGCAAGTAATATGCATTTCATTTTGTAAATACAGTGTAACTTGTCTAATTCGAACGTTTTTAATTCGAATTCTTGGCTAATTCGAATTTTTCATTTGGTCCCTTGAATTTTCTATAAAAATAATGAACCCCCCGCCTCTAAATCGAACTTTTTTTTTGTTTAATTCGAAGAAAACCCCATTTTCGTATTTTCAACAAATACCTTTTAAAGTGGGTACGTACTGTTCTGAATGAAGAAACAAGTTAAACCTGAAACTATAGCCAACTGCTTCGGAAAAGCAGGCTTCCAGCACCCCGATGATGAGTCTCAACTACATCAAGGTAATAGTGGCGAGGAGATCATACCCACTGTGAAGTACTGGGAAGACGTAGGCCGGGATGCACCGTATGAGGTTATTTTGAGAGTTGATGACAATTTAGCTTATTTGTGGTGAGCTCACAGATGAAAAGATCTTGGCTGATATTATGAATAAGAAGACCTGCTGTGTATCTTCAGATGAAGAACTGGAACCGCCAGAAATTCCTGAAGAGCGCCTTCCAAATTCAGTAGAGGACTTGGTTCACCTCCAACAGTTAAGAAGTTTGTTGAGGGACAGCAGAATGTAAGTGACTCTCTATTTCATTCACTCGATAGACTTGAGGAATTTACTCTTATACATAACATAATTCTAAGAAGCAAGCCAAAATTTCACGTTTATTTTACAAAACATATGTAAATTTACCGTACTGTACGGTTTTTTGTATGTTATGAATAAATATGTTGTTTTTCTACAGTACTTGAATGTACCCCCAGCAAAAACACAAATGCTGGGAAACTGCTGGCCACCAGCTGGCAGTGATGGGTCACTGCTGGCTGAAATCTGCCGCTCACGGCCCTATTACCGCTCCCTGTCGGGTATCAGCGAACCACTACTACGTCTTATTCGCTGTAGTGGGTAAAAAGTTAAAAAGGTCAAAATTCAATACTAATCAATTCACCCCCAAAATTTCGCCTAGTGGTGTCAACAAGGAATTTGAATTCCCTAACTAAGGGTCTTCAAGCTCAGGGTCGACAAATGCATCGCGTTCTGTTTCATATGAATCAGCATGGGGTTTCCATGCTCATTCATATGCCGCAAAGAAGTTAAAATAAAAAGTTGCATGAATAACAATAATAAAATCACAAATTGAACTCTAATGAGATTTGGAGAAATGATCTGAGTGACACGTGAATTAAAATTTAACTGTTTATTTCTTTTTAGAATATGATCTTAAAGCTAAGTACAATGTACCGGTGAGGTTGCTTACTTTAGCTAAACAATTTAGTTTTAATTTCAAACGAGTATAATGCACTTAATATTATATAACTGACTTTAAACTTTAGTTACTGGTTTAAACTCGGTGCGGTGCGCCAGAGGAAAATAATGTTAATGCACTATGTGAGAAACTTTCGGGTAACTAGTCCTGCATAGCACATGCAAAGCTATGAGGCATGAATCAGAAATGCGTAAGGTAAATGTCATCATACCCTCTTTTCCTTGAGAAGCCCCGATCGCGAAACTGGGTTGCCGGCTGGTCGTAGAGTCAGCTCTCCATCTTAATTGATGGTATATGGACTATACTCTAAAATATTTACTACCTCATTTCTCTATCTTGGAAACATCTCTCCTCCGAAACCGCTGAGACCTCTCTTCTGCTCAGACTGCAATTCCCCAGTGTTCCCTCTGTCGTTATCTTAGAGTCTGTGTGTAGTCGTCTCTCCTCTTAGTCTTCATTCAGTTCATCATTCTGTTTTTCCCGTGTCCGGTGTCCATCTTGGGGCGTGACGGCCCGGCCGTCCGAATCGCGTCGGGTTATGTCATTGGCTCTCACAGATAGCCCTGCTATGCGATTCGCTGGCCATCCGTTCAGTGCGGGTTACTTTCCCAAAAATTATGTCTTCTTTCAGCTGTCAACTTGTCCTCGCACCGTTTTGTTAATTGACTTTGCCTAGCTACTTAGAAGCGAGGATTGTCACGTAGGTATTTCCGGCGACGTGACTTATCTCAAATTTTGTCGCTACCCTGGACAATGCCGAGATGCTCGCAAGCGTTGCTTGAGAAAAGAGATGACGCCCCCAAAAGGATTTATTGCGCTCCTGCTATTCCCTTCAGCTTCGGCTACGAGACAATTTAAATATTTATTTCCTACCGCCTTAGAGTAAAAATAAAAAATAATAAATGATCAAAATTATACGGATGAAATTTAAATGTTACGGGGATATAGAAAATTCCGCGGTAACAGCCCGGTAGCGGTCCGTTGGTGGCAGCGAACGGACCGCTACCGTAGGTCCGTTCGCTGCTACCAACGGACCGCTAGGGCATGCCACCAACGGACCACCAAGCATGGGCCACTAGTGGCCCGTTGCTGGCAACCAATGCAACCCCAACAGCTGGTGGAAGCAACGGACTGCGCATGCGCAGAAACAACATATGGTGCCAGTTAGTTGAAGACGAAGCTAACGCCATCGTGTTATTTTAGTGGATGTTAAGAAAAAACATCCATATGTAGAGAGGCGAATTAACTTCCTAATGAAATTCCACGTCGACGAAGATATCAGATTAAGCCATGAAATACTAGATTACAGCCATGAAATACACCCACTCTATTCCCATGAATAACAATTAATGGAATGAAGTGGGTGAATAACAAGAAAAAATTTGTAACCGCTTGAACCAAATGTCCTGGAAAACCATTAAAAAACTTTTGTTGGAAAAGAAAAAGAATTATACGCGTACAAAATTTATTAATTATTTGAAAGAAAAAAAAAGCAACGCTATGTGAATATAATGTACTCATCCATGGGTTGAATACACAAGACTGCTGGTGTGAACTCATCTGATCCAAATCATTCTGACATGACGTCAGAGATGCGTTACGCACCACAATTGAAACCATTTCAGCAAATATTTAAAAACAGGAAAAAGTTACGTCAGGAATTTTGGTTCTACTTTGTCTTTCACAAACGACATACCGAATTTTTCATCTAGAATCCTATTGTATGAAATTTACTTTTAAGATTCCCCTTCCGAACCTAAAATATTTATTTCAGATTGTCAAGCCAGTTTCTTTTCTAAAAATTTAGAGTTGCAGTAGGTAACAATGTGTTATTATTGTTTAATGCTTATGCTGAAGAAATATGATTTGGGAACTTTCTTTTTCCTTAAACCACGAAATTCCGAGAATATAACTAATTTTTTTTTCAGAATATAACCAGGTATTCTTTTATTTATATCTGTAGAAGAAATGAAAAAAAAGAAGCAAAAAGAAAAGAAAAAATACTGTTCGTGCTTCTACTCATGAACAACCATATCTTTAACGTTTGCAACTGCGCTATTGTAAGTTCACAAACAAAATAAATTCCTAGTTAATAAAAATTTACTCTTCGTATCTTATTTTTTCCCGTCATTGTAGACGGGCTTTCACCTAGTATCGTACATAAATTCAACTGGAAAATACAGGGTGTCCCAAAAAGGTATAAACAATTTCCAGTGTTGATAACTTTGGTTACGAAACTAATATCAGCATTCTGTTTGATGCAGGTGGTGAGGAATACCTTCAAATTTTCTAGAAGTGTACCCAATGGATCCAACGACGAAAACCCAAATTGTGAGTGATTTATGGGAACCCGATCCGAAATGCAGGTTCAGCGGAACTTCAGAACAAAATATGGGAGCAAATCGCCCACACGTAACAACATCAGACAGTGGTACAAGTCTTTCAAGGAAACTGGTATCGTCCTTACAAAGAAAAGCCCTGGACGATCATCGCTGGTTCCAGAAAGGGAGGAGGTTGTGAGACAAACATTCACTCGTACCCCTCGAAAGTCAATCAGACAAACAGCACGACAGCTGGTCATCCCCAAGTCATCAGTGCACAGAGTGTTAAGTCAGAGATTGGAAATGCACCCGTATAAACTTCAGATAACGCATCACAGAACCCCAGATGATCATGTGAAATGTAAACAGTTTGCTGAAGAGATGTTGGAGTACATTGCAAGTGCTGAATTTTTCCTGAGACAAATCTGTTTCTCGGTTTCTCGGATGAGAGCACTTTCCATGTTTATGGAAACGTTAATAAACAGAATGTGAGAAATTGGGGAACTGAACACCCGCATTGCACAATGGAACATGAACATGCTAGCCCGAAAGTGAATGTTTGGTGTGGCATAATGGTCGACCGTGTTATTGGATCGTTTTCCTTTCAGGGACCGACCGTGAGAGCTGATAATTACATGGACATGATTGAGTAGTTTGTGTATCCCCAGTTGAATGAACTTGCAACCCCGGTCATTTTCCAAGAAGATGGAGCCCCATCTGATTGGGCTTTGATCGTGAGGAGGTCTTTGGATACCAAATTTCCCAATGGATGGATTGGAAGTAGTGGTCCCATTGCATGGCCTCCACGTTCGCCGAACTTAACACCTGGTGACTTTTTTTCATTGGCTTCATCAAATTTTATGATATGTTCTGTGAATTAACACAAGCTGTGTATTGAGATCATTTATATTAAAACTGCTATGATTATTTGAAATTGGTTACACCTTTATGGGGCACCTTGTACCTTATATAGGATTTCCATTAAATAATTTATTCTCAATTTTATCGCTGTAGTTCCAAAAAGAAAATTGCTGTGTTCTAAGTCAAAATTTCAAGTAACTTTTTAACAATCCGAAAAATTACTGATATAAGCACACAATTCCTACCTTTTGCACTGGCTGGCTGGTATGTCTCTGAACGAATCAGCCCTTTACTTTCTATGAACTGTAGAGATTACATACGCAATTTTACATCAGTAACTATTTTGAGTTCCGAATACGGCTTGTGAACTTTTATCTATGAAAAAAGACCTTGATTTTACTCCTCTTTTTGCGGTCTGAAACGGCTTGTGAACTTTTATCCACGCAAAATCACCTTGATTTTATTCCTTTTTTCGTTCCGAAGACGGCTTGTGAGCTTTTATCCATGCAAAAAGACCTTGATTTTACTTTTTGCGTTCTGAAGACAGCTTGAGAACTCTTATCCACGCAAAATGACCTTGATTGTACTCTTCTTTTTTTGCTTTCCGAAGACGGCTTGTGAACTTTTATCTATGCAAAATGACCTTGATTTTATTCCTTTGTTTTTTCGATTGGAGGTTTAACGACCACCCTGAGGAACTCTGTGGGTTATAAGCAGTCGCCCGTCCTTAATTTAGGGTCAGTGGTTCCAGGACAGGGAGAGAACCAGCGCCGTAAGACAAACACAACATCCATGCCTCACTGGGATCCGAACCCATTTCATTTCTTTCTTTTAACTTGTTCCACAGAAACCGTTTCATTGTTTTCATTAAATTGTAATGGCAGTTGTGGCATAGGTGGTAAAAAATAAACTTACTTTGAAGAAAGGGGAAACTGGGATTAAAATGTGTATGACGGGCGGACAGAAGAACATGCGGGACAAGTGATCACGCATTCCCATTGAAATAACACTAAAACCCACAAGATATTATGAAAATAGTTTATCCCAATTTGTCGAGGAGAAAGCACATCCGTCGAATTGTGCTACACTTTTCCGTGCACACCATAGATTTGTTTTGTTTAACGATAATTATATGTGCACCATAATTTTTTTCAGAAACTACGTGTGATTTGTTTATTTGTTGTGGCGTTAGTAAAAGCGCTCTGACCAGTATGGAATTAATTAACTGTTGCTTCTGTGTTTTGCAGAAGATCACCTTGACGAACTCATTGAGCATTGGATCAAAGATGGAGATTTGCTAAGGCTAGAACACGTGGTCCTAGCAGGCCAAGGCGACAGACTTATAGAGAGAACATCCGATGACAAGCAAGTGCAAGACTTCCTTGATCTTGTTCCAATTTATATGGTAAAACAACTTCGCTTTCTAAATTTGTTTATTTAATGGTAGCAAAAGTTGCTTAAAATGAAAAAAAAATCGGAAAATTCTGTGTTTAAAAATAATGAACATGAAGCTAAATAAAAAGAGATGGTGCGTATATTTGGTTTACCATGCCGTATTATTATGAACACTTCAGAATGTACTGATGATTTTATGATATTTAATGCATTTTAAATAGATTTCTAACAGGTAATCGCATCATATTGCGTGCTGCAATATTCAATCATATAATCTCTTCGTGAAGAGACTTAACTCTAATTAGCTGGAAGGAATTAACTTGGATTTAGCAAAATGGACTGAAATCAGTTCGAACAAATATATTCGCTGTCTGAGATGTGGACAGAATGCAGCTGAAACGGAAGAACTTATGCATCAGAAAGCGTTGCTTTTCCCTTAGCTTTGTTATTCAAAGTGGTCATTTAGGGGCGATTGATTTATTCATCTCTGATAGATTGCCCGCTAAAAGGTCTAAAACAATTGGGACGAACCTGAGAAATACAGGGAGTTATTTGTTTCTACCCGTGGTATGATGTCTTCATCATGTCTTGAGTGCAGTAGAGCATAAATTGATTGCTTGTCACAAGTGACAGAAATAAACAGTGCGCTTATCGCAAGTAACAAGTTTATGGTTGGTAGTTCTGGGATGAGACGCGGGAAAGAATTAATTTGACGTAACTATCGTAAAATTCGACTGCTATATGATGCTTACTGTTTGGGAAGCGTTGGGTTCAGGTACATAGGCTGATTAAAGGGTTGAAGAATATCAGAAGTGCCTCTTGTTTTCAAACGCCGGATGCATTGAATGGTAGCGTCCGTGGCAAGCATTTCGGAAACAATTGCCGTGGTTATTGCCATTCAAAGTAAACAAGTGTCAATAGTTAAGAATTATCGGCCCAGCTACATAAAAGTTGGCCAAGTTTCCAGGAGTATCTTCGAAACTATCCATCTTAACAACTTCGAACAAACAGCTGTAAGAAAGCCCATTAAGTTTGTCAATTGACTTCAACGACATCCATATAACAATCAGTTCATGTTATTTTAATGTAAAATCCCAGTTCACGAGTATCCCACTGAAGGGAGTTCTTAAATCATTGAAAGCAAGTCTCGTTAAACATCATTACAATCAACCGGAAGTAGAAGAAATTTTGAGACCAGTGGAAATTTGTGTCAGACCAAACAGTTTCCTTTTTCGTGGAAGATTTTTCCAACAGACGGAAGGCCATGGATATCCCACCATCACCTATCTTGTGTAAAGTCTGTATGCTTCACTTTGAGGAGAAACTCTTCCAGCCTGTTACATCCGACCTGTGTATTCGATAGGCAGATGATACTTTGGTTCTCTGGAACAGCACGAATTCCGAAGCACCTAAATTAGTTGAAATTATAAATTCTATTGATCATCATATGCAGTTCACTCGTGAGGCTGCACCATTACTTGAAATCCTTGTGTCATGCTCTGAATGATCCTTCAATACAACAGTTTATCGCCAACCATTAGTTGCCTTCTAATCCCCACGTGCAAAGTTAAGCCACTCATGGAAACAATCAGTACTCTCTACACATACGTATATCGTGCAACACATATATGCTCAACTGAGGATTTTCTGCAGAAAAAGCTTGATTGTCTTAAAGGAATTGCAGCACACAATAGGGTATAGCCCTTCCGTTATAGACAAAGCTGTCCCAAAATTTAGGAAACCGAAGCCTGTCTGCAAGTTCACGCCTATAGACCTCCCAGTACGAGAGAAGTGGGCTGTTATATCATCCTCAGATTTGCTTCAGAATTTCAATAATTCTCAAAAGTTTTAAAGTTTTTTTCAAACCTATAAACAAAGTAAATTTTTACGGATCAAAGGGCTATGTCGAAGTCAAATTGCTGGGGAATATATCAGATCCCTTGTGAATGTGGACTCTGATATATAGGACAGACCCCAGGGTATTAAGTTTCCGTGCGAAGAAACACAAAACCTACGTACGGAACGGTGAAGTGAAGAAGTCGTCTGTAGCGTAAGAGTGGCAAGAAAAACAGCATACAATGTGATTTGTAAACGCTAAACTTATTATTGACAAACCTGATTTGACTATTAAGCTTAATATATTAAAAGCTTTCCACATGTACCACAACTTTTCACGGCTTGTCAACGACATGACACCTAACAATTTCTTTCAAGCGCGTGAAAACAACTCACCGAAATTCGCGATTGCCAGAACGCTGATGATATCACAATGATTCGATTGCTAACGCTCCATTTTTCTTTATGAAGCCTAGCTGAACGCTGAGCGAAACTATAGCATACCTTAAAATGAAATATTAGTAGAAGATACAAAGACACATTAACTATCCATATTTAATTTGTGAATGAGCATTGCTAATTTATTCTGTTCTATAACAAGTGTGAAAATAAATGACGTCGATGATAACCTTCAACAATCAATTGGTTATTCATTTGGCCCAGTGGTCAGAGATGCACAGCGTTGTTAATGCCATACAGATTGAGGAGCACCACTTATCCGAAAATTCCCAAACGCCTAAACCTTTGAAACCTGAAACTTTTTTCGAGTGCTGACAAGGCAGCACAAATAGGCCGCCCCGGTGGCGCAGTGGCCTAAGACGATGGCCTCTGATCATTCGTCCGAAAGGGGTCCGGGTTCGAATCCCGCTGAGGCATGGATGTTGTGTTTGTCTTACGGCACTGGCTCCCTCCCTTCCCTGGAACCAGTGGCCCTAAATTAGGGACGGGCGACTGCTTATAAGCCCATTGAGTTGCTCACGGTGGTCGTTAAACATCCCATTAAAAAAACCACACAAATAGGAAATTCCCTAGGGATTCCAGATACTGCACACGTCATCGCTCATCCCGATGGGTACTACACATAACCTCAGATACCCTGGATAGTGCTCTGATGCTAAGTACTGTTGTGGCGTTAGGCAAGCCGATACTTCTGATTCGACATACAATGATTCGTTTGTTAACACTTCCACTGAATGATTTCCGCAGGAAACGACTGTCGTGAATCTGGATACGTTTGCATTGTTTGCTGACTCTGTCGATGATGATTTTGACGGGGAATGACTGTTTCATTGGATTCAGGGTCGGATCCGATTGCGTTGTTCGTTGACTCTTCCAGTTTAGGGAACTACTTTCAGTTTGAATTCATTTTTAAATCTTAAGGAATATAAATGAATTTAGTATTTAGACTTGGTCGCATCTTCAATCTATCTCATCATATCGGTATATCGTATGCAAATACTCTGTGACGTCCCTGCCCAGCAGGACGCACACGACATAAAGGCAGATAGCAGTCACAACGAACGTCCGCGTAGCTCAATTGGTAGAGTGACTTATCCCGGAATGAGGGGACTCGGGTTCAAGCCCGGCGTGGACAAAAATCACTGAGAAATTAACTTCGTTATAATGGCGCCCGAACTTCCCGGATGACCCGGCCGTTCAAGATCTCGCAATGGTGTGATTTTCTTTCCACATCACGAGATAAGAAAAATAAAAGAATCCCTTCTCCAGCGCTTCGAAAAATAAAAAAAATGTGTGATGTTGCATTCCACACACTAGATTGACTGGGAGTTCTCAAGTGCTCGTTCTACAGCGGATGGCTGCCTATGAAGATTCATGGTCACGGCTGACCCGTGGACCATGCCCCTGGCCCTTTTTCGGTGGGGGGGGGGGAGATGTGACGTGCCTGTCCAGCAGGACGCACACGACATAAAGGCAGATAGCAGTCAGAACAAACGGCCGCGTAGCTCAATTGGTAGAGTGACTTATCCCGGAATGAGGGGACCCGGGTTCGAGCCCCGGCGTGGACGAAAATGACGGATAAATTAACTTCGTTATAACTCCTAAAACCGAAAATATCCGAAATACGAGACACTTTGGGCCCCAGACATTTCGAATAAGTATGCTCACCCTGTATCAACACGCGCAAGGTTTTTTTCTTATTGTTTCACTGTTTAACGACCGCAGTGTATAATTCTAAAGTCTATAAGCTTTCATCCGTCTGTAATATAGTGCCACAGATTACAGGGGGAGGGAGAGAAAAAACAACCTCATCCCGGGACTTGAACCCGGACAAAACTCGGACAACTAACCAGAGATCTGACCATATGACCACTGGACAGTGTGTAGGGTTACGACTTGCAGTAGAAGATGCAAAAACACATTAGATATTTATATTTAATTTGCGTATTCCGAAGAGCTCGTAAACAATAAAACACATACACAAATTTTGAAGATGACAATCCGATTTTTGGCGTAAATGTGACAAGGATGGTAAGTCAGATAATATCCGAAAACTTGAAAATTTTCATCGTCCTGGAGCGGGACTCGAACCCTCGTCTCCCAGAAAACGCCTAGGTATGCTAACCACTACACCACCCAGAACGACCAAGTTTCAGGTTTCCGATCAATTTGAATTTAACCATCACAGGATTCGCTAGTCGAAGCAACCGGCATTCATGTTTAGCGAATCTGGAGGTTAATAATCCTATCCCGTGATTGCCCGGAGAAGCAGATAAATCATGAAAGAAATACGGGATTTGTATTATATGGCGTAATCCCGTATTTCTTTCACATACACAAGTTAATAAAAATACCAATAACTACTGTTTTTTGTTCATCATGACAAATGTCATCTAAACAGTTCTTGTTCAGTGTGAGAATGTAACAATTACGTTCTGATCTCAAAGGTCTCAATTTTAAGACGGTGTCTAGTTTGATTCATTTAACGAAACTGCGGCAGTTCCTGTGCGTTTGATTTGCCTCTTTTTAAATCCCTGAGGCAGCCCAGGTGGCGCAGTGGTCTAAGCGCTGGCTTATGACCATTCTTCCGAGAAGGGTCCGGGTTCAAATTCCGGTGAGTCATGGATGTTGTGATTGTCTTACGGAACATGTTCTCTCCCTTCCCTGGAACCAGTGACCCTAAATTAGGTTCAGGCAACTACTTGTATCCCATCAAGTTGCTCACAGTAGTTGTTAAACCTTCAATCAAAATAAGAACAAAAAGGAGAAAACAAAGCAAATCCATCAGCATTAATTTTTCCGCCGCTTTTCAAGTTGTACAAAATCTAGGGGATGTTCTTAGCCTGAAACGATACTGAACTCTGGGCGGTGGTGTAGCGGTAAAGAAACGATTCCGTTTTCAGTGAGTACGAGATAACTGCAGATGGTTGCATGATTCATTTTCGGCGATCACAAGGTGATATCAAATAAATGAGCAATTATTACAAGGGAAGGTGCATGATTCATACCGGTTTCTGACAGTTTAAGAGAAGAACGTTTTATCATGAAAACAGCCAAAATCACTATGAGTCGACCGTCTATAATCTAAAGCGTTTGGTGCCAGAGAGATGAGACAGTCAGTGTCCGTGTCTTACCGATCCGCGTCCACCAGAACAAAGAGATAGAAGCTCACTGTCTAGACATTTGGCCGCCGGGAGATGGCACAAACACTGACCAAAACGTGATCAACCCTACATAAACGGGGAAAAAGTTCTTCACCTCTCTATTTACCGCAACACTTTGCTTATAAAATTGCTGTGCATTTCTCTATGAGTTGGCGCGCCAGAAATCTTCAAGTTGTACCAGTGGATTTGGGAACAGATGATTGGTAGATCATGAACCACCTGACAACCGTCAGATAACGGTGATTGATAGATCTCTTGTAGCATTACCAGTTTCCTTTTGCATTACCAGTTTCCTGGGTCACTAAGGTCAAATAACATTTTGTATTTGACGCCACAGTGGCGCAGTGGTCTAATCAATGGCTTCTGATCATTTGTACGAGATGGGTCCGTGTTCGAATCCCGGTGAGTCATAGATGTTGTATTTGTCTTACGGCACTGGCTGTTTCCTTTCCCTGGAACTAGTGGCCCTAAATCAGGGACGGGCAACTGCTTATGGCCCACTAAGTTGCTCCCGGTGGTAGTTAAACCATCCAAACAAAAAACAATTGCCTTTGTGAAACATTAGTACACTGGCTTGCAAAAATTAAGAATGAGACGGTTTTTCGAATGTAACGTCGTGAAGAAATGCTCCACAGCGACTCAAATCATATCATAAGATCCCCAAGATGTAAGAATATGGGACAAGTGAGCAAAACCGTCCAACCAAGGAATCCAAAGGATACAAAGGCATTTTATTGAAAAGGTAGCTTCGAACACAACTGGGTAGAAGAAAGAAACATCCATGTGACAGGCGGCTGCCAAGAAAAATCCAGTCTTTAATAGAGGACATGATCACCCTTGACTGCGTTGCAGGATTTAGAACGTCTGTCCATGCTCAGGACGAAGTTGTCAAGGAGCTGTTGAGGCATCGCGGTCCATTCCTCTTGTAGCGCCAATTGCAGCTGCGGAATCGTTGCGGGCGGCTGATGACGTGCTGCCAAGCGTCTCCCGAGAAAGTCCCATACGTGTTCGATTGGATTTAGGTCCGGGGACTTTGCGGGCCAACCCATGCGTTGAATATCTTCACTATCCAACAGCTCTGCGACAGCCACTGTACGATGAGGTGTAGTGTTGTCGTCCATTAAGAGGAACTCAGGACCCACAGCACCTCTAAACAGACGTACGTGAGGCAGGAGAACCTCAGTACAATAGCGGACACCAGTGACTGAATCTCCTTGGAAGATGTGGAGGTCCGTACGGCTACCAAGCATGATACCTCCCCAAAGGAGAACTCCGCCACCTCCAAACCGGTCCCTTTCGATGATGTTGGAGGTGTGATTGCGAGTTTCCTGCTCTCTCCAGTGTGTATACGTCCAGAATCGCTCGTCAGACTATATCGGCTCTCATCCGTAATGAGAACTCGACCCCATTGCTGATGTGTCCAGTTCTTGTGTTCCTGGCACCACAGAAACCATCGTCTCCGATGAGCAGGCGTTAATGGCACATACCGTACTGGTCGTCGTGCAAATAGACCACATTTGTGCAGACTCCTGGCCACTGTAAAACGCGATAACCGACGTCCGATTTCTCTCGCTGTCTGCCGTCTGTCTCTTCTCGCCTGTAGGACAATATACCGGTTGTCCGCCGCCGTGGTTGCTCGTTGAGGACCACGGCTAAACTCTCGGACAGCTGTTCCTGTCGTTTGAAATGCTCTTCAAGCTCGTGAAACGATGCTGTAAGCGATTCCTAACTCCTAGGCCACACTAGTCACACTTCGACCTTCTTCCAACTTCCCAATGACGCGACCTCGGGTAAGTCATCCAGATGTCGTCTACTGGATTGCCTGTTGACCATATCACACGGTGGCAGCAACTCGACGTCGTTCAAACCGATGTACACCGTGCAATAGCTTTCACCGAATTGCTGAGCGTACACCGCCCATGTGTTTTATACCCTTACGACATCCCCCCTCCGCCACGTTATGCTGCATATATGCGCATGCCGTACCGTACCGGGCCTTAGTCTATCTCCTGAGTGATCTGTGGGTCTGTTCTGCCTGCTCGTTCCGCTGTTATGCTAATTTCTCCTCTTCGTCCTTAATTTTTGCACACCAGTGTAGAATCATCGACTGTAGTAACTAGCTGAAATCTGTTTAAACATCGAATTGAGTACACAAACAACATGCACTGACAGTCACGTTGACCGATTTGAATCTCTTATATTATAGGCAGTTGTTTATGCTATGTGAAGAAACCCTTTTGTAGTTTACTTCTACAATTTTTCAAAGAAATAGACATCTTATTTTGGGACATTGATTTCTTTAGCTGAATTGTACGTATCAATCTCAAAGATGATTCTGAAAAGGTTAGGTGTTAAAACACTTTGAAGAGAAAAAAGGTTTCGAATTAAAACACAGAAAGTGAAACACGTATGGGCCCGTTCAAGAAACGATAAATCGATGCTAAAACGTGATATACTAAGGGACAAAGAATAAAATTATGTTATATCTCTTCAACAAAAAGCTCATTCAAAGCATCTGAAAAATTATTTTACGACAAGGAACTGCCGAACACATCTGATTTAAAGGCGATCTGTTTACCAACTACACAAATCAAAGAGATTAAAAATACAAAATCTGTTTTCTACCTTAAGGAAGTTTCCTTTACATTCTCTTTTGTAGATCGTAACACCGTGGATTTAATGAATGTAATCACTGCTAAGGTCTGAATACGCAATATTTCTCTCGATCTTTTCAAATTCAGCATCAAAAGATTTTGCCGGAGGAAATATTACGAAATATGTAACCGTCCATGCTTTTGTAACTTTACGAACTGATGTTGAATTTAATTAAAATGAAGGAGTCACGGAGCTTTCG
Organism: Macrothele yani; assembly: GCA_039090855.1. Classification (NCBI taxonomy): domain Eukaryota; kingdom Metazoa; phylum Arthropoda; class Arachnida; order Araneae; family Macrothelidae; genus Macrothele; species Macrothele yani. The sequence continues at coordinate 84,890,432 of CM077025.1, forward strand.
TTTGATTCTCTTTCTACATCACTGCCGGGTGTACTAAAAGTCTATTATTCGTTATTCTATTCAGTAGCTAGACCACAAAATGAACAGGACTACTCAGCAGAACTAGCGCATTAACTTAGACGTTAAGATTACTAAACATCAGGTAGATCTCTTCTAATACTTGTAGAATGGGTTATACATGAGCGTAACATGTGAAACTTTAAGCGACATGTAAAGAGATGTCGTGTAAAGCGGGGAATGCGGAAAGGAAGAAGTAAGGAAAGTGACACGTCCGGTCGTTGTAGGTGCAGCCGTCTGAACAATATGCGAGTCAACTCACTGATCTCTACGTCGCATGTGTGCATAGTACTTCTAGGTAGCATCTAATTAATATACACGGTCGTATCAGAATAATATGACTACCCCCGTAATCACAGTGTACCTGCCCAGGCCCGTCACAGAGTGCATGTGACAAGGTCGACCACACGGAGACATAAGCAGCTGGCCAGGACAGATGAGTCATGGTGCGTAGTGTGAGCACAATGGGAAGAGATAGTGATTTGACGGACGTTTAAAACTCAATGATCATCGGTTACCATGCCAAGGGTGGAAACATCTCAGAAACAGCAAACTTCGTGGGCTGTTCGCGAAGTGCTGTAGTAAGGGTGGACCAAGAATGGACCTCTAGAACACCGAGTACCTCATGACGTCATAACTGTGGAGCCCCAAATGCCATATCAACCTCCGAGGAGAACGTTGTCTCCGTTGACTTGTAAACGGCAATCGACGCGCAACACTATAGCAGTTGACCACGCAACTGAACGTTGGGGAATCCAGGTACGTGTCCCCGATAACAGTAGAGCGAACCCTGTTACGCATGGGTCTCAGGAGTCGACTCTGCGTCAATGAGCCCATGTTAACCCTGGTCAATCGGGAATGACGCGTGCAGTTGTCATGGGACTACCGTCATTGGATAGTGGAGGAGGAGGAAAAGGTTGTCTTCTTCGACGAATCGAGGTTTCTACACTATAGAGGCCAGACACACGAGAACAAACACCCGGACACGCTTGTAGGTGAAGCACACGCAGGTGATGGCAGTGTGTATGTCTGGTGGATATTTTCCTGGTATCGCCTGGGACCGCTGATAACACTGGATAGATCCCTGAACGCCAATGGCTACCTGTCCATCCTCGCTGACCACAATCATCCCTTCATGTTGGACGTCTACCCTGGTGGAGATGGTGTCTACCAACAGGACAGTGCGCCCTGCAACGTCGCTAATGTGGTGCGTGAGTCGCTCTAGGAATACGACAGCGATGTCTCCCTTCTCTCTTGGCTGGCGAAATCCCTCGACCTCAATCCCGTATGGCACGTGTGGGACTATTTGGATTGGCAAGTTTCGATGTTGTGACCCACAATCACGTAATCTCCGGAATCTCCGTGCTCTGCTGCAGTCCCAATGGGCACGTGTGCCTCGGGTTACCTTCCAGGATCTCATTGCGTCCGTGCCACGTCGTCTCGCCTCTGTCATGGGCCAAGAGTGGTTATTCCTATTATTAGGTAAGTGGCTATATTATTCTGATACGACTGTGTACATTAATTAGTTAGCAGTCGTACTTACTTAATAGGTCAAATATCTGCCATGGAGGTAAAACGCACTGGATATTTGTTGTGATTGAAAGTACATAAGAAAGTCCCGTAACATGCCTTTTTTCATCCAACTAGGGTGTGAGTTTTCTTACGTAGGTCGTTCAAAAAGTAACCAGACTGACGTCATAGCGCTAAAACAAACGCAGGCAGAGAAATGCAGCTGCCTGTGTCAAACACCTTCAGAGTCAGCCACATGACGACGCGTCGTTACAGCGCTCCGCTAGTTCATTCTAGTAGTAGGCGGCGTAGAGTTCAGACGTGTTTCTGTAAACCAGTGTGGATTTAGAACTGAGGCAAAGAGCAGCTATAAAATGTTGGTGCGTTCAAATAAAACAGCCACAGAAACGCACGAAGTGATTAAAACAGCCTATAAGGAAGATGCTTTGTCCCGTGTAAGAGGTTTTGAGTGGCACATGAGATTTGTGAATGGTGAAGAGTATCTGGAAGATGCGCCACGCTCCGGTAGACCTTCGACATCGACTACGGATATCCGCTATTTAAAAAACCAAAAAAAAAAAAAAAAACATTAACAAACAGAAACGTGTGTACATTGAGCCACGAGGAAATATTGTTCAGACGAACTGTGTTGATCAACAGGTTTTTTGTTTTTTTACAATTTTACAACAGCGCGCATGAACAAACTTGCGGTCAAAAACAATTAATTTTTCAAATAGGTGATACATAAACTGCAGAAAACCGTCCTGGTTGACGAATGGGCTGAGGCCCTGGTATCTGACCATTCGTCCGAAATGGTATGCTTCCCCGATGGAAAGAGTGGCCCTAAATGAGGGACGGGCGACGGTGAGATGCTCATGGTGGTCGTTAAACCTCGAATCAAATTGAAAGAAAAATACTGGGGAACAAACATATGACATTCCTTGTTTCGATTAAAGCCGCTGAAATCTAACAGTGTCACCAATTTCATTACTTTCCAAACGCCTGTAATATAGATCTATGGATAGACTAATATGTGCCCCTTTCTAGAGCAAGGATTAGAAAATTTACCTCTGGATTTCATAGATACGAGCTTCAGATTTTCCACTTTCCTTTTAAGTTTGCGTGATACCAAGCGTTTTTGTTAAGTGGCTTAATAAATATATGCTTTTCTAAGGAAAATCGAGATAATTCGTCTAGAATAGACAACACGAAGATTTCGTGTTTTTCTTTTGACACAACGTACGAAAAGTGACACGCCTTAGTAAAAAAAGCATGTGACACACTGCCAGTATGACGCACCTTAGAAAAAAAAAGCGTGTGACACACTGCCTGTATGACACACCTTAGTAAAAAAGCACGTGACACACTGCCTGTATGACACACCTTAGTAAAAAAGCATGTGACACACTGCCTGTATGACACACCTTAGTAAAAAAGCACGTGACTCACTGCTTGTATGACACACATTAGTAATAAAGCATGTGACACACTGCCAGTATGACACATCTTAGTAAAAACATGTGACAGACAGCCAGTATGACACATCTTAGAAAAAACACGTGACACACTGCTAATATGACACACCTTAGTAAAAAGCATGTGACACACTGCCAGTTTGACGTACCTTAGTAAAAAGCTTGTGATACACTGGCAGTATGACACACTTCAGTAAAAAAGCATGTGACACACTGGCAGTATGACACACCTTTGTAAAGAAGCATGTAACACACTGCCAGTATGACGTACCTTACTAAAAAGCATGTGACACACCTTAGTAAAGAGCATGTGACACACTGCCAGTATGACGCACCTTAGTAAAAACATGTGACACACTGCCAGTATAACACACCTTAGTAAAAGAGCATGTGACACACTGTCAGTATAACACACCCTAATTAAAAAGCACGTGGTAGTGTCTGTGTTGAGGAGCGATAATACCATTGCAGGTTTCTCTAAAAAGACGTACTAACACTGGAGTGCCAAAAGTCATGGTATACGTACCTAGCACCGTGTATGACCTCCTTTAGCCCCACGAAGTGCAGCAACTAGACCTGGAATCGATTCCACAAGTGGCCGGTAGACTTCTGGAGAGATGTTGAGCTATGCCGACTGAATAGCGTCCCTCAGTTCCCTGGTATTTGTTGGTGTAAGATCTTGGGTGCGAATGGACCTTTCCACCACGTCCCGTATTGGGCTCATTTCAGGCGAACGTGGTGGCCACTCCATCCGTGGGAACTGTCCAGAATGCTCTTCGAACCAAATTTGGACAACTTGGGCCCAAAGACATGGTGTATTGTCGCCTAGAAAATTTCATCGTTGTTGGGGTACATGAAGTCCATGAAAGGCTTCAAATGGTCACCCAGTAGAGCACCAAAACGAATGACGTATACACGAGGTCCAGAGAACCCGAACCGTGCCACGTAAAGACACTCGACACATGAATGGAAACTACCACTAGCTTGCACAGTGCGTTGTTCGCAGCTTGGATCCATGGTCTTATGGGGCCTGCGACACACCCGAACCCCACCATCAGTTCGTAACAACTGATAGTGTGATTCATGCGACCACGCCACATGTTATCAGTCTTCCATGATCCAATTACCGCGTTCACGAGCCCATGTGAGGTTTAACAAAGGCACTCTGGTGGGTCTTCTGCTCCCATACCCCATGAACGCTAAATTAGGCTGCACTAACCTGATGGATATGTCTCTGGTACCTTCTGCATTGAATGTGGATGTTATTTAATCCAGTGTTACTTGTCTGTTAGCATGGACAATCCTGGTCAAATGCCGCTTGTCATGGTTGTTCAGCACCCATGGTCGGCCACTGCTCTGTCCATGGTGGATGGTAATGCCTTCCATGTGGTATTCTCGGTACACACGTGACATCGTGAATCGAGGAATGTTGAATATTCGCACTAGTTCGGAAATTGAATGTCCCATCCATCTGGCTACCATGCCTCGTTCAAACTCCGATATTCACATCGGCATGCCATAATCTTACTGGCGGTTGTTCAGCCTGACACACGAGATTACACCTCGCAACTGATAAAAATCGTGGAATGCGTCGAAGCCTTTATACGACGGCAGCTGCAGTTAAAAATTTGCACACTGCTATCCCATGACTTTTGGAACTTCAGTGTATTTCATCTGAGATTCCATTGAAAATACGCAGCTCAATCAGAAACATCGGTCGACTTTTATAAATAACCCCACCATTTCTGAAAACATAAAAGTAATAAAATATGATATTTAATAATTCTTAACTTATACTACTAGTTCATGCTATCTAGATTATTTCCTTTTCTTTAGTGCACTTTTGTAAAGAGATAATATTTTCTGTCTACAATATTTTTACTCCTTCGATTATTAACCAACGGTATTATCCATTGTGTGAAATGATAAATGAACACTTCTTAAGTTTCTCCTTAATTTGTAGGCAAAAATTCGGGCAGTTCATGAAGCGGTTGTGAAGGGTCAGTTGAGAGAAGTTCGAACGGTGCTGACGAGGAAGAGGTTTGCCTTAAGTAGAGACCACATGGGTGCCAGTCCTCTTCATCTAGCCGTACTTCACGGACACACAGATGTTGCGACATACATCATATCCCATTTTCCCGAGACAATGGATGGACCAGACAATGTAAGTTTTTCAGACTTTATGTAAAAATAAATCAAATTTTCAAATAACATGCTCTCAGCATACTTTCTGTGGTGCGCCAATGCTGAAAGATGTCAAGGTTGATCACAGCAGGAACAAGACTCACTTGGTCTTTTTTTTTATTGAAGGTTTGAAAATCTTATCTTTGACCTGGTGATACAGATATAGTGACAGGATAAACAGACATAGTGGTACAGTATTATCAGACAGACATAGACAGTATATTCATTTTACATCAACAAAATACACTATATTGACAAAAGTCACCGGACACCTAGAACACAAACACAACATAGCATTTATTGACATACATTAGTACGGTGTCGGTCCACCTTTGACCTTAATGCATGCACTGACCCTTCGAGACATACTTTCGACAAGGTTTTGGAACACAGCGATAGGTATGCGCTTCCATTCAGTACATAATGCTGCCGTTAACTGTTGCTTAGTAGTAGACCTTGGTTCCAAACTTCTTGTGTGGCGCTTTAATTCATTCCACACGTGCTCTATGGGATTAAGATCAGGGCTCTGTGCTGGCCAGTCCACACACAATACAGAAATATCATCAAACCACGCCGTAACAATCATTGCTTTATGGCTCGTTGCATTATCTTGCTGGTACCATCAAGGTTCGGTTTTATAGTATTGCCACAGAATTGGTAGGACAATAATTGTCTAGAATATCGAGGTAGACATGCTGGTTAACAGGTTTGTCCACGATAACCAATGGGTTGGGACTATACCACGAAATACACCCTCACACGAGTACACTGCCAGCTCCAAACTTGACCATAGGAACAGTACACTGTGGTAAATAGCGTTCCCCCAGCTGCCGCCATACCCACACACGACCAATAGACTGATGGATCGTGTATCTAGATTCATCAGTCCATAGGGCCCGTTTCCATTGATCTACGGTCCACGATAAATGTTCTTTCCACCATGCTAAACGACGAGTAGCATTCCAAGCGGAGATGAAAGGCTCATGAGCAGCCGCACGACCACGGTAACCCATGGAATGAAGTTCTCTGCGAATGGTACGTGTACATACTGAGGTTCCAACATTTTTACTCACCTGTAAACTGACGTCTTGTGCAGTACTCCGTCGATTAGCTGTAACGACTCTCCTGAGGCTCCGACGTCCTCTGTCACTGATTTTCTTTGGTCTGCCCGTACGTTTTGCTGCCCAAGGCACGCCATGCGTCTTCCACTTATTCAGTGCATATAAAAAGTTGCCTTGGGTATGTTAAAAAGCCTATTGGTTTCTCTTATGGACAACCCACTAAAGTAACACCCAACAATCTTTCCTTTCTCAAAGTCAGTCCTCTCCCGCCGCGACATTTTCACTCAACAGTGCGATATGATAGCGGTCGGCTTCAGGCTTCTTTTTATACCGTTTGCAGCTGTATCGCGCATTTTAACAACGCAGCGGATTCGTTCATTTGCTTTTGAAGCCGTGTCCGGTGACCTTTGTCAATATTGTGTGCATCGCGAACATGGTATACAGTATACCAAATGGTCAAGTAAACACATTGAGAGCCAGCGCCGAAAGACAAACACAAACATTCATGCCTTACCGGGATTCGAACCCAGCCCCTCCTTGAGCGAATGATCAGAAGCCAATCAGAAGCCATTGCTTAGACCACTACGCCACCGGGGCTGCCAAGACTTACCTGCAGATAATTATTGTTAGTGTGTAAGTATACGTGATGTTCATTTATGACTACACATTAGAGTGCAAATGTTCTCAACAAACTACATCTTCGAAAAAATAATCTATTGGATGAAATGAATACGTAATTTTTTGTACATGTGGTTCATGAATCTTGTGAGCTTATCCTTTTCGCATGATTAAATAACAGTCATGTAGAAGCTCTGAGGGATCTGTGAAGAAAAGTAAACAGATTAACATTAGTTTTCTAGGGAGTGTTTTCTGTCTTGTCGATTCAAGGTTCGGTGTCAAAGAGAATTCAAAATGAAGAAGTGAGTGGACTACGTGGATTTACAGAAAACTATCGTAAGCACTTAACTGTGTAATTATCCCGATGGATGCACAATAAGGTTGATTTTCATTCGTGGTGTAAATTTTGATGCGACAATGGCATAACCATAAAGTTTTACTAGGCACATATCAGGAGGTGCAAATACATACATGTTGTTCTGCCGAAGTCACAAAACCGTCTGACCGGTTGGAGAAAAAGGGCTACATCCTGTGCCAGGCGTTAAGTTAAACCAGGCCACGTCATTTGCACCCGGCTGTTTTCAGACGGAACTACGTTTTCTGTCTTTTTGAAAGGATACATCTTCCTGTTTTTAAATTAAGCGTTCTTTATGACAATGTTTTTAATATTTCGAGCTTTCACTTTTTAAGAAGCGCAACCTTCATTTCTTTGATGCACCATTAGATATATAAATCCAGGCGTCTCTAAAAATTTGAGGCCAAATGCTAATTACGAATTTCTGGAATACTAAGTCGGTCAGAATTACTCTCTCTTTTCTTGAATGGGCATGCTGAAGATGGCACACCTGCCAGAATTTTAAAATAAATTTCTACTGCAAGATCAAGGCTTGGAGAAACTGCTGAAAAAAGAAGAATTTCTGATAGAATTTTGATCTCAATGTTAAGAGCTAAAGCGATTACAGGGACTTCAGGACCAAAGTACCTTTTGAAAAGAGTCTCTCCCCAAAGATTCAGGCCCAGGAAAGTATTACAGGATTTCCTCAATACCAAGAGTTAAAGTAACCACAGAAGCCGCAGAACAAAGAAATTATAACAGAAATTTTACAGACAGATCAGTGGCTTAAGTAATTGCCGAAAAAGGAAGAAATTATAAAAGAATATCCTACCTAAGATCAGGGTCACAAGAAACTACAGAATTGCGAAACAGAGAACTTAAACAAAAGTTTCACTACGAGATCAATGGCTTACGGAACTTCAGGATAAAGAAATGTTAACAGAATTTTTATTCCAAGTTTAAGAGATCTAGAATGAAATGTTTACCTCAAGAATACGGAAAGGTTTAAGGAAATGTTACTCTAACACGTTCATTTACTGCAGCAAAAATCAAAATCTACAGATTTCATCTTAAAAGTTATACCCACGTAATGCCGGGTACCATTAAATGATGGAAAATGAGCCACATCTGTCTTGAGAAAGCGCAATATTACCTGATTAATCTTTCAGAGATACCACTGTGCAATACGAATGCTTTGCAAGTCTGGTTGCTTTTATTTATAACCAGTAGCTTGCAAGCTTCATATGAGCATCCTGAAATAGTGACTCAATCTTTAAAGAACTTGTCAGCTGAGGATCCTTCGTCTTCCATGGTATCTATGTTCGTTTCGGTGTGAATCGGCTGTGCAGTACAGATTTGTTTATATTATACAACTGCTGGGGCACGAGTTTCATCGTGACAAGCTTTAAGGTCTTCCTCTTGCTTAAAAGTTATGCCCAAGCCTTCCTGTTCTGCTAACCAGTTTACTCCCCATACTTTAGGTAGTGCAGTTCCAGGACTCTCCTTTAACATATGATAAAGGTTTCAGTTTAGTCACAGTCAATTTATAATCTAAGTTAATCATGAAACAACTAAGTCAGTTCGAGTATCAAGCTACCAGAAATTTCAACATTAATACAACTTTGGCAAAACCCCTTCTCCTTCACTTTACCGTGATCAAAAATCTTGATTTACATTTTCTTATAACGCATATTCATTTCCTTGAATAAACGTCTGCGTAGAATTTCGTAATCTTTTCTCGTTGCTAATTTCTTTCGTAAATCGGTGATTGACCAACATCGTTGTTAAAACACAGTGCTATATAACAACAACATAATCAGTCGTTTAAGAGTTCTACCAGATGTTTTACAGGTAAGGACTCCAGCTTGGATATGAAACAAACATGGATAATTTATTTTATTTCTAACACATGGCTGATATATTGAATATAAACAAAATAAAAGAAGCTGAAAATCACGCAACATCCGTGAATTTTCGTAGACGACTAGATCGTACACAACGGAATAAACACAAGTGGGTGTAAACAAAGAAATGACGCGCGTAAAGCCAGTGCCATCTGTGGGCGGCTAGATAAATTAATCAGATGACTGCGGGAATTGCAATTCGTGGTCAAGCTGTACAACATTATTTATCGAAACCCCAAACCCCGGTGGCGCAATACAACATATAAGCGCTGACTTCTGATCATTCGTCCGAGTTGGGTCCGGGATAGAATTCCGATGAAGCATGTATATTGTGTTTGTCTTACGGCCCTGACTCTCTCCCTTCCCTGGAACCAGTGGCCCTACATTAGGGACGGGCGACTGCGTATAGCCCATTGGGTTTGCTCACGGTGGTCCTTAAACCTACATGAAAGAAATGAGGAAAAGAAACCCCTGAAGGCACTGAACTTAAACGGAATTTCTCTTCTCCTTTCATTTTTGGTTTTACAGTTCTCAGTGTTTTAGGTCTCGTTGTTCCTTTGTAGTGCTTACTCATTTTATGAAGGATTTTATTTCTTTTTGTTTTTCTCCTCTTCCCTTGAAAGTCCATTTTCTAATAATTTTAGGTTGTCGTCCCGCATTCAAACGCTTAGCATGTGTTATAATCACAGTTGTTTTTTTGTAGATGGCGCTAATTAAATTTATCAAATTTGCGTTCATAGTTTTGAACAAAAGATTTTCTTCGAATAAAGCCATTAGAATTGTGTGTAGAAAAAACATACTAATTCGCTTTTTTGCTTAGTTTTTTGCCGTTAATCATAGAATGTGAAATTTAAAAAATTCTAGTACCAAAAGAAATAATACAATTTCCGCAAACTTTCCCCCAGGTACGTTATTACAGCTGGCGGTGAGAAAACGAAAATTGTATGGAACGTCTTTGTTCATATTCTAAAAAGAAAATAGAAAAAAAGTTTTAATCCTTTTCTTAAGTTAAATTTCGTAATGTATGCCTTGAATTGCTTTAATTTAAATCTACTTCTTTGCTATTTCTATATGTTACCTACTTCTATATACACTGGCGTACAAATATTAAGGACGAGACGGTTTTTGGAATGTAACGTCGCGCAGAAGTGCTCCACATCGACTCAAATCATACCATAAGATCCCCAAGATGTAAGAATATAGGACAAGTGAGCAAAACCGTCCAAACAAGGAATCCAAAGGATACAAAGGCACTTTATTGAAAAGGTAGCTTCGAGAACAACTGGGCAGAAGACAGAAACGTCCATGAGACAGTCGGCTGCCAAGAAAAATTCAGTCTTTAGTGGGGGATATGATCACCCATGATCACCCCTGACTGCGTTGCCGGATTTACAACGTCTGTCCATGCTGAGGACGAGTTTGTCAAGGAGCTGTTGAGGCATCACGGCCCATTCCTCTTGCAGCGCCAATCGCAGCTGCTGAATCGTTGCTGGCGGCTGGCGACATGCTGCCAAGCGTCTTCCGAGAAGGTCCCACACGTGTTCCTTTGGATTTAGGTCCGAGGACCTTGCGGGGCAATTCATGCGTTGAATATCTTCACTCTCCAACAGCTCTGCGACATCCACTGTACGACGAATTGTAGCGTTGTCGTCCATGAAGAGGAACTCAGGACCCACAACACTTTTAAACAGACGCACGTGAGGCAGGAGAACCTCGTTACAATAGCGGACACCAGTGACTGAACGTCCTTGGAAGATGTGGAGGTCAGTACGGCTACCAAGCATGATACCGCCCCAAACGAGAACTCCGCCACCTTTCGATGATTTAAGAGGTGTGATTGCGCGTTCCCTGCTCTGTCGAGATGTTTATACGTCCAGAATCACTCGTCAGACTAAATCGGCTTTCATCCGTAAAGAGAACTCGACCCCATTGCTGACGTGTCTAGTTCTTGTGTTCGTGGCACCACAAAAATCGCCGTCTCCGATGAGCACGTTAATGGCCCACACCGTACTGGTCGTCGTGCAAATAGACCACATTTGTGTAGCCTCTTGGCCACGGTAAAACGCAATAACGGACTTCCAGTTGTCTGTTGCATGTGCTTTGCGATTTCTCCCGCTGTCTGCCGGCTGTTTCTTCTCGCCTGTAGGACAATATACCGGTTGTCCGGCGCCGTGGTTGCTCGTAGACGACCACTACTAAACTCTCGGACAGCTGTTCCTGTCGTTTGAAATGCTCTCTAAGCTCGTGAAATGATGCTGAGGTCGATCCCGAATTCCTCGGCCACACTAGTCACACTTCGACCTTCTTCCAACTTGTCAATGACGCGACCTCGGGTAAAGTATTTCAGATGTCGTCTACTGGATTGCCTGTTGGCCATATCACACGGTGGCAGCAACTCGACGTCGTTCAAACCGATGTACACCGTGCAATAGTTTTAACCGAATTGCTGAGCCTACACCGCCCGTGTGCTTTATACCCTTCCGACACTCCCCCTACGTCATGCTGCATATGTGCGCATGGCCTACCGTACCGGACCCTAGTCTATCTCCTGAGTCGTCTTTCAGTCCGTTCTGCCTGTTCGTTCCGCTGTTATGCTAATTTGTCCTCTTCGTCCTTAATTTTTGCACGCCATTTGATACACATAATATTTGTTTGGTTATCCGCTTCTGTTGGTAAAGAACATGCTTCTACAAAAATGAAACGCCTGTTTCATCCTTTTCAGACTCCGCCCTACTGTACTTGAGTTTGTTTATGTCAGACAGAGAGGGTAGGGGGTGTCCAAATAAGTTAAATATGGCAAAGCTTTTCTCGGTGTACGGTTTCCCTCATGGGAGACATAAATTTAATTTGTTATAAAATTTACAGATGAGCCATTACATTATGTCCACCTACCTAATAAGCTGTAGGACCCCCTTTTGCTCGCAAAGCTGCGGTCCCTCGGCGAGGCATCGATTCGATGAGCTGGCGATAGGTATCCTAGGGTATCTGGTACCATAATGTCAACAGCAGCTCCTCTAGTTCCCGTACATTTTGTAGTGATGGTGATATAGCGCGAACCCGATTTTCTACGTCGAACCACAAACGTGCGATTTGGTTCATGTCAGGTGAATTTGGAGGCCAGAACATTAACAGAAAGTCACCCGCATATTCTTCGAACCACTCCTTGACGATTCTGGCTGTTGGTAGTTGCCATCACCAGCAAGGAACACAGTTGCCATGAATGGGTTAACTTGGTCCGCAACTATGTTCAGATACCTGAGAGGTATCAGGGATTATTCTATTGAGATAATGGGTCCTGATGAGTCCCAAGGAAACATCGCCCACAGCATTACACCGCCGCCGCCTGCTTGTTTCCGCCCAACAGTGCATCCAGGTGCCATAGCCTCCGTTTTTAATCGGCCTATTCGAGCTGGGCCGTCTATGTAATGCAAGAGAAATTTCGATTCTTCGGACCAGGCCACTGTCTTCCAGTTACCCACGTTCCGATCTCGTTGATCTTGGGCCCATTTCATGCGTTGATGGCGATGACGTGCAGTGAGCATGGAGACACAGCTGGGTTTTCGGCTGCGCAGGCTCATGCGCAGAAAGCTGCAATGAACTGTTTAATATGACACATTGTCCTCACCACCACTGTTGTAGTTGTGGGTGAGTTGTCGCACTGTGGCCCTGCGGTCGCTGTGAACAATGCGCGAAGTCTCCGCTCCCTTTCTGGCATCAAAGAGCTGCGGACGATACACGGCTGGAAGACGTTTCGCCATCTGTGCACCACTTTTGATACGTACTCACTGCAGCGGCACTTGAATAGCCCAGAAGCGGCGTAGTTCCAAGGAGCCGTGCCATCATAATTTGTCCTTTATCAAACTTCGATGAATCGGCAACTTTTCCCATTCTGACTCCGAACACCCTACTAACAGAAAGCAGGTACTCCAGTCGTTTATATATAGTGCTCTGTGAACCTTACCTGCGCCACCGTTTGGTCTCCAGGCGCGCTCAATTATCTGGACTGGGCGGTGGCCATAATGAAATGGCACAAGGTGTATATGTTTGTGAAAGACAGGTTGGAAAATACCTGTTTGGCCTAACAGAAGCAATACTTTGTTTTTAAGCACACCGAGATTTTTAATACATTTTTCAATATTTTCTAAATTGCAAATTTCACGTTATCTGCAATAAAAAATCCATACACATACACACACTCCGCCAGGATGTGTACATTTGTAGTTCGAAATCGAAGGAAATAAGAAAAAGATTTTTCTTCTGTATATGCTTGATTGCAAACTTCTTTTACATCGAATAAAGTCAATGATAGTAAAGAACTTTTAATATAATTTCCAGCGTTTTCTTATGCAACATTTTCCGTTAGGGGGCGATGAATTATCAGTTCGACTATAAAACGAATTGCACGAAAAGGCTTGTAAAAATACAAAATGTATATCTTAAACCGTTTACCACTAACTACAGCCAATTCAGTCAGCGGAAGTTTAAATTCTCGTACTTCTCGACATGGACGTTTTGCATGTCGTTGAGCATCTAGTTTTCAGGCAACTAAAAGTATTTGTGCGGTTTTCGGTAGACTTGTTATATGACTTGTTTTACTTGTTTTCGGTAGACTGCAATGGCTTGTTTTATGTTGCAGTGGTTTGCAGGGCGCAAATTTGCAAGTGAGTCATGAGGCACAGAAGAGAATCAGTCAATCTGTTGCGCTCTAACTGAATTCTCCAACTTTTTCTGTGACTTTGAACCCCTTTAAAAATATCAGTTGAACCTGATGTAATTCGGGCTTGTTTGCTTTGAGAATTTCAATTCATTTCGAAGGCTTCAAAAGCCCCTCGTAAGATATGTGTGGCATTTGCAAAAGATGTCGTAGCAGAAATTACTGAGCAGAATTGGTTTAAAGAATGTATTTTTGGTAACGAATCACTTGAAGATGCACCACGTTCAGGAAAACACCCATTATTGATAATGACGAATTACGCGTCACAATTCAAAATAATTCGAGATTAACATGTCCAGAAATTTTACAAATGGTTAACGTGAGTAGAGCAAAATTCGTTTACCCTTGCATCTACTGGGAAAATCATGGAAGCTAGACGAATGAATCCTTCAATAAACTTCAAAGGCTATCAATTTATTCTTCATTGCTTTTACGTTATAAAAACGAGTTGTTTTTGGATAACCTGCTCACTTGTGATGAAGAATGGATCGTGTAGTCTAACAGGAAGCGAACGTATCATTGGTTGTCGTCAAACGATCCAGTACTGCACACTTCAAAGGCGCCTCTTCATTCCCAGAAGAATATGCTTTGTGTGTGGTGGACTGGAGCCGGTATAGTCCATTTGAAGTTTCTCGCTATAGGCCAAACAATTACGGCTGTGATGCAAGAGTGTGATCTCACAGTATTATCTATGATCTACTCTATGTAACTCGAGCGTGTGCAGGATGATTTACGTCAGAAACTGCCAGGACTACATAGTTAATTGGACCAAAGTGCTGTTCTTATACAGGACAACGGGACACCTCATACTGAAAAACTGACTCGTGAAGAGATTTGTGCTTTAAAATGGAAGATACTACCTCATCCTCCATATTCTCCTGACATTACACCAACAGAATATCATCTCTTTTTGGCGGTAGACAATCACATGTGAAATAGACAGTTCCACCATAAAACAGAGATTGAAGCTGAGGTTGCTAGGTTTTTTACTTCTAAAGACGAAACGTTTTACAAAAGCGGAATTTACAAACTTGTATCTCGTTGGGAAAGAGCTGCAGACTGTGAGGGGTTTATTTTCATGAATAAAACATGTTATGAAAATTTCTGCAGTTGTTTAATTTTTATCATGAAAAACCGCACGAACGTTTTTGGTTACCTTATATCTACTCCGAATTAGAAAATTGGAAGTGCTTGACATCTTATAGCAATAGACGCTCATAGGGGTCGCTAAAACAACAACACACACACACACACACACACACACAGACGAGTACATTTTCATCTACTTGTTGCTACACCTACGTGTATAACGGGCATTCTGAAAAATATTACGTTTAAATTAAATAGGGATTAGGATGCCCAAAACATTCCGTTTTGTGAAACTATGCATTTACGATGGTATCTCTGTTTGAAAGAGACAGAACAAAAAGTTCTTTTCGTATCGAATCACATTAGCCATGCCAAACAATTCAAATATATTTCCACCTTTTCGGCGAAGAAATGTTCTCTCGATCGAGTTAATTTTTATACGAATATTTCTTTTCGTTCTGTTTCTAAGAGAGTTGTATGTAAAATTACTTTTGAAATCGAACAAATATAAACATACCTAAGAACTTCCGCTTTTCCTAAGGCAGAATTCACGGACCAAGGGGCATCTGGTTGGTAAATATATCTGTATTTCAACCAGGGGCGAAGGGTGCTGCTATCGAGTGTTATCACTAGAAATAATATAAAATAAATAATTACCATTTGTTCAAATAGGGAACACAAATATTGAACAATTAGGCAATGCAAATGACTTATGAAGTCGCTCATTCCATTTTTGCTGTTAAAAAAACTATCTCGCTCCGGCTAATTGGTGAAGGAGCACAAAACAGTTCCATTGGTAAAGCCATGCGTTACCATTTTTTGCACTGGTGAAAAAACACTGCGAATTCTGTGAGCTGCACCAGTGCACAAGCAGAAAGAAAACAGGAAACGCGAGCGGCTCTAATCTACCAGTGCATACACTGGATGTCACCAGTCGAGAGATTGGATACACGGCACATTCTTAGGTTAAGAATCATATATTTTCTCTTCAGTATTTTCCTCGTGTTTGCTCTACGAGCTACTACCGCTTGTGGATAAGTTATTTATCATTACTTACTGGATTATTTTTATGTATACCTATTTTTAAAATGTGTTTTATATAATCAAAATGAACAGCAATACTACATCTAAAAATGTAACTCGCCACTTTCACGATTCTTCGTATTTTGATTATTCGCAGCTGTATATTTGCAAAAGATGACGGACATTACTGTACACCGTATGTTCTAGTTTCTCCGGAAACAAAAGCTTGGACTAAAAATTGTATCACGATTTACACAGATTCAGAATGTCACAGCTTTTTCGTGAAATATCCTTTTGAGTTAGTATTTCCTCAGAGTATTTGATTCAGTTTGAAGAAAAAACGAATAGCATTGTGTTTCAGCTCTGGATTTCGGTAAAGCATTTAGAATGGAAAATAGTCCTTAAAAATAAAAGAAAAAGAATGATAAGAAAGAGAGGAAAGGAGAAAACCAGATAGAGAAGCAAGATGAAAAATCTAAGATGAAAAGACTGAGCTTTAGTGATTTAATCCTTTTTAAACGATTTAACAAAATAGTGGGGCAGATGAGTGATAAAATCGTTCACATGCGGATACAAGCACTAAAACTGATGTTGTTACCAGTCATGGTCCAATAATCACATTAGCCACTTGAATTTCCAATATGGCACAGTCTTGTATATCTCTGTAGTATCTGTGATATTTGTCTTTGGAAGTGAAATATCCTTCTTGGTGAAGAAGGCAGGGCAGATATTTGGGTGTCAGGGAGATCAGGAACTTTCCTCAATTTCTTCTCGCCAAATGTGAGCTTCCCACGATGTTCGCCTTTGCTGTTTTCGGTTAGGTGCTGAAAAACAGAGATACTGGTACCACGGAGAGAGGCGTTTATTGTTATTGCAGTAGGGCTATGGTCGATGTTGGCCATGGCTGCTAGGGTGAACAACTATCTTTGCAAAATTGTTGGACATTCCAGCTCATTTTCCACATACAGTGAGTGGCCACTTTATTATGACCACCCCCTCAGTACTTCATAGGGCCACCTTTTGCCTTTAATACTGCGTCGATTCTTCGTGGCGTGGACTCCACGAGATGTTGAAAGGTGGTTTGTGGAATCTGAGACCATGCTTGATGAATAGCACTTTCCAGGAGTGTGAGATTGCAGGGTTGTGGATCCAGCTGTCTTATGGCTCGTTCAACTTCATCCCACAAATTCTGAATGGGGTTGAGATCTGGAGATTGCGTGGGCCACCTAAGCAAAGTAAACTCACCGGCATGTTCCTGAAAACAATCCTGTACAATACGAGCACTACGGCAGGACGCATTATCTTGTTGAAAGTAGCCATCGCCACTGGGACAAACCATCCACATGACAGGATGCACTTGATCCACAACGTTGCTTAGATACGATGTGCTAGTCAGACGTTGATCAACACGAATTAAAGGGCCCAAAGCATGCCAGGAAAACATTCCCCAAACCATAATGTTGCCGCCACCAGCTTGAAGGGTTGTAGCAATGTATTTGGGGTCCATGCTTGTGTGCTATTTCCGCCAAATTCTCACTCTGCCATCGGCATGGTGCAACTGAAAACGAGATTCATCGGACCATATAATTTCTTTCCAATTATCGACTGTCCAATCCTTGTGCTCCTGTGCGAACTAGAGACGTTTTCTCATGTTAACAGCAGACAGCAAAGGGGTTCGAACAGGCCTTCGGCTGCCATATCCCATCCGATGTAGTGTACGGCGAACATTGCGTGCAGAGATCATTTGAGGGGATCCTTGATTCAGATGGTCTGTAATTTGCTGCACTGTTGCCCTTCTGTTGTCTGCTACCAGTCTGGACACTCTCCGTTCCGCCCGAGCAGTCACTAGTCGATGACGACCACACGTTGCACGTAGAGACCCAGTTTTTTGTCTGACGGTCCAGTCTTTAAACATTTTAACAACAGCTGATCTGGACATTTCACGAATGAGGCGGTTTCGGTGATACTCGCTCCATGGCTCCGAGCTCCAACAATCATCCCACGTTGAAAGTCTGTCAAATCGCATTTTTTACCCATCTCGTAACCCAAAATCACTTCTACTACTGTCGCAAGCACTAAGCTTTCCCTTTTCATACTAGCTTTGCCCTCTGGCGGCAACAGCGTGTCGGCATAGCTAATTTGCGTAAAACAGTCTGCTGGTCATAATAAAGTGGCCACTCAGTGTATTTGCTAACTGCTGCATCACCTAGCTGTGCTGATATTTCTTAAACTCTCTCATTGAAGATACTGAGACCATGTTCATTAAGCAGATCCACCAACAATCTCTTCCTTGTCTTTGCATGGACAAGAATCTCCGTGTAAACAGGCAATGGTGTTTCATGGTTTATCGGGTGTATATGGTAGCAGTTGTACTGCAACAGCTGGGATAATGCTAGGTTGTTTTTCATGGAACCAAATGTAACCTGAGATTTGATATCAGCCTCATTTTCAACCATGCCTAACAAACTGAAGAAGGGTGAGTTTAATAGCCTCGTCAACACAACCATCATGGAATGTCCCATCAAATGTAGACTTGTAGTTAAGCATGTGCCTTTGTAAAAGTTTAGAAACCTTGCCCAGGATGATGGCTTCACTGTAGTCTGAGACTTGTGGTAAGGCGAAACCAGCGTCTTCTGTAAAAGCCAAAAGGACATCTCTTCCCTGATTGTGATCTGCCAGCTCCAGCATTGCTTTCAGCAACTTCTCCTTCAGTCTAGTGGAGTTTACATGAGGTGTCTTGACACCAAGCTGCTCTAGCTGCTGCTAGTAAAGTTGAACCATATCTGAAAGACAAAAGACTGCAGGACCCCAGTGCTGGATTTTGTCTCCACTATGTAGATCATTAGTTCAGAAAATACAAGTGGGTAAGCTTCATGTTCTGGTGTCTGATCCTTTTCCTGTCTTCTGATGTTTCTGAAGTGTGCTCTCTCTCTGTTGTACAAGTCAGCAAAACGAGCAATGTGGTACTTCAGCTCATGTGCAATTGCATCTCCAGCAATCACTTTTGAGAGAAAGTTTCCATCATTAAGACTGTGGGCACATTCTTTCAGTCTTGGATTAAGATGCATTGTCATGACTTGTCTCAGTTTGGATGTTGGAGCTTCTTTTTCACATACGAAGCACTGAGATTCTTGTCATTCATGGCTATGTCTTGGGAGCTTGCTGCTCCCTACTTCATCCTTAGTACTGCTCTCTGCATGTATTTTTCTCTTTCTTGCTTAATCAAATTTGGTGTTGTTGAACAGAAGACGGCAGCTCTGGTGGAACTGGGCTTCGTTCCTTTTAAGTGTTTCTTCTATACCACCACCTTCATTAAATCTTCCAGGATTCAGAACAATGGGCAAATCATGTATGGCATGGAAGAGAGGAACATTGGTCGCATCATGTTGTATCCATCATTTCCACAGTTATAATGTGTTGGTGATGATTTCAGTTGTTTGTTCTTGTCCTTTTGACACAAATAGCATTTGGTGCAGTCATTTCGCCGTGTTGGAGGTATTGGTAAAGAATTCGCCATGTTCTTGAATTGTACGTCTTTCACTGTGGAGGATTTATTATTTCACTACCTGGAACAGAAGATCATAATTGAAGTTTCTAACGTTTTTCAACAGGAAAATAATAAAAACATTTATTGTAATGTTCAAACATTAAACATGGAGTACTGTTCTTGTAAAGGTGTCGGCCATATTGAAAAATGTCGCCATATTGAATTTTTCATTAGCTAATGGTCTATATGAAAAGCGTGATTTTCAATGATAAAGTTTAATACTTGCATAAATATTAGAACGATTTCATTGAAAAATTCGGTATCATGTGCCGGCCATCTTGAATTTTTGAGTGGCTAAAGTTTTATATGAAAAATGCGATTTTCAATGAGTATGTGTGCCAACTTTGGTACTTGTATCCACATCTGAACAATTCGTTCAAAAATACGCACTTATCTGCCCCACTAAAATGGGTTGAAATCATCTCGAACGAATATATTCGCTGTCTAAGAAGTGGGCTGAACGCGGTGAAATAAATGAACCTACGCATCAGAGAGCTTTGCTTTTCTCGTACCATTGTTATTCAAACTAGTTATATAGGGGGTGATTGACACTAATCCTTTCTGACTGATTACCTACTGAAAGGGCTATAGCAATGTGGAGAACATAGAAACGGTGATAAATATATGAGTTACTTGCTTTTGCCCATTGGCATGAAGTCCGTGCCAGGGGGAAGCTAATACTTCCACATCATGCTTGGGGCCATGGAACAGAGAAAAAAAAAAGACTAAAAGGGGAGCACTTGTCACCAATGACAGGTTTACGGTCGATACTGCTGAGATCAGAAGGGAAAATAATTGTTTTACCGTAGCCTTCGCAAAATCTGGCCGTAATATGAGCATTTCTGCTTGGGGAACGCAGAAAAATTTGGTCGCCATTTGGTTCAGGTGCATTGTCCGCTTAAAAGGTCAAAGAAACTGAAAAAAAAAAGTAGTACGATAACAAAATACAATTTCACACACATATGATGGCAGTTTATAATTATACTTTATCTCATATACTTCTCATTGTAGAATTTTGGTAACTATTAAAATGGTCACACCTCGACACTTCTGAAGAAAGAGATTGGTGTTTCTAATACGTGGACAGTAAAAATTTCCTTCTGCTAGATAAATACAAATTTGACTGAGATTTCCCCGTTCCAACAGAAACTGAGAAATCTCAGTCATATATGTACTATCCCTTTAAGTGGAAATGTCGTTATGGTGACTTAAAAGTAAAAAAAAAACCCCACAAAGGTATGACTTTATGTGGACACAATATTTCTGTTGCAATGTCTCACGTGATGCTAATGTGGTGCAGTGTAAAGTAAATAATTTTTTGCTTTATAAAAAAAGTTCTTTTCATTTCCGAAATCTTTAGGACATCTTCTTTATCTTTGAATTATTATTTTAGTTACTTAAAATACGTTTTCACTATGATGACTTTAAATATTTTGTACCTGTCAGACATGCTGTGATGAATACAAAATATTATATTTCTCATTAGAGACCAGTAACAAATTGGTGATAAAAGATACGCGTTGCTGAAGTAACATGATTTTAACGCTATCGTCTTCCATGCGAAGCTTCTTGTGGTCGTTAGTGTAATGAGTGTAACGTTTGGAAATGACTTACTGCGACATATCCCATTATTCTTCACCATTATTATGCCAAGAACATGCATCTAATTTTTATATGCTTGTTGCTTTTGGACTCGGATACTAAGCGTGAAATGTGCAACCGCAAGCCGAGGTTACCAGAAACAGCTTTTCTTTTCCTGTATTAAATATTGGAGTTCTTTCCAGAAGACCGGCATATTTAGGGGTTTGGTGCATTTCCGTTTCAAGGAAAATAACCCGGTTTAAAGATAATGGTGCACGAAGTACGCACAGCTGTTATGTCATTTCAAGACAACAAAAAGTGCTAATTGTAGGACACGTTAATGCTTCTTTTAAACTGCTCTTTTAGACTTCAGCATATTATCTTCAAATAACCCCCAGCATAGAGACCGAACTGTGGCGCAGGTGATGTTCACAGAGCAGTATATATATAGCTCGAGGACCGGCTTTCGGTTAGTAGAGTGTTTGGAGTCAGAATGGGAAAAGCTGCGGATTTATCTGAGTTTAATAAAGGACTAATTGCGATGGCATGGCGCCTCGGAACTACGATCTTGGAAACGGCGCGGCTTGTTCACGTGCCGCTGTAGTGAATGCGTATCAAAAGTGATGCACAGGTTGCCAAACGACGAACCGTCGTCCAGTCGTGTGTCGTCCAGTCGTGTGTCGTCTGCAGCTCATTGATGCCAGACTGTCACGAATTGTTCACAGCGACTGCAGGGTTAAAGTGTTACAAATCACCCGCAGTTACAACAGAGGTGATCAGGGCAACGTGGCACAACGCACAGTTCATCGGAGCCTTCGGCGCAAGGGCCAGCGTAGCCGAAGGCCCAGTCGGGTCCCCATGCTCAATGCACATCATCGCCAACAACGCATGAAATGGACCTAATATCATCAATATTGGACCATGGATAATTGGAAGACAGTGGCCTGGTCTGACGAATCAAAATTCCTGGTGCATCACGTAGACGGCCGAGCGCGGATACGCCGATTAACAACGGAGGCTATGGCACCTGGATGCACTCTAAGGCGGAAACAAGCCGCGGCGGCTGAGATATACTGTGGGCGATGTCTTCTTCGGACACTTTAGATACCATTATCTCAATAGCACCAACACTGACAGCCGTCATATCTCTACATCGTTGCGGACCAAGTTCACTCATTCATAGCAACGGTGTTCCCTGCTGGTGATGGCCATTTTCAACAAGATAATGCGCCATGCTACTCTGCCAGAATCGTCAAGGAGTGGTTTGAGGAACATGTTGGGGACTTTCTGTTAATGCCCTGGCCTCCAAATTCACCTGACATGAAACCATTGTGGTTCGACTTGGGAAAGCGGGTTCGCGCTAAATCTCCACCACCTCGAAATGTACGGGAACTGGATGACCTGCTGTTGACATTATGGTACCAGATACCCTAGGATACCTAGCGCCATTTCATCGAATCCATGTCTCGCCGAGTGGCCGCTGTTTTGCGGGCTAAAGGGTTTCCTACGGATTATTAGGATATGTGGTCATATTGTAATGACTAATCGGTGTATATTTAGAGATTTCTCCAAACCCTTCCTTTGTATCGTACGTTTTGTGAAAATATTCTTAAATTTTTCCTTTAGTAACAAGTGAACAAAAAGTGGAAACCTACGCAGATTGTGGTACAATCTTACCTTCAGAGAATTGGTTTTATATTCTACAGAACTGAAAATTGTTCTTTGTGAAATCTTACTGAGTAATCTCTGTAAGGAAGCAGTTAGTTGCCACTTGTTTGGCGAGAGTATGCCTCTCAGTTGAAAGTATTTCTTTCTCTCTGTCATATGGAAGTTTTTCCTTCTAATAAAATTGCTTCTATGAGTTCGCCTCATCAGTTGTTGCGCGTACAGTGTGCACTTCTTCCGTTGAAGTTCATTGATGAAAGATTTCGGTAAAGGAATTATTATGCCCGAAATGATCTATTTGTTGGGGAGGTAATCATACAGATGATGCGATATCGTGAATTAAAGCTATTATTTTGATAAATTTTGAATAAAACTTGCAAACTTTCTTTTGACTTTTACACACATTTCAATCCTTAACTTAGCGCTGGTTACAACTTTCGTAAGTGGCTATTTTTGTGGACAAATTCAATGGTACTAGATCAGCGAACTTTGAAGTTTTAAGGTCATTGCGGATGTACAAGATTAGATTATACTTCAAGATTACTTCATTCAACGTGAACCTAGCTATAGCATACTTAATAAATAACTAAGTATTAAGCA
Source organism: Macrothele yani (assembly GCA_039090855.1). Lineage (NCBI taxonomy): Eukaryota > Metazoa > Arthropoda > Arachnida > Araneae > Macrothelidae > Macrothele > Macrothele yani. The sequence continues at coordinate 84,913,793 of CM077025.1, forward strand.
GCTTTGCAACATTCAATTAGTTTTATACACGGTAACACTGAAAGTGTTGGCGGAAAATTCAACTGATATTCACAAGCGGCGGAAAATTTAACTGATGTTCATAGATTGAACAGGATGGGAGACAAGAAAGACACAAGAAAGACGTGATTAAGTTTTCAAAACTAATGAACAATTTTCCTACCTGAAAAATAAGGCACATCAGTAGGAAGAACGTGGCATTGAGTCGTAGAGAAGGTCTAATGGCATCCAGCGGCATTGTCCACCACGCTTCCTGCATCTGATCTGATTACGGGCGGATGTTGAGATGTCATTCAGCTATGCTCCACACATGTTATATATATTGGGGAATGATCAGGGGATGATACTGGCCATTGCAAGTCACAAAGCCTTGACAGCGCATAGACGTTTCCTGGAGATGTCTGCATAATGCGGATGTGTATTATCTTGGTGAAACATGCTTTCAGGTGCCCCCGCACGAAGGGGATTTCAACATCCTCTAGGATATTCTCCACGTATCGCCGACCTGGCAGACGTGTTGCGTTGAATGCTAGAGATATTTGGCTGCCATAGTTAATTACATATAGGTTAATAGCACCTGCCGTTGACAATGTGTTATCTCGACAATTACTCTTGAATTGGTTCGTGCTCCTCGTCGTCTCCATGCGTGAATCAGGCAATTACCGACCCCCAATAAAATCACAATTCGTCGTTGGAAATCATACGAAGCCATTCTGTCTTTCACTTCACCCCAGTATGGCGGTAATGTACAGTTTCAATATTACAGAAACGCTGGCTATGATCGTTGGATAGGAACAAGAAACGGCGCCCAAAACGAGTCGCCGAATCAAGCGTGCTTTCTGTGGTATGGTCGTCTTCCTTGTTCCAGTTTCAGGCTGACAAAACGCATTTTTAATATTTTTCTCAGAAACTGCTGCTAGCATTGATGTACACGGCCGAAATACTGCGCAACACAGAGAGTTAATCATCCACCATCTTAATTACCGATTCCCTCTCAAATGCAATCAGTTGACAATATATGGTCAACGAACGTGGTGCCTTAGCATTTTGTACGGAGTTCGCTTTCTCCTTGAAATCTCACCTTACAGCAAGTACTCTGTTCTCATATGCAAACCAATCAAAATTGTGACGATGCAACAGAGGCGTTCTCGCTTACATGGAGCAAATCTGCAGCCGGACTGGTTCCATATTTTTATCATGAACATATATCGACTTAACTGCACATTGATTTGCATGCCCTCCGCTCATTCCTTCTGGGTATTGCAATTTCAATGCTACAGAGTTTATTTCGTTAATTATTTCTCAGTGTTATATTCAGGCCTAAGTTATGCTATTCTTATTAACTTAGCGACAAAGTCCAAGTCAGCATTCCTTCCAAGAACAATATTAGACTGTCAGTATTGGTAAAGATTTCCGCCGTAATTTATTTTGTTTTGGTTTTAGAACAACGGTGATTACCTTAAGAAAAAAACAGTCGTGCGCTCGTGATTTGGTGCCACTTGTTCCTGAGAAGGAAGGGAAAGAGAGCAGTAAATGTGGAAGAAGCACATAATCCATGCCTCATCCGATACTCGAGCTCGTTCCCGGGCCCAGTTTGATCGATTAGGCAGAAGCCTGCGCCTTTGACCTCTCGGTCACCAGGCTGGCCATTTTTATTTGATTTAGGGTTCTTTTTTTTTTTTTTTTGGTTTCAGGGGTACATATAGCAAAAGGTCCAGGTTCGACCCACATAGCACCATCGAAAAGATAAATTACGAGAATTGAGAGTTCCTTCATTGAAATATTACAATCATTAATCAACAGGATGCATAAAAAATCAGCTAAATCTTTTGTATTAGATTTTTGTCAAATTCTAAAAGCTGCGTTACTCTTCATGGGCAGTGGATATGATTTCAGAAGGATCTGTTATCTTCTTAACGCTTTCAGTGATGACTTTTAGGGATTGCACTTACGTTTCTTAAGATCGTTCCATCATTTTTTGCGGTATTCTTTGAATTCCATTTTTTATAACGTAGTATTACGTCATTTTTTCCAGTTTTTTTTTTCTACTTAAGCTACTACTGATTTTAAAGGAGTTTCAGACGAGTTGTCGTGGAATACAGTAAGAAGATACTCAGACGTGTTCATACAACCACACATTCCTGAAAGTCCATTAGTTCTTCTTTGCAATGAAACATTCATGGATTGCAACCGATGTCCATGGCTTGCGCTGTATCCTTTTATGGCAAACATTTAGTTTCCATGCTATGTATTAAAGCAAATTACAGTCAACCCTCGATGCACTGCCTCTCGATTTAACACCATCCTTGCATAATACCACACCTGGGATCTGAACAGTCGTGCCCTATATAAAACATCTTTAGATCCCTTGATATACTGCCTCATCCTTGGCGTCCGCCAAACGCCAATGACGGTATATTATTATGAGTTTCATTGGAAAGAAGAACTTAGGGACTTTCAGTGATGTGTGATTGTAGGAATCTGAGCCAACCATCCTTCCCGATACTAAGCCAACCATCCTTCCCAATACAAAAATATCAACAATATTTTTCCAAATACTAAGCCAACCATCCTTTCCCAATACAAACTATACCAGTAGTAATGCCAATTACAAGCTGTGTAAGAATTCCTTTTGCGATTTTTTGGACCGTGATTCAATTGTGGCAAATCTTAATGCTAAAGATATAGATTCAATCAAAGAAACAAATCAATGTCTTTTATTATCATCATCATCAGGAATTTCCACTATTAAGCGGATTTCCTCGACCATATATAGTTCAGCCAGACTCTTCCTCCACTTCTCTCTATCCAAGTCCATCACTTCATCCAGTCTATTATTTTTAAACTTGATTTAATCTCCTCCATCCACTTTCTCTTTCTCTCTTACATGGAACATCCCACTCCCCCAGAATTTTAGGAAGTTTCTCTGATGACATTCTCCTTACATGGCCGAACCATTGCGATCTCCGCATCTCAATAGTTTGAAGAATGTCTACTTTAACATTCATAATATCTCGAATTTTTGTATTACGTACTTTTCACATCTGGATTTTCTTGCAGAACGCCTCCCAAAGTCCATCTCTGTAACAAATAATCTTTGTTGATATCTTGTATTCGGCATCCATATCTCCACACCATATAAAGGATGATCTGTACAATTGCAGAAAAAATGAGTCTTTTTACTCTTGGAAAGACATTGCTGCTCCAAAGAACAGGATTCAAAACAGAAATAGCTTTCCTGCCCTCCGCGATTCTCCGATCAATGTCATGATCACATGTACCATCCTGATGTATTATGGATCCGAGATATTTAAATTCCTCAACTGTTCTCAATGTAATATTATCGGTTATTTCAATGAAGTCTCTGGGATCAATTGTCAAGTGCTATCAGTTTTATGTTCGTTAATTTTAAGTCCCCAACAGTGATATTCAGAGATCAGTTTACGAAACATATAAGCTATGTCATCCTTATTTTCTGCCAAGATGTCTTGATCATCCTCAAAGAGCAAATGGCACACGAAATCATTCTGAATCCGTAATCCCAAATTTCTGCACTTCGCTGACAATTTTCTGAGACAAACCAATATTGATCTTAAATAATGTAGGGGACATACATCATCCCTGTAAAAGACCTTTACTACTCACACAAACCTCTGTTACTTGTTGTCCACACCTGATAATACATTTATTGTCAGTATATATCTCTTGAATAACACTGATTATTTCTTCACCAATATATATTTGCCATCCTCAAAGCCTTCAAAAGTAGTTTTCGAGGAACACCATCGTAATCCTTTTCCAAGTCAATGAATATTAATTCCATGCCTCTCAATTTCTCACTTTATTTTTCCAGGATCTGTCTCATTGTAAGTATATGACCTATAATATGATCTACCGGCCGTGAACCCACTCTGCTCCTCAATTCCTTCACATTGTTCTTCAATTCTTCTTCGAAGAATTCTTCCAAATGTTTTTATAAATGGGTTTGTTACACATATTCCTCTGTAATTACCACATACCTTTCTGTTTACTTTCTTGAAAATTGGTGTCAAAAAAACAAGTTTCATCTCTCAGGGTAATCCATCACTCTCCAGGATTCTGTTGTATAATTTAGTAAGGAGTATAACAACTCTCTCACCACCATATTTTAGTAATTCAAGGTTAATTCCACTAGGGCCTGGGGTTTTCCATTTTTGCCTTCTTTCAATGTCCTAGCCACTTCTTCTCGAGCAAACTAGAAGCCCCATTAGTAAATTCCTCCCGTTTTTTAATTAATAGGGTTTCAGAGGCACTTTTAAAACCCAACTTGGGTTTGACTGTAATACAAGCCCGTTCTCACTCATCATTCTTTGCACATCTTATTTGTCTATTAATCTTCTTTTTCTTTTCCTCATAAATCTCTTTACTTCTATCATCTTTTTTATTTAGCCATTCCAAACATGATTTTTCTTGTCTCGAATCCCATCCATTAGTTCCTCTGTGATCCAACTTTATCTTTTACCTGTACTATGATATTTTCTCCCAGTGTTTCACAAGCAATGGTAGTAATTCTTTCCTTAAGATAGGTATATATCTCCATAGCAGTTCCTTCAAAGTCCTCATCAAGTTCTGTATTTAATCTTCTATAATAAAGTCCTTTAATACTATCATCCTGTAAGAGATCCACATTAAATGGCAAATTTTCATCTTTTTGGAATCTCTCAATATTGCTTTCAGATAATGCAGGAACCTGTTCCCATGGCCACCTCAATGTAGCCCGAACTAAGTAATGATCAGAACCACATTCAGCACCACAATACACTCTCACACCTATGGTTTTAACAGAGGTTTCTTGCCTGGTAATCATAAAATCAATGATAGACGTCAGATTCCTAGTATCTTGATGCCAAGTATATTTGTGTATATCCCTATGTTGGAAAAACGTTTTCTGAATAGTCAGTTCAAGTTGTCCATAAATTTCAATTAATCGTGTTTTGTTATCGTTGAGCGTGGCCTCTCTATATCTGCCGACAACTTTGTCATTCAATCTTCTTCCTACTCTTGCATTCAAATCGCCCATCAAGAAAATTCCTTTCCGTCTCGGCACATCCTCTAAAGTCTTTCGAATGTCATTCCAAAAACTGTCTTTCTCCTCCTCTGTGACGTTATTTAATTGTAAGGGCATATGCTGCACATATCGTTATCTCTCTACAAAATATTGTCATATCCACTATTTCCTCTGTGACGTCATTTGTAGGGGCATATGCTGCACATATCGTTATCTCTCTACAAAATATTGTTATATCCACAAAATATTGTCATATCCACTATTAGAATTCGTTCACTAATAAAATTCCAATTTGTTACCTTTTTTAGGACAGTACTCTTTATCATCACCGAAACTCCAGCCTTGGCATGTAGGTGCTTTTCAACTCCACTCCAAAGATGTAAATAATCATCAACACGCTCCTCTCCACAACCTTTCCTTTTTGTATCCGATAGTACTGCGATATCAATTCCAAAGTCCTGTAACTCGCCAGGCAGCACGTCTATCTTGGATGTCAATTCTTGTATATATTCCAGCATCCAAAATTCATTGTCCGTATCCGTTTCCGAAATTGTTTCCGTGAATTCAGTCTGGCGTTTGTTACAGTTTGGTCTTTTAGCATATGTAAAATGTTTACTGTGAACGAGGAGCTGGACCGTCGCACCAACCCCCATACTGGAGGGAGGACCAGGGTACCCTTATTAGTCTGACCACTCTCCTTAAACCAGTCTGGCTTCGGTGGCCCTACCAGGAACAAATGTTCCCGCCGGCATACATAGCTTCAAGGTTCATCTTAGTACACAAGACAACCACAAGAAGGTGAGGACACCTTCGTGGGGGAGGGAAGGGGGGTCAATGTCTTTTAACTTTAAGAAAATTCTTTGAAGTAAACTCGCAGGATAGCGATATTTTAAACCCACTCTTTAAATTTGAGTATGCTCTGAAAATAATTGGATTGAAATCTAAAACATAAATGAAAATAGACGAGGTCTTTAAAAGAAACTAAAGTATGTACTATAAAATGATTTTGTGTAAAGCTATTAATTTCGAGTTGATAAAGTTTTAGAAACATGCTTTTTCTTCATTTCCTTATAATTAAATTGTTAATTTTGTCTTCCTACTATGAGAAGTAAATTTCCAGATTTAATGCGTACCCGAAGCTTCCGAGGTAGAAACGTACCCTTCGAACTACAGTATACAAAAAATACACAACATGTGGTTATATCTTCTTGTCATTAACCCGTTTTTAATTTAATGCTAATTATGATTTTCGATGTACCAGTATTTGGGTTATTTAAAGCTTATTGGCAAATGTTACGCCATAATGCAATGTAACACACGTTGGCGGTACATCAAGGGTTGATTGTACTTCAAACGAGTCGAAAAGTACTGCCTTTTTTGCACGATAAGAAAACTTGTGAACGAAGAATGTTATCAGGCCTAAACCTTTTAATCACCTAAAAGCACAAGTTAAAATATATACATAGTTCAAAACACACACACATAAGATCTTTTGAGCCTGCGGAAGGCTCATCTTCAGATGTTAAGACCTACATTGGAACAACTGACAAGTTTTTATACGTCAGGACACGTTGCCAACATAGGGAGAAAAAAATAATATCAAAGTCTTGAGTGATACGAGAAACAAGTCTGTGACGTAAAAGACACATAGCTTAATCAGGACCAAGTTGTGATACAGTGAAGGCAGTACTATCCAAGTCATTGAAGGAAACTGAAGTCAAAAGTAGTTTCCATGCTTGAGAGATAAAACATGAAATCTCCTCATTACAACTCACACTCAGATGTTTATAAATAAGATGTGTCCCAAAATGATGGAGCCACAGGAGAAAGTGGATACATAACTAAATATAATTCAATCAAGTGATTGTACAGGAGTGCATATAAGTATTCATGCAGTGAGACATACGTGTGCACCAAAATGAAAGTGAAATAACAAAACGTGTACCTGTTTGAGGGTTTCAAACAAATACGTTGAACTGAGGACTGTCCCCAAAAGATAGAACCGCTGTCACAAATATGTGTCAAACCAGATTTTTAACGGCCAATAAAACTTCCATTTTGCTGGATGACATCGAACACACGTTTTGGCATGGAGTTCATTAGTTTCTGACACCTCTGTAGGGAAATATTGTCCCAAGCTTTCAAAATTGTACGTTGAAGGTCCGTAACACTTTTTGTTCAATTGCCTCTCATGTGCACAATGTGCATACACCGTACGTGCGACAGCTGCCCACATGTTTTCCATAGGATTAAGATCTGGAGAACATGCAGGCCAATCCATGACAGGAAATATTGGCAAGAAACCGCTCCCCGGTCAAGTTCGCAGTGTGAGGGCGTGCATTATCCTGTTGAAACTGAGCTTCAGAGTCATTTAATGATTCAAAATACGGCATGAGATGCTCGTTCAACAGTTGCTGGTAGCTCACAGCATTTAAGTGTCCAGTTAGAACGGCTAATGGTGTTTTGCCACGTACACTGAATGCCCCACAGGTGGTTATACCTCCATCACCTTGTTGGTGCTTGGAGTAACTCAATTCTCCCTTTTGAAGGTCGCGCCAATAATACTTCCATCCGTCCGGACCATCAAATTTGAACTTCCTTTCATCACTCCAAATAACTTTATGCAATTTTTGAGTCCGTGACGTATGGTATTCAGCCCAGTTACATCTTTTCTGTTTATGTGTTTCAGTTAGCTTCGGTCGGCACCGCATTTTGCGATGGCGGATGAATGGACACTTCTTTAGAACACGTTGTACTGTCAATTTCAATACGTTAATGTCTACAGCAGACGAGAATTACCTCATACTGGATGTTGAGTTACTCATCCGACGCATAAACAACCTTTTCTGACGTGAAGTCAAAACTGAAGGACGGCCAATAAATTTCTTGCTGCCGTATAATCCATTTGATGTCAAATAATGTGCAACCACATGATGGGAACGATTAATACACCTTGCAATACCTCGAATGGACAGTTTATTCCGGTTATGACGTAGAAGTCTTTTCGTACTTCTACGTTATTTTAAACACGCAACCATAAGATGAAATAGTTCCTAAATTAAACCTTAACGGCCAGACGAAACATGTAAACAACAGAAGTCAAACTTACGGAAAAGATGCTTTATTCAGGATGTAGAACTTCCACAACAAATCATAACATCACATAGTACTCCACACACCACACAGCTCTACACAGCTCTTAACACAACGCTCTCTTTAACAACGCTCCTCTAGCAACAGTCTAGTCGTCGTTTTTACCTCTCGTTCTTATCTTATCTCAGGCATACGTCACGTTCATTCAACCTCAATTATGTTGCCAACAGTATTCGTTTGAGAGAAAAGATATCACGTTAAGAGTGAAGTATAACTGAGAATAAACTCAAGATTTACATAGGGAAAAAAACTAAAAAGGAAAGTTAATTTAGAATATACGTCACACGGTATAATGCATCAATTTTCCGTTGCTCGGGCGCCATCAATGACTTTCCATGGCCCATGTCGCATAAACTTTCGGTTGCCGTTAACGAACTCCAACTACGCAGTTCTATTGCACTCAAACGATTTGCATTTCTTGCGCCTGCAGTCCCTCAGCAACAATCTGCTGCGTAGTTGCGGTAATATTTGCATTACAAGACGGTATGCACGAGTGGTTCTATCATTTTGGGACGAGTATCTCTAACGTGAATATTTTTATAATTCTCATACTCATTTATTTGTATGACATTTGCTTCCATTTTCCATGTACAACACCGCAACACCTATTTGAAATGCTTATCTCTGTCATATTGTCCGATTTCAGCCATTGGGTCCGGAACTTCACAGCCATTCTAGTGGCTCTATCATTTTGGGACACACCGTATATAGGCTTTCAGTAAAAAGAGCAGATTCCCTAGAAACAGGGGTCGCTAAAATAGAAGTTTCGTTCCAGAGCGGGAAGTGTGTTCTATCAGTTGATAAATGTAACAACACAGTGGAAGTCGAACATGTTTTTACGTTATTTTTATGCTCCATGACTCTGGACTTAAGTTTCCTGAGATTAGATCCTATGTAAGCGATCTCTGCCGCCGGGGTCCACGGATTTCTTGGGGATACCGTAAACACCATATCTGTCTTCCACTTATCTCATGTGTGTGTTTTTAACTATGTATATACACCGATGAGCAATTACATTATGACCAGCTACCTAATAAGCTGTAGGACCCCCTTTAGCCCACAAAACAGCGGTCTCATGGCAAGGCATCGATTTAATGAGGTGGCGATAGGTATCCTGCGGTATCTGGTACTATAATGTCAACAGCAGGTCCTTCAGTTCCCGCACATTTCGGGGTGGTGGCGATTTAGGGGAACCCGCTCTTCCAAGTCGAATCACAAATGTTCGATTGGGTTCATGTCAGGTGAATTTGGAGACCAGGGCATTAACAGAAAGACACCATGTTCCTCGAACAACTCCTTGACGATTCTGGCAGTATGACATGGCGCATTATCCTGTTGGTAATGGCCATCATCAGCAGGGAACAAAGTTTCGATGAATGAGTGAACTTGGTCCTCGACGATGTTCAGATATCTGACAGGTGTCAGAGATTGTGCTATTGGGATAATGGGCTAAAGTGTCCCAAGAAAACATCGCCCACAGCATAACATCGCAGCCTCCGGCCTGTTTCTGCCCAACAGTGTATTCAGGTGTCATAGCCTGCGTTGGTAATACACGTATCCGCGATCGCCCGTCTACGTGATGCACCAGAAATCTTGATTCATCAGACCAGCACACTTTCTTGCAATCATCCACGGTCGAATCTTGATGATCTTGGGCCCATTTCATGCGTTGTTGGCGATTACGTGCATTGAGCATGGAGACCCGGCTGGGTCTTTGGCTACGCAGGCCCATGCGCAGTAGGCTGCGATGAACTGTATACTGTGACACATTGCCCTAATCGCCACTGTTGCAGTTGCGATTGATTTGTCGCACGGTGACCCAGCGGTCGCTGTGAACAATGCGCTACAGTCTCAGCTCCCCTCTGGCATCAATGAGCTACGGATGACACACGGCTAAACAACGGTTCGTCGTTTAGCTATCTGCGCACCACTTTTAATACGTACTCATTACAGTGGCACGTGCTCCGCCGTTTCCGAGATCGTAGTTCCGAGGAACCGTGCCATCACAATTTGTCCTTCATCAAACTCCGATAAAGCGGCGCGCCTTTTCCGATTCTGACTCACTCTGCTAGCAGAAAGCCGGTCCTCTAGCTGTATATATACTGCCCTGTGAACTTCACCTTCGCCACCGTTCGGTCTCCAGGAGCGCTCATTTCTCTAGGCTGGGGCTGGTCATAATATAATGGCTCGTCGGTGTATTTTAACACGTGTTTTTAAGTGATTAAAAAGGTTTAGGCCTCCTGATAACATTCTTTGTTCACAAGTTCGCTTATCGTGCAAAAACAGCCGTACTTTCAGCTTGTTCATGACTTGCACGAAATAAATTATATATATATATATATATATATCAACCACGATTTTACTTCATTTTTTTATTTAGAAGACATACTGTTAAAATATTTTGATAGGGCACTGTATGTACATAGAGAAGTAAAGATCCAAATGAAATCTAGGACTGAGTAAATGAACGTATGAAAACAAGCAGTGAAGGCCTTCACCTTTTTATAAGAACAGCGCTTGGTTTTTTTTTTAAGTAAAACTATTGCTGTCGCAAACGAATCATGAATATACACATTCATTGGAGACTTTTAATGACTAAACAACTTTTCCGAATAATTGATAAATTAAGTTCTAGGTATCTGAATATACGAAATTCTTCTTTAATTGAGAAAAACAGGTCCCGAAATGTTTGGCATCCAGAACTCAATGGCACCAAAATTAGCTTTAAAATTTCCACTACATTTGCACATCTAGTACTCTAATTTCATATTTAGATTGTCAACTAATTCGGAATGTTACGTAGATATAATTACCGCGTATAACAGGATTAATATGTGCAACGAAGAAGTCTTTAAATTGCATTTTTCGCTTGAAACACATACAAAATGGTGATAAGAATAGGAATCTATTTACTTTTCTGACCTTTACTTACGTTAAAACAAAAGGAAACTGGAAGAATGCTTCGAGTGAATCATTCAAAAAGCAACGGACTTGGTGTGGCTTCATAATTAGGTAACTACTAGATGACTTCCTTTTTCTTACAAACTTCACTCTTTTGGAGGAAATACTTTGTCTTATACGGAATGTAAGGCACTTTCTGTTCTAAACCATTTTTGAAAGCGCAAAGTTCGGCTACTTTTAAAGTATTATCCAGGAATACAGTTTCCTGCCGAACGAAGGAAGCAGAAAGGCTTTCAGTTTAGCTTTACAATGAAAACTACATGATTAATTTTGTTCACTTTTGTTACTGCTTTATGCATCATTCATGAGGCAATCAGGACATCATAAAAAATAAATTAGCATCATAAGAGATCTTATCACAGGAGTGCTGTCAAGAGATTGCAAAGCAAATGCTATAAAAACAACGACAAAAATTTCAATGTTCTAATAAAGAAAGTCCTTTAATGAAAGGAATTCATCATGCGGATCATAAGATTTGTAGAAGCTTTAGTTTACTTTCATTTAGGACGTATATGAATTTCAAGTTGTTTGAAGTAATTTTTTAATTGAGATTTCCGAGTAATTTAATCCGGCCAGTTGTTATTAGAGTGCTAACCCAAACCACTGGAAGTTTGTGAAATGTTAAAGCGGATTCACAGACAAGAAATATAAAACGAAATAGCGGATTCTTAACTATCAAATAAACGCTGTGCCTAAGAGAAAGAAACGAAGAATACCATTTTTGACAGTCTATCTTTATCTATGAATCAAAGCAGCAATAACAACCGCCACCCCTGTAGCTCATTGGTTAGAGTGCTGGCTTCTCGCAAGTCGTACGAGTTGTCATGTCCCTTGGAGATGTTGATGGTGGTTAAGAATCCCTATGGCGGAGTGCCCAGAGCGACTAATTTTTGGTGAGTCGTGCGAGTTTGTCACAGGCTTGAGTCCTAGATAAAGCATGGTTGATGTGTTTGTCTTACATTGGCTAAAACCTTTTTTCTAGAATCAATGGCATTAAATCAGCGACGGATGATTAGTTACATATTCCTTGAAGCTGCCCATGCTTGTACCCAACCCACGAAACCGAAAAGATGTAACAGCCGAATTAACGAAAGTGAAACTCAACTGGCGGAATTTTAGCCCAGCGTTTTAAGTTCGTTGGCAGATGGCAATAATATACAAACTGAAATTTTTCTTTTGCTGGTGCCATGGAAAGTGTACGTAACACCATTTTCACGGAATCAGGCCAAGCACAAAACACCAAGCATCTCTTAAGGGTAGCAGGTGAAGAAATCATGACTTTATTAGTGCTTGCATTTGAGCGGCTAAAGGATAATATTTAATATTAGATGAAAAATCCCGTCAATAATAACGGGGAAAAATAAAATTTATGATACAGAAATTATTGACATTTGTTTATTGAGTTTTTGAGTTCCACGTCAATAGATGGTGACGTTGGCTCACACGTTTCTGAAAATTTCTCAAGCAGTCAGTTATGAAATTTGATATGACGGGCTGTCGGTTTGTTTTGTGTTTTGTAAAACCTTTAGTCCCTATTTCGTCAACACTTCCTTGTACACAACGGTTTTCATATACAGTGAATGTGAACCTGTATCAATTTCCACTGTTTTTTTCCGTGAACTATTTTTATCTTGACGTCTTCAGATCGTCGTACTCTTGGTGTTGCCACATACAGATGACCGTGGCTAAACACCGGTTCAGGTAGATATATTCCGACTTTTTCTAACGTCTGTCCTTGAACCTTGTCGGCCGCCCCGGTGGTGCAGTGGTCTAAGCGATGGCCTCTGATCATTCGTCCGAACGGGGTTCGGGTTCAAATCCCGGTGAGGCATGGATGTTGTGTTTGTCTTACGGCACTGGCTCTCTCCTTTCCCTGGAACCAGTGACCCTAAATTAGGGACGGGCGACTGCTTATAGCCCATTGAGTTGCTCACGGTGGTCGTTAAACCTCCAATAAAAAAAAAACGAAAAAAGAACCTTGTCGATGGTCATGGAAAAAGTAAGTTTGATTGGAAACAGCCGTCGTCTTAAAACAAATGGCACGTCTGTGCTGGTTGGGACTAAACTGATGCGAGGAATGAAGGCAGTCTCCTTTTCCGCAGTGTCTGTCAAGACTTTGGTGATGACTAGATTGGGCGTCAAGGATTTCACAGCTAATCGCGCCACAATACAAAGACCACGTTTAGTGTTTAAATTCCTGAGCAGCATAATTACACTTTCAACCTTTAAGTTCGTTTTGTGAACTGGTACTCCGGATGAGGTTTGTTCATTCAAGAATTCCACCGGGTAGTTTTCTCTGTCATTTTCATCACTGTCGTCAATGTAATAACTGCTTAGATAAGTGACAACGCTCCCATCCAAGAGGTTCAGAGCGTGCTCATTTATTTCATCAACGTCTGTATTTTTTGGGCAAAGTATTGCCATTTTGGAGTATTTTTCTACATCAGTGGCACTAATCCTTTCTCCAAAAATGTCGTGGATAAGGGAACCTTTGAAGATCTAATTATGCGGAATTTCTATGATCTACTCACGCAAAAACTTGTCATTCGTAAGTTCCCCGTCGCCCAACTTTTTCTGCCAATCACTGAAAGTCGAATCAGCAGACCTGACATTATGACTTAATTTCAATACTTCAAATTTATCCCACAGATAATTGAATTTAATGGTGAATCGTACACTTGCTGACCTCATTTCATGGGGTATGACAGGAAGAGTTTATCTGAAATCTCCGCCAAGAATGAGAACATTACCGCCAAAGGGCTTTTTGTTCATGTTTGCAATCTGATGTTGTTCGCGACCTTGTGCAATTTGTTCTGACGTCATGTTTGCAATTTGGTCTTGTTCGCGACTTTGTTCAATTTGCTGAGGAGTCATATTTGCTACGCGACGACGATTCCGATTGCATTCTATTTTCACAACAGACATACTTTCCCGACGGGCCCTTTCTTGCTCCGCCTTTCGTGTTCTTGCTGCTTCCTTCTGGAAAGCTACTTCTTCAGCAGATTTTTTCCGTTTAGGTGGCATATTTGCAGTGTTGTTCTTAAACCTCACACAAAAAAAGTCGATGTTTTAAGACAAATGATCCACAATATAAATTAAATGACTTCGAACTGCACACACCCGAAAAATAAACAAAAAACTCTATCTTCGTACGAAAGAAAAAAGATGTAAACAAGACATTAAACAGGGACGGTTACGGATAACATAGTGTGAACACCGGAATATAAATGTTCGTTTTCTTCTGTTAACAGCGTACGTAAACAAAACATTAAACAGGAACGGTTACAATTGCATAGGGTGAACACCGGAATATATACTGAAGAGCAATTGAATTAGAGACAGCTGGAGTTATGAAAATGTGGCGCTGTGGGCGGCCCTGTAAACGGAAACGACATGACGTATGCAGCGATCCGACAATATAAGGATTGATGCGACGGGAATCAGTAACAGTCGGACGCAGTATGGGTAAGACGAAGGATCTAAGCGCATTTGATCGTGGGCAAATTGTCGGGGCCCCGACGAATGGGTCATTCCATCTCGGAAGTCGTGCAGGAACTGGGATTTTCACGAGCCACTGTGTCACGGGTGCACCGTGAGTACATCGAATCCGGTAAAACCATCCCTGCAAGGGCCAACTGCCGTGGACCACAGCGTGTGGATGAGCAGGGCCATTGTCGGCTAGGTCGCATTGTAACAGCGGATAGACGGGCCACAGTGCGAGAAATCACTTAGCAATTTAACGCTGTTGCACAAAAACGTGTAAGCAGCCACACCACCCAGAACCATCTCCTCGCTATGGGGTACAGAAGCCATCGTCCTACGAGGGTACCACTGCTGACCGCACATCACAGGGTGAAAATATTAGCATGGGCGCGGGAACGTAGCCACTGGAATCTAGACATGTGTAAAAATGTTGCCTGGACTGATGAGCCGAGATTCACGCTGGTACATGCGGATGGCAGGACACGAGTACGGCGCGAACCACATGAAGCGTTGTATCCTTCTTGCCAGCAGGGTACCCTTCAAGTTGGTGGAGGTGGCATTCTCGTCTGAGGACTGTTTACCTGAACTGAAATGGGACCCCTGGTATGTGTGACATCGTCCATCACAGGTCAACGTTACCGGGATATCCTGGACGAGCATTTGCTCCTGTTTGTGCGTCTTCAACATCCCACTGTGGACCTCATCCTGCAACAAGACAATGCACAGTGCGATCGCCCCCGAATTGTATCCGAATGGTTGGATAAACACGCCACCGACGTGACCTCGCTTCCTAGGCCAGCTAGGTCACCTGACCTCAATCTCATCGAGTAATCTGGAATGCCATCGAGAGAGATGTTCGAGGCTGTGACCCCCTTCCATCAAATCTTCGTGAACTGTGGGAGCTTGTACGGGGGTCGTGGATCCGTATGGCTTCCCAACGCTTCCGGTGACTTGTCGAGTCCATGCCGAGACGAATCGCCGCCGTCATCAGGGCGAAAGATGGTGCTACACGTTACTAGACAGGTATCTCTAATTCAATTGCTCTTCAAGGTAAATGTTCGTCTTTTTCTGTTAAACAGCGTAATAAAGGGTATATGAAGTAGAACCAAAATTCCTGAATTAAAGTTTTCGTATCTCTAAAGAGTTAACCGTGTGACGTAACTCATCTCTGACGTCATGTGAGAATGATTTGGATTAGATGACGTCACACCAAACAGCTGGTGATGACATCACCTCCATGAAAACACGAAAAGCTAAGCTTGACGTCACAAACATTTGTTTCTCGGTTGTTGCTATGACGACTTAAAAAGTGGCACAGAGGTGGAGGAGGAGGAGGAGGAGGGCTCTAGAAAATTATATATTAGGATTATGGGGTTTACATCCGTTTGTGGTTGACTGACTGCGGAGAGGTAGTATTAAGAAACAAGAAGTTTTACAATTGGTAAAATAGCAATGCTAAAAATAATTAACAATAACCAAAACATATGTAAGACTTCATAAAAGTTTAGCTGCCGTGCAGTTTAAAATATCCATAACATAATGTAGAGCTTTCTCACAAGAACAAAGAAAGACATTGTGCAACCAACCCACGATAACAGAAAAGGCACTAAAAAAAGCGATGTTTTTTTACAATGATGCATTGTCTCGGAGATTTGAAAAGCAGCTTAGTAATGCCAAATTTCCTATCATGCAAAAAATCAGAAATTGCGTCTTATAGTTGGATGAATACTTCTTGTATTGAGGAATCAGTTTGAGGAATCAATTTAAGTTTGTGTTCTATCTATTTTCCTAAAGATCGCACGCCACTAAAATAGAAGTGGTATTTAGAACAAATTTTTGCTTTCCTGAACTTTAGCAACATAGAGTACAAGAGACAACCGCGATTAAAAGTAGAAATCATAGAGAAATAGAAAAATTCCTGTTATCAAGATATCAAAATTTTCTTGTTTCTACACTGCTGGCCACCCAAAATGCAGCACCAAGAAGGAAGCATCCGAATGGCCTGAAATTCGCAGCATGAGTCGCCCGCGAGAGGACATGCAAACGATTAGCATTGCAGGGCATATGAAAATCGCGTGTGCCCGGCACGCCAACGAGAAGCACTATAAGAAGAGTACACAGAAGGTGCTGTGTAAGTAGTGGCAGCGTGTTGTACTGCCGAACCTGTGCGTGGGAAGCTTCCTGATGCCACGTCGCAGAATACGGTAGTCATTCCAGCACGTTTCCGAGTTCGACAGAGGACGAATAGTGGCTTATCGCGACAGCGGTTTATCGTACCGAGACATCGTTGCCCGTGTAGTACGACATCCAGCCAAAGTGAGGCGAGTATGGATTCGGTGAGTGCAGGAGGGACGAACGGACCGACGTGTGCGATTGCCACAGCCGCAGCACATCAATGAACGAGAAGACCGGCATGTTGTGAGGCGGGCATTGACGGCCCGTACCGCCACATCACGAACGTTAGCGGAGGAATTAGGGTGTGTTGCGCAACAACCTGTGTCAGCACGTACCGTTCGACGTCGTCTGCAGTAGCGGAAACTTGTCGCACGGCGCCCATTGCTCCGATTACCACTGACGTTACACCACCGGCGAGTGCGGCGGCAGTGGGCCGTTGAACGCCGCACCTGGACTACGGAATGGCACGGCTTTGTCTTCTCCGACGATCCCGCTTCTGCCTGCAACACCACGATGGTCGGATCCGCGTTTGGTGTCACCGCAGCGAGAGACTGCATGACGTCCGCATTATGCATCGCCATACCGGTCCGTCGCCTGACGTTATGGTTTGGGGCGTAATTTGATATGACACCCGCACCCCTCTGGTACGCATCGCCGGTACACTCAACAGCCACCGCTACATCTCTGACGTTTTGGAGCCTGTAGTCCTCCCTTTCCTGCAGGACCAGCCAGCGGCCACGTTTCAACAGGACAATACGCGCCTGCACGTGGCACGCATCGTGCAACAATTCTTCACGGCCTACTAAGTGTCATTGCTGCCGTGGCCTGCCTGTTCTGCCGATATGTCGCCCATGGAACACGTCTAGTCGCTGATCGGCAACCGAGTGGCCCGGCAAGCACCACCCGCGGCTACGCCTGATGAACTGTGGCCACGATTGGAAGCAGACTGGACCGACATACCCCAAGCCCACATCCAAAGCCTCTACACTGTAAAAAAATTACTGTAGATTTTACGGTTTTAAACCGTTTTCCAGGGTGCCAACATAAAACCGTAAAATCTACAGTTTTATGCCGTGTTTGAGCAAAGCTATAGATTTGCTCCAACACAATCAACACATTCGTTCCAGCCAAATTTTTGTGTTTTCGTGATTATTTGGACTGTGACTCGCTCCAGCCAAATTCTGTGCTGTTTTCTTCATTAAATGCGGTGTTGGAGCAAAGCTATAGCTTTGCTCCAACACGGCATAAAACTGTAGATTTTACGGTTTTGTGTTGGCACCCTGGAAAACGGTTTAAAACCGTAAAATCTAAAATTTTTTTACAGTATATCGTTCGATGTCGCGGCGTGTAGCGGCCGTTATTGCCAGCCATGGGCGCCACATGAACTATTGATGTCTACGTTTTTTGCAAGTCGCACGGGCCTGTAAGCTCAATCGTTTCATCTTTGTATCTGTTATGTGTCCAGTAAATCTGGCTTTGCTATCTCATGTCCTTCTTGGTGTTGCATTTTGGGTGGCCAGGAGTGTACTTTTCATCGCTCTTACAAAATTGATGTTTCCTTTGGAAATTGCAGTTCACTTCTTAAAAAGAATCAATCAAAACAGTCCGGGTGCTTTGATCGAAGCTCTTTCGCTTTCGAATATCAGTTCTACATGAACAGTTTTTCGTAAACTTAATTATTTATTCCATGAATAATTAAATTTTGGATTCCATTGACATTTCTGAAGATCTAGATATCACTTTGTGCTTCTTTTAGTTACGCTAAAGTAGGCGAAATATTATTCTTTGTTTCATCTTCGCATTTCGAAAGTTATTTTATTTCTGCTACGCTATCGTTTTCTGCTAAACTTCGAAGTTCTGCAACATTACTGTCGACAATCTCCTACGAACTCTTGAAATGTTTGTTTTTTCGTATCTAGTTGAAAGGCTTGGGAAATCCAATTACATTCTTGTGCGACAATCGAAAAAAGTGTTATTTCTCTTTGATCTCTCTTTGAACATTATAAGAAGAAACCAGCTTTCTTAATGCAGTTTGCAACCGTTTTGGATGATTCTTGTCTCCAGGCTGTATTCGGCGTTTTGTTTACTGACGGCAAGTTCACAGAAATTTCACGTTCGTCATTTCTATAGACAACACATTTTCCACAATTTGCATCATATTCAGCAATATAAATACTGGTATGATGCTCTGATCGAAATGTTGCAATTTAAATTTAGAAACCAGATTTTTGCAGAATTCATTTTCATGTTCGGCACACGTACTTCGAAACGTAATGACATGCCCGTTTTATTATGCTTAAATCGATCTCTATTTGTTTTGAATTCTTTAGGACTTAGTTATTTCTCAAAGGGTTCTGCTTTTTATTTTCTTATGTTTCATCGAGAGAGCACATTTTTAAGTTTACACTGGATGTTCCATTCCTCCAAATATGCTTGACCTGCAAATTCTGCACGTTGCATTTGCTTTCGGTCATCATTCGAATTTTCTAAGAATTTAATTCTTGTTCTTCAGTGCAGACGACAACGTGCTACTCGGTATTACAAGTTAGAGAAACTACGTGTGCGAGAAAGAATTTTCAAAATCGGAATTAACAAATTGTAAGGGGCTGATAACCAAATTTTGTCTCTTTCCTCTTTTCAAATGGTGAATGGAATAAAGTTGAAAACAAAATTACGTCTTCTCCCTCTTTGAAAAAGATGAATGGATATAAAATCATTAAACAGAAGTCATCGCTCTTTCCACGTTTCTAAGTGAGTCATGGAAAAATTATCATTGGCCGGCACCGGGAATCGAACCCAGGGTCTTCCAGTTACGCCTTCTAATTATTTGTTCAGTTGCTGCTTACCATCTTTAGTGAATACCCAGCATTGTGCGGGGCTCCAAGAAGCAACCTGCCAAATTGGCTTGGCAGTTAGTGTATGTAATTCTGGAGGAATTGGAGGCCGCTGTGGTGTAGTGGAAGCATATCCGGCGCGTAACTGGAAAACCCTGTGTTCGATTCCCGGTGGCAGCCAATGAGATTTTTTCCATGACTCACTTATAAACGTGGAAAGAGCGATGACTTCTGTTTGATGTTCCTCATCCACGTCAAATGTCTGTATTTATTATTCATTCGCCTTCTAATTATTTGTTCAGTTAATGCTTACCATCTTTAGTGAATCCCCAGAATTGTGCGGGGCTCCAAGAAGCAAACTGCCGAATTGGCTTTGCAGTAAGTGTGTGTAATTCTGGAGGATTTGGAGGCCGCTGTGGTGCAGTGGAAGCATATCCGGCGCGTAACTGGAAAACCCTGTGTTCGATTCTCGGTGGTGGCCAATGAGAATTTATCCATGACTCACTTATAAACGTGGAAAGAGCGATGACTTCTGTTTGATGTTCCTCATCCACGTCAAATGTCTGTATTTATTATTCATTCGCCTTCTAATTATTTGTTCAGTTGCTGCTTACCATCTTTAGTGAATCCTCAGAATTGTGCGGGGCTCCAAGAAGCAAACTGCCGAATTGGCTTTGCAGTAAGTGTGTGTAATTCTGGAGGAATTGGATGCCGCTGTGGTGTAGTGGAAGCATATCCGGCGCGTAACTGGAAGACTCTGGGTTCGATTCTCGATGGGGGCCAATGAGAATTTTTCCATGACTCACTTATAAATGTGGAAAGTGCAATGACTTCTGTTTGATGTTCCTGATCCACGTCAAATGTCTGTATTTATAAAGTCATTGCAAAATGATTTTCAGCTTGCAATCAGTAAACTGCTGGTATTAGTCGTAGGTGAACGTAACTTAGACATTTCACAGTCCTCTCACGGAACAAGAAGCAATAATACCAGAATTATCTCCTTCGGCTTATTGCTAAACTAGGCCCAACTCGGCCAACTAATCAAAAGCCTAAGCCTTTGAAATTTGAAATGCATTATGTGGAATATGCTTCAGATCCTCGTGCATGCAGTTTGCTGCGCAATTATTCTTTTCAGTTAGAAATGAAAATCCTCCAGTTATTCATGCGCCTCCATCATTTCAAGTGTCTGTGAAACGTGAACAGCTTCTTAAAAATATGCAGCCGTCATTTTGAAAACACAATCGACTTTCGATGATTAGAACTTTAGAAATTCACGATTCTCGAAGAAATGTATATTTTTAATAAATTTGCTATACATTCCCTTTTATCGTGCAATGCCTTCATGTGATGTTTTGCCCTTTCAGAATTCTCCGTCATTGTTCAGTAAAAGAAGTAATTTTTACAGCACGTGGGAAAAACAATTGAGACATTCACAACGTGCACGACAGTTCACAGTGAGGAATGTTTAACGTATAATTTCTAACTTTTCGTAATGAACAGTTTTGCCACTACGGGCGTAAGCGTATATCTCTTATTTGCAGCAACATCTGGGCTCCTGAAAACTTTATCGAAAATGTGCTTTTTCAGTCAGATAACACTCACTAAAGAAAACCTTATGCGCATATTTTCTGCTCATGATGATGCAGTTTCTCTTCCCGGGGCAAAGATGTATATAGCATTTTTTTCTATATCTCTGCTGCTAACAGTCCATTTGAACGAAAAAAGTTTATTCTTTTTCGGACAGCGCTTCTCGTGAGAGATATTTTCCAAATAATTTCTAGATTTTCCTAATACACAATTTTGCCACGCGCGCATGCCATTTCATATTTCTGTTAAAGACATATTCGCAGCAGTCACTGCACAGGAAGTCCTGTTTCCGAAAATATACTTTGGAAATGAAAAGAATGTAAAAATGAAATCCAAAACATACTTTGAAAAAAGAAATCATTATTCCATATAAAAGAAATATCCAAAATATGCTTTGAAATGCTGTTTTCGTTTTGGAAAGAATTCAAAAGATGAGGTCATTATACTCGAGAATTCGGTGTCATCTTTCTTGCTGACAATAGTCACACTGATTGCTCTTAACTGCTACTTGTAATCTAATTTAAGTCCGAATTTCTTTTTTTTTTTTTTTTGGTTGGATGTTTAACACCACCGTAAGCAACTCAGTGAGCTATAAGCACTCACTCGTACCTAATTCAGGGCAGCTGATTCCAGGGAAAGTAGATAGCCTTTGGAGTAAAACAAACACAACATCCATGCATTCCCGAGATTCCAACTCGGACCCGTCTGGGATGAATAATCATAAGCCAGCGTTTAAACCCCTGCGCCAGCGGGGCGCAGTCCGAATTTCCCGCAAACGTCTCTCTCAGACAGAGACATAACGATTCTGAAACTAGCTCTTTACGAAAGCAAAACGTGTCCAGTGTTATATTATCTTCACAATCATTAGAATTCTTAATCTAAACCCATGTTTCTCATCTATTACTTGGGTCTTACACATTTACTTGCTAATTTTTTCAACGCCACAGGGTCTTTGCGCCTCAGAAGTACGTTAGGAAAATGAATGTAAGAAATGAAACTTACTACTGAATCATTAAGTTTTGCACCATACACATCCTAATCTAACAGTTATTAACGTTTAACATTAGCTGCGTCTCAACCAACTTTGATCGAACTTTGATTGTGCGTCAAGTTCAAAGAACAATCAGTCGATTTCCATTGGAGTACGTGGAGAATACATTTCCACTTAGACAGGCGCAACTCCTGGAACATTCCAAGTGCAAACATTATGTGTAAGCAACATTATTGCAGGTATAGAAACATAACATAATTTGTCACTCTGACACATTCACGGAAAAACCCTTGTCGTTGTGCTTACAAAAGCAATGCAGCCTCCGAGAGAACTGCTCATTTTACACTATTCCCTTCTGGGTTCAGCTCGCTCTGGCGCCATATTGTTTTTATTATTATACACTCTAACCTGTACATAACGAGCTCGAATAGTACGGAGATCCGCATAAACCTAAGTTTATAGATCCCTTGAATATCGTAATATCCTCCCTTGTTATTTTGACGATATACTGCGAAAAATAATTTTTGTAGAAACCGCAAGGAATCGAAGTTTAGCATGGTTATTAGCAAACAAAATAAATGATATTCAGCCAGTCCTTACACTTTTTGTCTTTTTCACCGGAAAACTGGAGATCATGTGCTATTTGTAATGCTCTCAAGTTTCCCTTTATACAGTACGCTGCTGGCCACCCAAAATGCAGCACCAAGAAGGAAGCATCCGATTGGTCTGAAATTCACAGCATGCGTCGCCCGTGAGAGGACATGCAAACGATTAGCATTGCAGGGCATATGCAAATCATGTGCGCCCCGCACGCCACCGAGAAGTACTATAAGAAGTGTGCAATGAAGGCGGGGTGTAAGTACTGGAAGTGTGTTGAGCTGCCGGAGCTGTGCGTGGGAAGCTTCCTGATGCCTCACCGCTAAATACGGCAGTCATTCCAGCACGTTTCGGAGTTCGACAGAGGTCTAATAGTAGCTTGTCGCGACAGCGGTTTATCGTACCGAGACATCGGCGCCCGTGTGGGACGACATCCAGCCGCAGTGAGGCGAGTATGGATTCGGTGAGTGCAGGAGGGACGGACGGACTGACATGAGCGATTGGCGCAGCCGCGTCACACCACCGAACGAGACGACCGGCAAGTTGTGCGGCGGGCATTGACGGCTAGCACCGCCGCATCTCGAACGTTAGCGTAGGAATTAGGGTGTGTTGCGCAACAACCTGTGTCAGCACGTACCGTTCGACGTCGTCTGTAGGAGCGGGAACTTGTCGCACGGCGCCCATTGCACCGATAACCATTGACGTTACACCACCGGCGAGTGCGGCGGTAGTGGGCCGTTGAACGCCGTACCTGGACTACGGAATGGCACAACATTGTCTTCTCCGACGAATCACGCTTCTGCCTGCAACACTACGATGGTCGGATCCGCATGTGGCGGCACCGCGGCGAGGGACTGTATGACGCCTGTATTATGCATCGCCATACCGGTCCGTCGCCTGGCGTTATGGTTTGGGGTGCAATTGGATATGACACCCGCACCCCTCTGGTACGCATCGCCGGTACACTCAACAGCCGCAGCTACATCTCCGACGTTTTGGAGTCTGTAGTCCTTCCTTGCCTGCAGGACCTGCCAGCGGCCACGTTTGAACAGGACAATGCGCGCCTGCACGTGGCACGCATCGTGCAACAATTCTTCACGGCCCACCAGGTGTCACTGCTGCCGTTGGCCTGGCTTTTCTCCCGATAAGTCGCCCATCGAATACGTCTGGTCGCTGATCGGCAACCGAGTGGCCCGGCAAGCACCACCCACCGCTACGCCTGATAAACTGTGGCAACGTATGGAAGCATACTGGACCGACATACCATAAGCCCACATCCAAAAAGCCTCTATCGTTTGATGCTGCGGCGTGTATCGGCCGTTATTTCCACCCATGGGAGTCACACGAACTATTGATGTCTGCGTGTTCCGCAAGTCGCACGGGCCTGTAAGCTCAATCGTTTCATCTTTGTATCTGTTGTTATGTGTTGTTATGTGTCCAGTAAATCTGGCTTTGCTATCTCGTGTCCTTCTTGGTGTTGCATTTTGGGTGACCAGCAGTGTAGATAGATTAGTTTGCAACAAGAAGACAAGAATGTTTTAGTTCCTTTTTACTTCTTCCACCCGGCTTCGAACACAAAAAACTCCTGGGAAAATAGTGTCTTTTATGTACTTCTCTCGCCACCATTTAGGTAAGTAGTTTCTGCTCGTCAGGGCACTAGGTAAATGATGTCACGCTAAGTATGATTCCCGACTGTGATATCTTATCACTTCGAGAATGGCCCCCCGCTCTTCTACATGTATGGTAGAAGTTGTCTCAGCTAGGTAACATAAATAACGTTGGTCACATTTGGTACATTTAGTCGGACTTCTTCTGCCCAGTTGCTCAGAAATCTGTGCAATGTTATTATCAAAGTAAAACAATCATGGCTTTAAGCAAGCATTAAAGTTGACCTCTCAGTGGGAAAACCCGAACAATCAGCTTTGTAGGAAAAGGAGGAGCTAAATATTTTGAAGTTTCGAAATTTGGAATTCCACCAACCTGTCTTCCAACAATTTTAAAGCAAAGATGAATTGAAACAAAAATTCAGTACTAGTTCTTCGAGAGTTGAAAGAAAATGTTTTCCGAGTTTTCAAGAGGAATTCACAGAGATGTGGTCATAGTGGAGCAAATTCAGGGCAAGAATGACGATCAGTCAACCAACGAAGTAGAAATCAATAAAGAGGAAACAGTTTTAAACAGAACTGTTGTTGGAAATTTATAAAATCTCAGTTTATTTGTCATCTCGAAACACATCTCAACCACTGACTCAGAGGAAATTAAGAGAAAATTAGTATCTGTTATCATGGCGAGCACAAAACAATCAACAGTAGAATTGTACACAGCGAAAACATTTTAAATTTCAACTTCTTGGGTTCGCTTTGATTTTTCCTTTCGTTAAATGGTTTGCTTATTGTACATCTTTTACATACAGTATTTTATTGGTAAATATAGTTTGTCATTAACAAGTATTGTTATACCTCAGATTAATTGGTAAACAGTTATGATTGACTAGGTTCAACTTGACACAATGAAATCTGTCAAAAAGTGCTCATTTTTGAATAGATTAGTTTTAACGAAGCTCGTATATATCAAATGTTTTAACTCTCCCTCAATTTCGTTATATACGGGTTCTTCTGTATCTGTTTTGCAATGTCCACGATGTATATTTTACATGCACAGTAGTCTGTATTCCTTTGCCATATTTGTCTGCTTCTCTGTTTCTTATCACATTTCTCATCAATGACACCGAGACATCGAACTCGGTGTACGTTCTAACGAGACTTGACGGTACACATTCGAGCACATTTCTGATTTTTCACGAAGAACGGTCACCAT
This sequence comes from Macrothele yani, assembly GCA_039090855.1. Lineage (NCBI taxonomy): Eukaryota > Metazoa > Arthropoda > Arachnida > Araneae > Macrothelidae > Macrothele > Macrothele yani. The sequence goes on from CM077025.1 coordinate 84,939,456, forward strand.
TCCAAGGTATTTATCAATACAAGGACCGTTATTCCCAGTGCTTCACTAAACGCCATCTCTCGAATTGAAACGTCGAGCTATTCGTGCTGCGGCACATGTGACTTTCATCAGATATCATCGCACATTTCTGAGTTTTCAGGAAGAACGGTCACCATTCCCAGGTATTTATCAACACAAAGACCGTAATTCCCGGTGCTTCACTAAACGCCATCTCTCGAATTGAAACGTCGAGCTATTCGTGCTGTGGCACATGTGACTTTCATCAGATATCATCGCACATTTCTGATTTTTCAGGAAGAACTGTCACCATTCCCAGGTATTTATCAATACAAAGACCGCAATTCCCGGTGCTTCACTAAACGCCATCTCTCGAATTGAAACGTCGAGCTATTCGTGCTGCGGCACATGTGACTTTCATCAGATATCATCGCACATTTCTGATTTTTCAGGAAGAACGGTCACCATTCCCAGGTATTTATCAATACAAAGACCGCAATTCCCGGTGCTTCACTAAACGCCATCTCTCGAATTGAAACGTCGAGCTATTCGTGCTGCGGCACATGTGACTTTCATCAGATATCATCGCACATTTCTTCAGGAAGAACGGTCACCATTCCCAGGTACTTATCAATACAAAGACCGTAATTCCCGGTGTTTCACTAAACGCCGTCTCTCGAATTGAAACGTCGAGCTATTCGTGCTGTGGCACATGTGACTTTTATCAGATATCATCGCACATTTCTGATTTTTCAGGAAGAACGGTCACCATTCCCAGGTATTTATCAATACAAAGACCATAATTCCCGGTGCTTCACTAAACGCCATCTCTCGAATTGAAACGTCGAGCTATTCGTGCTGTGGCACATGTGACTTTCATCAGATATCATCGCACGTGATACTGCATGGTATCAGCGCCGATGCTTTAGAGGTATGTTTGAGGGCGTCATCTTCACACATCGGCTAATGAATTAGAAGCCTTAATGTAGGTGTACGTAAATGTTACTTACGCAGCGCCTGTGCAAAATTCGTTATGTGCGTCACCACGTTATCTAGGCAAATATTTAAGACTGCTGCTCGGCAGTAGTGTTGATCACAATGGAGAAAACAATGGTTCTTTCGGTTTTTGATAAAGAGCTTATTGTAGGTGAGCGTCTGGCTAGAACAGACTGGTTTCTCAAAAGGTGTAATATCCCGGGTCTTTAGTCAGTGGAAAAATAACTCATATTGCTTATCTAAGAGGTGTAACTGCATGTGGCGCGAAAGCAATCTGTCTGGAACAAGATCGCCGTCATCTGAGAGAGCTTTCACGGAGAAACAGGTCTTCCTGTATGCTGCAGTTGACCAAAGCCTTTAATGAAAGTTGTTCGCAACCCATATCTCAGTGAACTATGCGCACTGTATAGAAGAGGATCGGTATTGGCAGTCGCGTGACTGTACGGAAACCAAAGACCGGAAAGTTCTACAGTGGTGTCAGAAGCATCGTGACTGGACACTGGAAGATTGGAAAAATGACATGTGGTCCGACAACTCGCGGCACACCTTGTTTTGTACAAAAAAATAGGCAGATAGTTTGATGGGATCTCCATGAAGCAATGGACCCAGATTGCCTCCAAAACTTTGAATCAGAACCTTGAACTGTAAACACAATTCAAGGTTCTGGAGATGGTGTCATAATGTGTAGCACGTCCTTTTGTGAAGAAACGAGTGCCCTGATATTGCTGGAACGCCGGGTATCCTCTAAGTGTTAGCTGGGGACATTGTTGCTGACCAAGTCAACTCTACAATGGGGACGTGTTTTACAGCAGGGGACAGTTACTTCATGGACAACAGTGTTACTGTACATCGCTCAAGTTATATTCCAAAGTAGTTCAGCGGACATGACAGTGTAACTGGGGCTTCCATATTTATCGGAAGCGAAATTCTGTAGCCATTTTTAGAGATAGTGAATTGTAGTCATTTTCTTTCAATTCCCGCCATTTGGATAGAATGGGCAGCGGACAGGCAAAGTACCTTTTTCCCACGCGTCGCAGCAGAGGGGGTGTTAAATTTATAGTTTCGTCGATGTGAGAAGAATGAAACTGGACATTATTGCTTCTCCGCCGTCCCAAGGAGTCCGAGGCAGAGGGCAAGTAAGGAATTTTGCGTTTTTCGGAGAGGAGGCATCTTAGAGTGTGGCTGAGAGAACTCAGGGGCAGAAGTTCGACGAAGCAAGAGATCTTTAGCGGGGGTGCAGGATTTTCGGGACGAAGGGAAGGAGGAAGGAAATGACACCGATGATAGAGGAGACGAAAAGAGATCATTAGCGGGGGAATATGTAGAAAGAACGGAGATCAGGACAACGCTTAAAGACATTCCCCGTAACATCTGAATAAAAGTCTTCCTCACTGCAAAATTTAGCCTCAGTCGATTCATTTTTCTATGCTTTGTATTGTATTTATCTGCTTCAGTTGGGAGAATTAAGGATTAAACCACCGATACCGAACTTACTGCAAAGGAAGCATCAAACGAACCCTCCACACAGGGCGCTGTAATAGAACTCAGCACCAAGCCCTGTAACAACAGCAACTCCTACCATGTTTCCTGGCCACCACAAAGCCAAGATCTGAACCCCATTCAGAGTGTATGGAACGTCAGGAAATCAGATCCGAGAGCAAAGTCATCTTCCGTCAAATCTGAGCCAATTAAAGGACTGTCTAGTGAATACCTGGTGGTGTAGACGTTGATGCTGTCCCACACCTTGTGGAATCTAAGCCAAACCACATACGCGTATACTGTAATTCGAGCTAAAGGATACCTAACCCGGTATTAAATAAAAGTTTCTAATTCATTGGACGGCGTGTGTATATGTTCAATGACTTCCTAAAGTTCGAATTTCAAAACAAGTAAAACAATTGCCCACCATTAGGTGCTTGAGATCTACTAAATGAACCCTCTAGTGTTCATTTAGTAGATTGCCCACCATTAAGGGCAAGAGATCTACTATATGAACCCTCTAGGGTTATGGTCAACCTCAGAGAGATATCAAAATTTAGGTATTTTTTAATTTATATAGTTGATCCTTAAAAAATGGAAGATGCATGCATAAAAAAAAAATCACTGTTTTCTCGAAAAAGTGAGATTCGTTTCTTGATGCTTCTTATAGAAACACAGTTGTAAATGTCTAAATAAAGGGTTTCAACATGTTTTGAAGAGCAAGTAGTTAGCCTAATGTTTAAAACTACACTATAAGTTTTTGTTAAGTTCTTTAAGAAACGGAGAATTGTTTGAATAATTTTTCATAAAGATGCTTTTAAATAATCAAATACGATACACAATCATTTTAATTGCTATATCATACAGAGAAATTCACTCATGGTGCATTTCTGTCGATATGCCACAAATGCTTTGTTAAATGCTTTTCTTACTCTTAAGCAGCTCTTTTAAATAGATTTCTCCTCGTGATAAATATGCATAGGATCAGAAAATTTGATTCTAGCGGTTTGTTCCTTTAATTAAATAAGTGCGCAGTTCGTCTTGTAATAGAATGGATTGAAACAGCAGTTACAGCAGAAAGATTTTCAACAAAGAGACAAGGTCGAGGTACAATTCATATAACAGAAACCTAAGATTAAGGAAAACAAAATCCTTTCCTCTATATTTCTGTGCTTTAGCGCAGATACTCAAAGGAAACAGGAAATAAGGCATGTTTCAACTTATCAGTATAAGCAAAAAACTAAATACGAGTATTTTAACTGCGTTGTCAAATAGGTGCGCAGTTTATCTTGTAAGTAAGTGTGTGAAACATAAGTAAGTGTGTGTGTGTGTGTGTGTATATGAATACTTTCAGTTCTTCTTATTTAAGTTTATTTTTATTTTAACTTTAATTTAGGAGGGTCGTACTCCATTTCATTATGCCACTGCTCTGAAAGATGATGCCGCTTTATACAGGATACTGAAAGCAGCTGGAGCAGATGAAAATATTGAAGACAAGGTAAGATACATTTCCAATTGAAAACTGAAAACTTCACTCCTTGGATATGAGGTCAATATACTACTCACAAGTATTCGTGTCTTTATCAAGTTCCATTTTGTGGGAGGGAGTATAGGTTTACAATGCTTTCCTTCCCCGTGTCTAGCAGTAATCCATCTCTGATGCATAGCGCATTGACACCTGGAGTGTTCCGCCATGTTCTGCTCATCCCAGGAAATCAGTTCTTGTATTTCCGGGAGGTGAAGAACAATAGTTATCAACGACTTAAAGGTCGTCATGCACTAGGTCAGAATGGATGGCTTCGGAACAGAAACGGAATTTTCGCTTCCGGTACACGTCTGAACGGAAACGAATATTCTCCAGACAGTAGGTCAGAAGAATACAAACGAAATCAGAATCATTCATTTGTAATACGTCTAATGCGCTGAAAGTACTGTAACGTATACTCTAGATTCAGTTTCTTTTTGATTTTACTATCTCTTGTTATTTTATTTTCCTATGCAAATTATCTTCTCACTTAACGAGATGTTATTTCTCCCGCTGAATTATATGTGGCAACGAGTGTAAGTCATGACGTGGTGGTATGCAGTATATATAGGAGCGCTCAACTATACCAAGGAGCTTCGTTATAATGGCGCCCGAACTATCCGGATGACCCGACCGTTCAAAATCTTGCATTGGTGTGATGTCATTTCCACACCGCGAGATAGGAAAAATCAGAGAATCCTTTTTCCAGCGCTTCGAAAAATAAATGTGTGTGACGTTACATTCCACACACCAGATTGACTGGGAGTTCTCAAGTGCACGTTCTACAGTGGATGGCTGCCTGCAACGCTTCATAGTCACGGCTGACCCATGGGCCATGCCCCCGGCACTCTTTCGGGGTGGGGGGAGATGTGACGTACCTGCCAGCAGCGGGACGCACACGACATAAAGGCAGATAGTAGTCAGAACAAACGTCGTAGCTCAGTTGGTAGAGCGACTTATTCCGGAATGAGGGGACCCGGGTTCGAGCCCCGGCGCGGATAAAAATGACGGAGAAATTTACTTCGTTATAGTACGGAGGGTCGTCCAAAAAGTAACGAGCCTGATTTTACATGGGGCAGAACTGTAATGAAGTAAACGTTCTTACATTTACACAATTTCGAAGAATTCTCCTTCTCTCTGAATGCACCGGTCCTACCTTTCTATCCACTTCCGTAAGTTATCTTCGAAGCCCTTCCTCGACAAGTGGTTCAGGATATTCATCTTCAGTTCAGTATTTGATGCAAACCGACGCCCAAAAGTTTTTTTTTTAATTTAGGTAATAGGTGAAAATCGCGCGACGCAAGTTAAGATGAATAGGGCGGGTGAGACGTCATTTCGATACCTAAATCTTGGAAACCCTTCTGGGTACGATCTGCAAGGGCACTATTTGATGCAAAATCCAAAGAGTTTGAGCATATTTTGGGTGTTTTCGGAAATTGTTTTTCTTTAGAGGACCTTTGAGAACTTCATAATAATAGGCACCGGAAACATTTTCTCCTTGTGGAACAACATGACCATACACCATTCTCTTTTTATCGCAAAAAAACCAGGTGCATGACCCTTTGCTTTCTTGGATCGCGACTCTGGGATGTTTCTACGGGGTGCGCTGTTACTTTGTTTCTGGATCTAAATGGTGAAAAAATGTTTCTGTTTCATCACATGTGACGACTTGATCTAATAAGTGTGGCTCACGTCGTAGCTGGCACTTCCCTTGGCGACAAGTGATAGCACGATTTGCCTTGTGTGCATCCGCGAGCAAGTAGAAAATCCACTTTTGCAGCGACTTTTCGGTACCCAAACCAATTTCTCAGACTCTCATCAACGGAAGCAATGGACATCTGCTACACATTAACGGAAATAATGAACATCTGCAGTGACACTTCGGTACCCATACCGGTCTCTGACAATGTAGTCAACGGAAGCAATGGACATCTGCATCACATTAACAAACATATGCATCACATTAACGGAACCAATGAACATCTGCATGATACCTTATGAACATCTGCAGCGACTTTTCGGTAACCCAGCTGGTTTCTGACAATGTCATCAACGAAAGCAATGGACATCTGCATCACGTTAGCAAACATCTGCATCACATTAACGGGACCAATGAACATCTGCATCACGTTAGCAAACATGTGCATCACATTAACGGGACCAATGAACATCTGCATGATACTTTATGAACATTTGCAGCGACTTTTCCGTTCCCCCAACCGGTTTCTCACAATGTCATCAACGGAACCAATGGACATCTGCATCACATTAACCTCCGTTGTCGATGCCGAAGGCCTACCGGAGCGTGGCGCATCTTCCAGACACTCTTCACCATTCCCAGATTTCTTGTGCCACTCAAAAACTCGTGCACGAGACAAAGCATCTTCCTTACAGGCTGTTTTAATCACTTCGTGCGTTTCTGATGCAGTTTTATTCAAACGCACTCAATATTTTGTGCCTGCCTTCGTTGCAATTTTAAATCCATACCAGGTTAGAGAAACAGGTATGAACTCTACGTGTTCTATTACAAGAATGAACTAGCAGAGACCTGTAACGACGCGTCATCACCTGTAACGACGCGTCGTCAACCCTGCAGGTATTCAGATACAGGCAGCTGCGTTTTTCTGCGTGGGCTTCTCTTGGCGCTATGACGTCTGTCTCGTTATTTTTTGAACGACCTACGCAGTAGTTCGCGTACTGTAATTACAAGCGTTACATTATCTTTTTAACGTAACTAATATAATTGTAGGTTGTTTAACGTAGCAAACAGTTTGATCTTAGCAACAACATGTTTACATGATTTCGTACAGGGAAACGATTGAAACTTGTGCCATCCCGGTGAGCTAGAAAGCCAGAAGCCACTTTGCGATGACTGCCTAGTCTACGCGTTAATGAAGCACTTGCAGATTTCAACATAAAGGGAAAATTTCAAAGCATTCTTGAATTCACCAAAAAGCAAGGGAAGTAAGGCAAACATTTTAATGGGCTTCACGACTACAGTGAGCATCTCAAAGAGCTATAAACAAAGACGCGTGTCGTGAACTTGGTATCACTGGTTTCAGGCACGGAAGAGAGTCGTGCTTGAAACCACTGACACCGAATTAAAGACAAACCGACCACTAAGGCCGTAAGACAAACCTACCAGTAATGCATCACGCAGGATTTAGGCTCGGAACCATCTCGGAGGTATGGTTAGAAGCCAGGTTTTCGTACCACTCTGCCACTTTGGCGTCAGTCTGACAAAATGAGATCTAGAACAGAGGAAAGAGAAAAACAGAATTAAGTGAAAATATGTGGAGATATAATGATGAAACATTTGTTTTTTTTGTTGGTAGGAAAAAACTGTGGACATAAAATAATAGCATTACACCTAACGCAAAAAGTGACACTGATAATTAAATTCATATAAATAAATAAATGAGCAACAAAGACAACAACAGAAAAGTCGAATATAATTAGATGATCCCGTGGCAGCGATGTGTAGCCTACAGACGCTATTTATTTTTTTTGTAATGTATTTTTTAAACTAAACATCTACTCTTTTCACAAAAAATAAAAAAAGCATCTCGAGAAGGTCGTTCGATCCTGATGAAACTCCGCATGCCTCAGGGCCGAATATCCAAATGATTAAAATCCACCCCGGTGGCGCAGTGGTCTAAGCAATGGCCTCTGATCAACGTCCGAGTTCGAATCCCGGTGAGGCATGGATGTTTTGTTTGTATTACACTGGCTCTCTCCCTTCTCTGGAACCAGTGACCCTAAACTAGGGACGCGTGACTACTTATAGCCCATTGAGTTACTCACGGTGGTCGTTAATAAAAAAATGATTAAACAAATAGTGATCAATGACGAAATAATAGCCAGCCACAGCTTACAGAAACTGTGCATTGAGGTGGGTATATCAAGAGCAAAACCCGCACGCAGGGACAATTGTGACAGCGAATTTCCGTTGAATTTACCTCCAGAGACTATAATATAAGGCTGCCTCGACGTCGTATTCGTTCACAATATGAACAAATGAGCGAGTTTGAGAGAGGACGTATAATTGTGATGAGAGGGGCCACTTGGTCAGGTCGCCGTATCGCCAGGCATTTGGGCCGGAGTTACAGGGCAATAGACCAGTGTTGGCAGCAATGGATCGAGGAGGGTACAACCCAGCGGCAGGCGGGCAACGACAGAACGTGAGGTTCGAAAGATTGAGAGAACCGCATGAACAGAAACAGAACCGGATTCGTAGCTCTCAACCATCCGTAGCCATGTTGCCTCGTCTAAAGGTACGGAAGTGGACATCCGGCCCGATGTCAGACGACTTCCGGCACGGGGACTACATTCGTGGAGGCCACCCAGCCGCTTACCACTAACCAGCGAGCATCCCAGTTGCAGTGCTGTCTGGCCCGATCAAAATGAAAGAGTGACCAGTGGCGTCGTGTTATCTTCAGTGATGAGTCACGGTTTGCACTTGGTGCCAATCATCAGCTGAAATGTGTCTTGAGACGAGCCGGATAGAGCACAAATCCTGCAGTTACCGTGGAACGGAACACGTTTCACACAGAGCCATCTCCTACAATAGCCCGGACACCCGTGGTAGACCTACGTGCCACCTTACGACTAAACAGTACGTCGAGGACATTCTACGACTTGTTGTGTTGCAATTCCTGTCGCATAACCGAGCAAATTTTCAACAAGATAATGCCCGGCCACACACGGCACGGCTTTCCTAGGCCTGCTTCCGTAATGTCGACATCGTTTCCAGGGCCATCCCGATAGCCAGAACCCTCACCGATCAGACATGCATGGGACATGATTGGATTCCACCTACCCTCATCCCAGAAAGGCGGCCAACTGGCTGGCAGCCTGGACACCATCTGGCATGCGGTATGTCAGGACAGCATCCGTGAACTCTATGAGCCTATGCCACGCGCCGGGTAACCGCTTGTATCAGACCAGCAGATGGCACTACAACGTGCTGACTTGTTCCACTCGTGTACCTGTTTTATCCGAATAAATGGCCCAACGGCTCTGAAATTTTAATTATTTCCTTTCCTGTACATGTACATTGCGCATAACAATTTTGAACTAGATTGGATGATTCTTTCTGGGTGCTTCATTTGTTTTGGCGAAGAGTGTATTTTTATTAGTTGCGTAAAAATTACTTCACATACCAGATTTAGTGAGATTTTCTGGTATTTCGCCCCCACACTTTTTATGAATCCCACTATTGTAATAATGTTTATGACCATGTCGAACAAAATTGGATTACCACCCCGGAGGCGCAGTCTTAGGACCATTCTTCCGAGAAGGGTCCATCTTTGAATCCCAGGCAGGCATGGATGTTGCGTTTGTGTCACCTCATTGGATCTCTCCCTTCCCTGGAACCTTGAAGGGAGAGAACCAATGGCCACACACAACACGTACTAACGAAGTTACACATGGACAAATGGAGAAAAGCTTACCGGCTGGCCTTAAATAGTGTTGCGACGGTCCAACCTGCAACTATCTCTTTGTCCGGCCCAAGCTAGCTCAAAACTCCTGCAGGGAGGACTATCTTAAGAGTGTTGACATTCTTAAATTAAGTTAAGTAAATAGCAACAGTGCACACATTTTACAACACAAATGAAGTGTAACTGTTTAAGATAATTCCAAATCATTAGCTACAAAACTTTTCAACTTCTGTGAAAGGTCAAGAATGCTTTTACCTTGAAATGGGCAGTCAACGAGGGAAATGCTCACAAATGCCAACCCAGCAAAGACAGTCTTGCTGGGCCAGCAATGGCCCATCACTATGTTGCCGCTGTCGAACCGTCAATAAAATGACCGGGCGGCCAACAGAAGGACCAGCAGTTCAGGCCAACAGTTGGCACCCAATCAGTTCTCATATGCCACAACAGGGCCATCAGCTGTCCATCACAGGCAGTAGCTGCCACAAGCGGCCCTTCAGTGGCCCTCCAAGCACGTGCCAGAAATGATGGCTAGCCTAATGTGGTCCGCTAGTGTGCCGGTAGTGGCAGTTGGCAACCACGTGACGTAACTGGTGGCTTGCCGAATCTTGTCCACCAATTTCCCAGTAGTAGCCATAATAATAATAATAATAATAAAAAAATCAAGGGCAACCGCAGTTTCCTTAAAGCTACAATTTTTTTTCTACCCTTACAAAACTTGTGAATTAACGCACTGCGCTGGGGAAATTTTCTCAACAGACCGGAAAAACGCCCGCTTGCATCTGAGTGGATTTGAACCAGGGCCGCTGGCATGATAGCTGAGCTCTCTACCGACCGGACTAATTTTCCGCGCTCGAGCGACTGCTTAAAGCTGTCTGTTTTGTATGCAATGTGTAATAGAATGCTTCCTTTTTTCATTTTACAATAATACGAGGTATTTTTCATAAAAGTCAGTTTCATATAATTGATAAATTAATTTTTTCAACATAACGATAGGGTTTTTTTTTTACCTTAAGGGAACTTCACTCATTTTCAAGGAGTGCACATACTTACAGTCACTTTCCAAAGTTTTGTACTGTCCTTGTCGTTTTGAAAAGAGATTGTTGAATAAATATATATTTACCCAGGTTCATGTCCCATTCTGTTACATTTTTAACGTTGTGTCTTTCCTTTTCATTGTCCGAAGCTACATTTGTTTTAAAGAGAAAATATATTTTATTTTACTTCTCGTTATTTTTAGAAGCGAATTCCTCCCAGTCTTGTGTATTCAACCCATGGATGAGTACACCACATAGCGTTGCTTTTTTTTTCTTTCAAATAATTAATAACTTTGGTACGCGAATAATTCTTTTTTTTTTTTCCAAAAAACGTTGTTTTAATGGTTTTCCAGGACATTTGTTTCAAGCGGTTTCAAATTTTTTCTTGTTATTCATCCACTCCATTCCATGAATTGTTATTCATGGGAATGAAGTGGGTGTATTTCATGGCTGTAATCTAGTATTTCACGGCTTAATCTGATATCTTCGTCGGCGTAAAATTTCATTAGGAAATTAATTCGCCTCTCTACATATGGAATTTTTTTCTTAACATCCACTAAAATAACACGATGACGATAGCGTCGTTTTCAACTAACTGGTACCATGAGTTGCATCTGCGAATGCGCAGTCCCGTTGCTTCCACCTACTGTTGGGGTTGCATTCGTTGACAGCAACGGGCGACTAGTGGCACTTGCTTGCAGACACACAATTCACGGCGATACTGCAGGGCCATCAATGGCTTGCCAACTGATAGCGCTGCCACCAACGGACCACTACCGGGCCGTGAGCGGCAGATTTCAGCCAGCAGTGACCCATCACTGCCAGCTGGTGGCCAGCCGTTTCCCAGCACTTGTGTTTTTGCTGGGAACATAATCATGACTAACATACTAGTCCTTGAGCAAAAGGAAAAGTCCTTCCGCAGCATGAACCCAACAGGAAAGTAACGAAGAAAGCCAACAGGCACAATCCATGCGAATCACCCATTAGTCCATAGCATCATTATCAGGGATTCGGCACAGACACCCCGATGCTGTCTCGTCAGCAGGTAGAAGAATTAATCAAGAACTTCCAGCCAACGCTCGACCATGTCCACGAGTGAAATTGAATATGCATGGAGGTCCGTTGCATCAATTAGTAAGGATTCGGCATAGACACCCTGGGGCTGTCTCGTCAGCAGGCAAAATGATTAACCAGGATCCTCCAGTCAAGAAATGGGAAAGGCAGACTACGACACTACAACTCCATCCCCAACTGCAGGCATTCCAAATCTTGGTCGTGGGAATTCAAAGACAGTGAATAACCCCCATAATAACGTCCAGCAATGCCCTAGAAGGACGAGAGAAAAACAAAAAGAGCATCCAATCTATAGTACGTATTCTTTTATCTTCCCTTAGAACAAAAGAAGGCAAGGTTGCGATTCCAATTAACATGCAAATACAAGAAAGGACAGTGACCAAAGAACTCCAAGGAAGCATCTCGAGGCCTTTAGATTCCCTCTTATGCTGTTATCGGATACCAGTAACGTGACAGAGTGTATGGTCACCAACGACCATTAACACACTAGTATGCTTGAGGCATCGGAAGAACGAGATTATCCAGCAGTTCTTAGGGGCTCCTTCACGACTCCTTGTGAAGGGCGAAGGAGACTTGTAGAGGATATGAAGCATCACGGAAGAGTACCGGAGAGCTGCAACACATCTGCCCAGTGCATTCCGCAGGTGCTAAATAGGGTTGCTGTTCGGAAAGGGCGAACGCAGGTCCATAAGCTTGATAACCTCATCTTGAAAAATGGTTTCCACTAGATGGGCTCAATGAGAGCGTGCGTTGTTATTCATGAAGTGAAACGCATCTCAGATTTCTGTTGCATAGTTGCCAACTGTAGCTCGCAGGACCTCACCTCTATATTTGATTGCCGTCAGGCATCCACTACAGATGACGTAGAAGTCCGTACGACCGCTAACACTGATATTCCTTCATACAAAGATTCCACCACCACCGGAAGCATTCCCTTTATGTAGGAAGGCTAGGTTATCTCGAGTTACTACTTCCGGCAAGAGCAGATAGAAACGATTGTCGGACTACAAACTGAACGGCTAAATCGGGACTCCAACGAAAAATTTGGCGGGCCAATGTTCACTCTCCCAAGCGCTGATATTGTCTTCAGTCAACCTTGTGTGGGATATCCGATGATGTGCATTGTACCAGTTAAAGACTTGGATGAAATGCGTGCACCCATTCGTTCACTGAGAATACTTTCCTGTTTGGTGGGACTGACTATCTATGATTTCTGTTGATACGCGACATTCTTTGCTTGCAGTAAAGAAGAGTTCAGTTCAATTACATTTCGCCGGTAGTTTCCATCAGCCAATAAACTCAAATCATCATCATCATCATCATTGTCAACCATTATCAATCCACTGCTGGACGAAGGTCTCCCCAAGTTTCCTCCACAACGGTCTGTCTTGTGCCAGTCTCCTCCATGTCACCCCTGCATACTTTCGAATTTAATCCACCCATCTCCCATGTGGTCTTCTTCTGGGTCTTTTCCTGTCTCTTGGAATCCAATCTAAAATTTCGGCTGTCCATCGATGATCTGTCCTTCTGGCAGTATGTCCAGCCCATTGCCATTTCAGGGATTTAACTCTGATCATGATGTCTTCCACTCTTGTCATTTTTCGGATCCACGAGTTAATCTTCTTATCTCTCCTGGTTACACCAAGTATGCACCTCTCCATGCATCTTTGAGTTGTCTGCAGCCTTTGTATGTCTCTTTTAGTTAAGGTCCACGTCTCTGCACCATACGTAAGCACTAGAAGGATGCATTGATCAAACACTTTTCTTTTAAGACATAATGACATATTGCTCTTGAAAATTATGCTGTTTCTTCCAAAAGCTCTCCAGGCAAGTTTTGTACGCCGATTATTTTCTTCATCAATGTGACCCTCACTTGATATCTGCTGTCCAAGATAAACGTACGTGTCTGTTATCTCCAGCTTTTCTCCATCAATCGATAAATCTTCATTTCTTGTAAAAGCATTGAACATCACTTTTGCCTTCTGAAAGTTCATTTTTAATCCCACTTCTTTACTATTGTCAGCAAGTTCCTGGATCATACTCTGCAGCTCTGATGGGCTAGTTGCAAAAATGACTACGTCATCAGCAAAACGAAGGTGGGTTAGATAATCTCCATTAATCTTTATCCCCTTGGTTTCCCAGCTCAGTGACTGAAAAACACCCTCCAATGTGGCATTAAAGAGCTTCGGAGATATGGTGTCACCTTGTCTCACTCCCTTTCCAATTTTTATGTGTGTTGTATTTTCAAACAGCCTAATCTTTGCACTTGCATTTTCATAGATGTTATTAATAATATTAATGTATGCATCTTCAATACCGCAGGTTTTCAGAGCCATTGTAACTGCTGATGGTTTCACCGAATCAAAGGCTTTTTCATAATCGATAAAAGCCATGCACAATGGAAGTTCATATTTCCCTCGCTCTTTCAATTAGTTCTCTCAGCACGTGGATATGATCTATTGTGCTGTAGCCACTCCTGAATCCAGCTTGTTCTCTCGGTTGAGCCATGTCCAGTGTTACCTTCAAGCGGTGTGAAAGAACTTTAGTGAAGATTTTATAAACTACTGATAGGAGGCTGATAGGTCTGTAGTTTCCGAGATCCTCAATGTCACCTTTCTTATGTAGCAGGATCATTGTAGCGGTGTTCCAATCCTCAGGAATCTTTCCTTCATTAAGGCATCGAGTGAAAATTTGGGCGAGTACTGTTTCGATTTCTCCACTTGCTTCTTGTATGATGTCTACAGTAATTCCATCTTCTCCTGGAGGTTTTCCCAGCTTCATGTTCTTGATTGCATGTGCAACTTCTGCTGGAAGGACTGGAGGAACTCTGGTACTGGTATCTTTCATGGTGTCTGGAGTACATGTATCATCCCTTTCATATAATTTGGAGTAGAAATCTTTCACTCTTGTCAAAATTTCACCTCTATTTCTTGTTACAGAACCATCTTCTTTTCTCAGTGCCATAATCTGTTTTCTTCACTTACTGAGATGTCCCTTTGCTATCTTTAGGCTTTGGTTGTTTTCAATTGCTTTCCTCACTAGTTCACAGTTGAATTTTCTTACGTCTTCAGTGATACTTTTTCGTACTGTCTTGCATAGCTCTATATATTCCACTTTGGAAGTCACATCTTCTTTAGTTGTCCTCATCTCTCTTCTTTTTTGCATCAACATTTTCGTTTTTCCTGATAATTTATTTACATGCAACTTGTTCTTAGACCCAGCTAATTTTGTTGCTGTTTCCACAAGAGCTTTGGTTACTTTTCTGTTAACTTCAGAGATGTCCACTTCTTCCGATGTTAGGCCTTCTAAAGCAGAGAACCTGTTCTTCAGTTCCAACTTGAAGGTATTATGGTGTTTTTTAAGGTTGGTTACGTCAATAGATTTTGTTTGTCTTATGAGCTTGCCACGTTCAAGTTTAGTGTTGAGGTGCATCTTACATCTCACCAATCTATGGTCACTACCTGTGTTGAACTTGTTTAGCACACTGCTAAACAAGTTCAACTTCTATGACGCATTTTTTGTTACACATAATAAAATCAATTTCACTTGTCGTCCCATTTGGATGTCTCCATGTCCATTTCCTGTGTGGCTTTTTCTTGAAGAAGGAGTTCAAGATGTAAAACCCTTCTGCCTCTGCAAACTCAACGAGAGTATTTCCACGCTGGTTTCTGTTGCCGTGACCGAATTTACCTACTGAAGTTTCATTCTGTTGCCGTTGCCCTATTTTTGCATTTGAAATCTCCCATAATTATTTTCAAGTGCTGCTTATATTTATTATTTAGATGACAAATTTCCTCATAAAATTCTTCAATTTCTTCTTCAGGATGACTTGTGGTGGGTGCATAAGTTTGAATAATCTGAGCCTGGTATCTTCTCGATAGTTGGATAACGAGTCGTGCAGCTCTGTTAGAGGAACTTTCAACTTCTACCACTTTATCCTTCAGTTTCTTGTTTATTATAAATCCAACACCACTAGTTCTGCCAGTATCTGTCCCACGATAGTAGAAGAGATGTCCACTTTTCAGTTCGATGAGATCTTCTCCTTTTCTCCTTACCTCACTTAGCCCCACGATGTCCCACTTGATCCTTTGTAGTTCCTCTTCCAATTCAAGAAGCCTTGAATCAGAAGATAGGGAGCGTCCATTGTACGTTGCCAAGGTCAGCATCAGATGGCAGCCTAGTCCGGTCCTCCGGGGATTCTTAGCACCCTCTGCCTTCATGTCGCACTGGCCGCTGCCTTGGCCAGGTACATTCTAGCTGCCGGAGACTGAGGGCCAAGATTTCAGTTGTGGAGTCATTTTGGAGGGGTTTGGCCATAACTCACCACGCTGGCCAAGCGGGTTGGTGAGTGTGGGATAGAATTTCCTCTAATCCCGATGGTATAGTTATACCGCTATTGGCGGTCGTCAGAGCCCCTTTAGTGGGAACAGGATGCACCACGAGAAGGCGGGGTTGACATTTGTCAAGGAGAGGCTGTGATGTTACGCATCACCTGACCTTAACCGGTTTGCTTTGCGCTTCGACAAAGTGCCCAAATGTTTCAGTACTTCTCATTTGAACGCACTGTGGTACCCTCACTTGGACCGTAGACGGTCTTTGGAAGGGGTCGGAGCCCTTAGGTAGGAGGGAGCACGAGGTCAAGGAGCTCCCACACAAAATTTCCATACAATCTAGTTTTCAATTTAGAACCACCAAATTCGGTATACCATCTCATGGTGCTCTAACTTTGACAGTAGATGGTCTTTGGAAGTTATCGGAGCACGCTGTTAAGTAGCTCCCCATACAAAATGTCCGTAAAATCTACAGTTTTCAATTTAGAACCACCAAGTTTGGTATACTATCTCATGGTACTCTAACTTAGACCACAGACGATTTTCGGATGGATTGCCAGTCCGTCTGTCCGTCCATCCGCACGATAACTCACGTGAAAATAATTCGATTTCGACGAAATTTTAGTATGTGGTAGGGGACCACCTGGGGACGAACTCTATTAAAAATGGGCGAAGCAGGGTCAAAGGTCAGGACATAGGAGCGGGATCCATTCCATTGCTCTTATTTACCCTTTCCAACCGTAGGTTGAAGAAGCGTATATGCTCCAGCTTTGTCCGTCCGTCCGCACAATAACTCACGTGAAAATGGTTCGATTTCGACGAAATTTTAGTATGTGGTAAGGGACCACCTGGGGACGAACCCTATTGAAAATGGGCGAAGCAGGGTCAAAGGTCAGTACATAGGATCGGGATCCACTCCATTGCTCTTATGCGTCATAACTTACATAAATATTGTTCGATTCGATTTCGATGAAATTTTAGTATGGTAGGGAACCACCTGGGGACGATCCCTATTGAAAATGGGTGAAATAGGGTCAAATGTCAGGACATAGGAGCTGGATCCATTCCATTGCCTTTATGCGTCATAACTTGCGTAAAAATTGTTCGATTTCGATGAAATTTTAGTATGTGGTAGGGAACCACATGGGCACGAGCCCTATTGAAAATGGGTGGAATGGGGTCAAAGATCAGGACATAAAAGCGGGATCCATTCCATTGCTTTTATGCGTCATAACATGCGCAAATATGGTTCGATTTCGATGAAATTTAGTATGTGGTAGAAAACCTTATGGGCACAAACCCTATTGAAAATGGGCGAAATGGGGTCAAAGGTCAGGACACTGGAGTGGGATCAATTCCATTTCCCTTGTGCATCATAACTTACCTAAAATGCTTGGATTGCGACAAAACTTTATCATGTTGTTCCGGAGGTATACTGAACCGGTTCTGTTGAATATCAACGAAATGGGGTCAAAGGTCATTGCACAAAAGCCAGATTTATTTCACAACCATTATTCTCATAGCTTGCGTAAAACTGCTTCTACTGCAACAAAACTTTATCATGTTGTTCCGGAGGTATAGTGAACCGGTTCTGTTGAATATCATTGAAATGGGGTCAAAGGTCAGGACACAGGAGCGAGATTAATTCCACAGCCATTATCCACATAACTTGAGTAATAATTTCTGGTATGTTGGAAAGCGTATCATAATCAATGCATTGCATGATTTTACTAACTTGTTTAATTTTAAGAACTGCAACACAATTTAGCACACCAATACCCGATTTACGGTCTAAGTTAGAGACCGTAGATAACAATAAAGTGCAAAAATATCCGTTTAATGTTGTATTAAAAACACAAATGAATAAACGTTAGCTTTCACCACCAACGGGCTGCTTCATCAGGAAGAAATACTGTGCAATATAATGTAAATATGGAGTTCCAGGTATTCAAAATCCGAAACGGTAAACCAAAGGATGATCAATGCCAATGTCAAGTTGAATGCATGCGACATGACATAGGTACATTGCATTTCAGTGTCGTGGGATTCTCAGAAGCGTACGCTAGATGTACGGCAGTTCTATAGATGTTTTCTCGAAGGTAAGTATTTCAGTTGCTGTTCCTTTTTTTTTTTATTTCGTAAAAGTAAATTAGCTAAATCAATTTTTTTTTATTTTTCACATTTGCACCCATCCCAGCTCCTTTTGTTTACAGAAGTATTACGGCATCAGCCAAAAATATGAGAAATATTATCAGCCAGAAATACTATTGGCAGTGGCTGGCATTAATATGGAGGAACCCTGCTTTTCACACGGACAACTCTATATCTTCTACTCAAGGGTTGGCAATCCTAAAAATCTCTGCATTTTTGCTCCCAATAGAAAAACCAAAAATATTATTTACCAAAAAGCAATAACCTAAATGAATTAAAACAAATTTACTGAAAAATTATAGGAATATCTTTCTCATTCATTAACTTTCACCCGCTGAACTTGGTGATTCCACGAAGGGTAATATTTACCCGGGAAATACCGAGTGCCCCTGCTAATATGTTTATCAAAAGGCAATGCTCGTATGATCTCTCACTTTAACGTTCACGACTGCAGCTCCATAATGGATAGTTTGAGAGATATCTCAAACGGCGCAAAATATCTTTCCTGATCGATCCGTGCTAAAAGGAGAAATGTGATGTTTCGGAGAGGAGAGATTGTATAGATCGTCTTCACGAAGTCGTTTGAAGATACGGCTTCTGCAGTATATGTGATATGAATGGGAATCACTGATGTCGTCTATACACAATAGAAAGCTGACAATCAAAGGAACTGGAAGTGGAAAACTGGATAAAGAACTCCGAACGACGATATTCCTTTTATTGCCGTTCGTGAAAAAAATGTCTCCTTTGCAATTTTATGGATGTTACAAAAGTAATGTGTAAAATATATTTCACGAAATAGAAGCGTATATGACAGGTTGATAAAAAAGGGTAAATATTAACTCACAAAATAACCACGGGGTTTCATTTCGCAGGCTTGAAATTAATTCCCAGCAACAATATAAATTTCTCCAGTTGAAAATATTGGACCTTTTATATTTATTCCCCGTCAATATATTTTTCCTTAATTCACAGCGAATCGCCAAAAATATGTTTATCAGTTTAGCTTCTTGAAGTTATCGACGATTAGTATTCTTTTACAGGATTTGTACGAAATATTCGTAGTAGTCATTGCATACATCGGAAGTAGTTCAAGTGCTTATTTTTTTCTTAGTTTTTTCTGTATGAAAAAATAATTTATCATTGTATGATAAAATTAAAGGAAAAAAAAGGGAGCGCAGTTGCATTTTTTCAATCTAAGGAATTCTGCCTTCCAGTTTTAAGTGCCGCTTGGGACATGAAATTACTTTGGAACTATAGGTAAACAAGACAGATGGAGATGTAATCTTTGTAGTTGTCGTTTTGAAAAACGACTTCGTTCGTACAGTTATTTAACAGGTAGCAGACTTTCTTTTACTTCTACCGGCCTTTTCGTTTATTCATGGGCAAATGAATTAACAACAATAAAATTCTGTGAAAAAGAATTTAAGATATCTAGAGGAACAGCTGTTCATTGGTCAAACTACATGCGAGAAATTTGTGCCAGTGAATTGTTGAAATGTGAGAATGTTATAGGTGATCCGAGCACTCATGTTGAAATAGATGAATCGCTCTTTATCCGTCGTAAATACAATCGAGGACGAGATTTGCCCTAGCAATGGGTATTTGGTGGCATTTG
Source organism: Macrothele yani (assembly GCA_039090855.1). NCBI lineage: Eukaryota > Metazoa > Arthropoda > Arachnida > Araneae > Macrothelidae > Macrothele > Macrothele yani. The sequence goes on from CM077025.1 coordinate 84,959,102, forward strand.
CAGAGAAACAAAAGTGTGGTTTCTAGTTGCTGTGCTAGACCGATCTACTACTACTTTGTCCGAAGTTATTCGTCAACGAATTGCTCCATATAATACAATAATTTCTGAGGAATGGAAAGCGTACCAAAATTTTAAAACTGAACCAAAATATACTCATTTAACAGTTAATCATTCATTAGAATTCATTAACAGTGATTCCGGTGCACATACTCAGGGCATTGAGAGTTTGTGGGAAAAGCAAAATCAAAGAACAAAAAAATATGGGTCACCCATAACTCAATGTTAGACAGTTATGTGAATTCATGTGGTGAGAAAATGTGAAAGCAGCAAATAATGATGCCTTTGATCAAATTTTAACTGATATTGTATCGTAAATGGCCTCCTAACGATCATCTAAAATAAACTGTTTACTTCTGTTATTTAATGAAAGTTTAATTTCGCATATGTTTTTATATGATTTTATTCTACTGTCAATATAAAAATTAAACCTACATAAAATTTTCACTCTTTGAGGTATTGTTATTTCGTTCTTTACAATAGTTATTTTTAGAAGTAAAAAAATTATGAAATAAATGTCTTGGAAATAAATAAAATGTATTTAATGAAAAGGACTTTTGTTTATATTTATGAATCGGACAAATTCTGTAAAAGAAGACTAATCACCGATAACTTCAAGAAGCTAAACTGATAATCATATTTTCAGGCAATTCCATGTGAAAAAATGAAAAAATATATTGGCGGGGAATTAATATAAAAGGTCGAAAATGTTTTTTAGCACATGCAAAAATGTGAACTTGAACTGTAGGCTAGCAATTTAGCTGCATCAAAATTTGGTAGATGTAGGGTCAGTGCTCCAAAGCCCTGTGGAACAAGTACCGTAGTTGCGTCAGTCCGTAAGTTCTGTACAAGAAATCAGTCACATGAAATCGTACAGATATAAATAAAATAAAATAAAAAAAGAATAAATGCGCAGCAATGCATTCGCAATACATCATTTGACAAATGTCCCCCTATTGCAACAGAAGTTGCGTTAGCTTGTTGTTCTTTTTTGCAGTCACATTTTTGGGAAGTCAACTCGTCTCTAGTTAACAAAAATAAACTCTTAACTGTATATGACCTTCCTCGATATAACATCAATGTCCGACCGGAAATAAGCATTAAACATCTTTCTCCCACATTTCTATATCAGATATGTTATAGAAATGATCCATACACTGAGTGGCCACTTTATTATTACCACCTGACAGTTCTAAGCAAATGAGCTATGGCTGCACGCTGTTGCCGCCAGAGGGCGAGGTTAGTATAAAAAGGGAACGCTTAGGGCTTGCGACAGTAGTAGAAGTGTTTTTTGGGTGACGAGATGGGTAAAAAATGCGATTTGACGGACTTTCAACGTGGGATGATTGTAGGAGCTCGGAGCCATGGAGCGAGTATCACCGGAACCGCCGCATTCGTGAAATGTTCCAGAGCAGCTGTTGTTAAAGTGTTTAAAGACTGGACTACCAACCAAAAAACTGGGTCTCTACGTGCAACGTGTGGTCGTCATTGACTAGTGACTACTCGGGCGGAACGGAAAGTGTCCAGACTGGTGACAGACAACAGAAGGGCAACAGTGCAGCAAATTACAGACCATCTTAATCAAGGATCCCCTCAAATGATCTCTGCACGCAACGTTAACCGTACACTACATCGGATGGGATATGGCAGCCGAAGGCCTGTTAGAACAACTTGGCCGTCTGCAGTTAACAAGAGATAACTTCTCCAGTTTGCACAATGATTGTACAGTCGATAATTGGAAACAAATTATGTGGTCCGATGAATCTCGTTTTCAGTTGCACCATGCCGATGGTCGAGTGAGAATTTGCCGGAAACAGCACGAAAGCATGGACCCCAAATGAATTGCTACAACCCTTCAAGCTGGTGGAGGCAACGTTATGATTTGGGGAATGTTTTCCTGGCATACTTTGGGACCTTTAATTCGTGTTGATCAACGTCTGACTGGCACATCATGTTAAAACATTGTTGCGGACCAAATGCATCCTGTCATGTGGATGGTTTATCCCAATGGCGATGGCTACCTTCAACAGACAATGCGTCCTGCCATAGTGCTCGTATTGTACAGGATTGGTTTCAGGAACATGCCGGTGAGTTTACTTTGCTTAGGTGGCCTCCACAATCTCCAGATCTCAACCCCATTGAGAATCTGTGTAATGAAGTTGAACGAGCCATCAGACAGCTGGATCCACAACCCAGCAATCTCAGACTCCTGGAAAGTGCTATTCATCAAGCATGGTCTCAGATTCCACAAACCACCTATCAACATCTCGTGGAGTCCGTGCCACGAAGAATCGACGCAGTATTAAAGGCAAAAGGTGGCCCAAGGAAGTACTAAGGAGGTGGTCATAATAAAGTGGCCACTCAGTGTATAATGTTCAGTATCTCTCAGGGGTTATGTTTGACATCATGTACGTCACACGTTTCTTAACCAGTTCCAAGCCATGTCTCCGTTAATAAAGGTAATTATTTGGTAAATTAGAAAAATAAAACAGACGTGAAATTCGAACATATTGAAAGTTATAAGACCGAGAAATTAGGCCTGATGTATCCGTGAACCAGAAAGACGTGCGCGTATTTTGCGATGACAGAATGTCTATCGTATGTTTCTTTATAAAGTTAACACGCTTGTTAATGACTAAAAAATTAAGATGTGAAAGAAATAATTCTAAAAGTACTAAACCAGAAGAGACTCACACATGTTTCGTTATTCACTCTTTTTTTTTTTGTAAATTTGTGAATAAATTAAAATTTTTGAATAAATTAAAATGTTTCATAGATTTCACTTCTACGCAATTTTGAATCCTTTTTATTTAACTTACAGTACTAAACGCTTTACAAACATTATTCAGTTTCGGTTTTCACATATTGAGATTCAGTGATTACACTTACGCAAGTTGCCAAGGCAACAGAGCATTGAACGCACGTGTAACAAAGGAGACTCGAAGAGAAAATTTCAAGTCAAATGACGGAATTTCTATGTTGTCATCCCATTTGAAAGTTTAATTTCTTCTCGAATGTTGTGCACTTGAGATTCCACCATCACCTATAGATACTGTGCAATTTCCGGCTTCGGATTTGCTTGGTTCATCCAAAAGGTAATACCTTTCCAGCATCATTTCCGCGCAAACATTCGGTTCAGAGGCGCGCATGCACAATTGCAATTGTGTTGTCTCATCCATTAGCCACGCCCTGACGCTTGAGATTGTGCTATTGTTAACGGTTTGTGTTGTGCGTTCCTTCTCACAACTCGAAAGGTTCCTCCCCCACAATTGAGGAGTATGGTTTGTAAGTGGATCATTAAAATAAACACTGGCAAAACACGCTATACTGGGGAGGCTCACAGCAACCATATCTGACCAGTGCTGCTACTACGAAGGCCATTATGTTTCCATTAATCAAAAGAGGCAGCAAGTTTGCATTAAAATTGAAAGCCACATTGGGGATTGCCTTTGTCTTACTTATGGTGCTTCCCTATCGGCTAACTGCCCTAAGATCTTTCTCAACTGGCTTGCCAAATTTCAAAACAAGTACCATCCTCCACATCCCACTGCGGACCAACCTTCTGGCTACCTATAGGCGTCTGACGATTAAATCATTAGATGAAATCATGCTAAACCTCACCGTGAAATATTATGGCAAAACTCTTAAGAATAACAATGAATTGGTTGCTGCCTCCCTGCAGTATGACGGCTCGATCGCGTTGCGCTACACACTGCCAAGGTATGGCATTCGACTGCTGGAAGACAGAGTCAATGGAGGTAATATCCAGCTTTAGCACTTTCTAAAACACTCAGTTGCTCAAAGCACATCAGGTAACCCAGCTATGTACAAATTCCTTGCCGTTGCCTACATAATAGGCACAAATCTTCTGAGGGATTAATTCTAGACTTAACATCGCATAGTTTTGAAGTTCTAAGGTAATTCCTTCTGTACTACAATGCTGCTCAGGGCACTTACTTGCTCATGATGTTGGTGATCTATTGGAACCGTTGTATTTCTACCGTGGTAGTATAATCCATGAGAATAAGCTTTCATGATAAATATAACTAACAAAAGATCTGACTTATTTTTACCCAACATAGAAGGGAAATTCTCCCCCTTCTTTACAAGTGCTTTAATTACCATTTCGGGTCTCATAACTGCACTTCCTGACACGGAATAGGTCAAATGCTCTGCTTACTTAGAAACTGACTCCGAAACTACTCTGAAACTACTTTGAAACTACTCCAATCACTAGTAGTCGCAAATCATTCTGCAATCAACAGCAATGTCTAGCCCCCACTGCGCCAATAATACTACTGTTCGATAACCTAAACTGCAGCAATTAAAAAGCAACGGCCAGCTATAAAGTATCTGCACTAGCCAAATGCAACTGCCTAGTACTTAAGAGCCTGCACTTATTCTACAACTATAATGTGCCTATAACGTTATTACAACGTTCACACTTTTGGAGAAGCGCATCCCTCAATTACCTAACAGTTCGTAACGCCTGTCTACCCCACGCACCTTAGTACACTTCACTAGTGCCATGATCACTTGCCAATGCCCCCTGTAAGAGCTTACAATTTCCTTTCTTGACGCTTCGGCGTGTATTCTTTCAACTCTAATTTTTCATCCCGTTTCATGTCTCCTGTCCTGTCAAGGCACTTTTCTGTTCTCTCTCTTCACCGTGTAGCCCGAACAGCATGCTGCGTACAGCCAGACGTCAGAAGACCATCAAAGCCCACAGTGTTTCCCTTTTGTAATGGCCGAACCGAAAGCTTAGGTACATCGGAACAAAACCTATGTTTAAAGAAATTGGTTGTTCTTGTTGTGTTGTGCGTTAATAATGTTTAAGTTAATAGAACGGACCGCCGATTGCGAAGTCCGGTCTGTGATAAGATTTCTGAATGCGGGAAATGTCAGACCAAGTGGAAAACATGAGGAAGAACCGACGTTTCACAATTTCTGATCTTTCAGAACATTTCCTTGAAGTTCCGAAATTATTACTGCATTAAATAATTACATCAAAGCTGCAGTACTGCAAAGTGTGTGCACGATGGGTGCCAAAGTTGTTGACGGAAGAGCATAAAACAAAGCGAATGGGATCTGCTTTGCAAATTTTGGGCCGGTACTCGGAGGTAGGTAATAATCTTTTAAGCAGTATAGTAACGGAAATGTAGTGTTGTTTCTCTCACATCACACCTGAATCGAAAGAGAAGTCCCTGCAATGGAAACACACGGGCTCGCCTACTGCCAAAAAATTCAAACAGTTGATGCCAACGAGGGAGGTCATGTGCGCTGTCTTTGGGAAAAGGAAGGAATTCTGTTGGTGGAATTCCTGCCTAAAGGCAGGACAGTAAACACAGCTGTTTATTGTGAAACACTGAAAAAGTTGCGTCGTGGAATTCAAAACAAACGGCGTGACATGATGAGCAAGGGAGTCGTTCTTCTCCATGTAAGGCCTCATTACGCGAATGTGACGAAGAACTTGGTCACAAATTTGGATGGGACCAGCTGGTCCACTATTCCTACAGCCCAGACATGCAGCCCTGTGGCTATTATATATTTCCCCACTTGAAATGATTTCTTGCCTGACAGCGGTTCAATGGGGAAGATGACCTGAAGACGACGGTTGAGTCATGGCTCAGAACCCAGGGGGTACACTTGTATGAGAAGAGTATACAGAAACTTCTACCACGATTTGACAAATGCGTTAACATCCATGAGGAATATGTTGAAAGGTAGATTAAGGTATATAGAATTCATTGCACATTAAAAATTAGTTCTCAATACTTTTTTTGTTTTATCTTTAAGCAGTACTTACTTTCTGGGTAGCCCTCGTACTATTATTCATTTGCTTCTTGCATGTTTCTTCATATCAACAGTTTTCCTGCCCTTTAAGCTGTCGAAGACTTGATTACTTTGGTTAATCAATTGATTTAAAGGAGTTGTACAGCTCCAAGGCCAGGTTTAAACAAATGAAGGTTTTGAGAAGAAAATGCTCCCTTCCTAGCTAACTATCGGACCAGGACCAGATGAACCCATGCGAGGTACAGATTCCCTGGATGTATAATCTGTTATGGAAGAAATATCATCGTTATTAGATGCGCAGAATTCAAAAAGCTCAGTTTAGAAGTGAACATGCAACACGGAGAAGACAAAACAGAAACCCTATAAAAAGAAACGCTAAGAAAAAATCTGAGACAGAGACCGTTGTATGTTATTCCCGAGCAATAATTTCATTACTTCGAAAGCGATTAAAATACTTACACTCTGATCCACATGAAAAGAGCATCCTTAATAAATGGATATTTGAATATTACATACGAAATAGATTTTGAGCTAATGAATGTGATGAGCTAAGCAGAAACTGAAAAATTGGGACATGGAAATATTCCTTTTTGTCATTATTTTTTAACTTACAAGATATGATAGAAGCATTTCCCAACTCATAAGAATGTAGATCCGTTTAGAGTAATATAAAGTACCGTCGTTCGAGATACAGTATTTTTTAAAATTATTTTGTCAACCTCGATAACGCATTTCTGTCCTAAATGCTGCACACAACAAATTAGCGAATGACATGCGAAATAACTGCTTACCTGAGCGGAACAAAAAGACATTCTGATTCCGTTTCTGCTCATGGCTACGCGTTTCTATAACTTTTACATCCAATCAGACATTTTTGTTTCCTTCCACACATTTCAATAGACTCCATAGCAAAGAAAATTTTTCTCTTGAAACGGCTGCTGCTCCGGTCGTGCGGTGGTCTAAGCTCTGGCTTTAGGCCATTCGTCCAAGATGGGCCAAGGTTTGAGCTCTGGTGACCCATGGATGTTGTGTTTGTCTTACCGTACTGGCGATCTCCCTTCTCTGGAACCAGTGGCTCTAAATTAGGGATAGGTGACTTCTTATAGTTCAAAGAGTATGTGACGTGCATGCACCGCAGAACGCACATGAGATATATATATATTTTTGATTATAGGTTTAATGACCACCGTGAGCAACTCAATGGGCTATAAGCAGTCGCCCGTCCCTAATTTAGGGTCACTGGTTCCAGGGAAGGGAGAGAGCCAGTGCCGTAAGACAAACACAACATCCATGCCTTACCATCGGACCATTTACCGACGAATGATCACAGGCCAGCGCCTTAGACCACTGCGCCACCGGGGCGGTGCACATGAGATAAAGGCAGATAGTAGCGAGAGCATAAGTCCGCGCAGCTCAGTTGGGAGAGCGACGTATTCCGGAATGAGGGGACCCGGGTTCAATGCCCGGCGTGGACAAAGATGACGGAGAAATTTACTTTGTTATATTGGTGCCCAAACAGGGACTTATTCCAGAATGAGGGAGCCCGAGTTCGATGCCCGGTGTGGACAAAGATGACGGAGAAATTTACTTCGTTATATTCGCGCCCGAACAGGGACTTATTCCAGAATGAGTGGGCCCGAGTTCGATGCCCGGCGTGGACAAAGGTGACGGAAAAATTTACTTCGTTATATTGGCGCCCGAACAGGGACTTATTCCAGAATGAGGGAGCCCGAGTTCGATGCCCGGTGTGGACAAAGATGACGGAGAAATTTATTTCGTTATATTGGCGCCCGAACTTCAAGAATGACTTGCCCGTTAAAGTTCTCGCAATGGTGTGATGTTATTTCCCCTCCGCGAGACAGGAAAAAAAGAGAATCCCTGCTTCAGCGCTTTGAAAAATAAATGTGTGTGATGTTACGTTCCACACACCAAATTGACTGGGATTTCTCCAATGTACGTTCTTCAGCGGATGACTGCCTACAGCGGTACATGGTCCCGGCTCTCTTTCGGGGGAGGGGGTGACGTGCCTGCACCGCAGGATGCACATGTGATAAAGGCAGATAGCAGCGAGAGCATACGTCTGCGTAGCTCAGTTGGGAAAGCGACTTATTCCAGAATGAGGGGATCTGCATTCGATGCCCGGCGTGGACAAAAATGACGGAGTAATTTACTTCGTTATAAGTAACTCTTGGTGGTCCCAAACAACAACAGCAACTAAAAGGGAGAAAGAGAAAAGGGCCAAGTTCATCTTTTGTTGTAGTGCCCTTTTGCTGCTTTACATTTGTGAGCTGCGCGTTTTCATAACGCGCTTTTTCTTTCCCACAGCAGTGCTCCTTTTTCGATAATGAGAGACCACGATTCAATCGTATTCGTAAAAAACTGTTTAATTTTTTTGCGGACAACACTGTAAGAGTAGCTGGTGGAAATGATTGAATGACCAGATAATCTAAATACACCTGCAGAAAAATTTAGATTGGATGACTTTAGTATTCTTGCTGCTAAGCAATTTTAGTACTTTGCTTACGATGCTTACTAACGAAACATTTTTCGTATCATTTAATTGCATAATTTTGAATGATGCTTATAATACTACTGAATAATTTTGTCTCTGTATCTATTATAAAACTTTATTGCTTACACAAAGAAGCAGTCTATACCTCATTCATATCACATTTTAATTACAGTCTGGACACAGTCCGAAGTACTATATAAACCACCCAGGAGAGTTGACGACGGAAAAGCTACTGGAACCATACAGAGCAAAAGAAGACGACCAATGAGCACACTATATTATTGGCAAAATTAACGTTCTTTGATATCCTCCGACGGAGAAGCAAACACATTATGAATATTCAGATCAATGGTTCGGTATTTCACTATGCCTACTGAAATCGTCTGGAAGTAAGCACGACTCCGGAAACTCAATGTTTTCTATTGAATTTTAAAATTGTAAATTTTACGATGACTTAAAGAAGCAACCTGATGTGCTTTGTTCCTTTATGAAAGGAATGGGCAACAATGTAATCAAAGTATTGATATAGAGAACCACAAATGCGCTCCTCATTTTCTCTGGATACCAAATCCAGCGCTAGAGTGACGTCATTTATATGGCCATTATCTGGAATTATGTCTTGGAATCATCGTGAAATGTATGAAGCAGTGAATCTCAGACTCATAAAATTCGCGTACGTTGTATAATATTTATTAAAATAACATTTACTATGGCAGGGGGAGCTGAAAAGCGAAGTCACAGAATCCTCCGGAAACATTATAACCTAATTCGTCCATTTTAACAGCAGATTTAAGAATGTCTTAGATGCTTTCTAACGTGAGTTCTTGCAGCTTAACAAAACCACATAATATTCACGCAAAATCATGAACCCAGGAATACAGTGTGGGTAAAGAGACTGAACTACTTAATGCTTCGTTGTTTTCTGTGTACACAGAAGCGATACTAGAAATATAATAAATGTCAAAATAAAATCCATGGTAAAATATTCTTAGTTTTTTGTCCTGGTAATGGAATGTTAATTTTGATAAAAGCTGAAAATTTTGGTTATTTTGTATCGCTCTGTGGTGATGGTTTGCAATTGACGACTTGGGGTTTCTAGGTTCTAAATTCGCTTCACGCAGGAACTACTAGCTGCTAAATTTGTAAAACAGCAAAGGCAAAAACACGAATTTATGTGCACTCTCTTTACTACTGTATATAGGGTACTATAACTACTCTCCTGTATTCACTAGATTTAAATAAAGACACGAATCGCCATTCAGTTGCTTGGTGTTATTTAACTACAAGATTAGTTCCAAGCAACTTGAGTGAAGTTGTATGACGAGAGAAATCATGAAAGTAATATTGATGGTAATTTTATATCAGTAGTTAGCCTTCATGATCCTTCATACTAAACTCTAGCGAAACGCATTCTTAAAGAAGAACGCGGGGAAAGAATTATAACACTCCCATGTTTAGTTTTGGAATCGTGGCCTCTTTCTGTTGCACTGTTTACAACGAAGGCCGTCTGGAAAGTACAAGGCCATGACATTTATAAGTTCCCTCCGTTTATGACATCACTCTTGTGTAACACAGCCTTCTACGTCGGTATCGTGTGTGATGTCATACAGAACAGCGTTGGAAAGCAAAACGGAAGCTTTGCTTTCCGCGTGACGTCACGAAAAGAGGGAACTTTCCTCTCTGATGTCGTAGTCTAGTCCTTTCTAGACGGACTTTAGTACAACTAATTCTCCATGATAGCAGCTGTTACGTAGTTGGGTCGACTTTCCTGATGAAGTCAACACAAAGCATAATTTGTTTAGTAAATTGAAGTTCATTATGGATTTTCGTAACAGATGCATTATTTTTTAATGCTTCAATTGCCATTAATTTATAGTTAATAATGAACGAAGAATTCTTTCTTTGTGTTGATCACTTTGTACACAAAAGACTCTTAGAAAAAAAGGGGATCTGCATGTAACATAAAAATTTAATATTTTGACACTGAAAATAATTCCTTCTTAATTTAGGTTCGAAAACTAGAAGCCCCATCTTATTTTGTGACAGAATCCTTACTAACAGATTTGCTGATTAATTTATATCACTCGTGAAATTTCGGTACTGCATCAAACACACAAAATTTAAAGATACTTCCCGCTTAATTTTGAAAACAAAACCCCTCCAGCTAGAGTCATGAATTCCCATAGCATTTTAAATGTTTGGAAATCCGTCCGTTCAGAGAAATTTTGACTAGCGATTACTCTGGAATTCTGTACTGCTTAAAATCCGTCCAGAAAACGACATGATGACATGGTGCCGCCAAAAAGTTCCAAAGTTTTTTTTAAAATCTGTTCAATCGTCCACCCAAAAACCTGTACTTACAAAAATCCCTCCAAGCAGAGTAATTCTGTTGCCAATTCCTCATAGTTTTGGAAATCCTTCTAGCCAGAAGAATTCTGTCTGACAGGTGACTCTCCAAAATTCTATATATGTGAAAATCCGTACGGATGATGGACGGATTTCAAAATTGTAGAACTCGTTTCAAAACTAGATGTCATAACCAAATCCTGATATGTGGCTATATATCTGAAGATACATAATTTAAAACAATTGTTCCATTGGAGCCATTCTCACGCTCGACTTTCTTCCAAATTCTTCTCTTGAGATAAGTCAAGTGAAGGAAACCCATACATTCGAGTGTCAGGTCTTCAAGAAAATAACCAGACATTAAATCTCACGAAAAACCGCGGTCCAGCAAGAGCAGAGCCGCTACCGTACTTGTAAAATGGAACTAAACCATGCGCTTAAGTGGATGCACAAAGTTATGATCTGCGTTGCTTTCCTTTCTTCGAAAGATGCTTAACACATCATTCTACATGAACATCTACATCCCTTTCACCCACACACATACAAGTTTAGTTAAAATGCGTCATTCATTTAGTTTAATTCTTTTAATAAACAGACATGGAAAGTAAACAGGGCAGATTCCTATTTATTGACGTTCTACTTTTCAAATCAATAAAATTTCTATAGAAAAAAAAATATCTGCATGATTTATTGTTCAAGGTGGTTCCACCTAAAATCTCTGCCTTATGTTAAAGGTAAAACTTCTTTACATATTTTCTTCGCAATTAATGTATTCCCAAGGATGAAAATTTGCACATTGATAAAACAAACTTTAAGATATAGCATGGGATACTTAATACGTGCTAAAACATAATCATAATTAAACATTCCGCCATTTGTTTGTCTACTGACGTCATCTATTAACAAGTCTAAACATTACTCAAAGAAAAATGATTGATTTTTAATATAATTATGGTTATGTTTTAGCAAGTATTAAGTATCCCACGCTATAACGTAAAGTCAGTTTTATCGATGTGCAAATTTTCATCCTTGGGAATACATTAATTGCGAAGAAAATAAGAAAATGAATTTTACCATTGGAAACATAAGGGATAGATTTTTAAGTGGAACCACCTTAAGGCGCTGCGTCTGACGTTTCCCATGTGGTAGGCAAACAAACACCACTCCTCGATGTCTTCATTATTCACTTGCATCATTACAATATTTTTTCATAGACCTTGAATAAGAAGAAAAATATTTGCATGAGCGTCTTGATATTATTATAGCGTTCACGCAAATTTTAAATTATAAAATTCCATTTAGCAATTAGACCTTCGGCGGTTTGCAGTCAATTTCGATGTGCATGAAATGACGCAATTTCAACATTGGAGATTATAATATTTTTAATTCAGTAGTTCCATATGCAGAAAAATTGTCCCAATATTAGAGACAACTCTATTATAATTCATGTAATAAAATCGCCTGAAATAATAACGTTAATATTCAGAGTGATCGTAAAGTTTCCGAACTCTGAATTAAAAAAAATATTGTGTATGCTCTAAGCAGAAGTTTAACCAACTGATGTGACAACACGAGTCAGCAACTCGTGGAGACCATATATTGCACGTGTATGCCTGAAGGTAATTTGGCAGAGTGCCATAAATGAATAACTGGTTCTCCGTGTGCTACGATAGTTCGCTCACTTTAGCGTCTCCATTTATTTTCTCAGAGGAAAGATCTGACGAGCGAGCTGAGAATTTGTTTACTTGAAGCTTATTTACAAACGTTGTCTTACAAACAGTGCATAGAAGAGTTCGGGGGGAAATTTCCGCTGCATACTGTGGTAAGTAAATCAATGATACACAGTTTACTCGCACAATTTCGGAAAACTGGACGTGCTAATGATATTCGGAGATGCTGCAGGCGAAGTATGTTAACGACGAAATGGATTAAAGTTGTTGAAAAACGTTTGCAATGGTCACCTGCAAAATCGCTTTGTCGCTTATCTCAGCAAGTGAAATTTGCTACGGCTCAGTACGGAAAGCGACAAAACGATTACAGCTTCATGCATACGACGTGAAAGTTTTCCAAGAACTGAAGGCACCTCATACGCATAAGCGCCTACTGTATTTCCGTTGGTGTCCTAATTTTACTCGAAAAAACAAGGGCTTATTGAAAAATATTTTCTTTCCGGATGAAGAGTGGTTTAATTTGAACGGGTATGTCAATTCGCAAAATAAGAGATACATTGGTCGACTGAGAATTCTCATCTCCTTCATCCCCCGGGCCTTTGCATTCCGAAAAAATTGATGTTTGGTGGTATGCCATATCTTGACGCAGAACGGTGGAACCACTGTTTTTTCACAGTACTGTAAATACGGATATTTACCAAGATTTTATTTTTAAGTTTATGTTCGTATTGAAAGAAAACGAACGTTTCGTATTGAAAGAAAACGAACGTTTCGTATTGTTTCAATAGGATGGAGCAACATGTCACACAGCTTCTGCGACAACGGAATTTTTGCGAAGTTTTTTGGTGACCGAAGGACTTTGGCCTCCACGCTCACCACATCTCGGAAAACTGGACGTGCTGATTTTTCCCTGTGAGAATATTTAAAGGATCGTGTTTATGCAAACAACCCGCATGATCTGCAGTTTTTGAAAACAAACATTATTCAGGCTATAGCGGAAACCACGCCATCTGTGCTGAAACGCGTTACGAAAAACATGTGCCGTCGCGTGGACATTTGCCTCCAGCAAAACGGAGGTCATTTCCAGCATCTTCCTTAGGTCAACATCAGTTGCTCAGAAGTCGGTGGAAGATGTGTATCACAGTTGTAAACTTCATGCATCTGTATAACGCGAATAAACATTTTCTAAATTAAGTTCGGGAACTTCTTGATCACCCTGTGTAATGAATCATTTAATTAGGTTTTGGAGTTTTAAGGCTCAAGGATAAGATATAAACTGTTTGCATCCAGGAAACGCAACCCCTTAATTAGTTGGAGGATCGAATTACCATATGCCGAAAACAGTATCTTTAAACTACAATAACTCTCAACCAAAGTAAGCCTACAAGGAATTAAGTTTTTTAGTGTATTTGGTTAATGGTTTTCATAGTTCGAAGGAGTCTGGCTCTGATGGGTCCGGTTAAAATTATATACAGTTGAGGTTACGAAAATCTGGCCTGTTCCCATTTCTGGAAATGACAATTCTTAATTGAGAACGGACAAGTTAGACAACACATGTATTGTAATAATTAAATAAGTGTACTATTTCAGGGTTCTGTGAACTTGCTTGAGGCCCTTTCCCCTAAGGAAACTTTAACATGTATAATCACTGCTTGTGCTGTGACTTTCAATTGACAATTAATGTGAATGAACATTTATTCCAGGTTGTTGAACATGGGTGTCAAAATTCTTCACTGAACTCTTTGTAACCGAAGAATAATTACCCAATGAGTGGGTACAAAATTTGAAAATGAGTACGAAATTAGCACTTTCTCTGTATGTGCGAATGTGTGCGTGCGTGTGTATGCTGTGTAACTCCTGAACAGAATGACTGCCATGACCTTTTTTATACCTCTAGCTTTTATAAAAAACATTGCTAAAGAAAGTGCTGTTGGACTGGAAGTGTAGAATGAAAATTCTCGAAAAAGTTGGCAAGTTACTGAATATTAAAAACTATTTTTCCTGTACAGCCAACCAGTATATCTATATTTTTAAAATTCTCGGTAATCCATAGAGAGTGTTTCTATAGTTTTATAAACATATTTGCCAATCTGGTACTGAACAATGCGCGGGAATTTGTTCTCTTGAAAGCTAAGGTGAGGTGTTTCTTCCACTATATGGGCCACAGTTTGTTATCTTCAAGCTGTAACTAGCCATTTTCAATTTTTGTTAAGAGTAAAGCTGGTACGCTCTAATAGTGCTTTTTGTAATAAAATGCTTTGAAATGTCTCATGTCTCATTTTTTCCTACTGATTTTTATGATAATAAATATGTAAAAAAATTAAAATACTGAAGAGACAACGGACAACATCAATTGCATCGACTCTCATGAATGAAAATACCAACTATCCACCTCACTCTCACAGCACTCGGGTTCTTGGACGTCTGTCAAGAAGGAAATTTTACACAATGATATTAATGTGGTGCTACACGTGCTGCCAATTTTGCTAGGACCGTTCTTATATTCTTTCTGTAGAGTGCAAGACTCATACGGTGTACAACTATCGAAATAATACAATAGTTGAAGGTAGGAACTGTACTTGAAGAATGACGAACCAAAGTTAATAATGCACACAACTCAGATTTTACTCGTGTCTTATTTACTATATTTTCAGAATGTTGAAAGATACACAGGGTGTATAGTAAGGTCAGTCACCAGTTTCTTCATTTGCGAACGGAGGCATATAACGAAATGGAACTAACAGGATATCTGTATGCGCTCGAGGGCCGGCCCCATCAGCTTGATGTCACCGTCCCAGCGGCGGCGAATTTGTGAAGTTAACTCACAGAACACCGAAAGTATAATAGGTAGAGCAAAAATGTCATTTTCAAAGTTAGAGAGCATCTACGATTGTTACGAATCGCTCCTAAAAGGTGAGAATCAAAGGGAGAATTTAGACTGTACATATAGAAGGAAAAAGTGTCTAAGGTCATTTCTAAACGGCGCTGTATCTTTGGATTACTGTGTAGAGATAGAAGCAACCCTAAACGGAAGTGTGGACACATTGTGGAACTTCAAATTCCCCTCTCGTATGAAACTGTAATTATGACATTTGAGCAAATGGTATTGTAACTGAAAAAAGCAACCAGCAGTTTCGTACCAGCTGGAAAGAAGGGGGGGGGTTCCAGTGTCAGGATGTATCTTTTTCTCCGTTTAGTTCCCCCATCTTTAAACAGCACTCCAAAGCGCCGCTTAGAAATGCCCCTTTTATACTTTTGACTCCTAATTCTTCCTTTGATCTCCACTTTTTTATGAAGAATTCGTGGCAAACGAAAGATGCTATCTAACTGAGCAATCAAGAATTTTGATCTATCATCTTACACTGCTGAACAATTGCTAAGGACGGATCATAAACGGCTATATAGCGCATACAAAAGTAAGTGTGGTTGGATGCCAAGTGAAATAAAATAATGTCAGTATGCCAGGATATTACAAGAAAGACAATTTATTGTGCTCTGAAATCCAGAAGGCTTTGGAACGTGTTCAAGGGACAAACAGGCCATTTTGTGCAGAATACGTAAACGTGAAAAAATGCAATTACCGTCCGCAGGCGTTCAGGTGTAAGATGTCATTACGAGATATGGCCACCATGGAGGGCGATGCAAGATTCCACACGTCGTGTTATGCTTTGCACAACATTATCAAGCAGCTGTTGGGGTAATTTATCCCATTCCTCTATCAGTGCATGGATGAGGGTGTCCTTGTTTATTGTAGGGCATTGGCGACCTGCAAGACTCCTCCCCAAAGCATCCCACACATTTTCAATGGGATTCAGATCTGGAGAACGTGCTGGCCATACGAGGCGTTGAATATACTCGCTCTCAAGGCACTCCTGGACAGCGACTGTTCGATGACATTTTGCGTTGTCGTCCATGAAAATGAATCCATCACCGACAGCACCACGGAACATGCAAACATGAGGTAGCAGAACATCATTAATGTATCGTTGGCCAGTCATAGTCCCAGTTGGAAGCACATAGAAGGACATACGGCCATTGATCATGATGCCAGCCCATACCATGACACTACATGTCGGATATCGGTCCCTTTCCTGTATGTTTGCTGGACAATATGCAGTACCACTATCACGCCAGATCAGTTGTCGTCGACAATCAGACGATAGACTGCATCTACTCTCATCTGAGAAGAGGACAGCAGACCAGTCGTTATCAGTCCAATTGCGATGTTGATGGCACCATTGCAAACGGGCGATACGGTGACGTCTGGACGATGGGATGCACACAACAGGACGGCGGGTGTATAGTCCTCCTTCATGCAAACGTCTGGCGACAGTTTTTCTGGAGATCCGCTTGCCAGTAGCAGCCATAAACTGATTTGCTACCTCACTTGCTGTGCTGCTCCGGTGTCTTTTTGTTGATAGCACTATGTACCGATCTTCTGCAGGTGTCGTACTGCGAACACGACCTCCCGCGTGACGTTTGCTACACTCTCCATTTGTTTGAAATGTTTTCCAAAGCCTTGAAACAACACTGTGGCTGACGTCGAACTCCCTGGAAACATCTGTTATTTTTCGCCCTTCTTCAATCTTTCCAGTAATACGGCCACGCGTAAAATCATCTAGGTGATGTCGGGAAGACATACTGAAAATTACAAGTTCGTCAATTGATTCTTTCCCTTTCAACTTTGCGTTTGAACAACAACGGTCAATACGCGTTAAATCCTTTATATCTCTTATCAGCGCTATGACGTCACGAACAAATTCGGCAATCCAAAATTTGCATACGCACAACACGTCTTACTGTATCCCGCACTTATGCTAATTTCCACATTTTCCTGCCTTCCATTTTATGGTTGCTATTGTCATCCGTCCTTAGCAATTGTCCGGCAGTGTATTTTCGATGATCGGGGAGCTAATGCCTGCCATGGAAACAGAACCAAATCGTTACACTTCGTTCGGTAGCTTGTCCAGTTAACTCTAGTTGGATGGGATACATCGATTTGATCTGTTGATGCAATATCCTAGCCTGTCGATCGGCGTGTGTTAACTCTAAATGTGATTCATTAGACCAGACAACCTTTTCTAGTCTTCAAGTTTCCAGTTTTGATGCTTCCGTACCCACTACTGGCAAATGTCTAGGTTTTTAGCGGAAATGAGTGGTACACATAGTCTGCTGTTATTACCCATCCGCGCAAATGTGCGGCTGGCTGCGTAACCTGAAAATTTCCTCTTGATACCGCTGTTATGCTGCACGGTTACTTGACGCAGTGGAACTCGTCTGCTGCTTCATACAATTCTCTTTAAGCGCCGTTGACCTTGAACATCGACCAGTCGTTTTCAACCTCAGGAAGACCTCTGACTGCTTGTCTTGTTGCTCGTGCCCTAGTCATTGGACAAACTGACACAGTTGTTCTTGCGCAGCTGAAAAGGTTTGCCATTTCTGCTCTGCTCGCAACTACCCTTCTAACTCCGACTACCGTGCCTCTTTCAAAGCCGGTTAAATAACGATTGTTTCATGCATTTACGCTATATATGCTTCCTATACATCTGAAGATATTGCAGTGAGTTGTTTTTAAATCCATCTCAACGTCACAGTTGCGTACTTAGGTGAGTATGGCAGTTGTCTAATTGCTGTTGGGTGTTCTTAATCATTTTCTGCCTCACTGTGTGTCTTTCTGAGAGAAGCGGGAAAGCATATTTTTCTTTGGAGATTTAATTTGAACCATTAGATAACTGACACTGTACGTAAGGTATCCCAACAACGGTGGTAGCAATAAGTGGTTTCGACTGTAATTCGATAAACCAAGGTTGTGGAAGAAAACGTGTCGGGTCATTCAGGAAACCGCGTTATATGCCCCATTAGTTAAAAAAACAACATTTTACGTTGAACTGTTCTTTTTTTAGAGAAGACGGCAATGCGGAAGCTACGTTAAGATAGTAATTGAAATAAAAGAAAGCACCTAAATTACACAAAATATCTCACAAGCACGAAAAGAGAGTACCTAAATAATAAATATCACGTAGGCATGATATGCCATCTAACTCCTCAATGCCATGAGCCCGTCTTTCAACAAAGAGGATTCAATTAAGCAGCTCAACGGGATAACACGAAGCCTTTCCAGAGTAATTTAAGATGTTCTAGAAACTTCGTAGGTAATAAAAATATGTCTACAAAGAGAAGATATTGAGTGATTTCAGCGGCACTACTATGAAAAGCATGCTAATAAAAACCTGGGCGTAGAAGAACCGTTTCGCGCTATAAACTACCAGGGTCTTCGTAGTTCGTAGGATACCAAAGGAATTTTTCCAGTCCTTTTTGTTCGAATTGAGACAGAGCGACAAGTGCCAACCTAGCGAGAAAAGCGAGTGAGCACCACTAAACGATAAATATACGTTTATACGCATTATACACTGGTCACAGGGATATTGTAGTTTCGAAGAGAAAACGTGGTGATATGGAAATTTAGTGACTACCGGAGATCAGCGTAGGTAGCTACGTCATATGTAAATTAGCTTCATGACAATACAGCACGTGACGTACGAACTCCGATAAATAGTACCTTGCGAGAAGTCGTTTCAGCGCTTGGTAGAAGTTTACTGAATGTGTTGCCTTCAATGTGGGACTAATCTGAAATGATATCCAGACGACGTTTAAGTATTGACAACAGAAATTTGGCTGCTGGCATGTTACAAGCGGGTGTACGGCAGATCGATGTGGCTGCTGCTTTAGGAGTTTCGCAAAGCGTAGTAAGTCAGCTACACACAAGTTTTCTACGGTATGGAAATATTGCAGATCGAACCAGAAATGGTTGCCCGAGAATGACTATCAGGACGCAAGATCGCTACCTGAGTGTAAGTGCTCGGAGAAGGTCTGGTATCACCGCAGTAGCCAACTCTGTGAATCATTTCGAGCTCTTTCTGGTGTCACAGTATGTACGCAAACGGCACGAAATCGTCTTCACGAATACCGAGACATATCAGAGCAAGGAGGCTGCTGAGATGTATAGCATTGATATCAGCTCACCGTCGTCAAAGATGTACTTGGGTCATGGCATGGAATACAGTGAGGCGCCATGTACTTTTCACAGACGAATCCTATTTCGCTCTTTATCCTGATGCTCGACGATGACACGTGTGGGGGAGATCCGGCACCCGAATGCAACCACACTATGTGTAGTCTATCCACCCTTACCAGCGGCAGTCAGGTCTGGCCTGAGTAGGAGTATGTTTTAATAGACGTACTTGCATGTTTGTCAAGGCAACATGAATGCCTTAATGTTCCGAAACGAGATCACTGTGCCCATTGTGACACCGCTACACGGTGCTATTGAGCATGTAATCCGTTTTCTCGGTGACAATACAACCAGGCACTGTGCCTGGAGCGTTCTTCAGGAGCTGGAAAGTCATGAGATTGAATCGTTACAGCTGCCTCCGAGGTCTTCTGATCTTAATTATATTGAGGAAATTTGGGACGCTGTACAACGACGGCTGTATAACCACATTCCATACCCCAGTATACACTAGCATACTTCCGAAACGTGTTGATTATATTATGGGACGAGTTGCTCCAGACACTTATCAATAATGTCATTGCAAGTATACCTCGTAGGTGTCAAGGCGTTTTTCGACCCAGAGGTGGTGTTACCAGGTACTGAAATCCAGAGGTATAAGCATTCTCTCAACTTACACTTTTGCCTATATTGCAGTACTGCTTTGTTGTGTTCAGAAATTGCAAAGTTAATTGTCTTTGTAAACGCACTCTTCATCGTTTGTGTTACGTGACCTCTCTGATGTCGCACTGCTGGCCACCCAAATTGCTACACCAAGAAGGACACGAGATAGCAAAGCCAGATTTACTGGACACATAACAACAGATACAAAGATGAAACGATTGAGCTTACAGGTCCGTGCGACTTGCGGAACACGCAGACATCAATAGTTCGTGTGGCCCCCATGGCTGGCAATAACGGCCGCTACACGCCACGGCATCGAACGAAAGAGGCTTTGGAT